>CM074187.1:31231195-31831195 GCA_037179385.1 Holothuria scabra
CCATTCGACCACTGGTCATATGAGTTATTATGATTCGAAAAGTTATAATTTCGATTTGTTTCCAACGGTGTGCAGCTCCTTAAAACAAAAAATTCCAGAACAACTTTATGTTTGATATTTTGAAGAGGAACATATTCTAGGCATAGCTTACTGGTGAAATTTTTACTCACATTTCCGATGTTTGGTTCTCGAAATATTAGAATTGAAGTTGACATATTTTCTACGAAGAGTGAACTTGCAACAAGTAGATGTAATGTCATATATTCACATTATTGGAAATGTTTAGTCGTTTTTCTCTAAAATTTAACACCATATTTATACAATTACTATATATGTTGTAACCATAAGTGCATCCCGAGCAATGGAAGTTTAAAACCTTAATTTGCCTTAAAGCAGCTTATGCTGTTTGATGGAAAAAAAATAACCTTCATCGTTAATCTTCAATCTTGCTCTTCCATTTCATACCAACCCGATAGAAATCTTTCACGCCAGGTTTTTTTTCCGGTGAAATTTCACTAATTAGAGCGCTAATTACAATAGAAAAAAACTTGATCTACTTTTTTCGGCTAAACTCTTATGCAAAGACAACGGGAGCTTATCTCAATTTGACCAATCACAATGCAAGAAATGAATGACGTAAAATTATGCCTACCCTTTGACACAACGATGTACGTATTACCAATATATCACACATGTTGTGTACATGCATTACAGGAGTCCTTTCACAACCGTTCGGGCCCAACACAGAATGACAGTTAGTTTCACACGTATGTAACCCAAAGATTGTTTTTGAATGCCAAGCCACAGCATCAAATCAAAGAGAAAATGAACATTATCTTGAAACTTGGGACGGATTCAAATAGCACAATCAGCGACAAAATTAAAAACTGAACGATGGAGCCGAAACAAGTGAGCAGGAATTTGTCACTGAATCTGGGTTCACAAATGAAACGAACGAATTGCGCAGCCGGTTCGATGCGATGTGCAAATTGGACACGTAAAGGCCGTTTAAATAACGTATGTATCAATTGAACGAAATTTCACTGTCTGTTTTGTTTACATTTTGCTTGACTCCTTCTCAAAATAACCTTCTGAATATGCATCAAATTCATTGGGCGGAGCTAGAGCAAGATAATAAGGCAGAATAGCTTTTGGAAAGCGTTGAAATCTTTTCGAATTTTTGCTCATTTTCGGAGAAAAGACTAAAGTACGTTAGTTTTTAAAGCTTTTTACATTTGTATGGAGTACAGCCCATAGGTTTGATGAACACTGGAAACGTAAAAATAACAGCATAAGCTGCTTTAAGGGCAAGATAGCATCCCTAATCAATTCAAGATCAAACAACAGGATCAAAAATAAATAAAAAGCAAAACAAAACATTGAACATCAATATGAATACATGATATAGCACCTACTTGATTCAAGTTTACCTTTTGTAGAAATTGTATCAACTTCAGTTGCTAATATCTCGAGAACCGAACATGAGAAATGAATGAAAACTTCACCAGAGTACTTAGAATATGTTCGTCTTTAACATATTGAACAAAAATTTGGTTCTGGTCTATTCGTTTTAATGGAGATTTTACTTTGCGACAAAGAAAATGATAAAATGTCACATCGTCCTGTAAAGGAACCAGTACATTTTATCTGGTAATTTTCTGATCATTTTTCAATTTGATTTTCTTTTTATTAAAATGAAGATTTCATTGCAAAGGAAAGCTCAAAATAACGACTGCTTAAATTCTACTTTCAAGTCTGGCAAATGCAATTTCCGGCTATCTGAGAAATCGCGATTTTTCAAAATTTTCTGCCAACTGATGGAAGCGCTCCGCTTAAATAGTCTCTCTGGCAGTCATTCCCCACTTCTCATGCCCCTCCACCCCCAAAAAAATATTTTTGCATGAAATCCCCTGATACTATTTGAGACGTCTTGGTCTCAAGTTGAATTTGCCCCCCCCCCCCCCAAAAAAAAAGAAAAAAATCCTTATATCCGCCCTTGTGAAAGATTAAAACCCACAGTTATGTCCGACTAAATCATGTTATTGCTTGGTTATTCGGATTTGTCTATACAAGACGTTGAGAGTAATCAGTATGTAAATTATCTATCGCGTACCCCGAATAAAGAACAGGGTCTTATAACGTACCAGGAAACCAGTTTAAACTACCCCTTTGAGACATTAAGTGAAAGGGAAGTATAATTCCCAACAAGCACCTTTATTTCGTGGACACCTTTCAAAGTAGGATATTATAAATAACCAAACGGAATAACGTTTACTTTACCTGTTTTCAGACTATCGATTTCCCCTCAGATTTTAAGTTATGGGAACTTTGGAGAGAAATTATCCACATCTTGGAAGGAAAATAATTAACCTTTAAAGGACCAACCCTCTCACCCTAAACTACAATTCTTGTATAGGTTTACCGAAATTCTCAATTGGCTCATATTTTTGATCGACAGCTAATTCAAACAATGTAGAGTACCACAGCTTATAACTACACAGCATGAACCGTATTGAGGGTCTAGTTTGAATTACACACTGAGCATTTTTATACTCACACTAAAGCAATAAACTGAGATTGTGTCTGGCTGAGGATGAGGGGCTTAAAGGGCAAGAGCAGTCATCCCAAATTGAAGAAGTGTAGTACACTGTCCAGTTTCATGATTGGCTGTTGGGAGTCATGTGACAATGTTTTTTCCTTTCAAATGTGAAATTCACCAGAGTTAACTACTTGGTTTACCATGAATATGCAAAAAGTAAAGTCAAAAATGTAATTAAAGATACTTTGAAGAGAAATAAGATGAAAATTGAGTTATTTAGCCTTTTCTTCAAAAAAAAAAAGTTTGGGGACTGCTCTTTACCTTTAAGTAAGAAGGTTGGGAGAATTGATACTGTTTGGGGTGAGGAAACTGGGCCTTTAAAATACACACTTTTGACCGCATTTTCTTTTTTCGATAAGAAAGAAGGAAAGAGAAACAACCGGGATAAAACTCATCCAACGGGAGACTTATGGTTTATAAATTTGAAATATGAGATAATGGAGACGGTTTAAAACTTTTCAAAGAATGGTCCAGAACCAAATTTCTGGTCGGTTTGTTGAAGAGAAACATATCTCAGGCATTCTGATGAATTTTTCGTTAATATTCCATGTTCGGGTCTTGAGATGTTAGCAATCAAATTTTTATTTGATTTTTATTTTTTATTTGAATTCTTATTTTTATTGACACATTTTCTACAAAGCGTAGGCTTGGACAAGTCTCTCTTGATTGTTCCGCGGGAAGCTCCCCTACTTCAGCATAGTACAGCATATCGCATTTTCCTTTTGTCTAATACGCCCGCTATAGGTGTATTGATTGTATCGCTTCTCAACAAGGAGAGAAGCGATACGATTGAAAGAATGATAGAGGGCGTATTAAAAAAAGGCAAATACAGCATGATATGGTACGCTGTATTGTGCTGAAACACTGAATAGCCTGCACAGCATATCGTATTTTCCTTCAGAGCCATATATTTAATATACGGCTCTGTTTTCCCTTTTTAACACGCCCTCTATAGGTCATTTCATTGATAAACCTATAGAGGACGTATTAAAAAATGCAAAAATGGTATGCTGTACTGTTCTGAAATACTGGATTTTGTAGAGGTAGTGGTTTTCAGCTCCCCTGGCATAGGCGTATGAAGCGGGGAGGGGCTTCCTGGGTCTGAAAACCCCTTTTTTTATTTTTCAAAAACTCAAAAAGAGCAAAGTTACCGGCTCGCGGCGCTTTGCGCGCCGCAAAATGCATTATATGATGCATTCTCGCTCCTTAATCAGTTTGATAAACTTTTCCGAGCTCTGAAAATGACAAAATCGGATATGTACCACATGTGATACCGCATCATTAAGAGACACCGGAAGCTATATTGCTATCTCTGTGAACTGTCTTTCATAGAATTCCAAATTTTCTTCAATGAAAGTTCTTAATTTTGAAATATTTTGTCTTAAAAGGACAACAAAGTTTGGGAAACTTTGAAATGTCATCGGAGAGCACGGTCAGTTCGTAGGCCTTAGATAGCATTATGTAGCAACACCGATTCAGTCGTTGAGCAATCATCCTCAGATTTGCCACAAATATATGAAGGAAGTGCAGATTCTTCAGTAATCCACCAACTCTTTAAATTTCGTTACAGAAAACCCAGAATCCAAAGCTTTCTGCAGTAAAAGCTCCATATCTTCATGTATCTGTTTAAAAAGGGGTTAAAGTTTTGGCGCGCCGCAGTACGTCCCTGACACAGTGGTGTTCACCCTTGAAGGAAAAATCGGAAAACTTAGCTACTACTTATACAAGCCCGAAACATGCCGGGCAGGTTTTGCTGTTTTTTTAGGGGGAGGGGAGGGGACTAGTAATTATGGTGTAGTAAATGTAATGCGGGTAGCTAATAATGTTTTCTTCATGGAGTTATCGCCCAGTTAAGCTCTGAAGAGGTTTTGCCGTCACTACCCTTCCCAACTTGCAGTTGTTAATAAGTATGTAGCTATTATGTTTTGGGTATTATTACTAAGTAGTAAAAACTGTCTTTAGGTAAATAGAATGTCATCAGTCTATAATTCAGAGTAGATTCAGACAAACCTTCATGTAAATTCAGTAATGTATTTTTGTGTAAATAAATTTACTGTAAGTCAAGTTGTGGCAGAATCAAATAAATGAAATGAATCAGATGAAATGAAAATGCCATTTCCGGCTGTCTGAGGGGTCGAGATTTTTCCAAATTTTCTGTACGCTCCGCACCAACTGAAGATAGTCTTTCGAGCAGAACTTCATATTCCAGGCAGGGAACCATTGAGCTACCGTACTCAAATGCGCTCGTGTTCACCTATCATCAGATGCCTTTCAACCATGCCAGGTGAGTAGTCTGTGTAGATGGATTCTTTAGTTATTGAAGTGTCAAATTGTTATCAATGTTCAATGTTTCAGAGCAGTGACTTAGCTACAGGAGGCCGGGGGACGATTACCCCGTGGCTCGAAAAAGTGAAAAATTCGGAAATTTGGCATTTGAGACACCAGTTAAATACAACGCGGTTTTCCCAACTTTTCCTCTATAAAATTACGAATTCGTCCTAATAAAAGCTCCATATTTGTAATTATTAGTTTTAAAAAGGCAAAGTTTCCACCCTTAATGGAAGTGGTCGCTCAGACTGAGCAGTCAGTGGTAAACTTTTCCGAGCCGCTTCAGTGCCGTTTCCCTAAAATTTTCTTCAATGTAGGCTTTTAATTTTTAAATATTTTGTCTGAAAAAGGCAAAGTTTCGGAAGCTCTTTGAATGTTACCGATAACTTGCTTCAATCCGCACTCCTTAAATAGGATAACATAATGTAACAATAACGATCTTCAGTCGACATTCTCTCTCAGATATATGCTGATAGGAAATGCAGATTCTTCGATAGTCCCCCCAATATTCAAATTTCCTTACAGGAAACCCTGGATCTAAACTATTTTTTAATATACAAACTCCATGATTACAAATGCGTAAAAGGACCCAAATTTTCGTCGGGCTCGGCTCGCCGCAAATTACGTTCCTAGTACAGTAGTGTTCACACTTCGGAAAAAATCAGATTTTTTTATTTAAAAAAAAACTGTTCTTGCTCGTAAGAAGAAAGCGAAGAAGTTTAGCATAAAATGCACCTTTTGGTCAATGGGGTAGGGTGAGGTGCATTGCCCAAAATTGCCCCCCCCCCTCCCACTTTCAAACTGCTTCCTACGCCACTGTCCCCGGGGAACACTCACGAGAGACTTGGCCAAGTCTATACAAAGCGTGAACTCGAAGCAAGCGTGTGCGATGTCATGGAATCAGATAGGTCACCAAAGCTTTGTTTTTTACAAAGATTCCAAATTACCACCCATTTAACATAACCTAACTCCGTATGATATATTGATACAATGAGTGCATCCTGAGCGACGGATGGAAAAAATACATGCCTTTGCATGAAGTTGGGAAGACAAGCCAGTGAGCCACAACTCACAACTGGCAAAGGCCGTGGCCGGCTCGAAATAAACCAGTTTATAAGAAACTGAGTAGTTCAACCTCCTCTAACCAACCGACCGACCGACCGTCCGACCGACCGACCGACGGACCGACCGACACGTTTGGGCATACCAATCAGTCGCGCAGCCAGGCTTTGGCCCTCCCCCATCATGACCTTAGCCTGAAAAATCTATGGCCAAAATGATCACTCTGAACTTAAGTATTTTTAGGCACACATATCGAACTAAAAGACTTAAAGACGGTTTTTTTTCTCCTTGGACCTCTCTCCCAAGTCACCGTATGGAATACCGTTTTAACCTTTATTAGAGAATTTCAGATATCTCTAATTAATTTCAGATATCTCTAATTCAATTTCAGATATCTCTATATAAATGCAGATATCTGTAATGCAATTTCAGATATCTCTAAATAATTGCAGGTATCTTTAAATAATTGCAGATATCTCGAAATAACGAAGTATTTCAGATATCTCTAATTCAATTTCAGATATCTCTAATTCAATTTCAGATATCTCTAATTCAATTTCAGATATCTCTAATTCTATTTCAGATATCTCTAATTCAATTTTAGATATCTTTAATTAAATTCCAGATATCTAAAATAGTGCAAAATTTTAGGTATCTGAAATTAATTAGAGATATCTGAAATTCCTGAATAAATGTTAAAACGGTATTCCATATTACCGTGACAAATAAATCCCTCCAAACAATTCTTTGCTACACGTATGATAGCAAGAACATATTTGTCATCGAAAGGAATGTGAAACCAAACTGGGGAGTCAACAAGACCGAAGGATTAACAGGCCGAAAATCCTTTTGAGCAAAGTAAAGATCATAATCCGACACACGAAGGGTGAAGGGCAAATGAATCGAATTAGATTGGACCGAAAAGGATGAAAACAAGGAAACTGTTATACCCTCAGTTAAAGTAAGGCTTTGAGGTAAGATTGAGGTTTTAAAGGGATATTCCAATAGCTTTTCACTTGGGACTCGTGAAGAATACAAAAATATTCTATACCATGTCCTCCAAACCCCGTTGCCATAGCTTATTTTTAACTCATGATATATAACTGTAAAGATTGGTTATACATTATTGCTGAAAAGTACCTCTACTTTGGAAAAAATAAACTACAGAGCGTTATGTAATGTGGGCAAATTCTGCAAGATTCCTTTGTTTTCGTTATAATTGAATGTTGTCTTTGAAATTTGGTACTGTTGGAATGTTTGAATATCATCTTTTCCCGAAGAATAATTATGAGCATTCTGCTACACTACGTGTAGGGTATAGCAAAAAATGCCGCTTAATATTCCCTGCATGTAGCTGTATAAAAATTATAAATAAATTGAATGCAATGCAAATTGATGTGACGCAAGGACATCACAAATTTTTCAAGATGCACCACATCTCAAGAAGAAATTGCATTTCTTGTAAAATTGGTAATCTTCGGAACGCTTCACGTTATTGAGATAGTTTTCACATTCTGGAAGAAATTTTGCAACTTGCGGCATGTTTTGAAGTCATTGAAGTTTGCCTCCGGAAAATGCCTTTAAATGTTGAAATAGAAAGACAGGGACTCTGTTCAATATCATTTGCATTTTAGAATGTTTTTCATTGAAAATCTTTCATTTAATTTTTTTTATTCGATTACATCAAAATATTGAGAAATTAAGAATTTGTATACCATGTCATGTCAAAATCATGCTTGAAAATCGAAAGTACGATCGTGTGGATTGTTTCCCCAACCTATTTGAACGCCCGACATGTGTGGAGGTGTTCAAATATTTAGCAACATGATTAATTTTTCCCTAGCCCGCGGAGCGAACAAAGTCTTTTCGTACAGCTCATCACTACGAAAAACCAAGGGGCCTGCAGTCACATGGGCGCTGCGCAGGCTAATTCTCCCCATGCTACAAGTGGTCAAACATTTGAATGACGGTGTTTGCATGTGAACAAATGTATGAACGGGCATACACAGGGTCTCTCTCATCCCAAACTACAATTCTTGTAGGCGTTATACAAAATTCTCAATTGCTCAGCTCTTTGATTGACAGCGTGTTCAAACAATGAAGAGTACCAAAGTTTGCATAAACTGTACTGAGAGCGTTAGGATTATACACATTGAGCTTTTCTTTACCCACCAACTGAGATTGTGTCTGAACTGGATGAATTTCAGACAATTGTGGGAGGGGCTAAAATTTAGAGATTTGGTACTGTTTGGGGTGAGAGAATTGAGCCTTTAAGGAAATTAGCCACGTCCATGTCTAATAAACGGTGTTGGCGTAATGAACTGTGGGCATTCTTTGTCATAAAATTTTCCCCTTCCCCTTTCTTACTTGCCCCAGTCGGTTCTCCAGCAGTGAACACGAAAAAGATATTTTTCAATATTTTTTTTTTTCAAATATGGTTCAGTCTCTTATTTTGTTTGACACATTGGCGCAAAATGGGTAAATTAATGTAATCTTAGAAAAAATATACACACGCTTCCTAAAGAACACGATCTTGTGGAGGAAAACAAGCTGGATCAAAGATGATAACGCTTGGTCGAAAAATGAATCTTGACCGTCCAGTTTATCAGATATCTTGTGAGGGATGGATAACTTGGACTTCTTCAAGATTGCAAAGACAATGCAGAGGTCCTTTTTGTCGGTATGCTATATTGGTAGTACTCTCTGCAGTTAATTGCGGTAGTCTGTAGTTAACATATTTACAGAAGGGTCTTGCAAGTGTAAGAGTCTTGCGACTGAATAAGCTGTCAATCAGACGCTTTGGAAGCGGCGAAAAGGTAAGGTTTAAGGAGGATATACACAAAGATACACACAAAATTTTAAAAAGGCGCTCTCCTTTGAATATTTCAAAATGGCAGGTTTGGCATTAATTCGGTTTTTAAATCTAGCTGGAGTCATGGGGGTGGGGCAAACCCTCAGATCCTTCTCTTAGCTACCTGACCGTGGATCAGCATCAGCACTACCTCTTTTTACGACAAATGATGTGCGGATCATATAACGAGGTTTCAGCTACGTGAAACACAAACCCCAATCTAACTTTTTCGGTAGAATACCGTCCACACGAACTATTCATGGGCTGTGTGAGAAGATTTTCCTTTTATTCAATCAACTCGCGTTAAACATAACTGTGAAGAAAAGCGCGCGTAGCGCGCAAAAGATATTTTGTAAATTAACGGAAAAATGATCCAGAAAATAAAAGATATAAAGTGAATCGGCCACATGGGGTGGGGGTATTTGATATAATGTTCCCCATGCCATCAAAAAATATTGGAGAGACATGTCCTCTGCTTCCCCATAATCCCCACCCATGCTGATATTCTATTAAGGATTTTTGTGGAATTTAAAAACTCTTTTCCTTCCCACCTTTCTCCCTAGTAATTACTGGCTGCAGGTCAAGTGATTACAGCACCCGACTTGAAACCGGTGGATCCAGAGTTCGAGACGTAGTCACATCGAAGACTTTAAAAATGGAAACTATTGGCTTTAAGCTTGTTGCTCATAAGCAATGGCCCAATAGGTCAAACAAGGCAGTGAGGCCAATTTTAACCAATCGGGTTAAACACAATCTAATTATCGAATGATCTTTACAGCGAAATGACAGGTTTACAGATCTATCAGTATCCTTAAGATTCTAACTTAGCTTAGTTACGGCCGCTTTAGGGCTTTGTATGCTTTACGTTACCTCTAGTGCCACAGTGGAACTCTAAACTGTTTCTGTCCTGTAACAGTTAACTGATTGGTATCGAGGGAGATTTTCGAAGTAAGTCAAAAATGAGAGGGTTGAGCACGGTCTGAAGACCATGGTTGAAATCTTCGCACTAAACTCTGTTAAAATAACGGTTTTTTCATGCCTTATTCACATTTTGTTCGTAATGTTATCGACTGCGTATGAAACGTAAGGTACGTAGCCCTTTTCCATGAAAAGGCCATAGACAGTCGTTTTCTTCTAACCCCACCTACATGTCTCGTCATTACATGAACTTGCACTCTTCCATTTTAACTACGTCCAAGATATTACAATGGACTCCTTGTGTAACCTATAGTATGCTGTCAATTGAATAAATACGCACTCTTGAGTTCAATTCATTGTTGCCTTCAAGTTTCGAATCACTGATCAGTTTTATGTTTATTCTTAAAAGTATTTTTCTTTCGATAGTTTAAACATGAATCATGCCGAAGGACAGGATTGTGGGAGTTTCATCTGTACTATTCATAGGAGTATATCCTATTGTTAGCGGAAACCAGATTTCTCCACGATACTACTCGATTTTGAAGCTAAGATTGATATATCAGTCTGAAATTTCTTCGTGAGAAACCACTGAGATGGACATTGTTTGCTCAATGTAAAAAAGTTGCTTTCTGATGTTTTTTGGTGGTTTCGAAGCATTGATATCTGGGCAAAAAAACCTGGTACACGCTTTTCGATATTCCATTCAGCTTTTTAAGCCACCAGACCTTGAATATATACAGTCCTTTATATACGTGTGAGATGAGTTACACTGAAATAGTTCCAGTCGAATCCTTGGAAAGTTGTCACATAGCCACAGTAAACTTACTGTGATAGACTTGCTCCTTTACTGACATCTATAGAGGCCAAAGTAACAGGTATCTCCGTATAAAGCAGACGGTGACCGCATAACTAACTAGTAAGTTTAACCGTGTTATTTTAACTGAACATTTTCTTATTGTAAAGAGCTTTCTGCAGTCAAATAGTAGCGTATTTCCGTCATGTTGAAACAGATCCCTTCTTACTCTTTGAAACATCTTTTTTTTTCTCTGGCTGATTACATATTATCACCTCAGGGACGAGATGAAGCACACTACATACACTCTTGCAGGGAGCAATTTGTTTTATTTAAAATTTTGATTAGCAGTTTTGCTACTCATTATTCAAAATTGACTAGCAATCCCCCAAAAATGATTAGCAACTTTTTATATTGACATTTCCTAGCTGTAAATTTTTACAGCAGCTTGTAAAAAACTACAGAATCCAAGACTGAAGGGTAGGTATGATATTACAGGTAATGAAACATCATGCTTTATGCATCCATATGACCTGTATCACGTATGCAGTATAACTACACTCAGGCCAAATAATTCCCTCAGTAACATTTTGGAACAGGAGCAGTGGTATGACTTACAGACATATGAAAGCAACCAATCAGAGAACAGTGCCATCTTTTATTGACATTCATCAGATGCAACCATCCATAATCCTCTTCATCATCACTGTTCACATTGTCACTAGGGGGTTCTTCCTTTTTCGCTGATTTCCCTTACCTAAAATTGGGCCACCACTTGCTTGTAACGACATACTGACTACCAATTAGTCTATCCATACCCATTATATTTTATGAATCAAAGCTCCATCTCCTATAATGTACAACCAAGCAGAGTAACTGCCGATGTGAAGAATCAAGCTAATCCTATAGGACAGAGATTCACCCCAAAATGTCCAAAACATTTCACCCAGTTTAACCTAATACAGATAAAAAAAGAGGTCATCAGCTTAATTAATTTAGTAGGTTTAAAAACTTATGATAATCTGAGCAAGTTTTGAGGCTTCTTAAATCCTTTCATAAGTTGTCAAAAAAGTGAAACTATGATCTCCTCAGTGTCCCTTAAAATCTGACACAAAGACAGTACACTAGTACATTCTACTGTACAGGTAATCCCTTCTCAAGGTTAGCCAGTCCAAAACGTAAAAGCTGACAGGGATACAAAATTATCTAGATGACATTCACTTCATTAAATAGTTTCACGGCATGTGTAGAATACTCAAACTAAGCCCTGCCTAATATTTTTAAAAACTTTACTTCAGCAATTTCCTTGTACGATATGTTTTCCTTCAGAGTTGCTTGTTTTGGCTCCTGTGCTATCCTAACAAGGTTTTACATTAAGATTTCTGAGCCTAGCCTAGTCTCGAGGGCAAACTTGCATCGATCGGCAGTTGCCGATTTGGAATGCGAGTGTTGCTGGGCGCGCAGTTTCTTTGCATCCAATAGAACCGTACAGAACGGAATCGTGAGTTATGCAACATGAACAAAAGAATGAAATATTTACGCAGTGATCTATAATTTCAAAACATGTTTACAGCCTTAAATATTCACCATTTTTAGGAGTTTAAACAGTGATTTGAGAATGTAGAGCATGTTTGACTGAGAATAATGTAAAGATTAATCGACGGCAAGTCTCCTGTCATTACCAGAATAATCAAGGGCAAAACCAGTTGCTTTCCGCGGATTTTGCCTTCAATGCCGATGTACGTAGTAGTAAACAATGCATCTCTCCTGCAGGGCGAGTTCATGCAGGGGTTTAAATTCTTGAAAGCGGAAAATTTAGGTGATTTTATTTGGAAACAACGTGGTTTGCGGAGCAAGTACGGGGCCAATTTTTTGGTTTTGTATGATCAGTTTTCATGACTTCCAATTTCTGGTTTTATTTTCTCCTAACATTATTTTGTTCTGTGAACATTCAAAGTCACAATACCTGCTGAAATTTTGCATCGCAAGTCTGCTATTCAAGATCGAATGATGTATCGCAATTATCATGTTTTCCTCGTTTTTGAATCGCAAATTGCGATGCGAACCCGAACAAATTGCTCCCTGTCTTGAAATCAGTGACGGATCCAGGAATTTTCAGTGGAGGGGGGGGGGGGGGTCTGCATGTGGTTGGGGTATCAAATGTACACTGGGCAAAGCGCCACGTAGGTATGTATGTTGTTTAGTCTCTGATGCCTACAAGAATTCAGGAAATGGGAAATGGGGTGGTAGGCAAGCATCCAAATTTTACCATATTTTTTAGTGTGATTACCACTGTACTAGGGGCATTTCAAATATTTGAAAATATGGAGCTTGTGTTGAAGAAAAGTGTGGAAGCTGGGTTTTCTGCAAGGAAATTTGAACAGTTGGGGAATAACTGAAGAAATTGCATTTTCTATCGGCAAATCTGAGGTTGGGCTGTATATAGTTAACGGTGTCACTTGGTGATCTGATATCACAAGTCTAGCTAATTTCCGGTTTTGTCACACCCAGAGCTCGGAAAAGTTTACCAAAGTGAAGGTATGAGCCAGCACCTATGCTAAGGAATTGCAATTTGCGGCGCGCCAAGCCCGCGGAAAAATTTTGCTTTCTTGAATGAAATAATGACGAATGTGGAGCTTATTAGAGAAAATTGATTGAGAATTCCGTAATTTCATGGGTTGTCAAAACCACTCAGTAGACTGGTCTCACAATTGGCATATTTCCGAATTCTTAATTTTCATAGCCCCCTGCCCGCCTGGGCGTCTTAGAAAAAAAGGGGGGGGCGAGATGCAACATGGTGCTAAATGTTTCAAAATTTTAAGCCACTATATGAAACTCCCAAGCTTTGAAAAAATTATCTTAAAAGTGTGGGTAATAATTACTTCAAACGACTATACGGTCAATGTGAATTTAATACCGGGAGTACTCTATTACCGTCACACGGTTTTAGGTATCATGGCAACATGGCTATGTCATGTGTAAACTGTGCGTAGTTTCATGTAGTATGGTGTACCCTCCTTGACCTTTAACAGGAACGCCATCTTGTTATTTACGGGCAACTATCCCTTCCTTTTTGTCCTAGATTCCCAGGACCTTCCTGTTTCCCGTCACGTGTTACAGGTGAACGTGACAAACTACCCCGCCCTGGTTCCACGTGTATGCTGTATCCCATATTTTCAAGGCGTGGCCAATTTACCCTCTACAGCCGCCTTATTGATCATTTAGATCAGCACATTCCTTAATTTTATCTAATTTGGTGCGTCACAACTTTAAACCAATCAGGAGACTGCATATGTTTCGATCTCCCCGAGCAGTGGCGTAGCTAGGATTTTTTCCAGGGGGGCAAAGGTATGAAATTTCCCCAAAACTATTCCCGGTCAATGTGTATGTATTTCACATAAAACATGCAAACTTACAAGTATAACAACATTACCATGTCATTTTGTAATATTACCTGCATTTTAATCTTAAAGTGAAAATAGAGCAATCGGAAATAACAAAGTATATTATTTTGGTAAACAATATCTGGTTTATTTTTATGTACTAACGCAGTGGCGTACGCAGGATTTCTCTGAATGGGGAGGGGCATGCAGTATGGTCTAAGGGGAGGGGTGTCCGGAAATTTTTTGACTTTTTCAAGGAGCCTAGATGCAAAATGGTGCGAGATTTTCGACTTTGACAGGAACAGTGTTAAAAGTTGAATCGTGGTGGTTCATGAGGATAAAACTGAAACTTTTGTGTCTTGACATGCATTTCCTTATGCCATTTATGCTACCTTGCGAAGAAAAACTTGTCATTAAATTTGCACACTTTTATTAGTCAAAATAAAAGAGCATTGATCGGTATTTGTGCTTTTTCTTGGCCACAAAGTGTTTTTTTGTCATAAAGATTATCTAAGCGGAGCGCCACCATTGGTTGGCGCGGAGCGTAGAGAAAATTTGGAAAAATCAGAACCCTTAGATGGCCGGAAATAGGATTTTCCAGGCTAATACGAAGAATCTAGCCAGTCGCTTTCTTCTTTTGTCGTTTGAAATAAAATGCTCACTTCAATACATGTTCGCAAACTGCAAAGTGATCAGCGAGTTAAGAGCTAATTTTACCTCAAAAATGTAATTTTGCCCAAAAGATCGAGCGAAGCGCCACCATTGGTTGGCGCGGAGCGTAAAGAAAATTTCGAAAAATCAGACCCTCATATGGTCAAAATGGCGTACTTATGCTTGTAAAGAGAATCTAAGCATGTAGTCTTTATTATCGATGCCACCAGTGGGAAACAGAGTCTACCTTTTTAAGTAAAAATTGGAATTTGACAGAAGTTGCCTAGGTCTATTTGTAGGAATTGAAAAAAAGTTGGCATCACTGAAAGACCTTGCAGGGACAATCCTCCCCCTTTGAAAATTTCTGAAAATTGGGTGTCCTTATAAGCAATCTGGTGCCACATATGCTAACTTTTGAAGTGAAGTCTGTGTTAATAAAGTTAGACTACGTATTTTTAAGAACAAAGAAAAAATGGCATCTGTGAGGGGGGGGGGGGAATGGCCCAATGGTCCCCCTTCGCAACCCACTAAGGAGGCCTAATAGTGGCTCGATCACAGGATATCCTGTAAGAAAAGCAGTCTGTTAAGTGTAGTAGGCTACAAGGTGTTACACTCAAAGTCAGCAGAAAGTTATTTTCCCGAACTAGCTTGTAAGCCTCCAAGGATTAGGCTAAGTAACAAAATCTAAGTGTACCAACGGATCCCGCTAATTCTAATTTCTAGTTTATCGTTGGCCATGGAATGTTTCAGCCCCATCCATCGTTATGTACACAGAGTAAAATCTTACAGCTACTGCTAGCTTGTAGAAGAACATAACAACCTCGGGGTCTACGGTAGTGACTTGTCAGTTTTCACATCCTTTTACTGAATTCCCAAAATATCATCTGAATAACAGCTCCCTGTGCACTGAAATGCACTGATCATAACCCCCGTGCGTATACAAGCACAAGAGAACATTCAATCTGCTACGCGGAGAGGACTTTTCTGTGGAACGCAAATTGGGCCGGTTCATGCGACACTGACGAAATCTGAGTAAATATGTTGCATGAAAATACGAATTATGTATGAGAAATGTCTCACAATTTCTTATTCTAACAAAAATTTTGAGAAATTTTTGTAATAATAGGAAGATTCATCAAATTTCCCCAAAAATTTTTCCAGGGGGGCAACTTGCCCCCCCCTTCCCCCCAGTAGCTACGCCACTGTCCCCGAGACATGAAAGCTCCGAGCCTGCATGTTTTGGTCGCACTCACACACTGGTGCAGCAGACCTCAAACGACGAGCACCTGCGTCAATCTGTATGTAGTTAAATTTTAATAATTCTTTCCTTTTGACGGCTTT
This sequence comes from Holothuria scabra, assembly GCA_037179385.1. NCBI lineage: Eukaryota > Metazoa > Echinodermata > Holothuroidea > Aspidochirotida > Holothuriidae > Holothuria > Holothuria scabra. Next base: position 31,247,122 of record CM074187.1, read on the forward strand.
TAATCGAACAGAATAAAACCGCCAATCATCTTGAATCAGAACTAAATCTTCTTCTCATCTGTTTATTCATATCTCAACTCGTATCGCCGACACACTCTGCAACATCCCGTATAACCTTCGTATCAACGATTGGCCCATTAATTATCCGACAGTCAGTCGTAGCCCCACGTGTTGACATAGACACACATGCGATGTCACAAACAGCGTTACCAAAGGCCGTTGGCGGAAACCTGTATTTAGAATTCGTCATTGCGCAATGTGAAAACATAACGGGAATTTATCAAATGGTACGGAAGATAGATACATTTAAATTTACATTTTTTACTTTATTGAAGAATATGACACAAAAATACGGTAATCAAATAATGTTACAACTATCACTGTATTTTTAAAAAGTAATTAGGCCTAGGTTACAATTAGCCTGTCTATCTATACAATTTTTTACCATCCCGGTGGGGGGGGGGGGTATGTATACCCCCATCCCCCCTCTGGATCCGCCACTGCTTGAAATAGTCAGGTTTCACGTGTAAGATCGGCATTTACCAAATATAACCAAAATAAAAAGTTAGGTAACATTTTTGGTTTAGGCCTGTATATACGAGCAACATTTGGAAAACATTCTCAAAACAACTCACCTGCAACAAACCCAAAACATGCTTGTTTTCGGTTTGTTGCACAGTGCTGAGAGAGTAAAAAAAATAAAAAATTTTGGAAAGGTTTTGACAATGTTTTGAAAAGAATTGACAGGAAATTTCTTTTGCAACATTTCCAAAACAATTTCAAAACATGCTGCATACTCTTTCTACACTGTGCATCAAACAATCATATTTTTAGATTTGTTGTCAGTGGATGTTTTGGAAATGTTTTGGGAATGCTTTGCAAAAGTTGCTCCTGTATACAAGCCTTTAGCAAACAGGCTAGTAAAGTATGTAAATGTGATCATAATGAAAGCGGCATAGAACACTTGAAGAGATAAACCATGTAACGAACATAGATATCAGTTACACCCCACACCACCTCTGATCGACTGGGGTGTCTTTGTTGCATTCCCAAGAAGAAACGCAACACAATGATTTTCCGACCAGTGGCGGGGGGGGGGGGGCGAGACACGCCCCCCATAAAATTCTTAGCGTGGGGACGTACCCCCTAAAATTTTTAGCGAGGGGACGCCCCCCCCCCAAAAAAAAAAATCAGAGAAGAAGTAAAAGAAACCTGGGAGCCTTGAACCAATTCAAAGTTGAGACTATAAGTTAACCCACCACCGAACAGAGCAGCCGAAATTGACTCAGCCTAGGTTCTGCCATTGTTTGGCTGATTCTTGTCACGGTCCCCTGCGAACATGTTCCATGCCTGTGACCTAGTATTTGGCTACAAATCATCACAAGAATCTGGCAACCTCGCCCGGTCCGCAAACCATGTGTATGTATAGTATATCACCGTTGTCCACTGAAACCGAACCTTTACTGTACTAGTATTTTCCCTCCCCGAGAAGTGAAGCATTGCCATTTCCATCACGTGAACGAACAGTTGACCAGTATTCACTCATCACAGGTGAATCATTCACTTACAGTATGCTATTTCCACTACATTCATTCATTCTACATACTGACATAGCCTACATACAAGAATTTCAAGAAATAGACCTTCAATTAAAATACAAAATCAAAACAAACTTACAGGTGCAGTACCAAACCAAGAGCGAGTTCAGGGGGCAACTGATTTTGGAGTAGTTAGGTAACTGCGCCTCTTTTCCTTTGGATTTGAAAAATTATTTTAACAAAACCAAAATTACAAACATAACAACGCAACTGTTGATGTCCAAGAAATAGCCTATAGGCTATCTGTGAACGCAAATATTTCGCACATTTTTGTTCATTGAATTCACCGTAAAATGTTCCAAAAACGGCTTAGATTGCACGAGAGAGCTTGTAGAATCTCAGAGCTTCCAGGGCCCTAAGGCGGGCCCTGGACCCACGCCAGTGGGACTTCGCGCTTCGCGCTCGTGATGTGCGCTACGCGCACATAGGGTTCGTTTCACGAGTCCAACCATTCCATCTTGTTCATTGGTTGCCCCCACCCGCTAAATTTTCATGCTTCCGCCGGCACCGTGACTGTTTTCCGACAATAAAAAAGGGAAGGGTTCAACATGGTTTTCACTCAGCGTGTATGCTGAGCGAGATAGTTTTAAATGGACGTATTTGTATAGGCCTAAGGTCTTTAAGTTAAAATCAAACCAAAACGTAGTGCGTAGAAATGAATGCATTGGAAGGGATTTGTATTTATGGGGTGCATCAGCAGGAAAAAGCTGGACGAATAAAAATGCATCGGCCTATGTGTGCATAAACATTTGTGAATGGACTGGAAATCAGAGTGTTTACTCAGGACCCCCTTTTTTACATACATAGCCTATTGTAAGTGGAGTGGGCATCTCTTTATATACTGGTGTGTCTTGCGACGGCATCATGACAAAGATTGATTCAATACTTTTATTGCAGTGAATGTTATCTATTAGTGTAACACCCACTTTGAAAATGAGTACGAGCGTCACCACAGTGAACCACAGGAGGCTCACTGTATTTATTTAACTTTCAACAAAATGTCGCAATTTGAATTATCTGTTGAGTAGGAATATTAACAGAACTATTAGCTACTCAGGTTCAACTGAATGGAACGAAGCACTGTTATCTGATGTCATAATTGAAGAAAATAGACCTTTAATTGTTGCGCCAAGGTTTGAACTGTGTCGCAATGTCATATCGTTGTTATGAGTGACTACTGTGTAAATAAAATGGGTTTATCATTTCTTTACTGTTTACTCAGTTCAACGGGAAACTTATATACGTGCTCTTCATCAATTACAGGGGCATTTAAAACGTGAGCTTCTGCCGTGTTTCATCGTTTGTGTATCGTTGTCCAAACTGTTATTGCAATCATACTGCAGAGGCTTTGCTGAGATAAATGAACATGTTCTGTCGAATATACCTAGCCCTCGCCATTTTGTTTGGGGCAAATTTTGTTTCCTCGTCTGAAGTATTCGTTGATATCGAACAAGGAAAGTTACGAGGGTATACCGTGGATTTCGTCGAAGATACATATACTAACGTTTCTACTCGAGTAAACGTCTTCAAGGTGAGCTACAATTTTTACAATTATGAATAGCTATATAGTGCAAGGAGAAAGCTGCCACTCTAAGGCATCGAGCACCAGTAGCAATTAACTCCCTGGTGCAAGTGTATTACGTACTTAACGAATTTACAATTGGCAGTCACCGTACGTGACACCGACAGTGGTCAAATGGCGGTTACAGCATCAGCTTTTTGGGAGGTTGGAAGTTCGACTCAGTTCGAGCATAGTTCGAACCCTGGACGAGTCATACGCTAGACTCTAAAAAACGGAACCTAGGCTACTGTCATTGTGCTTGATGCCCAGCATAAGCAATGGAGTAGTCTAGAAGGCAGTGTTGTAGTGCTCGAGACCGGTCTCATGACCGGTTTTTTCTGGTCTCAGTCTCGGACCCTAGCGGTCTCGGAAATTGTTCTGGTTGCGCTTCGAGACCGGCTACAAAACTGTTGTTTAAGTTTTTGTTTAAATAAGATAAATGTCTAAAAATAAAAAATATAAAATATTACGTACATTGTAAGATGCCTAGATGACTTTACTTACGTATTTTTTCATCTTTTAAGAGAGTGAATTTTGTCTATTGTTATTTGATGATGGACATCAATAAATTTTATCTTACCCTACCAGTGAAGTACCCAGAGGGGGTCATTGGGCCATATCACGTACCCCATCCCCTTCCTCACAGAAGGTAACATGTGTGCCATCAGGTTGCATATAAGGACTCCAACTTCTACAAAAATTTCAAAGGGTAAAAGGGGAAGTGGGCATCCCTTAGGCTCGTTCCTCAGCCGGCCGTATGAGAAAGGGGCAGGGGAGTAGAGGTTGTTCAGGTGGGTTGAGCAATAGTCTTAAATTTATCCTGCAACAGATGATTGGACGGTAAAACTATAGTCGGGAGTACATACACAGACAATTGCATCAATTCAGCGGATCTTGGATTTAGCCAAGAGTTGCAATTATAGGGAAACATTTGCATACTTTCATTTCCGTTGTAGTTTCCCCCTGAAGATTGAAAACCATTTCATCTAATGTTATGGTATATTTTGTGGAAAATTTCTATCTCTTAGCAAGTTGCTGGTTTTTTATTATTGCAAAAGAAAGCTAAAAATAAAGACTTTTAAAATACACTTTTAAAAGCATGATAACGCAATTTTCGGCCATCTGAGGAGTAGAGATTTTCCAAAACTTTCCTTTCTCTCCACACCCAATAATGGTTGAGCTAAACTTAAGTTATAATTGTATACATGGTAGACTTGCTTTTTTCGTGCATAAAAATAAGAAACTGGCATGCTCCCGTGCCCTTAGGCCCATCACATATGCTCTTTTCTACTACTTGAAGTATGCAAATTTTACTCCGAATACCGGTAGCATAGTACAAGGTATCTGATTGCATGTAAAGACACGAAATGTTCAGTTTTAATTACCCCGTTAACCACCACAATTCAAATTTTAGGACTATTCCTGTAAACAGAGTTCGCAAGAGTTTTGGACACTGGTGGTTTGAACCATGGTTTTAACCGCGGTTTAAACCGGCTCAAAAACAGGTTTTGGACGCGTCCAAAACCTTTTAGTGGCAAAAACTCTTTAAAAGGGTTTTCAAAGATAATGTTCTCTGGATAAATGTGGTTTCTTTATTGTTATTTGCTTATAAATACCAGGACAGGTAAACCAATTAACTTAACATTGTTAATTAACATTTTCCGCAAACTTCACCCCTACCAGCATTTTCACATGTATTCGCACATAACATTTTCAAAATCAACCTGGCTAAAGCAACTATGTTGGTCTATAAGAAAAAAAAATGGTTGGCTGGTTCCAGATGTTGAAAGATGGTGATGGAGAGGTGACCAGGTGCCCTAATGACACCTACATAGTGCAGCTAAAGTGAATAATGAATTACGCATCAATTATGACTACTGTGGACTATCTGCCAAGATTTAAGTCTAAGTCACTTCAACAAAATTGTGCTCAATCATGTAAATTAGTTGTTTAGTATCACATGCATACATCAAGGTTCTACCATTGCATAGTTGCCCCAATTACTACCCCCTCCCATGCACGTGTTTTCACCATCACTGGAAATTATGATTATTATAGCTACAGTGGGTTAGCTTTCAGTATCTAATTCTGTGATTTAGTGAGAAAACATCAGTGAAAGTCATGTTGTGGGGAATACTATCCACAGAGCCCATCCTTAACTTACAACAACTCACTTAACTCCTTAAATGTTGTCACCCCTTTAAGTCCTGTTTAACAGGAAAAGGAGTGGAGGACAGGTGTTTGTTACTCAATGAACATTCAATATCAAGTTGTATTGACAATTTTTTCCATATTTTGTGCTGATTACCATATTGAATGAGTTTCACTGCCATGATTGCTTAAATGAGGATTAAGAGAAAGGGGCAGGGATGTGTTTATGAGCAAGGATATCCAGTTGAAGTTACTAGTTTTGTTTTTTTCCCTAAAATTGTTTTCTTTAATAAACTATGTCTGTGAGAAATGTGGTTAGAAGTTTTGTAGTGTTTTGTCTTGGCTTTGGGCAACCATAAAAGTGTTTAAATAAAGTTAAACATGAAGATATACAACATGTAATTTTGTTGCGTTCTCATTAGGAGACCATACATACAGTATCAAATCGTATTACACTTATTTATCTTTTGAAAAAACTGTAGGCTGAGAAGTTGCTGTTCAGTACCCTTGACAAAAACACAGCAGGCCTACAATCCAAATTACTATGCAAACCACCAATTTTACCACTTTCCTATTTCACCATCTTGGGGTTTTTGCCACTTTTTGCCGGTTTTGGACAGTTTAAGACAGTTTTGGACACTTTAAGACGGGTTTAAACCAGATTTTTGCCACTGTCCTGGCAAAAACAAGTTTTGGACGGTCCACTACCGAACCCTGCCTGTAAAATAACAAATCTTGCGCCATTTTGCATTTAAGCTCCTTGAAAAGGCAAAGAATTTTCAAAGGGGGAAAGAGAAACTCTCTCCCTCAGACCCCTCCCCTACCGGCAATCACTCAACATGCTGCATGCCCCCCCCCCCCCTTAAGAGAAAATGGCTTACTCTACTGAACCTCACCTTACCTTTATGAAAACATACACTGAGTTTACTTTTCAAAAACGCCAATTGCATTGAAAAATAGGCTAATCATTGAGGAAATAGTATTCATGTAATGAGTCCACACACTCCATCTACTTGGGCTTAAAGGCCCAAATCTCTCACCAATTTTCCCAAACTTCTTCTTCTTTAAGCCCATCCCACAATTGTCTAAAATTCATCCTCTTCCAGTCACAACCTCAGTTCATTGCTTCAAGGTGACTATAAAAGAGCAATGTGTAAAATCAAAACGCTCACGGTAAAGTTTATGCTGTGTAATATAAGATTTAATACTCTGCATTGTTTGAAATAGCTGCCAATCAAAGGACTAGGCCAATAGGTAATTTCTGTAGACTACTATGGTAATTGTAGTTTTGGGTGAGAGGACAGGCCCTTTATCTTTATTCTGTGAGTTAAGACCTATATCACTCTGCTTTGATGAGCAGGGTCACCTGGGCCGTACTGGACGGGGCCGGGTAGGGGTCTGCCATCACAAATGGCCATTATATTCCCGAATCAGGCGGACTTTGGTCCCTCAGTGGTACAGAGATTATGATGGAGTCGGTAAAAAGTTCCCTCCCCCTGTGAGGAATGGATCTTTACGGCAATGATGGCCACATTAGAAAGAAAACTTGGATTTGTGTTTAAAAGTTATTTATTCTGTTTGGTCAGTCAACTGGAAGCTCCCTGTTATAGCATATGACCGTAACCAGAAGGGACTTTTTTCTCAAGGGCGGTGACCTCCTGCACTTTTCCAGGTCCCCAACAAGGGCGTAATTTCTGCCTCACTGAGGCACTGAAGTCTGCCCGATTCAGCAAGCATGATCTTGGCCAATTAGGGGTCACGGCCCCTGGCCTCCCGTCGCGTGCATGCAGTCATGCATATGATAAAACATGTACAAAATCAGTGGTGATGTCAGTATAGAGCATTAAGTAACTAAGGTTACAGTGGGTAGAAAGGTATTCAAAATTTTGGACAGTTTATTTCCTATGTAACTTTTCCTATGTACTTTCGGTTTCGGTCTCGGTTTCGGACCTTGTCGGTCTCGGTGTCTAATTTTACTCCTGGCCTCGGTCTCGATCTCGACACCGTCTGATCTCGGTCTTGGTCTCGGTCTCAGATAAGCCGGTCTCGATTAGAACACAGCTAATAGGGCAAACAAACCAGTGAGTAACAACTGGAGAAAGGCCTTGGCCGGCTCGACTTGAACCAATTGGTTGGAAACTTTGCCGTGAACTCCATATGACTAAAAAAACAAAGAAATTCAAAGGATGACGTCAATGACATGACAGGACATGACATATCATTTCGTTGTACGGATACAATGAAACACCGTTTTTGCCACAGAGACCCGTACACGTGATTTCATCCTTTTTGACACCGTACAATATAGCTCAGTGCACCTTTAATGAAGGTGTGGGTAGTATCTCGTTACCATACATAAACCACAGAGAATGTTTTTTTGCATATATGCTGGTATTAAAATCTGAAGTTCTCAAATGATGAAATACATTACTTTGAACAAATTTTACTGATTGATGAAGTGAGCAATTTGGGATTAAAAACTAAAGCCTTATCATTCGCCTATTGGGATTATTTATCGTCCATCATGGCGTCGCACTGTACACACACTTTCAGTCTCGCTTTGACGCCATAATTAAGAAGTAAGAAGCAGATAAGAAAATTGTTTCGTCGTCGTAGTGTCCAGTTCTTTATAGGGGCCAACAGTTGGCCAACTGCATGGTCAGGTGGTTACCGCATCAGATTTGCAGTACTCGAGAGGTAGGGAATTCGGGTCCTGAGTCCTGATCGGGTCATGCCGAAGACTTCAAAAACGGAACCTACTGCCATTGTGCTTGATTTTTAGCATAAGCAATGCAGTAGGGAAAACAAGCCAGTGAGTTACAACTGGAAACAGGGCCGTGGCCGGCTCGACTTGAACCAATTAGATATGGTGACAGGGGATCAGTTAGGGCTTTAAACTCCAGTTGAAGTTGGAAATATATTCTAAATGTTTATTATTGCCTGCAGAGTTGCCTTCGGAACTGATACGAAAGTGTTGACAACCCAGGACGCAAAGGAAGACATTTGCAGAAAATTCTACATAAATCATGAAAAATTAAGAAATGTCCAGTTTAGTTTCAAGTCCCCTGTTCGTCTGTGTGAGAACTATACACATTTATAATATAGCTACTAATTTATCAGATCGCATGGGATCCGATATAGTCAATCATCAGATGGCCGAAACATACAGAAGATGTCAAGTGCCATCTTTTTACTGTATCAGAAGTACTTACTATTCAAGTTTAAATACTCTTTCTCTTTTATATAGGGCATTCCGTACGCAGAAAAACCGGTCCGATGGCGTCCACCAGAAATGAAGAAGAAATGGGACGGAGTATTGAATGCCACGAGTTTTTCCTACTCCTGCCCTCAGCTTGTGATGGCAGAGTTGTCTGCAACACCATTGGTTCCAGATGAAGATTGTCTACTTCTAAATATTTTTGCTCCAAATGAAACGGTAAGGTTCGCGAAGTAGTCTGCACAAGATCTGTTCAGGTAAGGGTTCAGTCGCTTTCCTTTACTTGAACAAAAGTAGACTCAATTTTAGCCCCGAGGTCAGAGTAACCTTTTTGGGTAGGAGGCAGGGGAAGGGAAGGGTTTTAAAACGGATCTTGGATTATCTGAAGGGTGGGTACTCTTTTCAGAATTCGAATGGCCCGGTTTCATTCAGGAACACCCAGGGCAGTTAACTCCTTCCAAAAGTGGGGACCTGCCAGGGGCAGATTCCGGATTTCTCATGTGGGAACTTTCTAGTCCACAGCAGTACTACTAGGTCCCGCTGGGTTCTTCGGTACGAGGTAAAGGGGCAAACCCCTGAAAACCTCGTCAAATCTCAAACAAGCACATGAAGTGATTTTGCTCCTTTAAAATTGAACAAAGACATCCCATGAGATCAAAGACGGTGTGGGGTGTAATTGGTATCAGACTTCGTTACATGATCTCTGCCATCAAGTGATGTATGCTTTCAGTGTTCACATTACCTGAAAAGCAATTACTCCCAATTAACAAATACTTTACTGGTCTGCTACCTGACCCCGTATGTAAAGTCATTTGTGTGTGTGTGTGTGTGTGTGTGTGTGTGTGTGTGTCTGTTTGTATATCTATTACTGTCGATCAATTATTCAGATGTGAAAACCGACTGCATCAAATGTGTAAGTCGCGAGCTAATTCTCTCACTGAGGCAATAAGATGTTATTACACAGAGAATTGAGGATGTTTCAAAAAGTAAGAAGGAAAGATTCATCATGATTTATATCAACAAAAATCAACAATATCATATTCATTCAACATATGGTCAACAGGTTGAGATGGTTCCTGTAATGGTGTTCATCCATGGTGGTGGTTTCACCTCTGGTTCCAGTATGATGGATAATTTCTCGGGAGTACCACTGGCGGCCATTGGCAACCTGGTAATCGTCACCATAAACTACAGAGTTGGCGTTCTTGGGTTCCTCTCTACAGGTATGCAATGTAAAAATCTGCAGTGCAGAGTTGCTATTCATGGAGCTGCTACTGGACCAAGCAGCACCGCGTTGGTGGAGCAAACCGGACTCCAACTGCTATAAAATATATGCTTAAGTTTAGTAAGCATGGAAGTAAACTGCAGCGAGGCATGGTTGCACGGGACTCTTTCTCTCGGGGGAGGGGGTGACTTTTAGGCCGACTCCAGATCCCCAACCAAGATATAATCTGTGCCCGACTGAGGCACCTAAGTCTACCCGATTCAGAAAAGCTTTGGCCAATGGGGAGCGGTAGCCTTCGGTTCACCGTCCCGTAGGGACACAGTCTCCTAATGCCTCCGCCTTTTCATGAAAATGTCCCACCGTTATTCTTTTTTCAACTGTAAAACATGCCTACGTTATTTTCCAAGACCGAATGAGGGCCTATAAATCCGGCCAATAAACGAATAAGTTTCTCGAAAAATAGGCCACGCCACTAATTCCAAAATGACAATCTTTCGACCCCTTTTTGCAGTTTGACCATTACCTATCCCTTAGTCAGCAAAACTCTAACCCTAAAAATGAAAAATCGACATATCCTCATTCTTTCATTGGTCATGTTTGACTTCGGTTACTTGCGTTAAAAATGTTTGGTACCATTTTTCAAATATTTTGCTTGAAATAATCCACCATAGGACCTAGGAACAGAAATTTCTACTGGTTTTGTAGGGTCAACACTTAACTTTACATGCTACGCCTGCCGATTTCTGGTTTTTGAAAAACGGTAAATTATGGAAAAATGTCCCTTTTTCAGCAGGGGTTTCAGTTGGGTCCCAGAAAAGAATATTCGCAGATTCTTGGAGTAGTTTTGTATTCTTCACCTTTAACAACAGTGCATATATTAACTTCTCAAGTTTTAAACCAATGGCACACATAGTCTTGATGCGTTCGTTGTAAGTGAAATTGAAACATAAGTTGTTAAATGTCCTTGCAAACAACGGTGGACCGTGCATTAGCTCAGGATATAGCACGATCGGAGGTTAGCGCAAGTGATGCACGAGGCTCGGCCTAAGTGCATCTAGTCATAACATTAACGCCGAGAGTGTATATTCTGTTTTAGAGTACATGTCCAGAGTCGTTTAATCTTGCTCTTTTACGCGATATGTAACAAAAAATGGATGAAAAATGTTGGAATCGCAGAACATTTTTGTTCGTAGGCCTAAATAGCAACATTAAATCAGCGCGACCCCCAGCAAAACGGAGTTTTCCTAGATGAGCGCGTTATCATTACTGAGAGATTAAAGCATGGGGATAACGCCGTGTTACCTGATCGTAATGGACCAATGGACCGAAGATGATCACCAAGTATGAAGGAACAAGAATTTAGTGTATCAATTAATAAATATTATCTGTAAATATTATCTGTGTATCTGTACCGATACAAGTATTTGGTTTGGCGTTATCTTTCTTTGATATCTTCCAACCTTTGCAGTTGTGTCGTCAATTATCTTTCTTCAATATAGGAGACGAAGAGGCCCGAGGGAACTTTGGACTCTTAGACCAGTCACTAGCTCTTCAGTGGGTTCAAAACAATATTAAAGGTAAATACTCTTAACAACTCGATCAACTATATCAGTTTATCATATTGCGCCCCATCTCAGAGATAGATATAAAATATGCATTTGCCCATTTGTCCTTTTGGTCAGTTTGAATCACTCTAAAAGTGCATACGTTCCCACCAAAACCCGAAATCTGCTGCAATTAGCGGGGATGACCCGATTTTTTTATTATATATCAACACGTCGTCTCCGTCAAAAAAGACCAAGACGGTAATTTTCGGATATTTTTGTGAAAAAATATCTTTCTCGTTCTTAGTAAGGCACAAATTTTTGTCCTTAATCGCTAACAAAAGCAGATTTTAGTGTGGCCGCGCGGGACTTTCTCTTTCTCAGGGGTGGTGACATTTTGTCCGACACCAGATCTCCAACCAGTGCATAATCTTTGCCCGACTGAAGCATTGAAGTCTACCAGATTCGGCAAGGTTTTGGACCAATTGGCCCCTGTCCCGTACTGTCATTTATTTTAGGTTTGGTGATAATGGTCATTTCTGTTGATTGGCCAATATTTTTTCTTTCTTTTGAAGTACGTTGACTTATTTAAAACCGGGATTAACCATCGGTGGGGTGAAGGCCTGTAGAATTTTAAAGCGCTTGCTTAAAGTGATTTCTTATGACAGTGATCCCGTATTGGCCTATGCATGGCTCTTTATGGAGGCGTTCTTTACGTATTTTCTCAATACACTTAAAGGAAAATATTGCATTTGTTTTACAAGGAAATTTTATCCTTTTAAAACAAATATTTACGGGCAATGAGTGATAAATTATTACAAATAAGGCAGTATGGTAGCCTTCTTTTCAAGAAATAAGTTTCCCTCAGAAAGAAATTCGGTTGTTTGTTGCTCAAGAATAATTTGTTCAGCCAAACTTTCAACATTTCAGAAGATGCAACTTCCTAACTCTTCTTGTGCATAATATTTTGAAGAGATAAAGCTATTGCTAGTGTTAATTGCTGAGACCGAATGATATGAAAATGACTAGAGGTATTTATTATGTTGGAGCATTTTAAACTCAAAAATTCCTTTTTAAATACTAAAGAAAACGAAATATTGCTGTGTTAACACTGATCAGTTTTAGCCAAGCATGTTTGCCGTTCGTTAGATTCGATGTTGCTGCACATTAGTTCACTGATAATTGACCGGACCAGACACTTTTTCAAAATAGGCACAAAACCATTGCAACTCAAGACGCCACATAATTCAAAATTAAAGCTTTCCATTAAATATTGGACATGAAACTTGGCTTTTTATGCTAATCATAAGCATTGTCATGAGAGTTTGTCAACCCCTAGGCCTAATGTTTATGACGGCACAGACATTCCTCAAATGGAGGCAAGCGCATATTGCAGAAAAATATCTTTAAGTGCAGACACCTAATTTGTGAGGGTCTTATCGAAGGTATAACCGCGAAAGACTGATACAAAGTGTGCTTCACTCTTTGCATCATTGAAACAGATGATCATTTTAAAGGGCCAATCCTCTCAGTGAATACAATTCATATTATCCTAAACCTACTCAAGCCCCCCCCCCCCCCCACCCCATCTCAGTTTAATGCTTCTGAATGAGTACATACAAGACCCCATTGTGTAATAAGGACACTCTCAGTACCGTACATACTGCGTAATATGAGCTTTGATACTCAGCATTCTTTGAACTAGTCGTCAAAAAAAAGCTGCGCCAAGTTGTGAATTTCTGTAGACAGGTACAAAAATTGTACATTCGGGGAAATGCTCATTAGCCAGAATTTAGCAAAACACCAAACACAACTGATCTATTTAAATCTGTGCAGCTCAAATTCGTGGCAGACATAGACCTCATCTCGACTCCTGAAAACTTATAATGATGGAAATCACCCACGGATAACGCACTTAATGGCTGTGCTGGGCCAATAGGATTCCCCCAACAAACAATAATCTTACCCGGGTTGCCATTGGCAGGTCGGGTAAGAGTACGTAATGGAGAACACCTACCATGTTTGGGGTGAGATGATTGGCCCTTGAGACAGGGGGCTGGAAGAGCTCCCCTCCAGCTGATTGCTTTGAGAAAGCCAATACGTCATCACGTTACACCAGGGAGGTGTTATTAGACCTCCCTGGTTACACTAAAACATGAACGTACGTTCTAACTTGCAATGAGCTTTGTTGACACTACGTAACACATTTGTGAAGCTAGACACACTTCAAATCTCTTCTACCTAACTTTCATAAGATAGCAGGATATTCTGCATTAGCACAATCTTTCTTCATGTGTTGCCTATCATTCTCTTTTTTATAAAAGCATTTGGTGGAGATAAATCCAAAGTAACCATTTTCGGTGAGAGCGCTGGAGGTGCGAGTGTTGATTTTCACATCGTCTCGACATACAGTCGTGACTATTTTACTCAGGCAATTCCACAGGTATGGACTTCTTTTGTATTCAGATTGACTGCGTGGTCCGTTTTGAAAATGGTTGGAAATTTATGTGCCAAACAAAATAAGAAAAAACTTTATTATTTGATGAAATTATTTGTAAGGTGAAATTCCCCCTATGCTTATTTTTATTTATTCGATGCATGCATTGGTTTAATTTTATATAGAAAATTATCGAGCCTTGACATGAAATGTCATGACCTTTTCTACATAGAAGAGATCTTAAATGCACAAGATGTGACAAAAAATCCCCCTCTTTGGAGAATAGCTCATATTGTTCTTAATTCCACTCAGTTGCCCATGCAGTCGGTACATGAAATGACACATAGATTAGATAAAGAGATAGATAGAGGCACATATATTTCTATGCGATTTATGAACGAGATAACTAAATATGAAAAAAGAAACACCTTTAAAGATATTGAATCTATTTTCAACAGAGCGGAGTTGCGTCTGCACTTTGGGCAATTCGTGAAGAATTCGAAAACAACAAAGTTAACGAAGCATTCCGATTGGGTGACCTTTTCGATTGTCAGACGACGGATACCACTGAGTTAATAGATTGCTTGAGACAAGTCGACGCTGTCCTCTTAGAAGAAACTTCTACCCAGGTACGTAGTACGTGTTAGATGAACCTAGCAGCTCCCTGGATGAACAACCTCACCTCCAAATTTAAATAAATGTTGAAAGTTAAAGAGAATATTGCGTTTAAAATGGACGAACATGGAATGCAAAGAATATCTTTAACTATTATTTACTGTGCAGTTAAACCATTTAACACCATCAAGGGCTTTCTGCAAGAAATCTGGCATTTATCATTCTTCATCTAAATAGTGTTTTTAAAAATATTTTTTTTCTGAAAAACAATTTCAATAATTCTCTTTGAGGTAGAAAAACTCAAAATGTGTGGGTGAGTCTTCACGAAGAATATATCCCACATTTGTTTTAGACACTGGAGGATTTCACACAGTCAGACAGTGAAAACTGTCTGCTAAATTTTGCATCGATAGCTTCTTCTAAGAAGGCTACTGCTTACAGCCATTTGGACGTATTTAAAAAATAAAAAACTCTGAAATCGAACGGCGGGAAGGGTTATTCGCGTTTGAATGTTTCAACACCGACGTTCCGATGTCAGTGTTTTAGCACTTACTAATAACCACTAAAAAGTGGAACGACACAGTTCAAGGAAAGACCACTTGTGTGACTAACCTGCTGGAAAAATTATTTTTGCACAGAATTTGTTACACATGGGTCCGACAATTGATGGCGTTTTCCTAAATGAATATCCACGAACAATTGTCGAAAGAGGCGATTTTAAGGACTGTCCAATGATAATAGGATTCAACAAAGATGAGGGTACGGTCAACGTGCTGTTTGACTACGACCTAGCTAACTACTACTACTCCAAAGAGCCACCGTTTATCAACAAAACTGATTTTGATTGGGTAAGTTTGTAACCATTAGTCAACTCCAATTTGATTGAGATCTTAGAGAAAAAATAAAATATTATTGAAAGATAATGTTAAATTTTAAGGAAGTGGAAAGGAGAGTTCATGGAAGGGGGAGTATTTGACGTATTCAGCATCTAAGTTTTACCGGCCAACCTTTGAAAACTTCAAATGTGGAGAAACATCCATTGATACTGTCTTCACTGCTTTCCATTACTGAACATGTTTTATTTGAAGGTAAAGAACAGTCCCCCAAACTGCCAACAGAATTTTGAAGCAACACAAAAGCTCACAATTTTTTACACATTTCTCTTCAAAGTATCATATTTAAAGCTCGTACTAAACATTCAAGGAATACTAATAGAGGCTTTTCACATGACGTCATAATACTCTCCGGCGGCCATGTTGGAGTACATGTAACTACGTAGTAAACCATACGGGACGCGCTTGCTCGTTGAATTTGTACACACCGTGCATATCACAGTGCACACTGTGCAGTGCGTTCGGCACAAAGCCACGTGTATTTGGCATGAATGTCCTCCAGCATGGCGGCTCCGTGACGCAATTGCAAAGCCTCTATTGAGGTGAATCCTAGTAAATTTCACATTTGAGGAGAAAAATGTTGTCACATGACTCTCAAGAGCCAATCATGAAACAGGACAATCCACTACTTAACTTCAATTGAGGGGGAGGGACTGCTCTTGACCTTTAAAGGAAATAAATACCCCAATTCGAATAAATCTGTCTCGTTTCATGAATCGAACTGAAATTTATTAACTGCTTGGAATACGTTGAAGATTAAATGTTGGAAATATGGAAAATACTTTGAAGAGACATAAGATGAAAATTGTGTAATTTTATGTGGAAAGAAGATATGAAATTCATGTAGGACTGGCAGGAGATACACTAAGTGACGGGGTTCGAAAACACCACATCATGATTTTGATAAATTTTAACTGCCAGTTTGGCTCAAAGAAACATTTTGGGTCTATATATTCCGACTACAAACTTGTTTGGCTTCCTTCCCACTCAGTTTTCGGTCGAACTGACTCAACTGTTTGTGTGGTGATTCAGCTAATTTCTGACTTGGTGAACTTTAAAATTATTTAATCACAAAAAAACTTTGAACTTTGTCGAATGACGACTTTTGGGAATGACAATACACAAGTATTTACTATTCTGGTTCTACTTAAAAATATGTAAACAAAATCACAGTTTATCGGAAACACGTCAGTTGAAAATGTCTTTTCTCTATATAAAAATAACTTAATTGTTTCGTCACTTAGCTAGTACCGAGATCGCTCACAGTGATCAGTGGATACACATCTGACCTGATGGAGGATGCGGTTAAACAGCAGTATGTAGACTGGTCGAACTCCGACCAAGAAGATCACGATTACTTTGAGGAAATTATTCAAATTTATGGCGACGATGAGTTTAGCTGCCCAGCAATGTTTACTGCGAGAGCACACTCAACGATGACGTCATCACCAATTTATTTATATTACTTGACGCATATACCCGAATGGTAAGCGATGAAAGTGCAATGAACCTTCTCTAGTCGTAGAGGTTTTTCAATTACGTCACTGGTTATACTGGGGGACCTTCATGTCAAGTACACAAGAAGATAGAGAATTAGGCTGGACGTACCGAAGTGTGTGTGCAGTAGCCTGCTGTAAGCAGGCTATTGTGTTTGCGTTTCATCTTCTACATTCAAATATCAAACATCCTACTTTCGCTACTATAAATAACACTATGACTGGAGTCTTTCAACGGCTTCTCTGTTGAACAGCCCACGTTTCGAACTAAGTTACTTGGCATACCTACGGTATACAATATTATACTGTTTAGAGAGGTGAATTATGATTTTGAGAGAGCGCCATCTTTCGGCTACTACAGAGTCTGCTCCGCAGGCTATGTATTCAGTAGCACACGCGCTTTGCACATATTTATCAGTTTATAGAAAGGGTGACTGTTGAATGCGGTATAAAACGCCAACGTAGTAAATCAGACTGGGTTAAACGTTGACATGTAAACTCCAACAAGCTACTCAGCACACCCTCTGTATCCTGGCTCATTTGAAGGTATTTTGTACTGAAGCCGAGAGCGGCGCGGTAGGGAGAAAACGAAAATCGATTTCTCTGTACCATCAGGCCAACAAAATGAAGAGGGAGTACTTCAAGAACGTCTTGTTACAGCATGTTATGTACTGCACACATACCCAGTATTAATGGACGAGTCTCGTTGCTATTAGTAAACAGAGCCTTTTAGACAAGAACAGTTCATTCGTACCGGTTTTTGTCTGCAACAACATGAAAATAAAGGAGTAGGCCTAAGTGTTTTGATATTGGTAACTAAATGCGAGAACACTAAGTCTCAAAGGCTCAAAAAATTACAACAGGCAATGAAAACATGCGAAGTATCACCTAATCTAGCGTGTGCATTCATTGTATAATTAATAAAATAGGTAGACGGTACTATCATCTGATACTACATATGTAGTCCATTATTTCAATTGTTTTGAATTTTAATTCGTACTTAACTTGTATTCTGTCTTGTAATTAGAAAGGTAGCAACTTTGTGCTGTGGAAAAGGATTACAGCAGATACTTTAAATTACTACCCTGTTAGGTTTCTAAAATCAAAAACTAGAAGGCGGGCATCCAGGAGAGGACTGTAGGAAGGGGTGGTAAGTGAGAAAGAGAGAGATAAGACTGAAAGAAATGAAAAGAGAAAATGAAAGGGAAGAGAAAAGAAGAAAAATGTGTAGAGGCAGTGAGGAAAGCAGAAGAAGGAAAATGAGAAGGAAAAAGGAAAAATAAAAGGATAGAGCAGCGGCCATACAACGAATTCGGATCGGATCACGATCCGATTTTTTTCCCCGAGCTTTTAGTACATATCTGATCGGAACTCTTACTTAAATTTGAGAAATTGTGCAATATCAGAGAATCTTAACACTTTGGGGAGTACGAAAAGACCGCAATACGTTTTTGTGTATTGCTTCGTCAGGTTATTTCAGAGAAACCTAACAGGTGACGGTTATTCATCTTTGAATGATAGAGGTGTATAAATCTTGTTTCTGAGTCAACGAGATTTAAAATCATAAACAGAAGTACTCCAGAAAGTAATGAGACCCTTGACCTATTTGTTTCTTCACGACACCGGCTCTTATCTCTAATGTCACTTCCTTTCCAAAGCAAAAAATAAGGATCAACTTAGCGGCACATAGGCACCGTTCCAGCAGTTTACACTGTTAACACTTGTTGCAGCTAATTACAGATTGGGGTGTTTTCTTATTTTTTAGTTTTTATTTTTTAATTTTTTGTCTGTTTTTTACTTAAGCCCATCCATGTATATCATTTTCATTTGATAAAATTTTATCACCAGTTTCCTTTATTTTACTTTTCTATTTTTTCTTTATTTCTAGTTTTAGAGTGTTTTCTTACTTTACAGTTTTCTTTTTTCTCTGTAATTCTGTAAATCTTTATTACAGTGTACCTCGAAAAAGTCTAAGTGCCTCCCCGCTAATCAGTGGCGTAACTAAGAGAGGACAGGGGGAGGGAGCCCCCAGTGAAAAATGGAATTCGTAGGTCGAAAAAAATGAATGAAAATGAGTATAGGAGGTGGCATTTTCTGACAATGTGTATGCAGTCCCTTGTTTCAATTTTGAATTTTTATGCATTCTTAACGGATATCTTGTCTTGTAATTACACAGCCTAGGTAACATCTTTGTGCTGTGGGGTGGGATTAAAGATCGCAGATACTTTGAAGTACCGCTCTGTTAGGTTCCAAAAGGGGAGAAATTTCGTGCAAAGTCTCAAAAGTGTCGAAACAAGTGTACAGCCTTAAAAGATCGTAGTTAAAGCTACCAATTTTGTCTGAAGGCGAAACAAAACGAGCACTTCATCAATAACCTCTCCGATAGATCTCTATCTGATAAATGTAATATAAATAAATAGCTCTAGGTAAGGGTGTTAGTTTATAGCTATACTCCGCCCTTCAATCAGAATATCCAACCCATTTCTCAAAGGATCATTTAAAACAATGAAGACATGATAAACTTCAAAACCAAAGAGCTAAAGCAAAACCTGTAGTGCTAAGACACTGGCACTTAATATTGGAAAATCCGAATCTGTGTCAAATTTCCGACATCACCGGTCATAGACTTCGAGAGGGCACCCAAACTAAATAATACCTTATTAATTCTAGGCTACAAACGGACGGTGAACTGGAAACAACTGACGAGGAGAATGAAATTGTTCCCTCGATTCTCTCATCGAGGCGCTCTAAAAGAGCAAAGTTCTATCGAATTAAGACCAGGACAAACTACATAGTCCAACTACTGATGAAGCTCAACATAGAAAAACCAATAGAAGAAATATTTCTACTAGTTTACTTGTGTTAGAAACCTAACACAGAAGTACTTCAAAGTATCTGCGGTCTACAATCCCACCTCACAGCATAAACAAGCTACCTATCTAATACAGCACAGAATAATCCTTTAAGAACGCAAAAAAGGTTCAAAACTGAAACAAGGAATTGCATAGGTAGTACCAGATAATGCCATGGCCGGCTTCATTCAGCAAAAAGGCTAGCCCAAACTTTTTTCTCGAATACATTGCTCGTTTTCGTTACCTGGAATATTTTCTGTAAACCTTCGAGTCCCTTGCTCTTTGCGCTTAGCACATTAAAAACTTTTCCCCTGTATTTCTTATCGTTTTCTTGTTTGTTTATTAAACGGTAGAAATAAACGTAACCAATAACATTATTCTTGTCTGAAAGGCTCTGTACTCTGGTAGCATTGTGACTCGTCCATTTATTTTGAGGATACTCAATACTTTACATGCTATAACAAAACGATCTTGAAGTACGCCCTCTCCTATTTTGTTCGAATTCATGATACAGAGAAATCGATTTGCGTTTTCTCCCCACCGCGCCGTTCTCGGCTTCCGTAATTTTGAGTGTTAATATGACCAGGTTTAGATGATGGCAATATCTATATGGTAGTGGCATTCTACTCCAATGACAGAGGCATCTGCAGGCCTCTCCCCATTTTCACTATCCTGGATCTTCCCCTACTGTAGTTGTACCCAAATAGTTCACATGATGACTTTCCCTGAATAAATCGAAGGGTCAGAGGGTTTTCTAAGCTGAAATTTTGTCAGGCTTTATAATTACACTTGCGGGACTATATTCACCTGTATTGTATAGAAGTGATTTATCACGTTGGGAATAGATCGTGCACTTGACATCATCCTTTATCCGTGCTGTTTCCCGGCGGGTTATCGATTGACAGGAAATTTTTCAGAACAGTCATATGTACAGTGTAAAAATGATTTTCATATCATTTGTATTCTATGAGAATTAGCTTTTTTGCTGTTTGTATTATCTGTTCAGGTTTCATCTCTGTGTTACCACAAAATGGTGCCAAAGTACATTATTGAAGGCGCCATAGTTCATTTTTGTTGGCACCAAAGTACACTTTTGTTGGCTCCAAAGTTCATTATTGTAGGCGCCAAAATTCATTTTTGTTGGCGCCAAAGTATGCTTTTGTTGGCGCCAAATTACACTTTGTCGGTACCAAAATGCATTATTGTCGGAACATAGATATATCGTATGTCCCCGTCTCTTCAAGAAGGTCTGTACAATGGTAGACTTGGCCAAGTCTCTCGTGAGTGTTCCACGGGGAGTTGACAACTTTCTCTTCAAAATCCCCCTTCTGCAGCATAGCACAGAATATCGTATTTTCCTTTTATCTAATACGCCCTCTATTAGTCTATTAATTCTATAGTTTCTCAACGAGAGACTTGGGACAATTGGTCTCTATGACGTCATACTAATAAGGCTATTTATTATTCATCTTTAAACTGTATCAGCACTACCAACCAATCAGCATTCTCAAATACAAACTTTAGTATCGCCCAATTGAAGGTTTGTATAGAAACGTGAGTGAATAATATTTAAGACCCTGATCATACCCATAATAATAAAATATTTAAATATATCTCAAATTACCTTTTCTTAAATATTTAAGCGTATAAGGAGTAATCAAATTGATATCTCTCGTGGTAAAACGAAAATACGATCGCCTTTATAACCTTGAAAAGTCGTATCGTCTTCCATTGAGGCGTAGCAGAAAACGTAATGTTTTTGAGCCCGTACCATAGTGGAATACTTCTAAAATGGGAAATTCGCATGATGTAAAACAAGTGATACAATGTATGTGACAATTCTATCTATCCTGCGGGCACGAAATCGGAGTTTACAGC
The DNA here is from genome assembly GCA_037179385.1 of Holothuria scabra. Classification (NCBI taxonomy): domain Eukaryota; kingdom Metazoa; phylum Echinodermata; class Holothuroidea; order Aspidochirotida; family Holothuriidae; genus Holothuria; species Holothuria scabra. Next base: position 31,268,589 of record CM074187.1, read on the forward strand.
GACGTAACACATTGAATTAGTACTTGAAGCAATTATGCGAATTGATTACAGACACTAATCATTGAACTGTTATTGTCAGATTGTAGCCCACAAAAAATGAACAGTATTGCAACGAACGAAACCGTCTGAATCCAAAAAAGTACTCAACTGAGATTACGAGATTACAGACAGATAAGTCAAATGGGTAGGAGAAGAATATGCCGTTATTTGATGGATGAAGGACAATTTTGCTGTCAAACCTAAGGGAATATGTCTTTAGTCTCATCTCTTTACTTCCCCGTCAATGGTCCCCCATCCTTGATACTACTGTAGTAGCAGTCAGGCGCATAGCCAGGATTGTGTCATCGGGGGAGGGGGTTGGTGTCATGGGGCACTAAATGAGGGAAGAATAGGGAGAAAAAACCGCTATTTTAGGTGTTTTTTGCATTGCAAGGTTCTGACCCCCCCCCCCCCCCCGGGGCTATGCCATGCACTGGCAGCGGTTGTGCTAGACTGTCAAAACTGGATGGGGTGAGGACAAATAAAGGGGCACAGGATAATGTTGGGGGCAAAAATTTTGGACGCAGCTCCAAACAGAATACAGATCCCAAAGCATTCATTCCCATTCAGGCTGGAGGTGGGCATGTTCAGGGGGCAAAAACCCAAAAGCTTGCAAGGATATTTCTCAATATGAAAAATTAGATTTGGAGAGGTATATTATTTATTTTTTTCTGTGTACTCAATTCTTAACTGACCTAAGTTGGGGAGGGACACGGGCCAAAATCTTGGGAAGGGGGACAAATAATGCATGCCTGGGTTGGCTCCTCTGCAGCTGCACCAATGGGTGTTAACTCTTTTCATGTGGGCCAATTTCACCTGGGATTAATAAGTGGCCTTTTTATGATAGCCCACTTCACTGATATGAGAGAGCTCTGGGGCAAACAACTGATATGTGGGGAGAATATGGGTCAGCTGCCCAATTAATATCCCTACCTGTGAGCTACCCACATGGTGGCCTTGTTAATCTAATAAAGTTTTGTTACCTGTAATATGCATTGGTTCCCCGTGGCATTGTTCCCCTCATATTTTTAGGTGCATGCCCAATAACCATATCTCTAACCCAAACCCCTATAATCCCAATGAGTTGATTGGTTGGGGAGCAGTGAGTGAGACATGGGACTTTTGAGACAGGGGGCCAAAACGAGATGGAATATATGAAAGTGGGATTTATGAGACATGGGAACAATATACCCTATGTGATAAGGTAGAAATAGCCAGCCATCTTGTAGAGTGTTGACCACAGTGATTCTTTCATACAGCCAGCAGCACTAACTAGGTATGACACTTAATTCAATATAAACATGTGTTTAATTTGAATATGATAATTTTTATTCCTCCTTTTACTGATTGCTGCCAGTCTCAAACAATGATAAGTAGCATAAGACAAGACATGCATAGCCTACTGAAACAGTGATCCAAGCTCTGAGACAGAGAGAGATTAACATGGGTATTTTGCAAATCTCTCAGATTACAGTATGTATCATGTGGGAGGCACGGCTCGATTTTCTTGGTTGTGCGATTGTCCGGGACAACTAAAGTTCCATAGGGACAACCAAAAGGTGGAAGAATTATATTCCAGCAGCTTGCTTTTATCTGAATGAAGAAGTATGTTGTACATGCTGACTGATCCACTCGTTGCAAAATTTTCCATCATAGTTTCACACTTCAAGTGCCTTTGTCTTGCAAAAATTTTATCATTTCATTCTTCCAGACCATTTATGCATAAACGCAACTACTGTTTTGTGCTGTAATTGGTCAAAAAATGTTTTGGACACAAAATGTTTTGGACAGCCAAATTTTCTTTAGGACAACTAAAAATATGGAATTGGTTGCCCAAGGACAACCACAAATTTTTCTGAAAATCGAGGCCTGAAGGTAGGCCTTTACCTTCCCAGGACCATGAAGGACAAAAATATCTTGTCTCAGAGAAGCAATTCATAATTTTAAATCCCACCTGTAACCTTACATCACTTAAATTAAACACTCTATCTGCATGGCCTGTCTGGTTGCAGTTTTATGGAGACTTAGGTCTCTACCCACCCCCCCCCCCTCCACCTCACCCCTTAAAAAACTAAGTTGTCCCTGAAACCATTTGCATAAGCCTGCCACTTGTAAGGCCTTGGCTGAGTTTACACTGTCTCAAGAGGTTATGGAATGTAGAACTAGACTGTAGTAATGCAAGTTCTACAGGTACTTACCTGCAATGATTTTTAACAAGGCTGCATGTGCTATGCATTACAGTAGTTGTAATCCTCCAATTAACTTACTTGTGATGATGGGATTATTGCTAATCCGAAGTGATCACCCAGACGCATGTCAGAATGATGCTCAGTTACAGATGGTAATGTATAAAGTGTCTCTCCACTTGTCACATTTGTGCAACGCTTGCCAGATTCTTTTCCATCACCCTACCCACAAATACACAAAAAATCCAAGTACACAAAAGTATTGCAGAGGCTAGTAGTGGTAAGGACATGCTGTGTATACATCATACAAGGGTGCTGAGAAAATATCCCATAATTTGCACTTAGCTCCCCCTATACTTTCTCCCCCAACCCTCCACAAAAATCCTCCTTAAACCAGTGAGTTGCTATCATCATACCACATTTGTATGTAAACTGTGCAGATCTCAATAAGCTCAATAAAACTGGAAACATTTCTCAATTTCTCAATCTCAGGAAGCTGTATACTACTATAAGACTTCTACAGTTGTTGAAATCATCATGCATTACATCACACCACCTCTATTAATAAAGAATTTGTACTCATTGTACCCATGGAAGCAGCTTACTTTATTAAGCAAAATAAAAAAATCAACAAAATTCCTGCAGTGTATTAACTAAATCATACTGATTGTTGAAAGCATCTCTTCTGTGAACAGCTACAGTAGTCCTTGTTTTTCTACTACAGCAGTTGAAAAATATTTTCTTTAATGTTTAATTGGCAGGTCCCTGTTTAAAATGTAACTCTATATGTACCAGTTATTGCTTTGAAGGACAAGTGCATATACCAATCACGACAGTCAATGATAATTTCAGACTGTTCTCTAATAAAACACCACAGTTGCACCAACTGGTTGTACTGGTACTGGTATCAGATGATTGTCAAGTGCAGTCTATCTCTCTTTTCAAAAATTGCAATGAAATATTTTCCAGGCTAAAGATTTTATTTACATAGTTCATGTAACCACTCATTCCATGTAAAATTGGAGTCAAGATGCTGTAGGTTTTCAACACATACACTATACATTCCATGCCTAATATACTCCATATACCGTGCTAAGCTTGGTGTTAAATGTTTAATGTATACTGCATAGCTTGGTTGCCTGCTGACTCTGCCAAAGATGGTGGCTTTGCAGTATGTACAGTCCCACTTACTCCAATGGCTCAAGTTCTGTGTAAAAGAAAAATGAAGGAGAATTAAGTACACTTTAAAATGTTCATACCATTCACACTTAAGCAAATATTCCACCAAGGAGACTTGATGGAAACACTGCACGATGAAACATGCAGTGCTACAGCACTAGCGCGCTAGCACGTCTGATGACCTAATTTTTTTTCTCAGATAAGTACAAGAAAATAACACACATTTAGCCTGGGCTATACGTCGAATTTATGGTATCAAAATCTTATATAGTCTTCAAGTTGTACCATATTCTTTGTGTAGATATTCACATTCATAAAAAACACAACCAGTGCAATTTACTCTACTGTAGCTGTTCCTGAAGTTACAAAATATAGGCAGTAGGTCTACATATGAATGCTCATTTATTGTAAATTATGCTAGGGCTAAAAAGTAGCAGTTGTACATTTCACAAAACTTGTCAAGTGATCTTTCAGTGCCTGGGTAATTAAAGGCCCAATTTTCTCATCCCAAACAGTACCAATTCTTTTATTGTAACCTTCTTAATTAAGCCCCACCCACAATTGTCTAAAATTCACCTTGACACAATCCATTTTATTGCTTCAGGGGGAAAAGAAAGCTCGATGTGTATAATCAAAACACTATCAGAACGGTTCGTGCTGTGTAATATAAGTTTTGGTACTCTGCATTGTTTGAATTAGCAGTCAATCAAAAAGCTGAGCCAATTGAGAGTTTCTGTTACCCTATACTAGAAGTGTAGTTTGGGGTGAGAGGATTGTCCCTTTAATTTCCTGGTTTTCTGCAGGATTGACAATCCCTCATACAGTAGCACAGTGTTACACCTAGCTTGTATAAAGCAATTATTTTGTTAGGAAGCAAAACTAGTCCCCTCTGCAGGGTTCCTCTAAAATGTATGCATGCAACTCTCTGACTAAGTAAAAGCCTGAACAAAGTTGTAAGCAAGTTTGAAGAATTGTTATAATGAAACCCCTGGGTAGAATTGGGGGAACCTGAATTATGCAAGGCCAAGTAGAAAATGCCTTTTACCTTATTCATGGGTCTGGGACAATTGATTTTGACCTATGCAGCTACCAATGCCCCAAGTCCTGTATGTTGTGGTGCTTATATAGCTGTCAACTAAAAGGGCCTGGCTGCAATAATCTTGCAATGTCATGAAGATTTATGCACTTATCAATTGCAACACTGACACTTCCTAGACCTGGGGATGGTCGGGTCTTGCCCGGGAACTTTATTTTCGAAATTGTTAAATCCCCACACAGAGCCTGGCCATATCCAAGCTGGGTTGGGTATACACTGATCGAGGGCAAATCCCCTGCCAAGTCCCCACTGTCAGCTAGGCACTATGCATATCACCAGAAAAAGACCTGCCAGATTACCCCGGCCTTCGGATCCAGACTGATGGAGTGAAATCCTAGCACACTCAAGTCTCGGCCGGGTGGGGACAGAATGACTGTGAAATCCGTCCCGTCAAATCCCACCCCTGGGTCTAGGAGACTAGGCCGGGGTCGAGGTTGCAATTGGTAAGTAGCCGAAGTGCATTAGTTTACCTCAATTATACCAGCATGCTGGATATGTCTTCTTCAATTTGCAGACTCCTAGTAGTTCCCCTTGCCGTCCTCTATGCTGAACAGTGCCTCATCATATTCATTAATCATAAGTTATAAAGTTGTGAAATTCCTCTGCTACACTTGCATATGTCCAACACGGTCAAACTTCATTGTTATTGCAGAGCACTAACGTTACACACATCAACAACCCACTTGATAGAATATTTTCTAACTCACACATTGTCTATGCAGTGTTTACGAAGTAACGTTATTGTTAGATCTCGTAGTATATACTTATACTGTAAGCGTTATTGCCTTCTCTGCGCTTCGTGTAACTCAACCGCTAAAGGTGGTCGATCGATAAATTTACTTCTTAAATCCTGCCGGTAATCAAACTCCGACGTCTTCTTGGTGTCCCATACATTAATAATGACTCTTTCTAAACCCCTGCGAATGTCTTTGGGAATAATTTCAGATGTTATTGCAAAGAAAATAGTCGCTTCATCGGTACGGTAAGGGCTCTACATTTGTCGACTGCTAGCACTGCTGGCTGACAGATATGAATGACAAGGTCATATGACCTAATGTATGTTTATTCATATCACGATTTACAGACTGCTAACTTTGATTGGACTAGATATTGAGAAACTACTACATATTATTCATCTTAATGAGGGATGAATAAAGTAAAGGAATAACATAAAAATTATGACGTCATAGAAACCAATTGTCCCAAGTCTCTCGTTGAGAAGCGATACCTTTACAGACCGATAGAGGGCGTATTAGAAAAAAGGCAAATACGGTATGTTGTACTGTGCTGAAGCACTGGATTTGTGTAGAGTTGGTGTTGTCAGCTCCCCGGGGAACACTCACGAGGGACTTGGCCAAGTCTAGTACAATGGGGGAAATGCTTTGAGTGGATATCTTAATTGATAGAGAATGAGCCTCGGGAATTAAAAACTAAAGTCCAATCAACCATCTATTTCGATAGCTTTTCGTCCAGGATGGCGTCAGGCAAACTCGTTCAAACGCGAAGACGTCAGTGTTTGACCTCTATCCGACAGGGTAGGTACTCTGCCATTACATATTGCTTTTATGCTTCTGTTGCAGGTCCATTTTTGAAATAAACGGAAGTGGACCAGGATGGCTTCGAGCGGGACATGCCGAAGATATACCATTTGTGTTTGGGTATCCTTTTATAACAGAGTTGAGTGAAACTCACGGCCCAATGACGAAGGAGGAAGAAAGGCTATCAATACAAATTATGAACTTTTGGATTAACTTCGCTAAAACTGGGTGAGTCACTACAAATAAGTTTTTTACTTTTCTTAAACTACCGATTCGTGAAAACTAAGGACGGTGTGACTTGTCATGAGGAGGCTGGCGCGGGGGTTAAAGATGGGAAGGTACACACCGTTGGAAAAGCCACCATTAAAGTGTACCTCAAGTCAACAAAATCAAACATATAGACGAAACAGCATAAAAAAGGAATTCAAACAGTCCAACTCATCTTCAAAGTCATTTTTAAGCCAAAATATAAAATGGTAAAATTTATTCACTTAAAACTCCATTTAACTTTCATTAATTTTGGGGACAAAGAACTGCATTTTGTAATTTGCCAGGTACTCGTAGTTTGACCCGATTTCTTCGGCACAGTGGATAATTTCCTGTAAGTAGATAGATCCCCCTAACGATTTGATCCAAGTAGGGATCTGATCCCAGGATGTCTTCCTTAGGTGCCATCAAAATTTAGCTGCCTCGTGCTAACACATATTATGAGACTAATAGTTAGATTTTTTGATCGTGTTTAATATGTTAAGGCGTGAAACCCTTTCTAACCTGAAAAACTGGATCAAATTATTCAAGGTGCTATGAACACTAGATAACTTTCAGTTTAATCTAAAACATAGTGTCATGAAGTGTCGGCCTTTAAAGGTCGTGTGAAATGAAAATGATATAAAGTATTTGATGTAAAAAGTGTTGAAAACCGAACATAGTAGCCGCGATTCCCATCAAAATCCATTAAGGCAATTTTTGATTTGCTTTTCATCATTGATCAACATGAGCTCAATATGCAAATTTGTGATGTCATGAGAGGGACATGCCATATAGAGCTAATGTTATCCTTTTTCATACAATCTTCATTTCAAGGACAGTTGTAACATAATGTCCTGACGGATTTATTTTTGTTATTATTTCTTCCAAATCATCAGTATCAATTAACAAACGATTGTCTGTCCGACGAGTAGTTAAGAGATAATTTAGGGTTAACAAAAGAAATGTGAACACTACACATCATTACTTTTGTTTCAGGAACATCTAAACTTTGAAGAGGTATATCCTCAGAACCGTATAAGATATTGACATAATTCCAACAGACTTTTACTTAAAAAAGTTCACTTCCTAACTTACAAGTTAAGTTGGGGCATTTTGCTGACCAGTGGCGTAGCTACTGGGGGGGGGGGGCAGGGGGGCAAGTTGCCCCCCCCCCCAAAAAAAAAATAATAATTTGGGGAAATTTTGATGAATTTTCTTATTCTAACAAAAATTTCTCAAAATTTTTGTTAGAATAAGAAATTGTGAGACATTTATCATACTTTACTAGTAGTCTTATTTCATTTCGTCAGTGTCGCATGAACCGGCGCTACTCGCGTTCCACAGGAACGTCCTCGCCGCGTAGCTGATTGAATGTTCTCCTTCTTCTTAAGTGGCATACGAAGGGGGGCCATTGGGCCATGCTTCCCCCCCCCCCCTCACCGATGCCATTTTGTCTTTGTTCTTAAGAATACGGAGTCAAACTTTAGTAACACAGATTGTACTTTAAAAGATAGCATATGTGGCCCCAGATTGCATATAAGGACACTCAATTCTTCAAAAATTTTCAAAGGGGAAGGATTGCCTCCGCAAGGCCCCTCAGTGATGCCAATTTTTTTAATTCCTACAAATAGGCAAGTTCTGTCAAATTCCAATTTTTCCTTCAAAAGGTGGACTCTGTATCCCACTGGTGGAATCAATTAAAATAAAGACTACATGACAGAGCCTCTTTAAAAGCATAAATACGCTTTTTTGGCCATCTGAGGGGTCTGATTTTTCGAAATTTTCTTTACGCTCCACGCCAACCAATGGTAGCACTTCGCTCAGTCTTTTGGGCTAAATTACATTTTGGGGGTAAAATTAGCTCTCTGATCACGTTGCAGATTGCGAACATAGTTTGAAGTGAGCATTTTATTGCAAAAAAAGAAGATAGCGATTCGTTAGATTCTTCGTATAGGTCAGGAAAATGCTAGTTCCGGCCATCTGAGGGGTCTGATTTTTCGAAATTTTCTCTACGCTGCGCGCCAACCAATGGTGGCGCTCCGCTTAGAAAATCTTTATGATAAAATAAAGTTTTGTGGCCAAGAAAACCGCGACCCTGTACCGATCAATGCTCTTTCATTTTGACTCCTAAAAGTGTGCAAATTCAATGACAAGTTTTACTTCGTAAGGTATAGCATAAATGGCATAAGAATGCATATAAGGAAAAATCCTAGCTATGCCGATGCTCTTGACAAAATGAATGTGATTTCAACTCTTGAAAAATTTTGGCATATTAAGAATTTTCAAATGATGCAAAACTTTTCTGGTTCATGTGGAAGTGTAGAGTAATTTTTTTTCAAATCCTGTCTCTCCTACAGGGATCCCAGTCGCACGGATGAATCCTCTCCTCCTCTTGTTGGGGAGATGGAATGGCCGGTATTCACCGTCCCAGAATTACAATACAAGGAATTTTCACTGGAGTTACCTGTTAAGCGAGGAATAAAGGCCGAGGAATGCGCCTTCTGGAACGACTTTAAACCAAAGCTTCAGAGTTACTTAGGTGCATATTTGCATTTAGTATAATACGCATATTTAAATACGAAAACGAGTTAGATCAAAATGGATATTTTGTACATTATCTTACAGTGAGAGCAACACTTTGAAAACGTTTTTGTCTACTTGACACAAATGATGGGTCGGGAGGGAACTGACGCAAATATATGGATAAAAATGACCAAATTTAAATTCCTTTTGACTCAATTTTGGTAATACAGTCATCAAGATACTGATTCAGATCCCTTCGTGAACCAAGTGTGTTTAAAGTGGTTGGGTTAAGACTTCTTCCATAATGGTGTATTTGGAACTTTTAACTTGGGTTGGGTGGTCATTCATCCGTATTTGACAGACATTCCAGCTTTTAAGCGCGTTGTTTCCGCCAGGTGCTTACTGCACCGGACGTTTAATATTCCTCTATTCTGTGTTCAGAAGTTTTCGATGATTTCAGACACAGGTTTCCAATTTCTCGACTCTAATATTAAATTTCTCGACTATTATCTGAAATATTCCAGTACGCTTCGCGCCAATTTATGATGGCGTTCCACGTTAATAGTAGCTGAAATTGTACTCCTAAACTATCATCAAGGTATGACCACCTTAGATATGACTCAATTTATACTAGGGTTCATTTTACAGTTTCAAAATTGGCACGTATTGGTGGCAACTGGACTGTTATTGAAACCTATGCAAGTCCACAACATTGCACTTTACAAATGTTATAGTCAAATTTGAACAAGATAGGGCAGTCAAAAAAATTGACTTGATCGACTCATTCATAAAACGAATAGTTTCATTGTTTTAACCATTTCTGTTAAATTTTGAAAAAATCCTATCAAATATTTGACAAGATTCGTGCCCCCGACGAGATGTTTGTAGAGCTTGAGTTATAATGAAGATCATGTCAAGCTGAATGATTGATTATTGGTGCCTTATGTAGCACAAGAATGGTAGAGTTATTCAGATAGAAAATCCTTGCCACACAGAAGAAACTAAATCACTAAACCACCTCATGTGATAGTTTAAAGGTCCACTTCTCTCACCCCAAACAGTACCAATTCTCCTAACCTTCTTACTGAAGCCCGTCCCATAATTGTCTGAAATTCATCCTCATCCAGACGCAACCTCAGTTTATTGCTTCAGACTGAGTATAGAAAAATTCAATTTACATAATCAAAACACTCTCAGTACCGTTCACGCTGTGTAATATAAGCTTTAGCACTCTGCATTGTTTGAATTAGCTGTCAATCAAAGAGCTGAGCCAATTGAGAATTTCGGTACCCGGGTACCAAAATTATAGTTTGGGGTGAGAGGTTCGGCCCTTTAAGTTATGTGCAAGTGAAACGGAAAATAATCATGTTTGAAATATTTTAGTTTAACTAGGCATTTCCAGTGATTCGGGCAACCGGAATAAAAACTGACTCGTAATTAAATGGCAATATCGGAGTCAGAATTGACTCCAACCCGGTGTAGCTTGAGTAACGAAGAGCCCTTGGGCTTCATTAGTGTTAGTAACATAGACAAAATATTGATTTCTTACAAAAAAGCGTCCATTCTGCGCCTGATGATAAAGTATTGGTGATAATCATGTCTGATAAAGGAAGGGAAATCGAACTGTCAGTTAACTGATGAACTTGAAATCTTATGTTCCAGCTAAGCCACCATTTATCGATTCCCCTGATATTCTTCAAGGATACTCCGAAAATCAGCTTTAATTTTGGTGGATTTACATTTATCCTCCCATTTAACATTTATGCAAGAAAATATTTCTGTAATTTTCAGTTTCGATGGACGAGGCTGAGTTGATGTGGAGAGAAGGGTTCACGGCCTGGCAGAGCGACCTGGAAAGTTGGAGACTATCTTTTACCAAATATCAGCAGGAACCGTATTGTGAAGTTCCTTGAGTGTTTACATGACGTAAATAATGAAGATGCAACGTGACAGGGAACAAACTTGAACATTCATATTAAAAACTTGAGTTTATATTTACAAATACTAGATGAATCACACTACTCGGGAACAAAATACCGTCACGTGATTCTCAAGAACTAATCATGAAATAAGTTAGACTACTACCATCAATGCAAAATATGGAGCTTGTCTTGCAATGATTTGAACAAAGAGTTCATGAGAGGCTTTAATTTAAGGTGACTGTTTCAACTACAATGCATAATTTGTATAACAAAATCATGAATTGTGTCTTGGAGTTATATAAATACAGGGGCGCCACAAGGTCAAATGATGGGGTGGGTGGAGGTGGAGAACAGTGCGGCCATATGGCTAGCCTGCTACAGCAGGCTATTATGTTTGGTTTTCAACTGCTACATTCAAATATCAAAAATCTTACTTTCGCTACTATAAATGATACTATGAGTCTTTCAACGGCTTCACTGTTGGACAGTTGACGTTTCTAAGTTACATGGCATACCTACGGTATACAATAGCCTGCCAACTTTCTAGCGAATCTCATATACGACCATAAAATAAGACGTCACGACAAAAATTAAAATACTAGTAAATTATATCTCTCGTAAAAGGTAATATTTATGCATCGAACGCATAGCCTGGTACACATTTTCCACCTACAAAAGCTAATTAGGTTGTTCGCCGTTCGTTGTATCAGTTGTATATACCAAAATACACTGTTCATACTTGTTTCGTGCACCACGTGATCATCTCATGTTTACTAATTTGTCCCTCAAAATGCGGGATTCCTGTAAATGGAAACTGGACGAAGGTTTGCAGACTCTGTATATTATTAGAGAGTTGTATTATGATTTTGAGAGAGCGCCATCTTTCGGCTACTATATAGCCTGCTTCGCAGTACCATATGGCTGTGACAAGATGTATCTATTTATACTCTCTAAACATTGCATAGGCAAGAATTTTGTTTTGAAGACTAACTGACGAGTCACATCGTAGGTCTGTGTTAGTGTCGTAAACCTGGTGTACCCTCAGAGGTGTTTACGGAAAATCCGCACCGTGTATCTATTCAAAGTTTGCTTCGGCATGGATGGCCATGACTAGGGTTACTATATTTCTTTTTCTAGAAAGGGCATGTTTGGGTAAACGTCCTGGAGGAAGTGTCAAAGGGAAAGGAACGTTACTACCCCTCCCGTATGGAAGTTCTTCGGCTTCCAAGAGTATCTAGATGCAAACTAGTGCAATAGTTGTTGTTTGAACCATTTTTTTTTTTTTTTTTCAAGTCAAGCCCTGTAAATATCTTAAAGATACATCTACGGTACCTTAAATGTTACCAAGGATTAGCTCACGTTCTGCACATTTTTAAGACTTCGAATCATTTGCATATTCAATCGAATTATAAGTGTTAGAAACTTCTAGTTAGAATGTTTTGTATCGGGAAGTAGTACCTTAACGTAATAGTGCATTGAGATGATTTTGGTGAAGAACAAACTTAAGATAAATTTTCCAGAAAATAACGTAAAAAATCCACGTAAATCTTCTTAGAACAAATTGCTGTCTGGACTTTTATTTTATGGATATCCGTATATAAGGTCAAACTTATTTTGTAGAAACTAAACTAAGCGTAGATTGACTGGTTTAGAAAGATTTTTTTACACCGTAGCCACTTATCGAATCATTGTAAGATCTGATGGATTTTGCCACGGACTTGCCATGGACAGAGCATGCAACGTTGACGTCCTATCCGTAGATTCTCGTCATCGTCTGGGACAAAAAAGGGGCACCGCGATGGCCGCCGTGAAGCTATAATTCATCTAATTTGACGACGAATATGTTATATTTTAAACAAAAGTTAAACTTAAATAGGAAAAGATATCATATTCCTGCCATATTTCAAAAATATTTCAACTTTCTTGCAAAATCTGGGAATTGACTTGATCATGCAGGTCCAAACTTTTACACAAAATCATTGCAGACGGCCATCTTGGTGCGCTTTTTCTCACACGTATGGTAGCGACAATATCTAGCGTGCAGTATGCTCTGTCCATGTATAGGAATTCCGTGGATTTTGTCTGTATTCCTCTTTCTGTATTTCTCTGATAAACCACAGGTTAACAGGAAAGGTATATGGAGGCTCGGAGAGCTTTGTCTTTCAGGCAAAATTTTGCATTTGTTTCACAAAAATATTTCATATTTTGAAAACCAGTGTTTATTAAAACGGAGTAATATATTACTCACAGTAAGGCATTTTGGTAGCCCTCGTTTGGACAAATAAGCTTGCCAATGAAAAAAATTTGACTGTTTTGCTAACTCAGAAATAATTTTTTCTAAAAGGTCAAGTAATGCAAATGGCATAACGCTTCTAAAACACAATGTTTTGAGAAAGAAAAGATATTGCTGCGGTTGGTGTTCTTTGCATGTCATTTTGGTGCTTTTTTATACACATTTATTAACTTGAAAGTAATACGGCTACGTCACTTCAGTGTTATCAGTTATCTAGCATGGTTCGGGAGTTCAAGTCGATCCTGCCCAGGGCATAGGCAAACCAAAGGCTGTAAAAATAAAACCTACTGCCATCGTACTTGGTGCTCACTCAGAATAAGGAATGAAGTAAGGAAAACAAGCCAGTGAGCCAAACCTGGAAAAAGACCGTGGCCGGTTTTGCCTCCGTAGCAGACTGTAGGGCATATTCCTTGTTCAGTCATACCCCCACCATACGGTTTGTGAAGCCTGAAAGAGGGAGTGAACAAAACTAGTCCGCTCCGCGGGGTATGACCTGCTGGTGTTGAACCAGTTGGTTGGAAGTGGCAGTGGGCCGTAAAACTTTGACTTACCAACAAAGTTATTATTCCTCTTGTTTCTGAACCGTTTTTAAGAATGAATTTTTAGATTGTTCAAAATTTAAGAAAGTGAGAATGTAAAAGACACAAGCTTTTGTCTTTTACTTAAAGGTCCAATCCTTTCACTTAAAAAAAAGTTCCAATTCTCTAAACGTACTTATTGCCCCTCTCAGTTAATTACTCTCAGTTCAATACACGCTGTGTAATATGAGCTTCATTACTCTGCATATTTTTAACTGGCTGTCAATTAAAAACCTGTGTCAATTGAGAAATTATGTGGACTGCCACTAAAAAACTCTGCATTTTGGTGTTAGAGTTGTCTGTACTTAATCACGCTTTCCAATCGGAGATTGTATAATTTACAGTATGTAATTTATTCATTCAATATATATAGTTAGTTACGTACTTCAAAAAACGATTTTGTCCTCCCTTTCCTTTACCAATGTATACTTTTTAAGGCTTTATTTTTTGTTTGTAGACGACTGTAATTGGACATATTGTTTTTCGATCCCTTTATCAACAGCATAACATCTCCTCTTCTCTTCCTTCCCCTTTCGGCGGGACCTTATCCACGTAGCGATTACCAGGATTTCGGGACGAAGTAAAATGCCTCTGACGAAAAAGGCACACTCCAAATTCAGCTTTAAATTTAATTTCTCAAATTATCTGTTTATGAGCCATTTCGCTTAAGTACCCCGTTATCATTTTATCCAATGGTCGTGGGAAGGGAGGGGACAGTTTCCAACCCAACTAAGAAATTTTCAAGGAAAATGTTTTATCGCATTGATTTTTGGTAAAACTAGAGATTTTTTGAGAATTAAAGATGCAAGATACAGGGCACAGAAAGCGCCGTTTTGGGTACCGTAAGATGTGATTATCGCTTAGTTAAGACAATGGTTTCCCCTCCAGGAGGATTCTTTCCTTAGCCTTCTTTCACTTTTATCGCAAAACAGTAATAAAGTGTTCATTTCCAATATTTCATTCGCATGGTATTAGCCATTAAAGTTGAGACGTTCTACTACGAGTTAACTTGAAGCATGCCGGTGTGATGTAATGGATTCACATTGTTGGCATTTTTTTTTTGTATTTCTTGAAATCATGGTCAAATGAAACGAGGGGGAGGGAGGGGACTGCAGCACCCCACTTGGCCAAAATCTTGCTGAATCGGGCAAGCTTCGGTGACTCAGTCACCGGTGTGCGTCACGGACTTTTTACTTCAAGGGGGCACTGGGGGCACAACAATTTTGCAGGGGCACTGCTAGACTCCACCCAAGGCGCCGCAGGCGCCACCGAGTACGAAGCCCTGGGATGAACGTTTGGGGTACAGGGGCCCGCCTTGGGGCCCCTGGTGGGGTCCAGGGGCAAAGCCCCAGTGGACGTCCAGGTGATAGCCCCTGGAAGCTCCTGGGTTTAAGCGTGTTTTTGAGGTAATGTTAGATATTGATTGGTACGGGATCTTGAGTTGTAGAGTTCCAGACGAAAAAACATAGGAGAGTTCCCGTTGATTTTAAATTGTTTTGTTTGATGATTTTAGTTCCACAAAAACTGATTAGGTTGAATTAATTCGGCCGGCCTAGTAATGATTCCTGAAATATTTACATTTATGTACAAAGTTGACTAGGCTACATGTTTCTGCCTCGAGGGCTGTTGCACGAGTGTCCAGCTCGCAGGCTCGGTTTTGTGAATCGTGAGAGCTCTGAACACCTGCAGTCCCTTGATTGGTCAAAAGTTATGACGCATCCATGTAAGTATGATGATATAAATGATTAATGAGGAGGCTGCAAAGGGGGAAATTGGCCACACCTCGAAAATATGGGTTACAGCGTGCACGTGGAGCTACGGCAATGTGATATGTCACGTCCACTGGTAACACGTGACGGGAAACAGGAAGGGCCCTGGGAATCTAGAACAAAAGGAAGGGCGCGTTGCTCGTAAACAACAAGATGACGTCTGGTTTAGGTCATGGAGAGTGCACGGAAAATCCTGGGTTGTAAGGGGTTTGTGAGGTATTAAGGTCGTAATTTCGGGTAATTCTATCGTCTTTACACTGGTCTAAAATTACTTCCAGGGCAACTTCAAGTAAGATTTTATTGGTAACAAAACTAGTGAAACTACTATCAAGAGCGGATCCGGCTGACATTTTGAACAAGAAGAGCTAAACTTGAAGGGGAGAGACTTAACAGTTGATAGTCAGTTAGATGTGATCCTCCTAAGGAAAAATGTAGGCTTAATCCTGCTTGAACTGTTAGCTCAGCTCTGCGCCACCTTCAGTTGGCGAAGTCGGAAGTGTGCAGAATTTTTTGGAAACCGCAACCCCTCAGACAGCCGAAAATGTCATTTCCCAGGTGTTTTTGCGATATTTTCAGTTGAGAAGTATGAAAATTACTGCCTTTTCTTGTCAAAAGTAGAATCCAATCTTAAACATTTTCATAGTCACACTCTGACTAAAGAAGGCATATCGTTTATTGAAAATCTCAAATCTCAGTTGGGAGCACACGGGGTGGGAGGGAACACGATTTTTCAGGGGCACGTCCCCTGGCCCCACTTGGTAACGCCACTGTCAGTCGGGCAGAGATTATGTCCTTGTTGCCGATCTGAATTAGGGCAAAAAGTGACTGTCCTTTAGAGAAAGAGTCCCTTACGGCCGGCTAAAAATTTACCACTATTTTTATGCAACTTGATATATTAAAACCAAAAGGGCACCCCGAGCAGTGGTCAATGTAACTTCGAAATTTACTTTGGGTCAAGAGAGTATTCCTTATCAATCCAAGGTCAAAACATTAAGATGAAAAATAAAGAAAAGTATAACATTGGTCATCAGTGTGAACAATGATGACACAACAAGTTCACTTTACACAGAAACTGCGTCTACTTCAATTGCTTATGTCTTGAAAACTTCAACACAATGCATAGAATATGTTCCCCTTTAATATGCCGAACACACATTTGGTCCTGAACAATTTTTTTTTTTTTAAGAATGGTCAATTTGTCAATTTTCTTTGTGAGGGGAAGTTTGAATCTGGAAGTCTGGTAAAATTCCTACAAGACAAAAAGGCGCATGTAAAATCCCAGTCCAATTCAATTTAATATATACATCAAAGAATAATTTATGGGCATGGACAACCTTCAAATAAATATTTATAAATCGCAGGGATGTTTATCCTTTTTATGGATTACATTTTGGTTCTGTTGAAAGATATCAACCGTACTGAATCAAAGATCACGTGACAACTTGTTTGCCATAGATTATTAGTATAAAGAGTTAAAGTTTAATAAAGGGTAGGCCTAAGTGTGAAAGGTCAGCAAGCCTCGAATTTAATTGGCAGCTAAGGGACAAGCTTTCTTAGGGAGAACCAATTTGGAATTATGCCAGCAACTTTTGCGGCTCTCATGATATACCTCTTCAAAGTTTGAATGTTTCTGTTGCCTATGCTCAAATAATGATGATATTGATATCTTTTTTGCTAACCCTGAAATAATTATCTCTTTATAACTAATCAAATATGGTTTGGTAGTTGATATTATCTTCAGGGTACACTTTAAGCTTTCAAAATAACAAAATCCTCAAGACATACTAATGTTGCAATTGTCCCTTTCTAGACCAAGGAAGTACTACCTCGGAGGTAGTACTTCCGTGGCATGTCTAGACATTACCAAATTTGCGTTTTGAGCTCTTGTTTATGCATGATTAATTACATATCAGTAATTACCCTGTGAAATGATAAATTTGTGACGGATTTCGATGGGAATTTCGGTAATGTTCTAAGTTTTCTTTACGTTTCTCACATCAAATACCTAACTTTATCATTTTCATACCACATTAGCTTTGAAGTGGTATTATTTCTGAAAGTTTTTCTTAGTCCCCCGGACCCTCTGGCAAAGAGCCGTTCGACAAACCACTGAAACTTAAATCACATGATATTAGAAGTAATCTTATGCTAGAGATAATTTACCCATTTTTTTAACTTGCAATATGTAAACGTAATTTATGAGGGAAGAGACGAACACAGTAACCTATCCACAGTAAGCTACTCATTTCAAACAAAAAGCAGGAACTGACTTGACATTTCGTGATAGGCCGGTTTAAACGACCTGTAATCTTTCATAATCTTGGTGCACTAACTTGGTTGAACTGTGATCCCGGATATCATTTCTCTGTTATAAAAAACTAAACATTATGTAAATACATTACTTTCATTTTTTTTCATTGTTCACTCAATTGAGCCATGGATTTAATATTTAAGGAGTCCTACCTGCTCTAAAGCTATAACTAGTTTGTCTCTTCGTGTACATGATTCAAATCATTAGTAAAGAATTCCACCCTCAGTGGTCGTCGGAGATAATAAAAGATGGATATTTGGATGATTTGGGCACGAATTGTGAGTTTCTTTTACATGACTAACACCGTGTACGTTGATGTTAAGCAAGGAACCTTGCGGGGAAAGATTGTGGACTTCGTTGAAGAAAAATACATCAATATTTCGACCAAAGTTAACGTTTTTCAGGTAAGCTGTAAAGTGTGTGGTTTTTGTCATCGAAAGTAGCCTACCATGCTGAGTCTTCAACATATCAGTAGCCTACATCAAATTTAACTCATTATGCAACATTACATACCGGAACGTAACCTTCCAATATAATATCATGCTGTGACGTCGCTTCTTGAACAAGCAACACAGACACCCCAGTACATCAAAGGCGGTATGGGGTGTAACCAATATTTAAGTTTGTTACATGATCTGTGACCTCAAATGAGCTATGCTTTCATTGTGTTCACACTGCGTGAAAAGCAATTAACACATGCTGACCTACCTGTTAGCTAACCCCAAATGTTACGTAACTTTTGGTGTATTGCAACACATCTTTTACTGTCAATCAATAAATCAGATATGAAACTTGACTTAATCAAGTCTGCATGTAGAGGGCTTCTTTTCCTCCCTGAAGGGATAAGAGGTAAGCTGTAAAGTGTGTGGGTTTTGTCATCGAAGGTAGCCTACCATTCTGAGTCTTCAACATATCAGTAGCCTACATCAAATTTAACTGATTATGCAATATTACATACCGATACGTAACCTTCCAATATAATATCATGATGACACACACTTAGTCTTTGATATGGCCGCTTTCGTATCATGTTTGCGCCTCTCGGTGTCTGTTTCACTTGATTTTTACTGTGAATGTGAAAACATGTGACATTAAGTAAGACCACCTGAAAAAAAACTTTGGTGCATTGTGGTGGGAACGCGATGGTATACACGAATCCGGACGGCAAGTGATGGTCTGATTTCAGTGGGCCATAACTGGGGTCCGTCACCTTTAAATCTTTCGATTTCCTTGCTTACCTCTATCATGGATGGTTGTACACTAATTTGTATCTTAAATTCTCCAAGTTCACTAAATATGAGGGTTTCAAAATCATGCAAACAATAAATAAGGGCAGTTTTAGGCTGATGGACCACACTAATGGCGGCCTACAGTCACTAAAAACAAGCGCTAATCGGATTCGTCTACAGTGAAACCAGAGTGAAAGGCTGTATTGTGACTTTGATGTTACAATTTTTTGCAACTTATAACATGTATTATGCCCCATTCCTTCCTGTCATTGTCCAAACGCTACATAAACGCAGGGGTGGCGCCAACGGGGTGGGGGGCGGGGGCACCCCCCCCCCCGACGGGGAAGGTAGGCGGTTTCGTCGGGGAGTTCTAAAAAATAAAAAAAAAATAATAAAAAACCCCACAAGGACTGAAGTTACTGGATAGACAATCTAGAACATATTTTTTGTTTTGAAATGCTATTTTAAATGTATGGAATTTCCCCAAAACTTTTCCCTGTCAATGTGTATGTATTTCATATAAAATATGCAAATTTACTTACAAGTAGAATAACATTACCATGTAATTTTGTAATATTACCTGCATTTTAATCTTAAAGTAAAACATAGAGCAATCGGAAATAACAAAGTATATTATTTTGGTAAACAATATCTGGTTTATTTTTATGTACTAACGTAGTGACGTACGCAGGATTTCTCTGAGGGGGAGGGGCATGCAGTATGGTCTAAGGGGAGGGGTGTCCGGATATTTTTTGACGCTTTCAAGGAGCCTAGATGCAAAATGGTGCAAGATTTTCGACTTTGACAGGAACAGTGTTAAAAGTTGAATCGTGGTGGTTCATGAGGATAAAACTGAAACTTTTGTGTCTTGACATGCATTTCCGTATGCCATTTATGCTACCTTCCGAAGAAAAACTTGTCATTAAATTTGCACACTTTTAGGAGTCAAAATAAAAAAGCTTTGATCGGTATTTGTGGTTTTTCTTGGCCACAAAATGTTATTTTGTCATAAAGATTATCTAAGCGGAGCGCCACCGTTGGTTGGCGCGAAGCGTAGAGGAAATTTGGAAAAATCAGACCCCTTAGATGGCCGGAAATAGCATTTTCCAGGCTAATACGAAGAATCCAGCCAGTCGCTTTCTTCTTTTGTCGTTTGCAATAAAATGCTCACTTCAAAATATGTTCGCAAACTGCAAAGTGATCAGAGAGTTAAGAGCTAATTTTACCCCAAAAATGTAATTTTGCCCAAAAGACCGAGCGAAGCGCCACCATTAGTTGGCGCGGAGCGTAAAGAAAATTTCGAAAAATCAGACCCCTCAGATGGTCAAAATAGCGTTTTTATACTTGTAAGGAGAATCTAAACATGTAGTCTTTTTTATCGATGCCACCAGTGTGGAACAGAGTCTACCTTTTTAAATAAAAATTTGAATTTGACAGAATTTGCCTAGGTCTATTTGTAGGAATTAAAAAAAGTTGGCATCACTGAAAGACCTTGCATGGACAATCCTTCCCCTTTGAAAATTTCTGAAAAATTGGGTGTCCTTATGAGCAATCTGGTGCCACATATGCTATCTTTTGAAGTAAAATCTGTGTTAATAAAGTTAGACTACGTATTTTTAAGAACAAAGAAAAAATGGCATCTGTGAGGGGGGAGGCATGGCCCAATGGTCTCCCCTTCGCACGCCACTAAGGAGGCCTAATAGTGGCTCGATCACACAGGATATCCTGTTAGATTTATGAGAAATGTCTCACAATTTCTAATACTAACAAAAATGTTGAGAAATTTTTGTAATGATAAGAAGATTCATCAAATGTCCCCATTTTCATTTTTTTTCCCCAAAAATTTTTCAAGGGGGGCAACCTGCCCCCCTGCCCCCCCCCCCAGTGGCTACGCCACTGATTTTAAAGAATATCTGAATCGGTTTTAATCACTTCTTACTACGGCTCTTCTATCCTTCATCCAATTTTCAATCCGTGGGCGCAAGGTCATGCCTCCGTTGGGGACGGGCTACCCACCCCCTTGTTGTTGAGAAAATCCAATTTCATCGGGGATCCTTCTTCTACAGACCTACGATAAAAGATGTGAGTCTGTAGTCACTCGGATGACCCTCTTGATCTTGCTTACTAGAAGACCATAATCTTCAAAAAACTCACAATTCTGAATTCTCCTTACAAAAACGGACTAGGGGCTGTTCGTGTGCGTGCAGTACTCAATGGTCTGCCATCTGGCTTGCCCGGACAGCCGAAATCTTACAAAGGTAACGAATATCGGCCATGTCGTTTTCAGCTACACATAATGATAAACAGTGGTGTGAAAAAATCTTCCCATAAGTCTGACTGAAAATTTATTTGAAGGCACTTTGAAACGTGCCATATTTTCAAATACGTTGGGAGCAAAACCATTTTTATAGTCTTGAGTTCGGGCAGTCACTTTAACAATTTCATCTATTTAGTGGACCTTGCAACTGAATTCAACGAAGATTCTTAATACAGTTAAAACATTTTAGTATGTTTTCAATTACGCTGCATAGTCTCCCCCCCCCCCCCTCACCCCGTAAAGAGAAAAGACCATTATATCTCATTGTAGCAGTACCTTTTACTTGGTACTTTTCTGATCATTAGCAAGCTGGGTTTTTTCTATTGAAGTGAAACTTTCATTTTAAAGGAAAGTTCAAAATAAATACTGCTTCATTTCTAGTTACAAGTCTGGGAAATGCTATTCAGGCTGTCTCAGCGGTTACATTTCTTAACAATTGTTTGTACGCTCCGCGCTAACTGATGGTGGCGCTCCGCATAGATAGTGTTTTAGTCGAACAGATAACTGAACAGAACAATGCGTGTTTGTAAATTATTCTTCGTTTTGGGCATTATTATGAAGTGAAAATAATTTTATTGCGAATGAAATCTGAAAGTAAGGACTTCTTTAATTCTAGTTACGAGCCCAGGAAATGTCATTTCGTGCTGACCGGGAGTTTTCTATTTTTCAAAAAATTCTGTGCGCTCGACTTAGATGATCTTTCGAGCAGGATTAACTTTTTCGGACAAAAGAATAATTCTTCCCTCTCCAAAACTCAGCTGACACACTCCCGTACGCCTATGACAATAAATAAAATATAAAACTTCAAATATATGCGCAGCCAAATTTTTGGAGAATGCTCCAGTATGGTCCGAGGACCTAAATCTGCATGATGATATTCACCAACCTCAACAAAACTACAGATCACCCCCTGCTTGATTTTCCTCATGAGAACGTCAGACTCCTCCATAAAACCCCCAAAACTGTCATAAAATTACAATTTTTCTCCAATATTAACTTTAAATTGTAAAAAATGGCAAAATTTTCCAATTTCGATGGATACTTCGTACAATAAATAGCCAAAGCCAACGTTGTTAATCACCCGGCATACTACCTAATTTTGCTCCTGAAGGGCATATAACCAAATTTTTCATTATAACCTTACCAAAAAACAAAATTTTCTTTCATTCAAATCCAAAATTTCTCCATCATGATAAGCTCTTAATTTTGAAGGATTCGTTCAAAAAAGGGAAAAACTTTCCGGGCTAACTTGTAGTCTCGTCTCAAAGCCTTAGTCAGTTAGTAAGTAGGTCTTGTATGATTCAATGCGTATCCCCAAAAGAATTTCAGCTGCCACCCAAATAACGTTTTTGATTTTTCCCTTATGAAGGACAGATTTTTCTATAAACAGCCAAAAAATTTTATTATACCAAAAAAAATCCAATTTTCTTTCATAAGTTTTAATTTTTAACTCCAAATAAACTCCAGATTTTTAAGTATTTGTCAAAAAGAAAGGCCAAAATTTCGGCGCGCTCCGCGCGCCTCAAATTCTGCAAGGCCACGCTCAACCGGGACATAACATCGCCTTTGTCGGGGCCTTGAAATTCTGGCCCCCCTGTCGGGAAAATCCTGGCGCCACCTTTGCATAAACGTGTTGAAAAAACTCGGGTTACTTTGCAACCGGGGGTTTGGTCTCGTGTTTGAACGCCCTACTCTCTCCTGGGTCTAGGATTCGATTCCTAGATAAACAGGTTATTACGGCAATGAGCCACTTAAGGGGAAAATACAGTCACAACAAAATAAGCACCGTCTCCCATGATTCATAAATGGCTCTTGAGAATAATAAGATAACATTTTTCACACTGGTTTGTGAAATATGTGAGCGACTCCTTGGCTTAACTTGATAATGCAGTAGCCTGTATTCGGATATTCTAGTCCTGGAATATCATGAAACCTGCTTGGAAGAGAAATGATATGAATCTTGCCTTTGCTTCAAAGTAAATTGAAGGCGATTGTGTTACCCTTTGTAACTAGTTCACGTTAGGATAAACCGAAACACACCCAGCACCAATCAAAGTGACATCCTGATCTTGTGGCCATTTTCAAACTGTATTTTCCATCTCTATCTGGACAGTGCTCTATGTATAATTTCTCAGTCAAACTTTAAGAAAATTATAGCTCGATAAGACAACGCTATTTCAAGAGAGACGGACTGACTTCTTTTCATTCCACAAGTAGTCGGAGATCAATGGCAAAATTAGCATTCTCTCAAACAAGAATTGACCGACTTACGACAAGCATAGTCTGGATGAACAGACTTACCATTTGCCGAACATAATTTTCAAAACGGTGCCATATGACTTGGTATCAACTGTCCATGAATGCGAAAGGAAACACATTTCATGAAATTGATGAGGAAATATTGCATGTGAAAATTCATCTTGGAAATTAGAATTTATTGGACGGTTCAAAATCCGATTTTTGTCACATAGGGCATTCCTTACGGGGAAAAACCAGAACGATGGAGACCCCCGGAGATGAAGAAGAGTTGGGAAGGAACAAAGGATGCAACGAGTTTCAGTTTCTCCTGTCCCCAATATGTGAAGAAAGGTCACAGGCTGTCATCAGCTCCTTCGGATATGAATGAAGATTGTCTGCTACTGAATGTCTATGCTCCACATACAACGGTTAGTACTTAGGCCGGAGCAGCCTCAATAACTATCTGTAAAATTCGTTAATTGAAAAACAGTCCCCAAGTCCTTTAATAAGCTATGTAATTTTTATACATCAGCTTTATCATTGGAATTTTTATTAATAATCATCTTTAATGTTGTTCTCGGCTGAAATATTTGGGCAGTGGAGGATTATTGGGTATTTTAATAGGCCTAGGCTATTTACAAAAGGTAAGAACTCTTTACATAATCAAAACTGTTCAAATCGTTAGATAGAGACCTATGAAAAAATACATGAAAAATAAGTAAAATAATAGTTGGGATGTTTCGCTTTCGAAATGGAACACCCAGGTGCATGTCCTTAAGTATAAGATTTAGGCAGATTTTCAAATTTATGGCTAAAATATATAGAATGCACATGTATTTATGTAGGTCTATGTATATGTGGGTGTATATATATGTATATACATTAAATAGGCTTCATGAAATTAACTTTGTGAACGCTTTTAAGTCTAAATGTGTTTAGCTATTAAACACTAAATGTTTAGCAACTAAACGTATTTAACATTTAAACATGTTTACAAAGTGGGGGCATAAAGTGTTTAATTCATAAATCCCCTTTTTCAGAGTATGTATTTTCTCTTTACGACCGATCAATAGGATGAAAACGTTCCTGTAATGGTGTTCATCCATGGCGGTTTCTTCACAGAAGGGACAAGTATGACGTACGGTTTCTACGGAGTGCCAATGTCAGCCATTGGGAACGTCGTGGTCGTTACCATAAACTACAGAGTGGGGGCGCTTGGATTCCTCTCCACAGGTAAATCTCGAAAAGAGGAAACAGAAAGCCATGGCTATGGGCTCACCAGGAAACCTCCAATAATTTTCTATTTGACGGGTTTTTTATTTTACAAATCACCCTGCGTCGTATCTGAGAACGGTCAATTAAAAACCTTGAGTTCCTAGATAAAGCTTCTGCCTACGAGTAAAGCTATACATTGTCCACTCACCTTTAAAATATTGGGAGCATTCCTGCAATCATAGTGAGGCAAATAATTCCTGAAAATTGTTGAGTTCTAACAATTTTGAGGTATTCTTAAAAACCTTCGATGATAAATATCATCATAACCATCACGAAATTTTCGGGGGCGATGCGTACTGTTTATCAAGAAATTTCCTAACTGGCTAACGTAACCCTAATCCTTAAACTAATCCCTAACCCGACCAAAGAATACAATCGATACAATACAATGGCAACAGTCAATCAAGAAGCACCTTGTAAAACAGTGCGCATCTACTTAATTTTCGTTCTGACTGGCGTCAGGCAAATGCCAGTTTTTTTATAAAGTTACGCAGAGCGCAGTTCACATCGGCTTCTTGGATTGGTTCAGCAATAATTCTCGATACTGGAGATTACAAAACAAAATTGTGTAGAAAGTCAATCGAATGTGAGATTTTTTCTCAAACATTGGATGACATGTTCCCTGACACCCCCCCCCCCCCCCCACATCGCCGCTCATGGTATTCGGTCTGTGAGTTCTGTGTCTTCGTTTCGATGTCAGCCTTTAGCTAGTATTGTGTGCGGTATCTACTCCTTTCATCAGGGAGGTGTTAATAGAACACATCCCTGCTGTCAGCCACTCAGGAGGGCCTGGGATAACGCATGCAAGACAGACCGTTGCGTACGTAAGGCAATTGTCTTGTAAGGCAATTGTCTTGTAAGGCAATTGTCTTGTACAGTCGTTTTGTAACGTCGCTCTTTAACCCCACCTCCCCCTCCTCCCCCCAAAAAAATCTACTCTCCCCCCCCCCAAAAAAAAAAAAATTCTTCCGAGGTGGTGATGAAATCTAGTCCAGAAAGTGTAAGGTAAAAATTTTCATGCTAAAATTAATCGTTATCGAATGGAATGCATATGGCTGTTTGCTGGGACCGGGACTTTCCAACTTCAATGTCGGCATAGTTTATCACGTAATTCCAGGTGACAATATTTGGTTAGATGCGCACTGTTTAACAAGGTGTTTGTTGATTGGCTGTTGCCATTGTATTGTATCGATTGTGTTCTTTGTTTGGGGCAGTGATTAGATTAAGGGACTAGGGTTATCGTTAGCCATTTAGGAAATTGCTTGTTTAAACAATGCGAATTGCCCCAATATTTCAAATAGTTTATTTGATGTCTGAGGAAAATGTTTTCATTGTTCGTTCGGTTGCTTTGAAGTTAAATTTATGTCGAGGATAAATTGTCACTGGACAGCTTAAAAATGGCTTCACATTCTACACAAACCTGGCGGATTGTTAATGATGTAGGTGCAAATGAGTTTCCGCGTGGCCCCTTAGTTGTTAAAAAAAAAATGAATTGCCTTAATGCATTCACTGTAGCTCGCTCAGTAAAATTCGGGAGTCACAACATCGTTCCAAGTTCTACCTGATATACACAGACCCGTTACCAAAAATAAGGGGCAAAGAGGGCACTACCCCTCCTACCAAAAATTCCAACAAAAGGATCTTGCACTTATCAGAATCAAGGAAAGTTACACCAAAGCCGAACATTTTGCATCTCCAAGGGGAAGGATGACACCCTTTAATCTGGTCAGAAGTTCCCCTATAATGAAATGGCACACACTCTTTCCCATAAAAAATGGTTACTTGGGTTACACGTGCCTGGGTATGCACGTGTTCAGTTTGAGCTGACTTCGATCACTGCACGTCAGTGGCTAAATTCAAGAAGAGGTTTGAAAGGAACATAATCAGTATTCTAGCTGCAAACGCACGTTGATGTAAACACAAATTAGTAAAGTGGTGTCTGAATTGACTAACCACGTTAGTCACTCATATCTGACTAATTTGTGATGATATCTGACGAATTTTGTAGTAGTGGACTAAAGAATGCCAGTCACAACTTAGTCAAGGAGGTGTAATATTTGTTAGAAACTAATTCAACTGCGTCAAATATTAATCAATATTGTTGACTAACGTGGTTGGTCGATTCAGGCACTATTTGACTAGTTTGTGTTCACAGTGTGGCATGACATGGTGAATGTTAAAGGCCTTTTGCATTAGGCCACAGTTGCACAGTGTTTTATATTCATCCCATTTCCTTACTCCCAAATATTAATAATTTGTTTATAAAATGTCACAATCGCACAGTCACGTGACTGTCTTTTCTATGTAGGAGACGAAGCAGCAAGAGGAAATTTTGGACTCCTAGACCAGTCTCTGGCTCTCCAATGGGTGCAGGATAATATCGAAGGTAATTAACTTCAAACATGACTTCTAGCTTTTTAATGTTTGAGATACCTTAACAGGGTTCCTGCACCTTACAAAAAATAAAATTTCATGACTTCTCCATGACTATTTCATGACCTTAGCATGACTATTTTATGATCAACTTTCATTCAAGGTTTGATCAAACTTTAATGGGCGTGACCAATAAATGAGTAATTCATGTACTGGTAAAAAGTTAAAAGACTAATCTGGGCTAAATTTCATGACTTTTCCATGCCTTCTGTCATGTTTACAACATTACATGATTTTTCCAGGCCTGTGAAATAAAAAAAAAATCAAGACTTTTCCATGACTTTTCCAGCCCAAAGGAACCCTTTCTTAAAGGGCAAAAGCAGTCACCTTAAACTTTTTGGGACAACGGCTAAATCACAAGAAGTTCTCATCTCCCTCCAAAAGTATTTTTCGTATTGTTTCAGATTTCGTCGCTCTTAAGCTAGGAAGAGTGTATTTTGTCAATCGTAATATGTCCCATTCATGCTTAACAGTGGTGTCGCCTCCTTCGGAGAAGACTGCCTCCCCCACTCCCACCCTAACCCCCAGTTGGAAAAAGGACAACCGTTTCGTCGGAGATGCCTAAAAACCTACAAGGACTGAAGGTACTTAATGGATGTTGAACCCAAAGCATGTTGCAGGTTTTTTTTTCTATTATTGCAAACAAAAACTCACAATTACCAGATTACGACTGCTTAATTCTACTTAAAAACCTCGGAAATGCCATTTCCAGCCAGCAGGGGGTCGTGATTTTTTTCAAATTTTTATGTAAACTCAGCAACCTGTTGTTGCCCATCCCTCTGTAGAAAGTCCTGGCCTAGTAATTTGTCATGCCAGTGTGACATTGCCATTTCCTGAACATACCTAATCATAGGATAATATAACATTTTTTCTCCTTTTTTTCTTAGCCTTTGGAGGGGACAAGGCTAAAGTAACGGTTTTCGGGGAGAGCGCTGGAGCGGCTTGTGTTGATCTTCATGTCATCTCCAATTTCAGCAGGGAATTATTTTCGCAAGCAGTTTTAGAGGTAGGCCCCTGAAAGTTCTGTTGACAAGAAATTTTCAAAATTCTGTTCCAAATATGTCCTTTGAACTGCGATGAATTACGAAAAGTCAATCAAAAAGGGCGAATAATGTTGTTGGGTAACGTTTTTTTTTTCTTCTCAAGTACAACGGGACCGCGTGTTTGTTCTGTGGTGAGTCATTCGCTCTTTAAGTGGGGGCCCAGTCGTGACTTCCAAATTGATTCATACCGAAGATTTAAAAAAAAAATGGAAGCTGCTTCGTGTGTAATGTTCCACATAAACAATGGATAGGAAATAGAATCTAGTGCCCAACAGCTGGAAAAGACCATGGGTCCGACTAGATTAAATGAAAAGGTTATGATTATGTTGAGGCGTTAAACCCTATCTTACTTACTGAAGTACTTGTAGATCTTCCCTCACCTGCATTTCCAACGAACCAATTTTAGTATACCTGAAACTAGCCTAATATGGCGTATTTTTGAGAGTATGATAACATGCAATAAGACAATTTTATCGTTTCTTTAAATATTTAGAATAAATTGAAAGAACACTTTAACATTGTAGCGAGGTTGAGTAATTGTTGAATAATTTTTATACACATTCTTTATGGGAAAACGCAAGGATAAGTTACTGAATGGAAAATTTCACCTATTTTCAACAGAGCGGGGTCGCATCTGCCATTTGGGCAATTTCAGAAAAATTCGAAAGCAAGAAAGTAAATGATTCCTTCCGACTTGGACAAAAGTTCAACTGTACAACATCAAATACGACGGAGTTAATTGATTGCTTACGGAATATCGACGCCGTTCAGATAGAAACTGTTTCCGCCGAGGTATAGAGTCACACATGATATTATATATACAAATAATAACGAGTAGGTTGGTGTCGGAGATTGCTCGACGAGTATGCCAAGATCCCCGATAAGGAGGCAATAACCCATTATCAAATAAATGCCATGAGTTGTAAACACGGCCCGAAGGACAATTTTTGGCTACTTTGAACCACAAACATTTTCGGGTCTATTTTGGAAAAATGTGGCCTCGGGATTCTACTTATGAATATTAACACCTTTGGGGGTATAGGCCTATTTAAGAAAAGCTGAACAATAATAGCAATAATGCATTTAAATGGAAGGACGTTTGTTTAAATTAGATCATTTTATTTGTTGAAGAAGTCGATCGTTTTATGAGCAAACTCACGCAGATCCCCTCTACCCCCGGTGAAACATGAATATCTTGACCGAATGAAGTCAGCTCCCTCCATTCCCAGGCATGGGATGGGCACCGGCTATTGCTTTATCATTTGTTCCAATTTTAGAGAAATTGTCTTTCTTGAAAGACAACCCATGTACAACACTGATCGATCAGTCGTTTGCTGTCGCATTAATATTACTGGTGAAATCTACCGTAATGGTTCGACTTCAGGCCCATGGTAATGAACATTTTCGATGTCTGTGAGTTAGTGTAAGTCCTGTAAAAGAGTACTACACATTGGGGCCTTTGCAAAGATAAGATGTTTGTTTTTTAATAGCTTGTTAAATGTGTTTTTTTTTTCAATTACTTGAAGATGTCCGAATTGACACAAAATGATCCCATACGAATGGGTCCGACAATTGATGGCGTTTTCATAAATGACTATCCTCTGAGGAACGTCGAAAGAGGAAATTTTAAGGATTGTCCAATGATAATAGGATTCAACAAAGACGAAGGAACACTTGAAGTTTTTCAAATGCAGCAAGAAGTGCGTCGTATTTTTTACAACTCCAAAAATCCACCGTTCATCAGCGGAACTAATTTTAAATTGGTATGTCTGTTAGTATCAATCTACGAGACTGCGTAATTTATGAGTCTTTTTGACGGCATCTGCAAAGTATTTTGCGAATACGATAATTCGTAGCCAGGATGGAATTTTTAGGGGGCCTAGGTAACAATTGGGTGCCTGGTACCCCCTTGGGTCAGGCGCGGAAAGACTATCTAAGCGGAGCGCCACCGTCGGTTGGCGCGGAGCACACAAGAAAATTTTGGGCTTGACCATCCAGATGGCCGGAAACGGCACTTCCCACGTGTTTTAAGCTGGATGTACCCAGCCTTGAAATACGAATCTCATGTCTACCACCTCTCAAATAATGAGAGTAAAAAATCAATGTATGAAAGATGGTAAAAATACATTTTAAGGGACCCCAAAACTGGACATTTCTAAACTGTGGCCTGGGGGATGAGACTAAAGGGAACCGGTATCTCCCTTTCCCATGGGAAAAGTTGTTAACTTCAGGAGGACGTAGATCGCAAATGCGGCAATATTTCAATGGATTTCAGCTTCAGCATAGGAAAACCAAAAGTAGTTGTGGTCCCCTCTGAGTAACTTTGTTTGCGTTAGATTTCCTACATGCAAAAGGGTGCTATGTTTGGCAAAACTTTGAACTGGTATTGGCCTACGTTTTAGGATATTCCTCTTTGGGAGCATGAAAAATTTCAAAATACTCATTTTAAGTCTTTGTAGAGATTTTTCAAGTGACATACAAAGAAATAATGTTTTCCAGTTTTCAGTGGTGTCTAGATGCAAAATGGTGCAGTATTTGTTCAGTCATCGGTACATTACGTAGTCAAAATTAAAACATTACGATTAAATATCTCAAAATATTTGAATCGCAAATCAGAAGTATGGATCATGTGGGAAACACATGAAATTCGGACCTTGTGGGCATTTTACAAATCTGCCAAGATGCCAGTGTCAAAAGAGGACTTGTGGAAAAAATCGTTCTACAGTGGCATTGGCGTGGGCAGTAGTAAGTCATGACATAGGCCTACTTGTTAAGGATGGAAGGGAAGAATTATTCAAAGGCAGTACCTTATCCTTGCGGCATATTTTGTGTATGATAAAGTATAGGAATGGTCGTATAAGAATAGTTTCCAGTATATGATTGACTTTTTTAATAAATCAACCGGCCATCCAAAAGGCAGAAAGGGTCTTAACCTAACAAAGTCACATTTGGGTTTGTCGTCGAGACGTTCGTTTCATCTTCGAAGTGAAATGCAATAAACGATAGTGCAGATTATATACGGTATCTACTTAAGTGAAAGTAGGCATTTTGAAGTTAATTACTTGATTTCATGCGTGCGCACAAAATGTGTTTGACACACATTCATGCATGTTTTCTTAGTTGTTGCACATTTTAATTTATTTATTTACTGTTTCTGAAAGAAATACTTTAAAGTTTATTTCCGTTCAAACATTTTATTTTTTCTCAATTACTTTATCAGGACGAAAACAAATCTGGGGGCCTGAAGAAAATCTGGGAGCCTAGGCCCCAGCCCCCCCCCCCCCCGTGGCTACGACACGGTCGTAGCCAAATGAAGTTATATGGGGAACATATGAAATAATGGGATACACCAACCGCACTCAGTACATGTGAAAGTACGTTTCCTTGTTAAGAAGGCAATGAACACATCCCTACAGTAACAGGTCCGATATCTCATTTCTCTACTATATAGAGTGGCGAACGCTCACTTGGTTTTATTTCAAAGGGGGCATACTTCATGCAGAGTGTCGCCGGCATGGAGAAGAATCTAAGGGGAGGGGGTTTCCCCCTCCCTCCTATCAAACTTTCGGCCTTTTCATGCATGTACGCCACTGGTCATGACCCATTTCCTCTCCCCTTGCAGTTTGCTGAATATGATAATAAATTTGCCACATTTTAGACAAAATACGAAATAAGGAAAGAAAAACATATAAATGCTCAGCAACTTTCATTTATTTTAACTAAGCCTTACAGTGGATTTATTTCGAACATAAGTCCTCGTGTTTGATCTGGTGGTAGATCATCCGGGTTTCCAGGTTGAGCCATACAAATATATATATATATATATATATATATGTATATATATATATATATATATATATATATATATATATATATATATATATATATATATATATATATATATATATATATATATATATTATATATATAATATATACATATATATATATAACCGTAATAGTAAAAATTAATAGTAATGTCAACCAGGCAATGGTAAAGTGCTCAACCCTGTGAAGGGAGCTGTAATATTGAAAAGGTTGCAATAAGTTCTTACAACATAGCTTTACAGAACTGTTTCGTAAGGGCCAATAATGTAGGTCCTCACTCCTCAGAAGCCTGAAGTAGAATGATGTCAATAACGTTAAATACGTATATGTTCGCTGCTTTTGAACGTGTCCGTTTTTAAGCACGTGTTGGTTCCGTGTTCGATGTGAACAGGCACGAACGGTGTACAGCGAGCCAAGATACATTACCTATTAGAATAATTACACAGTAGATGTTTGTTCCTGTGTCTACAAGAGCTTACCAGTTCGTTTCTTTTATTTAGAGTTGCTAAGGAAGGTTTGAGTATAATGAAGAACTTTTCTTCCAGACAGAGATTACAAGTTTTAGATGAAGTGGAGTATGCTCGAGCTTTGTTCATTAGTTTCCATTTTACGGAGTGTTCTACATTTGTATCCTTTAGTTTCCAGATGTATTCACTGAGTGCAGTTGCGTGTCTTTTGTGTTTAAAGCTCGACTTGTGGGCGGTGTATCTTGTTTTGAATGTGTTCTCTGTTAGACCAATGTATGTTTCTTCGTTGTTGTTGTCGTGGCGTGTTACAGTTGCTTGGTACACAATGTTGTTCGTGAGGCAGTTGCCTTCCAATGGGCACTCACTTTGCTTTCTGCAATTGCAGTTGCTTCGCGTTGCTGGTTGTACTTCCTGTTTCGCCAGTATGTATTTGTTGTGCGCTGATATAATTTGGTCTATGTTTGCCATGCAGCTGTAACTCAGTTTCACCGTGTTCCATTGCGGCTTCCGATCAACAAAGGCTCCGCCTCAGATGCCCGAACTAAAAGAGTTCGAGGACGGCATGATGAGCCTTGTACAGAATATTAAGTTTAACAACAATCGCAAGCCCTTCCAAGCACAGTTAAAAACCGACACGACCAAAATCAAAGCGGACAGTAAAGTATACGTTGCGGCTGACAAAACCAACAACTTCTACAAATTAGAACCTGAACAGTATAACAAGCTGGTACAACAAAACGTAAACAAAGCATACAAAAAAGCACCGCCCAACACACGCAACCAAATCACTGCAGCTGACAAAATTATAGCTTCAAAACTTGAAATTAGTGACAGAGTCGACATCACAAGCGCAAAACAAGCATTTATTACACTAAAAGACCACAAACCGAACTTCAACAACAAACCCACATGCAGACTAATCAACCCATCGAAATCAGAACTAGGGAAGATTAGCAAACAAATACTAGAACGGATAAATTCAGAAATCAAACAATCTACAGGTTACAACCAATGGAAGAACACAAGTGAAGTCATAGACTGGTTTAGTGAAATACACGACATACACCAACAATCGTTTATTGCTTTTGACGTTTGTGAGTTTTACCCCTCAATTACGACCGACCTCCTCAACGAGGCTTTAGACTTTGCATCAAACTACACAGACATACCATCATTCGAAAGGCACATTATCTTCCACACAAAGAAAACTATGCTGTTCAACGTTGAAACACCATGGTGCAAGCGTACCGAATCTTTATTCGATGTCACCATGGGTAGTTTCGACGGTGCTGAAACTTGTCAACTAATAGGATTGTACCTCCTATCACAACTTCAGCACATTAACATGAATGTCGGCCTATACAGAGACGACGGTTTGGCTGTTTGCAAAGCAACACCAAGGCAAACAGAAAAAATAAAGAAAGAAATATGCAAAAAACAATCTGAAAATAGAAATTGAAGCAAACTAAAAAATAGTGAACTTCTTAGACCTTACCCTTGATCTTAGCACAAGCACATACAAGCCATACATGAAGCCAAACAACACCCCTCTCTATGTGCACAAACAGAGCAACCACCCCCCACTTATCATAAAGAACATCCCAGAAAGCATCAACAGGAGACTATCCAACATTTCTTCCGACGAAAACACATTCAACGCATCATCACCCGTATACCAGGAAGCATTACAAAGAAGTGGCTATGGGTACAACCTAAAGTACGAGACCCAACCCCCTAGCACCAGTCATTCCAAGGGAGCCCCGAAACGAAGACGAAATAGGAACATAACCTGGTTCAAACCCCCGTTTAGTGACAGTGTCACAACCAACATTGGCAAGAAATTCTTTAATCTCTTGGACAGCTGCTTCCCACCTGGGCACACACTACATACTTTACTCAACAGGAACACGGTGAAACTGAGTTACAGCTGCATGGCAAACATAGACCAAATTATATCAGCGCACAACAAATACATACTGGCGAAACATGAAGTACAACCAGCAACGCGAAGCAACTGCAATTGCAGAAAGCAAAGTGAGTGCCCATTGGAAGGCAACTGCCTCACGAACAACATTGTGTACCAAGCAACTGTAACACGCCACGACAACAACAACGAAGAAACATACATTGGTCTAACAGAGAACACATTCAAAACAAGATACACCGCCCACAAGTCGAGCTTTAAACACAAAAGACACGCAACTGCACTCAGTGAATACATCTGGAAACTAAAGGATACAAATGTAGAACACTCCGTAAAATGGAAACTAATGAACAAAGCTCGAGCATACTCCACTTCATCTAAAACTTGTAATCTCTGTCTGGAAGAAAAGTTCTTCATTATACTCAAACCTTCCTTAGCAACTCTAAATAAAAGAAACGAACTGGTAAGCTCTTGTAGACACAGTAACAAACATCTACTGTGTAATTATTCTAATAGGTAATGTATCTAGGCTCGCTGTACACCGTTCGTGCCTGTTCACATCGAACACGGAACCAACACGTGCTAAAAACGGACACGTTCAAAAGCAGCGAACATATACGTATTTAACGTTATTGACATCATTCTACTTCAGGCTTCTGAGGAGTGAGGACCTACATTATTGGCCCTTACGAAACAGTTCTGTAAAGCTATGTTGTAAGAACTTATTGCAAACTTTTCAATGTATATTAATATATACATATATATACATATATATATACATATATATACATATATATATATATATATATATATACATATATATATACATATATATACATATATATATAATGAACTCACTGTTGTTTTACGTGATACTTCGTGAACTTACGTCATGTCAGTCAGTGTCCCACAACTGAAAAACGGGCAGAGGTGACCAGGTTCGATGACAGAATGCCAAAAGTTGGGACTTAAAACACCTTTTTAACTAAGTAAATTGCATAGCTCGTAAAACTGAACCCTAGAGCTAGTAGGCCCTAAGGAATGTTACACAGTATGTACATAGAGTACTGACACAAAATCGTATTTTTAAGCCTAGTCCGTCATACAGACCAATGCACGATCTCGACGATCCACAATAAGCGAGTTTGGTAATTCGTTGCCGCATGGTATTGTATGGCACGACGAGGGGTAAACAAACCAAGCCCAGTACGTAGCGTACAGTGTTCCCTTGTTTTCGTCAGTACGTGCGTACAACGCTATGTAGCTGGCCAAGTCGAACGAAAATCGGGGTCTCAGTGCTACTTTACGGCACATCAAAATGCAAATTTTTTACACCAACGAGACAATTTACACAAAATCCACAGAACAAAACTATACTTGGGGTTCCTCCTTATGCTATGGATGGATCAAAACAGAATTATTTCACCAAACTTTCATGTAAACTCAAGTTTTTGAATACGTGTTGTAGGTGCGGGATTTGTTTTGTTTATCCCTACGATTTGGAGGATGTGCGCATGTGCACAGCCACCAAAACGAATACCGAACTGACTGAAGAACGCGATTGTAGGATTCTCTGTCCATATCACGACTCCGCGCCCCAGGATCGACATTTAATATATGGCAAGCTTGGAGATGGATAAGCCGTAGCATGCGTCATGGGGGACGGACATTCAACTTGAGCGGTTTTAAGATGGAAAATTTTCAAATCCATTCTCTGTTAACGTTAGGTCAAAAAGACGTTTGCGAAAATACCATGAGCTAAGTTGTTTTAGGCCTACGTGTTTTTCAAGGCAATTGTGGGGCATTTTGGACAATATGCTGTAATTGTCTCATTGTTTAATATTATTTGAAATAATTGATGTTTTTCGGGTTTTTTACAAAGGC
Organism: Holothuria scabra; assembly: GCA_037179385.1. Lineage (NCBI taxonomy): Eukaryota > Metazoa > Echinodermata > Holothuroidea > Aspidochirotida > Holothuriidae > Holothuria > Holothuria scabra. Next base: position 31,304,909 of record CM074187.1, read on the forward strand.
ACTGAGACGCTGTCTTGAAATCCTGAGTAAGTCCAACGATACCACTAATTTGACCAATACTGCTGAAGATGAGATAACAAAGCTGTATGTGAACTCGTCTTATCACGACCAAAAACATTCAGATTACTTTGAGCCCCTTGTTCAAATTTTAAGCGACGCTGGGTTCAGCTGTCCCTCTTTACGCACTGCAAGATCACACGCAAATATTTCTTCATCGGCGGTTTACATGTACTATATGACTCACGTACCCAAGAGGTAAGAGTGAGGAACATTTTACAATTGAGTTTTTTGTTACTTGAATGAACAATAAAGGTTTGTGTAAATAGGGGTTGATCAACCGAAGATCCTGATTGTCGGTTTGTCGGAATAATTGATTGATGAAGTCTGGTGCAACATAAGGCATCAGTTGTCTAAAGTCAATTCCTTGTTCCATTACAAAATAAAATAATGTTCAGATTTCGATTGGGGCATGGCCCTTGCGGAGCTCCTCTGGCTATATTGTACGATGATAGTAAGGTTTTCTGACATTGGTATTATTGAGTTCAATTACCATGTGATCGTTCAGAACCTGAACTTCGAGGGGTATACATGATCTCATGATCTTGTGGGGAGGTTGCCCGATTAAACCGGAGAAATTATCAATGCCCCTCTCCTAATCTCTGTCAGTGAGCAGACATTTTCGGAGGGAATGTGACATACGGAAACGTGCTTACAGATAGAGACAGATTGAGGTATGAAATGAAGGACTTGCGGAAAACCGATTGGTACACAGGTAGATTAAGAACGCCGTCAATGGCATCCAACTCTGACATGCATATTGAGACGTTACGCCTTTACGTAAGGTCGTTTCTTTCAAGATAATTAAGGGCTTTGCCAGAAAGGGAGTTCGCTCGAACCGTCTAAGCCCTTTCTGTAACCAGAAAGCCAAAAGGCTTAGTGATTCCTTGCCACTGAAATTTAAGCCTATCTTTTTCAAATTGACAGTGCTCCTTGATGTTTTTCAAAGTGACAGTGCTCCGTAATATATCCACAAAGTATACATGCCAGGCATCAACGCTCCCTAAAAGAGCTGGGGTTCTGTTCATGATATCACACCCACATGTGTGAAATTTTGGAGTATCCAATACTCCAACCATGGAAAATTTGTGTAAATATGATATTGAGACTTTGACCCCTTGTGAACCAAAGTGCCACTCGACGTCCACCAAAAACTATAGTGATCATTTATGCACCATGCATCATCAACATGTCAAGTATGAGAACCATACAAGTTACCTTTCTTGCAATACTATGCAAGCAAGTTTGTCAGACTTTGACACTGCTGACCCCAAATGACATTTGACCTTCATGAAAACTATCTGGGATCACCATCTCAATAGGGCCAACCCACACACACATGCATTTTTTCTTGGATACCGTGATTACTAGGTTTTGATGTCTTGACCTCTCATGACCCCAAATGACCTTTGACCTCCACGAAAATCAATACAGAACATCTAATTAATCCAACCAACCCACATACTCAAAAATTAGTCACTGGCACCTTTCTTGAAATATCGTGTTTACAAGGTTTGCACCTTTTGACCTCTCATGAACCCAAATGACCTTTGACCTCCACCAAAACAATAGGGATCATCTACTCAATATGGCCAAATCACACACTAAATATTAGATTAGTCACACTTACCTTTCTTGAGATACCGTGTAACAAGCAAGGTCTAAAGAATTTACCATTTGACCTCTCGTGACCCCAAATGACCTTTGACCTCCACCAAAAACAAAAGAGATCATGTACTTAATATGGCCAACCCACACACCAAATATGAGATCAGTCACACTTACCCTTCTTGAGGTATCGTGTTTACAAGCATTTACCCAATATGACCATCCCACAAACCAAATATGAGAACAGTCACATGTACCGTTCTTGGGATATCGTGTTTACAAGGTTTTGACCTTTTGACCTCTTGTGACCCCAAATGACATTTGACCTCCACCAAAAACAACAGGGACCATCTTCTCAATATGGCCAACCCACACACCAAATATGAGATTAGTCACACTAACCTTTCTTGAGATGCCGTGTTTACAAGCAATTTCTAAGGAAATTACCATTTGACCTCTTGTAACCCCAAATGACCTTTGACCTCCACCAAAAACAATAGAGATCATGTACTTAATATGGCCAACCCACACACCAAATATGAGATCAGTCACACTTACCCTTCTTGAGATATCGTGTTTACAAGCAAAAGCGTCACATACACACACATACACACGCACACGCACAAGACATCACCATCGCATAAATTCCTTTTGCTTACGCAAAGAACCAATAAATATCTTGCTTTACTATTTTTTGCTTCAGTTCCTATTTCAAAACGAATCGATCTGGACCCGGATGGCTCGGGGCTGGACATGCCGAGGAGCTGCCATTTGTGTTTGGTTATCCTTTCATACCTGAGTTGAACGCAAGTCGTGAGGAGATGACGGAGGATGAAGCGAAACTCTCTGTGCGAATAATGCAGTTTTGGACGAATTTCGCTAAAACTGGGTAAGTTATACGAGTATCATTCGACTACTTAGTAAATAAAGTCGTTAAGTCAAATTTATCTATCCCCTACCCCTTTGGGAGTTCCTGTCCTGGCCGGGTCATACCGAAGGTTTGAAAAATAAAATTGACCTCCTGCCTTTGTGCTTGGTGCTCAGCATAAGCAGTGGTGTGAGGAAAACAAGCCAGTGAGCCACAGCTGGAAAAAAGCCGTGACCGACTCGACTTGAACCGATTGGTTGGAAACTGTGCCGTAAAACTACATATAAACCTAATCTAACTCACCCCATAGCACGTTTGTCTATCTTTTATTCTTCTGAATTGTTTACTGAAGATGCAAAGCTCAGATCGGGGAGGTGTTTCTAATTACACCTCCCTGCTCAGATCACTGCAACTGCGACATATTAGCATTGAAAGCAGGGATTTACCAATCTCCAAGCTCCTGACCACGACCAGTAACATGAACCTTAGGCTCCGACATATACGGTAAATCCTCAATAAGCTGAGGATGGAAACTCTAGCCTGTGTTGCGATATTAAATGAATATTTGATTTTGTTATTACAGGAATTTGAAAAAAATGGATTTGGTGGAGAAATATCTGCAAAATATGTTTTATTAGGGAACGAGGATAATGAGGTGAATGGATTTTCGGGCGGATCAAATTTAGCAACATCTTAACTCCATTGAAAATCATTCACTTGATCGAAGTATGTAATCCTGCAAGAAAGATTATCTTCGCGGAGAACAACAATGGTTGGCGCGGAGTGTGGAAAAAAAAATTGCGACCCCATAGACAACATAAATTGGCATTTCCGAGGCTTTATGAATAGAATAAATATAAGCTATCGTTTTTTAATTTTCATTGCAATAAAGCTTTTCGTTCTGCATGAAAAATTGCATCGCTGCTCCCCAATATTAGACTTTGGAGCACATAGCCCCTTGCTCACTTTCCTGGTCGCCATTGTCGGTATATTAATATTATATACAAGCACTGCTCTACTTAGAGTGGATGATAAGGTTGAAATTTGAACGATGTTTTAATACTCTTTTTGCAGGGACCCAAGTCGCAGGGATCTGTCTTTGCCCCCTGGAGTGGGAAAAACGGAGTGGCCTGCCTTCACAGTACAAACAACACATTACAAGCAACTGTCCGTTGAACTTTCCGTTGGACAAGCATTGAAAGTCAAGAAGTGTGCATTTTGGGACAGGATTGAGAGGCCGTTACAGAGTTAAAAAAAACTGAAAGAGAATAAAAATTTCCCGAGACCTTAAGAACTTTTGTTCATTTGCCCCTTGGAAATTTTGTCTAATTGTAACCTGATACCCAGCTCCATTCGAAAAAACGAATTCGTAAATCATTAATAGCTCCTATAACCACAATGCAAAAACGCAATGAGGTTTCGATGGAACCTACATGCAAGGGCAGCGATCTGGTTTGCGGATGTGGGGGGGGGGGCAAAAACTTTCCAACAGCGTGAACCATGAATCGTGTCCCAGACAGGTCTCTTCTACAGGAAATCCACCCACAAGAACGCGAGTGCACACGAGCAGACCCATAAACAAACACACAAACACACTCACGTTGAGGACACATAGCCAGAAAATCGATAGATGGCGCATTATCAATGCAGTATTTTGTAATTTCTATAAGTTTAATAGGCTCCAATCAATGTTTTATTGAAGCTTATTGTCACCTGTATATCACAATGTTATATTTGGTTTATTCTGTCTGTATACGTAAAGCCTGCCTATGGACCTATAACTTGTTCGGGAAGCAGTTTAAAGTTTGCTTTCTCCAAAAGGCTCTTTGCCATAGAGTCGAAAGGACTTAAGAAAAAAAAAGCTCATTTTGCTAGTAATTTTTTAATCTGTCTGAATTATTGGGGACAAAACAACATGTTTGCCCGAAATATTTTCTTGGGAGACCAGGCAATTGCCCATCTGCCCCAGACGGATCGACGTCCCAGCCCATATATTCTATTCCAAATGATGCTGCATTTGACCTCTGGTAACCCAAGATAAAAGAAAGTATGGGGCATCTGTGTGTCAAGTTTGAGATCTGTCAGCTCTTCCCTTCTTAAGATGTTATATAAACAAACAAATTGTAACGAACACACTGATACACACTCACGCACAAACACGCGCCATCTGAATGCATAGGTTTCTCTTTTCATCGAAACCAAAAATTACGATCTCATAATCAATGCACACCAATCATGTTTAAACTCCTAATGCTTTGGTCTAGAGTAGGTCTAATCTATTTTGGTTTTCAAGGCCACAATTAAAACTTCCAAAATGAAAAATAGAATGTTACATCTGTATTTAAAATGAATGTTGTAAAATCACAGGATTACATTAGCCATGCATGATCTGTCATCACAAGAACTGCCCATTTCAAATCATGGTTATTCATGATTCATGCAAATCAGAAACTTAAATTTCTGTAAAACGGTCAATTTTTATGGTTTTTGATGACAACTGTTCCTATTCTCTAGCTTTCCTAACTCCAAACCACTCTTTAAAATTGAGTTTCAAAAATAACCCCACCCCTCCATCCTCAAAAAAAAAAAAACTGTCAGTTGTGTCTTTAACTTTAGTCTTAAATGTATTTGAAAACCCTTCAAATGTCGAAAATTGGTAAAAATAATACCTAGCTGAAATACAGATAGGATTATGTCCTTGATTACAATCTGTAATCTGTTCCTTATCACGTATATTAGAAATTTTTTACCCCCCCCCCCCCGTTTTGGTCAAAAATATTTTTGCATAAAGCCCCTAGTTAAATATCAACTTGAGGGGATTGTCTTTTAAACGTTCGTGGAAATCCTAGCACCGGCTACCAGTCTAGGACAGTCTAAGACTGCTAGACTCGTAATGACATCAAGTCTGCATGAAATACCATTTCTTTTAAAATGAGTTTTAAGGGTCATTGACATTTGGAATAAACTGGATAATTCCTTCAGACTTATTCGTTACTTCTCTTTTTGTAGTTGACTGGATTGGAAAATGGAACCTTCTAGTATTGTGCTTGGGGCTCAGTACAAGCAATGGAGTAGACAAAACATGTCATTGAGCCACAACTGGAGAAAAGAATGTTGCCGGCCGGGCCCAACTTAAACAAGAGCACCATTGGTGCTGAAGCTCAAACCTGTTGAGTTACTGCACAGTGATGACTTGCAATGCCAAGAAAATTAAATCAATACCCTTACAATGTATATTTTAATCAATCACTACAGGGTTTGCACTTGTCATACATGGCTGTTATTTCTGGAACACATGTATCCACAATTTAGAATGTTTTCTCTCAGTAAAAAGGATAACCCTCTACTCCCTTGCTTACATTTTGAAATAAAAAGTAAATTTAGTTAGTAATCAGCAAGACAGAAGGCAAGTTTAATGGGCTGTGGTAACACAATAGTAAGTAAAAGTTTCTGCTCTGAACAAAATAGGAGAAATTTCGCCCTCCTCATCCCTTCCAAAAGCAAGGCTAGTTTATAAGCAGTGTCATATTACTTGATGCTAGTACTGTGATTTATTTCTAGAAAGTCCCTAATGTACATGCACACACAATGGAAATAGCCATCAAAATTTCCCTTTAAACTAACTTGAAGAAACTCACAGGACTGACCTCTTGTACACAGAGAGTTTTAAAGGGAGTGCCATTCAATGGAAAACATGGGGATTGTAATAAGTTGAATTTGCAAAACTATTAAAAAAAGAGGGGGGGGGGCACAAAATTGGTCAGAAAGGCATCTTAATTATTATTCATCCCAAACTGGATACCAAATTTGGTATTCGCATATGCCAGTCATCCTTCTAAGCACTTTTGAGTGCAATGCTGCAATGCATCTAGGAGGAAATAGCATTTCAAAATATTTATATCTGTGGATGACTAATGACCTATATTTTTCAACCTGATAATAGCCCTTCAAAAGTTGATTCAACATGCCATGTTTGGTAAGTATCGCACTCAGGTGCAAAGCAGTAGCACCATGTTAAAAATAGTCCCCACTTTTTGACCTCGTACCACTTCAAATGACCTTGGATAAGAAAACCTACTTACAACACTCAAAAACTACTACAAAAGGAATTTTATGGCCAATATACAAGGATATTGAGCACTTTTTGTGGGAGGAGATACATTTAAAAAAATATTTACAAAACAGCCAGTAATGATCCCTAGATGACCTTTGACCTCAAACTATTGAACACAACATGTACCCCTTTGTTCAAAGACCAGTATGTTCAAGTTTTGTTACAATTCTTTGACAAATGTGCCCTTGAGGCCATTAAAGGCAATTGCGAAGAGACATGATAGATAGACGGATAGACGGAGTAATCCCAGCTGAAAATTCCCTTTGGAGCCCTTTGGGGTAAAACCCTTTAAGCCCAAAGGGTTTCAAATGGTACCCTTTGGAAAAACCCTTTGTATCCAAAAGGTTCCATTTGGTTGTTGATGGAAATTGGACAAATCTCAAAGGGAATTTCCAAATTACCCTTTGCAAACACCAAACCCTTTTGAAAACCCTTAAGAACCATTTGAAACCCATTGAAACCCTTTGGTTAATGGAAATTGGACAAAGGGGCTCAAAGGGAATCTTCTGCTGGGATGGTGGTGGATCACAATAGCTCAAACAGCTCTTTGAGCTTATCAGTTCCAAGCTGTAAAACCTCATATAACTAATTAACTGGTCAGTGAGGGAAAGGAGGTTTGAAACACTGACCATAATCCATTCTAAAACCGGGGTCACTCTTTTACAGATTCGCATCAGATTCTGAGTCAAATTTAGTGAGTTGTTATTAAAATCACCTCCATCTCTAGTTGGAAAGAGCCCAAAATTTGCAAATCTTTGTAAATATATGACTTGGACAAGAGTTTTATGAAAATAAAAGGGTAACCGGAAATTTTTATTTGACACGTACTCTGATAAAAGCTGTCTGTTCATGTGACATCACAAAGTCATTAGACTTTTGTAGTACTGTGATACAAATCATACATTTACATAAAGTGGTAAATTTTTGGTTCTTTACGACCAGAGATAGTGAAATGTTAATAAAGAATCACAAGAAGAGCCCAATGGGCACTGTGGTTCCTTGCTGGATATTATAAGAACTGTACAGCCAGTCTCCAAAATAGAGCTAAGCAAAAGCTATATTCAATGTTTGCAACATCGTCACAAGGGGTATTTTAGTACTAATATTACATGAACTCAATGATTAAATTTCTGTGGCCTTACTTACATTCAACTTGTATAATGCTTGGTGATACTTCAAAAACACCACCCCATTTCCATATGTATATATGCTTCTAATCAAACTTGATATTATAAACAATACACAATGTGGTCAGAGAGAGAAAAACACCCCTTGTATTTCTCTCACAAGTTATTTTTACCTGAACTCAAATAAAACTTGCTATTACTTTAAACCAATCTACCATTTGTCCTGTTTGCTACCTCTACACAGAAAACAGGGTTTATTCAGCAGTTAAGCAGAAAGCAAGTGATTAATGGGGTGTGATAATAGCATGAGGATTAGGTTACCCCACATAGCACAGCAGTATTAAAGAGACATACTGTACTGTATAATCCATGCATTGCTTTCACTGGCATAGAGACAAGTTTAATGCAGAGTGACCTGTGCTCAGTGAAATCTACAGATTTCAATGATTGCCCTCTTAAAACTTTGAATGATCCAAAATATGTGTACAGCCCGAAGGAATCATTACTGAACAAACGTAAAGGCCAAATTTCTAAGGTGTTTGGGTGCATAAGCAGGCAAAACCAGGTGAGATAAAAAATCTATTGAACCTATCTTTATCTAGCTTAAAAGATTTTCTAGATAACATTTCCAGCGATTGACCTCCACTGACCTTGATAACCTTTGACCTTAACCAAACACAGATTGATTTGAAATCTGTCCTTTCTAACTTAAAATACTGTGTTAAAACGTTTTCAGTTTTTGACCCCTGGTGACCCCAGATGACACCTTGACCTTCACCAAACATATCCAATTTCATCCTTACACCATAACACATCCACACACCAAGTATGACATCTATCCAAGTTTCCTACCTAGAAATATCGTGCTGAGAAGGTTTTTAGTTTTTGACCTCTGGTGACCCCAAATGACCTTTGACCTCCACCAAAAACAATAGGGCACACCTTCTCCCTAAAAGGAATCTATGTACCAAATCCAAGTTCCATCTAACCTTCCCTTGTTGAGTTAGAGCGTACCGAAGCAAGTGTCACACACACACACACACACACAGGGCATACCCGTATTCAATGCCTTACGTTCCTCAATTTCCTTAAGGAAATGGTCGGAATTCCCCTTTAGCGGTTTATGTCACGCGGCACGCGCATGCCGCGAGCGAGGGCAGGCTCTTGCATATCACGTGACAGAGCTCATTGCAGTGACCTAATTTTCCGGTAGCTACGCCAGTTACGAGCTCCGCGTGAGCGAGGAAAGACGTGCGAGGCCTCAGCTCTCGTGAGCTGCTTGTACCCAGCAAGGTATCTTTTACAAGCTCACTTACACACATACACACACACACGCCAACCTGACTACATAGGTTCCTTTGCTACCGCAAGGAACCAAAAATCGGATTGGACTCTGGTCCGAATTTTTTGCAGTGTGACAGCAGTCTGCTGTGCAATGACCCTGCCATTGCACCTGAATAAAAGACCATATAAGATCTGAATAAAATTATGGCAAAATATGAAGTTTTTTATTAAACACCAATCCTTGACAAATGGTGTGTACAGAACATGTTGTCTGGCAACACATACATTTCATCAAAAGCCTAATTTTTGTTTAAAGGAGGTTCCTGGGTGATTTGCTAAAAGACCTCTTTTACATATGAAAACTTTTCTTTGCTTTCAATTCCACTTAAGACTAAAATTACATGTAACACTAGATGTGTTGTTACTGTTACATGCTTTGTCATCATATTGAGTAAGAAAGCTATGAGCTTTCTAGCCTTTGAAGACTGTTGATCAATGTATTGGTTAACATATACACCTAAACTTAACTTTGTTTTTAATAGTTCTTACAAACTTAACATCAATAGGAAGTTTCTTATTTGTTTCATCCTATAAACAGAAAGCTTTCTTAAAAATATGTCACATGACCAAGGACCCAGACCATTGAGAAAGATGTTAAGCCTATCCACTGCTAGTCTCTTGTGGATGGACCTCAATTATATGAACCATACAAAAGCACGATGTAATTTCAGGCACAAGAAATAAGAATAAAATGAAACGAAAGTGTCTGTTTCCAACACTCTCAATGATTGCTGAATATTACCAACTTTTAAAAATTAGTATCCATAGATGATTATACTGTTCCTGTTTTGCAATGCACAGAACGCAGATTTCCAAAAGTTACAAAATTTTTGACTTTCACAAAAAGCAAAACTTTTAACAGAACTAAAGAATGTCCCTTTTTCTTAATTGAAATTTTCATTTGAGCTTCGAAGCATATGGGTAACCTAGTACCCTTTAACATTTTAATTCAGTTAAATAGTACCTTGCTGATGATGTCCTCTTCAAGTAAGGTATTAAGGCTACAGTTTTATTCTTCTTAATGCATTTTAGTTTTGAAAAATGAAGAATTATGATGATGCATTTGCCATGCCAAAGTCTTTTTTTTCACCACTTGAAGACAAAGTACAGATATTGAATGATAGAACCAATATTATTTCAAATTCCATTACATTTGCTGGGTTGAATTTCCATTCCAAGTATTATTTTCATCGTCGTTGTCATCATCTCTATTTAATCTATGAATGTTTCCTTCAGGCCGTGATATAGATCTAGAATCAGAAGATGCTGGTGTTCTTCTCCTGGCGTATGAACTTGAGCAAAAAGTGAAAGGAAAAAGAGAGAAGTGTAAAATTAACAAGAAAAACACTGCAACAAAAAAAAGTTTCATTGAAACCCTTCACAGTTAATGTTGAAAAACGCATATGCTTGCTGGGTGCTGAGGTTAGTTAGATGGAGTTGAACGGCTCAGTTGGCAACCGATTGCTTTAAAGGCCCAGTTCTCTCACCCCAAACAGTACCAATTCTCCTAACCTTCTTACCGAAGCCTCTCCCACAATTGTCTGAAATTCATCCTCATCCAGATACAATCTCAGTTAATTCCTTCAAGGTGAGCATAGAAAAACTCAATTTATATAATCAAAAAACGCTCTCAGTACCGTTCATGCTGTGTAATATAAGCTTTGGTACTCCACATTGTTTGAATAAGGTGCCAATCAAAGAGCTGAGCTAATTGAAAATTTCGTTACCCCCGTACCAAAATTGTAGTTTGAGGTGAGAGGTTTGGCCCTTTCAGTCAGGCTGCAACAGCCTTTTTTCCAGTTCTGGCTCACAGGCTTGCTTCCCCTACCCCATTGGTTATGCTGAGCACCAAGGACAGTTGCAGTAGGTTCCATTTATAAAGACTTTGGTATGACCCAGCCAGGAGTTGAATTCTAGGGCACTGAGGTGATTTACACAATGAAAGCAATACAGCGACCAATGTTAGTTATGTTACACTGTTGTATGAACATTATGCCAAACATTAAATGTTTCTGTTTGCAGATTTTGATGCCTCAAAACCCTATTTTATCTTCCCTTCACTGTCACAAGCTCTCATATTCAAGTACTGATTGCTTTAAGTTTTCTGTAAAGTTGCAAATATATCCCTTCAAACACGATTCACTTCCTCTAATCCATCCAAAACAATTTTTTTTAAACCCTAGTAACAGCTCAATGTGTGAGACTTTATCTTCATCAGTATTTACATTTAAATAGGAAAAAGAGAACTTAATTCAACATCTGTTACCATTCATGATGCTGTTTGTAGTCTCTTCTTGGTTGGCTGGTTGGTTGGTTGTAAAAACTACCGACTTGCCATTGCCGGTATCTAAATATCTCAACTGGCACTGAGTTTTCTCTAGCTTAAATCATGATGGCAATCACGTAAATGGCAGCAGAATACCTTTATTAAGCGCTAGATATTACAGAATTTTGTGAATATTCATACACACAAGCGTACTGTAAGTTAATATCCATGCTATGGCACTGAACCTGACATATAAGTTAACTTTAATTTTAATCTTTCAGTGCAACTGAGTATTTTTTTATCCTAAAGACATGCAAGGGGAAAATGAGGCTGAAGGGTAAGTTAAAATTTGAAAAAAAAGTGACGCGGGAGGAAAAATATAAAGTAAACATTAATTCTGTTCATAGATGCATCCCAGCGGTTAGTGAAAGCAGCCTTTTGTGGAATCTTTCAGACTTAACTCGTCTTAATTTTAGGGTCCATATACAACTCTAAACCCTCATATTCAGTCAAATTTGAAGGGATCAAAAATAATTTTGGTGCACAATTATCCATGATAAAGTGAAGCAAAGAATTTGAAATATTAGAGCTGATGGACTTCAACAGTGTTTCTGCCACAGGGGGGAAAGGGTAATCTTCCCCTAATCCAGAAGAAAGTGGGTTTAAGTCTCCCCTTTTCATTTCCATAAAAATAAGAAAATTGTGCATATCTTGGTTTCTAAATAGTAAAAAAGGACACTTTTGCAGCTATGTTTCAATTCATATGTATTTACTTATTTACTTGTCTTTAAAACCCTTTAAATTGCACATTTCAGGAGCCTTGCAGAAAGCCTTTCTCTCCCTGACACATTCATAACTTAAAACAGCATCAATTTGAAATTTCTGTTGGGCAGTAATAAATCCCTCCTTTTTAAGTTTCTGGCAGAATCCCTGCCCAGTAATGTAGGACTACATCAGACTATCACTTGACTGTTTTCGTTCGTCCACAGCAGTGGTTCTCAAAGTGGTCCCTACCACCCCCTGGGGGGCACTGAAAAGTTTGAAGGGGGCGCTGAGGAGTTTGCAAGCAACAGGGGGGCGTTGGCATTGACTAGGGGTTCCCTGGAGGTTCTCATACATTCGTGCAATAAAGGAACCTAGGAGGTGGCAGAGTGGTTGACACAGACTGTCTTCTCCGAAAGGTTTAACAGCTACTGACAAATATTTACCCAATATAAATCTTATCTGGGTCATTTTGGTGCTGGAAATTGAAAGTTCAAAAAAGTTCAAAGTCAAAGACTTAAATAAATATGATGGCATGTTGGGTGGGAGGGGGGCATTAGATCAGTCATGGATGCCTTATGGGGCGGTAGTTTGAAAAAGTTTGAGAACCACTGGCCTGCAAAAAGAAAATCTGTCATGATTGCTCTTACCTTTTCGGTCTGGCACCCATACTCTGGTAGGAATGAGCTTGTGATGGTTCCAAAGCAGACGTTGACGATGCATCTTCCCTTGGGGGTGGGTCTTCAACTCGGGTACCAAAGAGGAAAGTGTATAATAGATTCCATAAAAAGACAAGAGGGGCGAGGAGCATCGAAATAAAACCACCCCCAGTTGACACTGCTGTTGAAGAACTAGATCTTCCTCCTCCAGATCCCTGTCATGAAACAAAGAAAATATGTGGGAAAAAAATCAGGTATGGTACATACTGCAATTAATGCATGTCTTTAAATAGATAAGATGGGTAAGATATGTGGACAGTTTCCCCCCCCCCCCCAACCCTCCCCTGCCGGTAGTTACCCAACACAAATCTCACTTAGACAATTCACAGACTTGATATTTTCCACTAAAGTCAATTCCAAATTTGTGGCTGGCAAAGTTGTTTGATGGTTAGCGTTATGGGCAGAAATTAAAAAAAGTGTAATTTATTAGCAGGGCAAGAACCTTCCAAGACATTATGTTGTGAAAGTTGTGAAGGCGGGGGAAGGAGACCACAAAAATGGCTTTTAGGGCATTTAATATGATCTATACTGAATTATACTGATCATTTTACTGATATTAAACTGTTTTTGAAGTTAAACAGGTGACAGGTAATACCACATAAATACATCTGAGAGCAACCTTCATAAACTACATTTTGAAACTTTTTAAATCATCTTCATTTTTAAAAGTTTTGCAGGTTCTGCTCAGTGTTGGATCATGTAAGAAACAGATCAAAACAAATATTTTAACAAAAAAGAAAAAAAAATTGAAACTATGCTTAGATTATCATGAAAGTTTTAATTATCTGAGGGACCCTTTGGTACATATGAGAAATGGAATCACTAATAATAACTGTTGTTGCAAAGAAAGATAGCAACTGAAATATTCAATGGTTGAAAAAAGGGGCACATTCTTGATCTACCACCCCTGCATTGTTGTTTTAAGAAAACAAACTTTGGAAAAAGGACTGGTATCACAAATTCTCTCCAAGTTCCTTTAAAACAGTTCACATCATCATATTTACACTGTTTGACAATAAATTAGTACAGGGGCTTTGGGGCAAATTGAGTCCCAGGTGCTGAAAGCCAGTCCCAGATGAAACTACCAAGTGCACCCCCTACCATAGTTAAAAGAAGTGTGATTAAGTTTTGTTTTCTTTACCGGCAAAATAACAATAGCTGCAGAAGGTGCTAGTTCAAGGCTCAAGAGGGTGGAATCCATATCACTGGCCCCAAACTGTCTCCTTGGAAATGCTGTAGCCATGTTGAATTCTTTCAGAGTGTCTCCAATTTGCTGTGAAAAAAAAGCAAAGCAGGCATGTAAAAGATGCACAGCATGGTTTAGTTGTTACAGCCCTCTTTTAACACCGAGAAAGATTTCCCCCTGGTACTGTTTTTTGATTTACTTTCATTGTGCATGTATAGTGCCCATATTTAATTCATATAGCATGTAGGAACAAATGCAAAAAAAATTTTTCCGCAAATGGGCACACTACAGAACATGTGCTTTAGTATTAGACATTTGATTATGTAACACTGTGCCAACTAGCATATTCTAAACTTAATCTTTGTCACATTGCGATTTATAATAGGGACTAACACTAGATCATAGGTTCATTAGATCCCTGGTGCATTATGTAAAAGACTTTGACAACAGAGAAGGTTCATTAGATCAAAGGTTCATTCTGTCAAAGATTGACTTGAATCACTAGATCAAAGGTTCACTAGATTGAAGTTTCATTAGATGGAAGGCAGTGGCGTAGCTAGGATTTTTTCCGGGGGGGGGCAAAGGTATGAAAATTCCCCAAAACTTTTCCCGGTCAATGTGTATGTATTTCATATAAAATAAGTATAACAACATTACCATGTCATTTTGTAATATTACCTGCATTTTAATCTTAAAGTATAACATAGAGCAATCGGAAATAACAAAGTATATTATTTTGGTAAACAATATCTGGTTTATTTGTATGTACTAAAGCAGTGGCGTATGCAGGATTTCTCTGAAGGGGGAGGGACATGCAGTATGGTCTAAGTAGAGGGGTGTCCGGAAATTTTTTTACGTTTTCAAGGAGCCTACATGCAAAATGGTGCAAGATTTTCGACTTTGACGGGAACAGTGTTAAAAGTTGAATCGTGGTGGTTCATGAGGATAAAACTGAAACTTTTGTGTCTTTACATGCACTCTTATGCCATTTATGCTGCCTTACGAAGTAAAAACTTGTCATTAAATTTGCACACTTTTAGAAGTCCAAATAAAAGAGCGTTGATGGTTATTTGTGGTTTTCCTTGGCCACAAAATGTTATTTTGTCATAATGAATATCTAAGTGGAGCGCCACCATTGGTTGGAGCAGAGCATAGAGAAAATTTGGAAAAATCAGACCCCTTAGATGGCCGGAAATAGCATTTTCCAGGCTGATACGAAGAATCTAGCCAGTCGCTTTCTTCTTTTGTCGTTTGCAATAAAATGCTCACTTCAAAATGTGTTCGCAAACTGCAAAGTGATCAGACAGTTAAAAGCTAATATTACTCCAAATATGTAATTTTGCCCAAAAGACCGAGCGAAGCGCCACCATTGGTTGGCACGGAGCAAAAAGAAAATTTCGAAAAATCAGACCCCTCAGATGGTCAAAATAGCGTATTTATGCTTGTAAAGAGAATCTAAACATGTAGTCTTTTTTATCGATGCCACCGGTGGGAAACAGAGTTTACCTTTTTAAGTAAAAACTGGAATTTGACAGAATTTGCCTAGGTCTATTTGTAGGAATATAAAAAAATGGCATCACTGAAAGACCTTGCAGGGACAATCCTTCCCCTTTGAAAAATTTTGAAAAATTGGGTGTCCTTATAAGCAATCTGGTGCCACATATGCTATCTTTTGAAGTAAAATCTGTGTTAATAAAGTTAGACTACATATTTTTAAGAACAAAGAAAAAATGGCATCTGTGAGGGGGGCATGGCCCAATGGTCTCCCCTTCGCACGCCACTAAGGAGGCCTAATAGTGGCTCGATCACACAGGATATCCTGTGAGAAAAGCAGTCTGTTATGTGTAGAAGGCTACATGGTACTCATTGGCCATTTATTGTTACACACAAAGTGAGCAGAAAGCTATTTTCCCGAACTACAGTAGCTTGTAAGTCTCCAAGGATTAGGCTAAGTAACAAAATCTAAGTGTGCCAACGGATCCCGTTAATTCTAATTTCTAGATTAACTTTAAGTTTATCGTTGGCCATGGATTGTTTCAGCCCGATCCATCATAATGTACATACAGTAAAATCGTACAGCTACTGCTAGCTTGTAGAAGAACATAACAACCTCGGGGGTCTACGGTAGTGACTTGTCAGTTTTCACATCCTTTTGCTGATGAATTCCCAAAGTATCACCTGAATAACAGCTTCCTGTGCACTGAAATGCACTGATCATAACCCCCGTGCATATACAAGCACAAGAGAACATTCAATCTGCTACGCGACGAGGACATTTCTGTGGAACGCGAATTGGGCCGGTTCATGTGACACTGACAAAATCTGAGTTAATTTGTTGCATGAAAATACGAATTATGTAAGAGAAATGTCTCACAATTTCTTATTCTAACAAAAATTTTGAGAAATTTTTGTAAAATTTTTGTAATAATAAGAAGATTCATCAAATTTCCCCATTTTCATCAAATTTCCCCCAAAATTTTTCCAGGGGGGGGCAACTTGCCCGACCTGCCCCCCCAGTAGCTACGCCACTGATGGAAGGTTCACTGGTCCAAAAGTCCCTTTTACATTTGACTAAATATTCAACTAGTAAACCTCCCATCGAGCCAACCATCCATCAAGGAAATCTTTCATTCAGTGAATAAGCAATCTACAAAATAGTCAATCTAGTAAACCTTGGAACTAATGAACCCTTCGATCTAGTATACCTTGCAGCCAGTGAATCTTAGATCAAGAGAACTCTACTGAGTATACATACTGAATTGTGCATTCTGGGTGAAGATGTTAATTAACAAAAGTTTCAGATTTTAAAGAAAATATTTACGTAGGTTTCAGGGCTGGAAAAATAGGGTGCCTGAGTGAGGGCATCTTATCTAATGGCTTGGGCAACAAAAATTAATGAATTACACAGCAGAACATGCCCGACTGGGCACCTCAAGTCACTGTGCAGACAGATCATCAGATCATCTGTTGGACAGTTCCCATTGACTTTTGTAATTACACTACTTTTCAATGTACTGTTACCTCTCAATGCTTGCTACAGTGATTGTTACTGTAATGCCATGGGCCAACAAAGTTATTAAATAGCTATGTTGGGCAACCAGAAACTACTACTTTAAAAAAATGGGTTGCCCAATAGGGCAACAAGATGTTAGAAAATTTTTCAAGCCCTGGGTTTTTAAAGGCAGTCCATACCCTGTCTTAAAATTTCACCAATGACTGTTTTAGAATAATCTGAATTTAATGTTTCAGTCTTTCAAATAAAACAACAACATCACTTTGTACATTTCACATACAGTATAACAAATTGAAAGTTTGTAAAGGACTTTACCTCTACCATAAACTGATGAGCCTCTCTTAAAGTAGCAGATGAGGGAAACTGTTGCAAAAGTCTAGTTCCATCTGGCATCCTGAACTGAATTCTTGCAATCTCCCTGCAATTATAAAATTTTCAGAAGAAAATGAACTTTATTGCAAAAGTTTCATATTCATTTACCATTTTTGGTGTATTTTTGTAATTTTAGTTTAGTGAAGGTATTCCAGGGTCATCAATCACCCTTTCAAGAAAATTATTCAACATTTTTCAAAACTCAAACAAGGTCATGTCAAGACAACAAGACAAACAAGAAACTTTCTTATAACCAGCCAGAGAAGAAAAAAAATTTAACCAAATAAAAGATATTCATCACTTCCACCTGGGCAATTGGGTATGCTCTGAAAACATGTTGATTTTGAGCCTCTTCAACAGTTGCATTTATACATGTCATGACTCAAGTCACTAATTTTTAATAGTGAAATGACTGGAGGAATTGTATCAGAATTTTCCCCATTAAAATAACACCATCAAGCAAGTCACTGACTCCAGTCGAGTCACATAAAATATCATAGAGTAAATGACTTGACTTAACTGCAAAATTGATATTGTTACAACTCTGGTTTTCAATGATGTCCAACTTTACCATACACACCAAATATAATAAAGCTTTGGATAAAAAAATAAGGCTTTTAGAACATGCAAGTATTGATAGTATTCCGAAGACATGAAATGACCTCAAATGACCCTGCATACAAATTTGTGTAAACTACAAGTACAACTTTATATTGAACATTGGAAAAGAACCTTCAAATAAAGCTTTGCTTTTTTATTAAAAGTTTCCACACTTTTCTGATGTGGTTATTACAGCCCAGCTCAGGAATTTGGTTTACTTTTTTTAAGTGAAATGAAAAGTGAAAAATAAATAAAACAAAACAGAACATCAAAGAAGACACTTGCAGAGGGATGATACTTTCGTAGAATTCACACATGAAAAAGAGCCTAAATGGCAGGCACTATGGTCCCTTATGGAATGTTATGAAACTGATCAACAGTATTTGTGTACAAACAAGCAACTGTAAATTTTGCCTGAGACTCTAGGGACCTTTTCAGGATTTTAATTGTTGTTGGCACTGAATGTTGACTACTGTACATCTGACAAGTTCCCCATAAGTTTACAACTTGACCAACAACTGACCACTGATACTCTCCAAATGCTGCAAATGCTGGCTGGTGTTCTGTATTGAGTCAGTGTATTTGTTGTCAGTATAAATTGACACCACCAATAATGAATGTTTGTTTCAGGAATAGGCTTCAGGGTGAATATTGTTAAAGCAAAAAAAGGTACAACACACAAGTACCTCTGGTTTCTCAAATGACCATTTTTGAATTCATGGGTTTGTATTAAAGTCAACAGATTACAAATGTACAAATGACAAGAAATGATGTGGCCATATCCAGATTCCAAAATTATAAATTTACCAAAACACCTTAAGATGACCAGCGGTCCTCATGTAGACAACCTTAGTATGTACCCAGTTAAGGGGACTGATCCTGGGAACCAGACACATTGGGACATCCTTGCCTCCTGGCTCTGGCCCCTATAGAATATGCTCTCTTCAATGGAACGACCAGCATCTAGAAAGGGAGGCTACTGCAACCTCAGAGCCTCTTCAGTCCATGTGTCTCTACCCTCTAACCATCCAGCATCAGTAGGAGAGTTTACAATCTGATACATGGAGGTTAGATAAAAGATCATCAGATAGGTCATCAGCTGCCTCCTTCTGTCATACCAATGCCCAGCATCAGTACAGGCTCCTCAGCTGGCACCACCCAGTCAAAGAAATAAATCCTCTTGTGCTTTGACACTCAGCACATCTGAAGTAAAGACTTCCAGTTTAAGGTTGGAACACATGTGAGCTAGCCCTCCTATGATATAATACATATGACAGCTCCCCAATGATATAACATGTATGTTGGCTCCTCCTTCAGTTTAACAAATAAATCGGCTCCTGAATGATGTAAAACACATCTGTCCTCCTTCAGTGTAATAAAAATGTCTGCTCTAAAGTGACAGAACACATGGACTAGAACATAGCTAATATATTTTGACATGTACTGTACATCAGGTCCCCAAAGACCACATGTTACCACATTGTATGATAAAAGTCAGTTCTTCAATGAAGTAACACCCACATTAACACACCCCTAAAATACAAAAAAAATGTACCAGTTCTCTAGTTATAGAATACAAAGGGCTCTCTTTCCTTCAGTATAAAACATGCTTTAGTTCTCCATGTGTTACAGCCAATACAGAGAAAAAAGTATCTCCGTAATGGTTTTACCTCAATGTACTGTAATCTCTGCTTCTCAATTCTAAGCTTACTTCTCTTCTTAAGCCATCAGGCTACTGGGTCTATTCCTAAAAGAATCTCCAACTTTTGGCCTGTCTACTTAAACACCTCTTAAAGATATTCTGCCTTGACAGAATGGTTTGTCTGCATGATCATTTTACCATGTTCTTGTTTATTATTTTCTAATACCTACCACAGGGCCTTTTGTCTTCCCATCAGCCAACTCTCTGTTCTCAATTGAAACTAAATGCTTTCTTCCTTCAGTTCTCTGTCTAAACAATCATCTGGTAGAAGTTTCATTGTTCTCGTTCTTGCTTCAGCTTCCTGTTTCATGTAATCCAATTTCCTTCCATCCATCCACAGCTCTGACTATTACCAAATCAGCGATTTGGAAACCATAAAGTCCCACCCCTATGTTCCCATACACCTTCACCTTCAATAGATGCTACAGACTGCCTACTTGTGAGGGGAAGGACCAGTCAGTGATCTCCTCTAGCAGCTGAAAAAAGTCTTGTGTACACAAGACTTCAAGATGAATTTCAAATACTGCAAAATCCAATGCGGGCTCTGAATCACCCACACAGTAGGAAATTACCAATACGGTCTATGAACGAAACTTCTCTTAGAACTCATTTGACGGGGGTGTCACGACTTCTGGATTGATTCCAAGTTCCAACCAGCTAAAATGATCTGAGGGTAGCAAATGACCAGGAAAGCATTTTCATTACATTACCCCTGCCTTCCAACAAAGCACCCCACATTTATTCCTAAGCAGAGATCTCCCCTACACACATATAAAATGACAACAAAGGGCATGAATCTTTTTTTGTCTTTTTTATTTTCTTTGAAACAGTGAAATTACAGACAAAGGTTACTAGGAAGTACAGCTACATCTCTTTACTTCCGGCTCCTCCTTCACCACCACCCGACCATCCGGGTAGGTGGTGGTACAGATCCTTTTCTTAAGAACCATCCCTTCCGCCAACTTCAACTGGAATGATGTCTCCATAGATCTGTCTCCCTCGTCAGCTTGTGGTGGTTCTTCTTCCTCTTTTCCACCACTACTTCCCCTTGGCCTGTCCTGCATTGCCTGGTTCTCTTCTCTGGCAGTTTGCAGTGTTTGTGGGAGAGGAGACCCTAAAGATGTTAGATAGTCCATGCTGGACCAATTTTGGTCTTCTGAAGGATTGTTTACACTTGTCTTCACTTGGTCTGATGTCCCCACCTTGGCGGCAAGTTCACTCATCATTCTCGCTCTTCTTTCTGCTGGTTTCCAATTCTGGTCATCCCCTGTCTTCCAAGTGTCCTTTCTCATCATCTTTCCCTTGCCATCTCCTCTTCTCCCCTTAGACTCCTCTTGTTCTTTATCCTCCCGATTGATCCCTCCTGGGTTGGTGTTCCATTCTCCAACAATCTCAGCCTGCACCTCGCACTTCCTTTTATTGCACCCTTCCCTGTGTCGATCCAGTGTCAATCTTTTGTCACTGTGGTACTTCATACAAATGTCACAAGTCCAGGCAGTGAGACATTGGTCTTTCAAGTTGTGCCTTTTCATGGAACTCTTTTTGGAAAACTGCTGACTGCATCTATTACACTCATCCTTCAGCATACAAATATCGTCCTTTTTCCTGTGATGGCATGGAGGAGGAAAAACTTAAAACATAAAAATAAAAAGCAAGAAGTAACCATCTGTATGTACATCAAAAGCACAGCATCCCACAAACAATAAAACACTACATTAAGTCTGCTTTGAGACCAGCACTCTCTCCCAAATCTACATATTTATGGTTACCCATCTGTCATCAGAGTGCCTTTCTTCTGTTTCCGTAGTTTCTGGAACATCCCCTACTTCATGTATCTAGCCTCCCATCCATCAACCACCCTGCCTCTTTGGGTTCCTCCTGTGGGGCCACCACACTTCCAAACCAAGCACAGGTTCACTAGTGAATCTTTTGAGACATTTGTAACACAAAACACAGGCTGCTCCACGCATACCAGGCTTCTCATGATACAAGATATTGTTCCGTCTCTTCAGCACTACTCCCGAGCCTTGCAGTGGTCAATGCAATTTGAAGTACCGTCTTCCTTAATTGCCAGGCAGTACACCATCACCAGGTCTTCTGGGGAATGACAGATCTACATTGCCTTCTGTTTAGAATGGACTTTTGTCAGTTACCAGCTTTCTCCAGGTACCTGTATATAGCTGTAGATCTATTATTCTTTGCTAGAGATTCTCCACATATTGTCGATAGTCCCTAGTTCTCCTTCTTCCTTCCTCTGTTGGTGGCAGCAGCACATCATTTGCCATTCTGGGTTGCCTACCGAGTATTATTAATCTCTGCTGCTGAGTACCCGATAAACTCTTGTACAGCAGCAATATGTGCCACTATCACAACAGGGCACTACACACTCCAATGTTTCTGGTTGGGAGGGGGGGGGGGACAATTGAGAGTAACCTTGCTACCATACCATCTGTTTGAGAATAGCACAGCATCACTGTAATTTTGTGCAAACTCAAAAGCCCACAGGACTTCTGGAATATTGCCGAATCAAACTGCCTTCCCACGTCAGAATGCGTTTGTCAGGTATTCCTAATCTTCAAATTACATTCTTAATTAGGACATTTGTTACAGGTTTTTTCTTCTTGATTGGGAACAGTGACAGTCATTGCCAATCTGGTTAGTTAACTAGATATGGTTTTAAGCCTCATTTATCTAGCACCTACCAGCACCCACCACATTTATTCCAGTTCTGAGGCACTGCATGGCTTTTCCTATTCCACTTCTTTTGTGGAGCATCACACAAAATGGCAGGAGGTTCTTTAATATGACTTGAATTGTGAATCAAACCCAGGCCTCACACACGAGAAGCTGATGTTCTCCTACAAGATCAAACAAACTCAGTCTATTGACTTGAAAAAGTACAGTAGCTTGCCATGAACAGAACATGATTCTTCCCATCAGGCATTGAAGGTAGTAGACCATCCTTTGTCATGGCTTGCTAGCCCAGTGGTCTTTCCATTTGCATCTAGGGCTTGAATTCAGGCCTCTCTGTTGCCAGTGTACACAGTTCTTGCACCTACATTCCACATCCTTTGAGTACCGGGCTCCAGAAAAACCTCCCTCTAAACCTACTGAAACTTTTCCTTTGTCTTGGCATGACCTACAGGAGGTTTGGTATAAGCAAGTTTTCAAAGTTGTTTCTGGAGTGAACTTGGCCCAACCAATAACAACTTTGCTCCCTTGAAATCTGTGGGTTGGGACCATCGGAATAGTAACCCATTGCTAAGCACAAGACTATCCCACTGGCACCAGTAATGGTGCAATACCCTACTCCCACCAGAGACAACTTTCCATTCTGGTCTTAACTGGCTCTCTCCACCTCGTATGATTGGAAGTAAGTTAGGATCATTTCTCTGATGTGGGTCGTAATCTTCCAGAGTCCAAGAAAATGGAATGGGAGG
This sequence comes from Holothuria scabra, assembly GCA_037179385.1. Lineage (NCBI taxonomy): Eukaryota > Metazoa > Echinodermata > Holothuroidea > Aspidochirotida > Holothuriidae > Holothuria > Holothuria scabra. The sequence continues at coordinate 31,328,087 of CM074187.1, forward strand.
TTTTTCCGCATGTGAGTCACCTGAGTTGAAAAGAGTCTTCACCTTGCCACGTGCATGACCAATCCTTTCTCTGCACATTCTACTGGGTCTTCCTCTTTCTCTATGCCTGCAGACTCCTTCATTTGAATGTCTAATCAGAGGATGAGCCCCTAAGTAAATGCGATGGTTGTCAATGTTTTTAGATCCTCAGTCTTCCCAGTCCTTTAAAAAAAGCTTAGAATCTAGCCAGAAAAGAGACAACCTTCTTTTTTTGTTTTTCATCCATGTTCTTGACACAATCCTGGTATTAATGCCTGCAATTATTCAAGTACCACAGACCTTAAAAGATGGTCCAAGGTCAATTGAAGCTATCCTAGTTTTGCAAGGGATGAAACTAAGATATGACATACCTGAATGGAAACAAACACTTATTTTCATTTCTTCATTTTTTTCTGTTTGACTCTTTGCCAAAGGCAGGCAAGGAATCTCTAAAATGGTGATGTCTTAATTGCCATGTGTATGTGCATATGTTTCTGTGTGGGTGTGTATGTTTGTGACACTTTGCCTGTAATGATGGTATCTCAAAACAGGAATTTCCAACACTTTTCAAAGTTGTGTACAAATTTGTCACGTTTAGACAAAGAAGCTATTGTTTGTGAAGGTCAAAAATTTGAGGTCACCAGAGGTAAAACTTTGAAAACCAATGCAATTCTTACCCATCAGAGACAATAGAGGTCATACACACGTGACATTAGCCCATTTCAATCTAGCATACTGAATGCAACTGGTCATGCACAGTAGATGTGTTACCCATATGCAGGCACTACAGCACCGTTGTAACACTTGCCTTACAATGGATGCCTTGGTAGCAAAAGAGAAAGATGCACAATGCAATGACATCGGTGTATGACCTCTACACAGTGAGGGCTAAATTTTGGCTCTGATACACCCCACTGCCAACATCAACTACCATATCTCACCTGTTTGCGGCTGTCTTGGCTTCCTCTTCTGACCTCTTTGTTTCTAACTCTGCTTCCTTCTTCTCATTCAGTGCCCTTTCTTTCTCTGCCTTGGCTGCAGCAAATTTGGCTTCTTTTTCTGCTCGATCTCTTGCAATCTGTTCCCTTATTTTCTGTTTTGCTAGTTTGTCCTCCATTTTTTCTTTCTTGATTTCGTAAGCGAGTTGTTTAGCGTCTTGCTCAGCTCTTGTCTGTTGAGCTTTCTGCATCGCTTGTCCGACTTTCCTTCTCTCCAATTCTTTCTGTCTTTCAGTCTGTTTTTAAAAAAGTCACAAAAAAATATTTGAGAAACTTATTAAAGTATCCTCCAAGTCTCATACAGTCCAATTTCTATTTTTTATTTTAATTTACATATGTTACAAAAAAAAATGATTTGCTTCAAGGTATTACACTGGAACCAAAATTAATTACAAACAAATTTCGACACATATTCGGCATGCTTCAAAACTGAAATAACAAGAATACAATACTCACAGTATTTCAGTGATTGGAAAAACTAATATAGTTTTAATATCCAGCTCACATCTTTACATTATTATGACTATAAATTTTATACACGAATCCGATCCGCCAGTTAAGTTGGCCATTAGTAGGGTCCATAAGCCTTACATTGTGTTAATTTTACATGTGATTATAAGAGGTATTCTACTGAACAACCTTCCTTGATACAGGTAAGCAAAGAATTTTAAAGAATTAATGCTAATGGACCCCAGTTGTGGCCCACTTAATCAGACCATCACTTGACTGTTCAAATTCATCTCTGAAGCTAGTCTAGAATGCAGCCAATCATACTGTAATAGACCCATGATGTAGAAGTATGAAGGACAAGAAGTTAGCAAGTTAAAGCCATAGCATAAAGATAGCTTTTCACTTGGGTCTTGTAAGAAAGATAAAAATATTCCACACCATCTCCTCCAAATCCTGCAGGGATACCCTACTCATAACTCAAGATATCTCACTTATAAGGATCAGTTGTTTTTTCCTTTAAAAAAAATACTTCCACTTTTTTGAAGCCACAGAAAGTTTATATGTAATGTGGGTACATTGACTCAGATTCCTTTTGTTTTTCTAAAGTTTCTATTTAATTGGTAATCCTGCTTTTCGTTTGAAATTGATACTGTTGGAATGTTTTAATATCTTTTTTCCTAGTGCAAGTGGAATAACTCCGCACCATACCACCTCAAAAAAATTACTATTTGCTTATATTTATTGAAGAGAGGACATGCACAGTTGATCTGTTCCACAAAAGTTAACATTTCGATCATATATTGACTCAAGGTGCAGTGGATTTACTGTAGGTAGACCAGAATTAGGGCTGCCACGATAACCATTTTTCATTTTTTGATGTCGCCACCATTTCCGCGACGATATCTATACCGCGCATTAGTCTAAACATTTTCCATCAGCATCAAGGAAGCAAAACAGCTGTTTATTGCATGCAGCCACTACTGATTTCATACCAAAAGTGAGGGGAGATTGATTATGCGTGCATGTAGGAATATTGATTGTGCAGAACTCTTCACAAGTCTAGAACGTATGTGAGCTGTTACAGTATTCATTGTATGCATTTTGAAACAGCTCCCGATTTTATATCATGTTTTCTTGTGGTGGGTTAAGTGCAGATTTCATTTCTTGTGACATCATTAATTATGATCATTTTAGGTTACTGACTTAAGACAATAAAAATAGGGATTTCACAGTGGTTTAGTCATTTATTTGATTTATTGCGATATCACATCTTGACAGAACATTGGTCGATATCGTCGGGGCAAAACTGTATCGACGATATCGCGATATCGGGATATCGTGGCAGCCCTAACCAGAATGGTACAGTCCAAGTAAGGTAAGCAAAGATGGTATAAACCAAGAAGGGTAACAGGTGAGTACAATAGCAACCTCACAAATTATTACCCACTTCTTTATTTTTAATTGAACAAAAAATTCCTCACTTCACTTAAACACTACCACATCAATCAAAGCCCAAGTATTGGATTTGATGCATTACAGGGTATCACAAAAGAGAGAAAAAGATAAGGCATCTGGGCATCTGCTTCTGATGCAAATCAGATGATACATGTACGAGACATCAGGTAAAACCACCTGATTCTACCATAAATGAGTGCTCACTGAATTGATATTGATAGCTACATATGGTTAGGGAATTGGTGGGTAATACAACATGACAATGCTTATTATAAGCATAACGAGTCAAGTTATCCAAAGCAGCATTTCTGCCAAAGGGGGTTAAGTACCCCAACTTTCCAGAAGTCAGCAGGTAAAATTTCCCCCTTTTCATTTCAATAAAAATTAGAAAATTGTCAATATCTTGGTTTCTTCCTTAAAAAGAAGACACCTTTGCAGCAATTTTGTAACTTCCATAAGTAAATGGTCTTTAAAACCCTTCAAATTGCACCTTAAAGGGGTTTTGAAGCAAGCTTTTGTCCCCCAAAACCCACTCATAACTTTAACTCAGGCTTCCACAATTTTTTCTTTTTTCGTACTTGTCCGACAGGCTAGCTGTTTCCTCAATCTACTTGTCCGCATCAATATCTACTTGTCCAATTTAAGGCTGGGGGTACTTGCCTGGCGGGTAGCAACATCAAGCACGGCAGTTGCCCAAGTGATTTTTTGCTTGTCCCGGGCTGTGGCGCAGTGATTTGTCGGAGCCTGCTTTAACCTAGGGCAGCATTACTTTGGACTCATCATTTTATAGCAGTAACAAATCCCCTGCCCCTTTTTTGTGTTTCTTGAAGAATTCCTGCAAAGGTTTAAAATTTTGATTTTGTGTATCCTGGCTTGTTTTGTGCATGATTTGCAAAAGTGACTGGTCACAAATTTTGAAAAACTGAATCTTTAATTTACACTCACTTAAAATAGACTGATTTGTTTGTAGGAAATCGGAAGGGTCTAATTTTAACCATCTGTCATTACTATGTGAAGAAAGCTTTACAGATTAAGAAAAATCTGGTTAAGTTTGTTTTACAAACCAACTCCCTGTGTCCTTCTAATAGACCAGTTTTAAGTTCACCAAGCAGTGCAGAGCAATAGGTCAAAGGTCATAGGGTAACACTTTTATGTGTGTTTACAGCGTACAGCGGAAGGCAGGATGTATACAAATGTGAAAAAGTATGCTATGAGCAGCAGGTGCAGAGCTCAGATGTTTTGTTACCAGTTGACATGAACAGGAAGGTCATAAACACATGAGCAGATATAAACTTTGAAGCTGTCTGTTTAAGACTTGGTGCTAAAAGCGTTCTTTGCAAGGGGTGCCTGGGAAAGTTAATTTTTCAGGGTAATCAGGAAATAAAAAGATATCTTTTTCACAAAACCAAAACTTACTTCTCTTTTCTGAGCTTCTTTCTTTGCATGGACTTCTTCCATTTTCTTTCTTAATCTGGCAGCTCTTTCTTGAAGGTTTTCAGTAGAAGCTGCAGTGGCTGGTGCAGGAGCCGGTGCAGGGGCTGCTTCTATTCAGAGGAAATATTACCTTAAATAGCAAACCTTGTCAGCAATCATCACAAATTCATTAATTATTAAAGAACGACTAGCACTTAAAAATCAGGATAAAATTCTAGACCCCACCCCTCAATCTACAATGGAATCAAATTTTAAGGCTCCATAAGCCATGGGAACTACACTGTTCCAGGCCTTACAATCATACAGAGAATACGAAGAATAATCACATGTGGTCTAAAAGCCTAATCCTTTCACCCCAAACCATTTCAGTTCTCTTTACCTTCTAAATTAAGCCCCTCCCACAAGTGTACAAAACTCATCCTCATCCAGACACAATCTCAGTTTATTGCTTCAGGTTGAGTACAAGAGCGGAATGTGTATAATGAAAACACTCTCAGAGCAGTACATGCTGTGTAATATGAGCTAAAGTACTCTGCATTTTTTTTTTAATTTACTATCAATCAAGGAGCTGTGCCAATTCAGAATTTTTGTAGACTACAAAAACTGTAGTGTGGGGTGAGAGTTGATGGCAAACCTGCAAATCTCTTCAAATAATTGCAACACTTCTAGTAGCCTTTGACAATGAAAACTCAAAAAAGGAAATCTCGAAAAAGGATACTCTTCTTAAAAGAAATGAATTAATGTGCTTTTTCTGAATACCTGAATACAAACATGAAGAATTGCCTTCTCTAAAATGGTTGGCAATCACTTTTCAAGATTATAAAATTACACAACAGCATTACAGCCTTGAATAGGATTTTTATTTATTTACCCTACTTAGACAATGGAATAGGGAGTGGGGTGTGAAAAAAAAAAACATTTTTTTGCAGCCAATACAACATGAATATTTACAAACAAACAAATATAAACAGTGCATTGGTAGAGAATAATGCATGATGGAGAGGCAATAGCATTAATCTGAGAGAGTACATTGTTGTCTTCCTACTGCATAGACTCTGAGTTGTTTAACCATGTTCATTCCCACACAACAATATGTTCCAAAAGAAAGCAATTTTGTAAATACCCAAATCAAAACAACACAACCCCCAGTAAAAGAGGAATTAATCAAAGGCCACAGAGGCCATGGCCTTCAAATTTTGGTAATGGCCTTGATTTCCTATAAAATTTAATGACAATCAAGGCCATTTGGCCTCTGAGCCCTACATGTGAGATTACATTATGGTCAGTGCAAAGTCACTTGTTCGGGTTTGGTGCCCTCTCAGTTCACATGAAATTCACTCGAAGGGGCTCATTGAGTTGATATCGATAGCTGAATGAGAATGTTAAAGGGTTATTACCACATGACATTGCTAATAATTAGCATAACCAGTCAAATTTCACATCCAACAGTTACCGAAAAAGATTTGTGCATACTGTAGCCTAGCCTAATTAGGAAGAGTGTCTGGTCACGATTTTTTGAAAAACGAATTGAACCACTAAGTACTCACTCATAAAACAGTTATTTGTTAGAAGGATATAGGGATTGTCTAAGCTTGACCATTTGTCATACTGCATGTTAAGAAAAATTTGCAGGTTTGAAAAAAAATGTTGAATTCATGAACCACCTCAATGAGCCACTTTAAAAGTGATGGGGAAATGGCCTCGACCTGCTGAAACCTTAATTCCAGCCCTGGAGTAGCCCAAGTGGAGCACATTATTCACTACCATTAAATTATCCCAGGATAATGCACTAATTGAGCTGACCATAACAGACCAGGATGAATGAAAAAAGTCAAATAATTTGAATGTCCTGAAAGAAGTGCTTTCCTTGTTTACATGGCTGATATTTTGTCCAGGGCTATAAACAGTGAGTTTAAGTACTATGAGTCACATACGACAATGTTTCTGTACCTGTTCGTGTCACAGGATCTTGAGAAGATGTTTTACCATCTTTTGTTTTTTCACCAGCTTCTGAAGGGGTACCTTTGCCTGCCTGTTATAATTCAAAGAAAAATATAGTGATATGACGTAAAATGCATTCTCTGTCTCTTATTAAAAGAAGGTATACACTGGCAACATGTAATATTAGCTTTCAGAAATACATAAACAGACATTTTTTTTAAGTCAAATAACTGCATCTCAGGTTAGGAAACAAATTGTCTGCAACTCTTTGGATTCTATTTTCGAGTGTACACTGCCTGATTTGTAACCACTATTGCAACTGATTTTATTCTGGTAGTATGGAAAGATTTTAAAGTTCCTTTCAATTTCACCATTTGCCTTTCCATGTTGTGTACAATTCCAGGGTCTGTGACATCCCCAAAATATAGACCTGTACAGTACTGCTAGCCTTACATTTCTAGATACAACTGGTAACTAAACTCTATGCAACACAAACTCAAACTGAAGTACCACCATGAATTCTGCCGTGAATGACTCATGTACGTATGAACGGATTTGTTCAAAGGTTCACCCAAATAGCTCACACGCAGCCTGTGTAAATGTGTGGTCTTGGCCAATTTGAAGTTGATACAGGCAATTGTTTTTGTTGTTTTTTTTTTGTTTTTTTTTTGCCTTTTTCGAATTTGGAGGACTGGATAGAAGTAATTCAGTCTGTAAATTTGGACTGTGTGTGGTGTGGTTGTGGGTACTGTACTGTGTGTACTTGTAAAGAAACAACCCTGAAAGTCAGATGAGGAATGGGCCTGCACAGCTGGAACTTATTTTCACCACAACATCTAAATGATTTGCTGAACATTGGAAATCATGACCAATATAGCTGTTGGAAATCATGGCTACAGTAATATACAATTCTTAAAGATGTTGCCAGCAGGTAAAGCTTCAAGTCAAAGGGGTGCAGCTAAGTGATTTACACAAATTTTGCCATTTGGCCAAAAACAGCAGTCTTGATACACAAATTTTCATCTACACAGCTCAAATGGGATGGAAATCCATTTGCAGACTGTTTAACAGCTTATACACTTTTCCTCATTGTGCTCTCTGAAGCAAACTTTAACAAACCAAACCCAGTCCTGCAGTACTACATTCAATTTTAATAGAAGCCAGTTAGGCCTTCACTTCTCTAAGGATCTGCCACACCCTCTAAAATGCTGAATTCCCAGGTCCAGTCATGTGCCAGGTAATAAAAGAATGAAATATTAAATTAGTTTTAGTGCTCAACTAAGTTTCTTTTTCAATCAATGTGTTTACCTTTACTGCAGCTTCAATTCTTTCCAGGAATGCTGCAACATCAACATATCCTGCAGTTGCCTCCATGAGTACTCCTGTCTGCCCAGATATAAAGGCCACTGATGGAACTACCAGCACAGGGTCTGATAAATAGCATGATAAGGAAGAATTCCTCCCTGTTGTTCAACTACTGCAAAGTACAAGACCGACCCACCCACCCACCCACCCATCGCCTCCAATTAACCCCCTCCGAATTACAGTAAACAACTTTGCAAAAACTTCCAAATCGAACATTTTCCACTTCAGACCCAGCAAATACTTAAAAAAGACTTTGTACCCCATACCAATCTACAAATTACAGAAACACTTCTTGAACACCTTTCTATGACTTCAACCATACATAATAAGCTAAATGAAAAAGGAGAATCTTGACATATTGCTAAAGTTAGTTAGTTAGTTATATAGAGTTATACGGCCCAGTTTCCAACCTATTGGTTCAAGTCGAGCCGACCACAGCCATTTTTCCAGTTGTGACTCACTGGCTTGTTTTCCCTACTCCATTGCTTATGCAGAGCATCACACACAATGGCAATAGGTTCCATTTTTAGAGTCTTTGGTATGACTCAACCTGGAAAGCGAACCTGGGCCTTCCGCTTGAGAGGTGGATGCTCTTACCGTTAGACCAAACATGCTACAGTAAAAGCAACATTGACTCCTTCTGTAAACAATCTTCCCCCTCCACTGATGGGTAAGTTCATTGTCATGTTTTTGCTCATAAAAGTATTAAAAGGATACAGAATTGAGAAAACATCTTGCATTCAGAACTGTGTGAAAATAATAAAAAGATCATTTAATCATTAACAAGATTCAAGGTTGAACATGATGTAAAAATCACCTTATTTACAGTGTTTGGATGCATCCCAATCAAACTGTTATTATCAACTGTATTAATAACTCTACATACAGTACAGCTATTCTTACATGCTTGAACACAGAGTTGCTATGTACTGTAGGCTAGTTTGGAGGCATGCCATGCCTGTACAGTATGCCCTTTGTATTTTGAGAAAGAACTTCCAGAAGATGAAGAAGTCCAATTGTGCTATTTCATATACAAGCTTTACTGTTAAAGTTATCATTTTTGAGGTCATTAAGTCTGCTACAGTACTTCCGTCCAAAACTTGATTAATACTAATGACCAAATGTTTTGTTTTCTAGGTTTTTAACACAATATACAGCGGAATAAAAAGTGAAGATACTGTATGTTTCATTTTAAAATTCAATCAGTTTACATTATCTATGCTCACCTGTCTTTCTGGAAACGCATGACAACAAAGCCCTGTTTCTTGCAAATCTCTCCAACTTCACTGGATGCCCATGTTTTGTCCATTTTTTTTGATTCTTCACCATCATCTGTTAATGTATGAAAAAAATGGTAACCTCACACTTGTTTTGAGAGCTTCATGATGTCTACATAATGGGTCTTTTCCTGCACGAATCAAGTTCTCCCATTTGGATAGGAACTGCACCCAACAATGATGTAATTACTGAGAGAAAGTAAAGGCCTAAACCAATGATGCAGACTGAAACTGTGATGATTGATACTGACTTTGGTGAGGTTTTCTGCATTTGATATGAGGTTTTTGTTTTGAATCAACTAGCCTGATGTTTCTTTTTACTAATTAGGCTATTGAATAAGCTGAGCTACTAAATAACACCACAGCATAGCCAGCTATTGGTTGCATCCAATCAATGCTGTATTTTATTCCTTCATGGTACAGTATACTATAGTGACAGTCAGAGTACAGTAGACGTAGCCACTACAGGGAAATTGGCTGAAATTTGATTTTTTTTCACTCAAATTTGGAATAATAAGACTTTGCAATATATTCATCACAGTGGAGCCAGTGTAGCCAACATAGCCACTTAGGAGACATTGACTGGACTTGGGACTACAATTTTTTCACTGAGTTTGATATACAGATCAAGTACATAGGCTACAGTAGGACTAAGTTAGGCATAGGCTAATGATGAGTTGCTCTCAAAAAAAATTGTGAGGAGATTTGAAGGTACGCTAGGACCAGCCATAAAAATTCAAGGGTAGCCTAATTCTCGCATGGGGGTGTTGTAGCGGCTTTATCCAAAAGTCCACTCTAAAAGACCACCCTCTCTTTACCGGCGAAATTTCTTGGAAAAGAGATGGGCCAAATTTTAGCAAGTCCCTTTGCTTCACCCATGACTAAGTCTGCATCACCATGAGCCTTCGACGTCACGTGCTGGTAGGAACAAAGGATTCAGTACGCACTCGCTCCTCGACGACTAGGCATGAGCCTCTGTCCTATTTGAGATTTACAATATTACCGTAATTATTGACGACAATAATTATTCGACTTTTTTCCCAAAGTTATATCGGTGTTCGTAATTTATATTTAGTATCACCGAGCGAATACCCGTTCAACTACTTCAAGGAGAACTTGCTTTTATCTCTACCTTAGCAAAGCCACGTGGTTCGCGACAGGAGAGTAAGAGTTGAAAGTTTCGTATTAATTTATTTCATTGGATTACTTCGCATTTTACATTTTATTTGGATATCGACCCGGACTAGATACTTGACCACGGATTTAGCCAGAGTGATTATTTACACGGACTTCGGATTTGTTTTTGGGTGAGTACATTTCCGATTTCTTATGTCGATCTGTCTACGACCCAATCTCCACTCATTCCCTAAAGTGTATTCTGTAATTACAGTACTCTTAAATCTGGGCTCGATTTTTATTGGTGTTTGATTGTCCGGAACAACTAAAATTCCATACGGACAGCCAAAACTTGGCAGTTGGTTGTCCAAGGGACAACCATTTTTCTCTCACAATGAATTATATTCGAGCAGCTTGCTTTTGTCTGATTGAAGGAGTACGCTATATGCTGTCTGATCAACTCTTTCCAACTTTTTCTACTGTAGCCTAATTATACAGTTTCAGACTTCAAGTGTTTTTGTCTTGCAAAAGTCATATCTTTTTATTCTTTGAGACCAATTACATGTACACAAAATTTCTATTATGTACTGTAATCATGCCCAAAATTGTTCAGACAACCATATTTTTTTAGGACAACTAAAAATAGTGATTTGGTTGCCCGAAGGACAACTAATTTTTTCTTAAAATCGAGGCCTGTAAAATCATGAATAATTTTGTGCAAAGAGTTTAGTGGGGTACGGCAATCTGACCTCGGCCTAGGTCCAGGCTACCTTGACTCCTTTTTTTGTTTTTTTTTTAAATAGGCTGTAGGCTATTCTCTGGGCCTAGGCGATAGACTATGCAGTACAGCCCTTCTGTATAACACTACAATAATGTAGGACGACCAGTGTTAGTAATAGTATTGGCATACAAACCCCTTATATACACTACGAAGAGTGAGTTTCGCTTTTTTGCTTCAGCTATGGCCACACTAATATCTCCATTAAACCAATCCATCTTACGGCAATTGGAACAGATCGCGTCTATGAACAATCAAATGTCTCAATTTCTACGCTGTTATTCGTGTTCTCGTTGCTGCTGACTCGCAATGAACAAGCATTTATTTACACGTAGACTTACACTTAGTTGGCATTAGTTTCGCGAAAGAGCTGTTATACTTGCGTCAAGCCGGTTTTCTTTTATGATTTGCTTGTATGCTTCTTGGCAGGCTAAGTTCATTTCTAGAGCCACAGAAATATGCATGCACGTTGCCATCGCACGAGCACAAGGCGTACGTTTCTCCAAAATTAAGAAATGTGTTTGCGCTGAAGGATAATAATTCAGAGTATTCCCCAGTCTAAAGTACGACTAATTCTGTCAAAGTGGAACTGGGAAATTGAAATTGGCACCCCATTAGCATCTGGTATATGTGGCGCCTTGATGAATCCAAAAAGCGGGAATGTCCTCTAAACTTCCGATCGCGTATCGAAAAGTTTCGATCCTAAATGCGTTACAGTGTGCGGACGCATTCTGCATTTTTAGTTTTTTGCTTTATGTAGTATTCGGGGTTGTGTTTTAAGGTCTGGCTAAACTGAATTTGTAATGCTCATAATGCGCAAGTGAATGTTTTTTTTTTTTTTATTTATTTATTTATTTTTTTTTTGTTTTGTTTTGACTGGGCATACCCATACCTTTGTCGTAAATCATTAATTTATGGGATTTGACGTCTATGGGCTAAAAAGTTTTTCATCCCAACTTTACATAATTTAGAGGATTAACACTTCTAGCCACAAATGGGCCTATACTGACAGGGCTAAACGTGTTTCTGGGAGCTGCATGTCACAGGTAACGGGAGGAGACGAATTGGTTTTATTTGGATCTATATTTTTATCGTAAAACGCGTGAAGTGAAGGCATAAAATGGCCCACTATTGGGGGGAAATTCCCCAAATTATGACGTCACAAAATTTTGAAATCGTCAAAAATCATCATAGCCCCCTCTTCTTCAACCTCTCCCTCTAGCCACTGGATTATTTTGTAAATAAATATAATCCACCTATCTTGGAAAAATCAGGGCATTCAACATGGCATACGGAAGCCTCACTGAGTCTGCGCATCGAGGGCTTGCTCAAATTTTCCAAGAATTTTCCCCTAGGCCTGTAGAGGGGGTAGGGAAAATAAGCCAGTGATCCACAACCGCAAAAAGGTAGTCGCCAGATCTACTTAAACCAATTGGTTGCTAAAAGACTCCAAAACACACATCACAGAAAAAAAAGTTTTCCATTGAAAACCCCAAAAATATTCGGTACAATTAAACTTCGCCACATATCGTCGGTCCGGCCCCAGGCAGACCGGCCGATGGATCACGGTCGACGGTCAGAAAAAAAGTTTTGTAGGCTGAAAAATTTTTCCAGTGGGCAATGGGATCAGGTCCTCCCTCTCTCCCTTCCTTTTAGCTAAACTTCAAGAAAATCCAGCTTCTACCCAGTCAGCAAAATCCAGCGGTCCGTCGGCGGCCATTGTCGGCTTTTGATCGGCCATGAATTGGCGTTTGGCCACTGAAGGACCGCCGGAGGGCCATCGGAGGTCCGCTGGCTACATATCCGAGTCGTTTACAAAATTGTATGCTGGGTAAAATTTTTCAGCCAATCAGCTTCTTTGCCGTCGGAGGTCCGCCGGCGAGCCACCGGACATTTCTCCGGCGGACCGCCGATGTGGTCTACGGCGGTCCGTTGCCGAATCGACCAAATTTTGCTGACAGGGCGTGACTACACTGTTAAAAATTTCTGTAAATTTACAGACTTTTTTTTAACTTAAACTCTTTGTATTTTACTTTTAATAGAGATTTTCTGTATCTTTACAGACACTTTGTATTGCTACAATAAAAAAAAGGTTTTTTAACATGTATTTTCTGTTTATTTGAAAAACCATTTCTGTCTGCTTTTTTAACCAAATTTTACTGCTTTGTAAAACTTTTTCTGTAAATTTACAGAAATTTTAACAGTATTTTGTATTTTTCTGATTTCACATAAATATACTGTCATTTAACAAACATTCATTTTGTTTTTAAGCTGAAAAAGAAACAAAAATAAGCCCAAACGAACAAACAAATAAGAAATAGCCAGAAAATTTTCAATATATAACATGCATCGTTCTGCGAAGTTTCAGTTAAAAAAGAAAACATTTTTGGCAAATTTATGGCCCTATTTGAAAATTAACTTACATTTATTATACTGACAATTGGTATACTGATGTCAACTCATCGCCACAGGCGCTCATGCACTTGATCGAATTAAAAACGTTTCACAAATTTACTTGAAAGAGTCTGTAAATTTACCACTTTATGACGTATATCTCATTTTGCATAAATGGGTGGAGCTTATTTTGTAGGCATTTTCCTAACAAAAGGATTGCTGTTGCTTTGAATAATATCTTTTTTAGCGTTTTTTAATCAGGAAGTGATAAACTTATTGTTTACCTTGTCTGGAAATGTTTGCAACCAATGTATTTGCATTCTTTGTCATATTTATTTTAAAAACAATTATTATATTGTACAAAAAATGTGACTTTCCAATTACAAAGTTCCTAGAGATAGCAGTCTACTGGACAACAATGTGATAACAAAGTATCCTCATTGTGTTTTGATTGAAAATAACTTCGTAACGACACATTACGTTGATAAGCAAATACCTGATCTACGTAATGGTGAAGTGAATGTTACGTAATAACATATGAAAGGAAAAAAAGCGATATTATAATAAATATTAAAACGTCGAGAAGGAAAACAGTAGGCTGTAAATTCACATAAAATTAAGGTAAAAAAAAAACAGAAAAATTCTGTAATTCGATTTTACAGTAGACATTTGTAAACTAATTTACATGCAAAAACTGTAAAGAAAAAACAAACACAATGTTTTTTCATGATTACAGTCTGGCTGTAAAAAAAAACATTATTTGGTTGGAAAAAAATTTGCCATAAAAATAATGTAAATTTTACAGAGAAATTTTTAACAGTGTACAACGTTAACATATCTCTTGGCAAGGCTTCCGTCTTTTCTTTTGAATTGAGTCCAGGTGACGAGGGCATTAGTCCTGGTTCACTCCTGGAGAGTGCGCTCAAAGCCTGCAGCCCAGCTGCTTGACTGTTACATGTTCAAAGCGTTATACCTGCTATAGGCCTATTGTCCTAGCTGCAGCTAGCAGAAAACAGTACGTGCTGAATCCGTCGACCCGGACTCGAACTAGGGAGTTCAGTTCGAATTTTTAACAAATCGCGCCGTCGGAGATTTATTTCCCGATTGAGAAAGTAGAGGAAATCGAGTCCTTGAAAGTTGAAAATTGCCCGACGTGTGACCCGAAGACTCCGGACTCGAGTACAACAGACTGGCAGATAGGCCTTGAGGCAAAACCATTGAAGAAAATCGAGGGCCAGCAGCAAGGCCGTCGCTAGGGTCTCGAGTTTAAGGATCGAATGGTCATGGTCCCAAGTTACCTTTTAAAATTTTTCCAGAAAATCATATCTTGCGAAAATTTGGGAGGCAGTCTTATAACTGCCCCATGTGCCTAGGGTTTAAGGGGAGGGGTTTTCACCGATACCTTCCCTATTGATAGGCTATTTGTGTGTCTTCATAAAAATATTTCCACCATAAATTGCCTTTAGATTAAAATCTATTTTACATATTTAACACATTGAAACTAACTAGAAAAATCTGCGAGGAATGGGATGGTACAGCAGTACGCCTTGCTCCGGCTTAGCTAGCTCTTGATGACGCATACTGAACTACCTAAACACCAAGGCAGACTTACTAAATTTACAGACTGAAAAATGTCAGATGACCAATACATGGGTCATGTGTGTATTCCACCCACCTGACCCATCCCGGTCGCGTGTGTACATGGAGTTTAAATAGATGGACGCAATGACTGAATGTCATGCATGGAGAGAGGTGGAGGGCAGGGGACACTCTCCTTGGACGAACTTCACATTTTGGCTTTCGTAGAAGGGATGGAGTGCAAAATTTCCTACATACTATGTACAGCATTTTTAACACGCACGACCACCAATCTATAAGCTCGCGATCACCCAGAACAGAAAGTTGCTAGATATAGAATCTCCATGAACAGTTATATTTCACAACAACTATCTGAAAATCGCTAGGTACGTGACGATTCGATCCGTCTTCCGAATACGTGAAATGTAATTAACGTTTGCTGGTATGTGTCTAAGTGAGTTGTTATGTCAAAGAATATTAATTTGATATGACAAGAGATAGTATGGTCGGAAACACGTGGAAAAATCCCTTGACCGGCCCAGCTTAAACTAATTGGTTAGAAAAAGAGCTTCAAAGCCTCCTCGAAGTATCTGAGGCTCGCAGAAATTTCGTCGATTTGATAATTATTTGAGAGAGACCATGTTCAAAAGCCATTCTTGGTCAAAAAACACCTAGCTCTAACCCCATCTCACTCTATTTCTAAAAAATGTAGCTTGAATGTCCCTGGTGGTAACTGGTAATCGATGCAGCCGGGGCCATATACAGAAGAACAATCAACCATTATTGGACTTTTGTGGGGGGAGGAGGGGTGAGACACCCTGCTCGAGACGGCCTTGAGGGCTAGCAGGTCTGATCTGTCTGGGTCTTTGGGGTAACTAATTTTGGGATGAAATCTTAATTATGGACAGTTTTAAGGGGTGAGGTTAGCCTTAGATGGGGTTTTACGACTGTTGGCTGTCCAATTGGTTTAGGCCGGCCGCAGGTTTTCGCCAAATGTCTCAAGCTGGCTTGCCACAGTGCAATTGAAAGTGTCCCGGATTTTTTCTTTATTTATTTTGTTATTTTTATTTATTGATTTGTGCACTTTTGCTTGAATATTCTACCATCTCGTGTAAAGTGCGGCGCGCGTAACTATGGAATGGGGCTAATTTTTGTAATCTTCTTTCTTCCTAAAAAATTTGCCATGCCGACTATGATTCTGTCTAATTTTCCTGCCAAATGTACGAATGAATTGGATGAGTGTTTTTGTGTAATTAAGAGACATGTCATTTGTTTCACTTTAAACTATCATGGTTTGCCCGAATTGTCAGAACCTAGCCAAATTTCAGATCCCGAAGATGTCTGCAGCTTAGTTTAACAGTAATTCTTTTTTCATTTGGAAATGTGTCCGATAACTGGTTCTTTGGAGTACGGAATCAGTGTTGTTCAGACGGTGCCATGGGTACACTATGTTACAAGTGAAAATGTGGGAATGGCTAAGAGGAACTGAAAAGAACTTTTTGCTGTGTGAATCAGACGAATATTTATTTATTGGAATGTAACGTATTTAATGTATAGGCCTAACTTTTATGAGTTCCTCGAATACTGGAAAACTAGTCAAGCAGTCTCTCTGAAATTAAGCTATATAAATAGTCTTACGTCTTCCAGTTTATCTTTCTCTCCGTTTTACCTTTTCTAAATCTTTTCTTAATTTGCCCTCTTTTCAACGTGCTGGTTTGATTTCCTCATCGCTTTGGAAGCCCGTTTCGAAGGGGGTTGGGGGGTTTAGTTCCGGTTTCCACTTTCCCATCCGGTAAATACGCTAACTTCTCCGCGATAATTGCAATTGAATGTGACAAGAAGCTTTGTCCTTCTGACATGTGCCACTGTAAAACGTCGTCTAGAGAAGGGGTACAGTTTCGGCAAAAAAATCACTTCTGTCCAGGGCCCAAAATGGTAAATCAATACTTGTGCGTCTAAAAAGCACAGAAAGGTTTCGGATTTTCAGAGGTTATAACATTTGATATACAGGCTACGTAACTGACTCGAAGTCCGAAATTGATGGTTACTATAAGTTGATTCATTATTGCATTTCTTTTCATTTTCTGGGTTTCATACAGTATACACAAATAGTAATGGAACATTATTCGAAGATATCGTGAGGGTAAGCACTCTGAAATATTCAGAGAGCTTGTCGAGTAAGGTGCCGCCGAAAGAGATACATAAATCAAACAGAGATTGTAGCCGAAGACGATGACATTACTCACGAACACGAAAAACTGTTCACCTTCGACCTTCGGCACCTACTACTCGATTTAACGGTCCCTTGATCCCGAACTAATTATCATTGATTTAGATCACCCTTGTCTCTTGCACCTTTACCCACACTACTCTGCGCACGCATTACACGTTAACCCATTTAGGTCGTATTAGTTTGGAATTAGAAGTCAAAGCAGCATCAGTTAAGACTGTCCTAAAAAGTTTTCAATTCAAACTGGGGTGTTCTCGTTTTTTTTGTTTTCTTACGGTCTCACCCCCCCCCCCCCCAATAAGTTCCCCGTTGACTTACACACTAAATTAGCTCCCTTTCGAGGCCTCCTGCAGCCTTGTCAAAATTCACAGCGATTTCAAGACACTCATCACTCGATAGCTGACCACTTTGCCCATCATGGCACTACAAAATTTTCATGTCATGACCGTTTAGTTTTTGAACTACAAGGACTTACAGTTTTTGTAGGGTACACTCACACTTAGCCTCTTCACAAGAACGGAAAATCCCCGCCATTTGACAGCAATTTTTTAAACACTCTAAATCACTGTCAATCTTACCCAAATTTTCAACATCCACACTCTGGCAAGTTCTCTTTCATATTCATGGACTTTCATTACCCAGCTGGCAGGTTATCCTGACAAAATTTGGTCCAAACCAGAGTCAAAAGAACTACTTCTTTGAGGGTGTGCACTTGACGCTATAGAACATTACTCTAATGAAGTAGTGAGACCTTATCGTGCTTCTGGTAGCTGATGACCATGCTCTCACTCCAATACTCGTGCCTGTGAAAATGTTAACTGACAGACAAAGTGCCTTTAAAATTTTATATGATGTTGTTCCTGACTGTGTTACTTACAAAACATGATCATTTTTGCATTTGGATTTTGTAGACAATGAAATGAAATACAGACTTTGCAAAGTTTAAGCCAGTTTGATCAATTTTAGTGCCATATTTTATTGTATTACTCCGCTCTGTGAAATGCCGTTTTTGAGTAGCTTTTATGGCAGGAAACACACACCTATCATTCAAGGCTCTCTAGCTCAAAATATCGACAGTCATGTTAAGAAACTTTGAAAATGACATGAAAGCCCAGATTGTGAGCTTCGATCAGAGGGGTGGCATGTCCTGGTTGAAAACTTCTACTGGGAGCTAGGGGCCACGGACGTAGCCTAATTCAGTGTGTAAGTTAAAAGGTGGACTTGTAATTAGTGGCCCGCTACCTCCTTGGGTTTTCGGGTTTTATAAAAGGTGGCACCTTAAATGACAAGAAAAAACAAAAGAACAAAAAACAAACAAACAAACAAAAGATTGAAGCCAAGCGTTCAAGGTCTCTGGCCGGTTATGTATCCTGTCAACTACAACAGAGAACCAACTCAGGCGCCTCTCTAGTACCCTTCTGCATACAGTGACGCTCAGCGTGCTTTGTATACGACAGCAATCTTTCCTCGGGACTCCCCTCAAGGACCGGCGATACATTGGGGAGGAACACTACTCGCCTCCCAGTGCAATCAGAGTAGGACCATGTGTGAACACTACCGTCCGGTTTGGCGTCAGCGTGCCGCGCAGGTTATAGCAGAGGATGTCTTATGTAGCCTGAACATCTGCATCTATCACACGTTAGCGTGGAATTTTTAAAGTACAAATTTCAGCCAGATATAGTGTTAGCAGAAAGGGATTATGTTTATCAAATATTTGTAGATGAAATTTGTAATTATTTTTGCATTTTTTTTGACAAGATTTTGCTCTACGACTGATGTTTCTTCTTAACATTTGTCGTTTTCGCTCGAAATGTAGGCTTATGTCACAGAAACGTCACATCTTCCTGATTCGTAGGAAATCTGGAAGTTTTTTCTAAGGTATACGTGCTGCAGGATAATTTTCATTGAGGACAGTTAAACACACTGTGTTTATACATCTTTCAAGGTTTATTTGATTTTATTACTGAAACATTTTCTTGGATCTTGCCTCAGGTCTTAGATTGTTTCATTATTTCTTAGGGAATATCTTACTGTTAACTCATTTTTGTAATGATAGAAAGAGATTCGTTCTCAAAAGGTGTTACCAACCTTTTTTAATAAATTTTCAAAAGTAATTCTTAACGAGTTACTTTGAGAAAAACAAAACATAAATTCTCAATTAAAATAACTAGAATTAAGATAAATATCCCTACTAGTGAAATGAATCAGGCCATTCCGTGCAGGCCTGCAAAGTCTGGGACAAGGCCCATTTTGTGACGCACGTAACATTGCATATAGAAAGCTGAGCACGGGTATACCAAAAATGTAGGAGCAGAACTCCTCCGGGACGTTAAACTGCATCCAGGTTGTGGCTTCTGTTCTATTCAGCCAGTCTAGAGCAGGACCACTCAGTGTTTGCCCTTTTGAGGGCGTACTTGTCCATTTGGGACGTTAAGCTCCTTAAGGGAGCAGAACTCCTCCGGGAGTAATCGTTTGGTTTTCGCCCCTTGGCTCTTCGCCAGAGAGTCGTGGGGACTTTTAGAAAAAAACTCCTCCGGGAGTAATTGTTTGGTTTTCGCCCCTTGGCTCTTCGCCAGAGAGTCGTGGGGACTTTTAGAAAAAAGCTTCTTTGAGAGTCCTGGGCATGACGTTAAACTGCATCCAGGTTGTGGCTTCTGTTCTATTCAGCCAGTCTAGAGCAGGACCACTCAGTGTTTGCCCTTTGGAGGGCGTACTTGTCCATTTGGGACGTTAAGCTCCTTAAGGGAGCAGAACTCCTCCCGGAGTAAATGTTTGGTTTTCGCCCCTAGGCTCTTCACCAGAGAGTCGAGGGGACTTTTAGAAAAAAAAAAAAACATTTTATAGTGTCGTCACTCGCCGAACGACCCTTTGCCTGCAGAGAGTCGGAAGGACTTTAGAAAAAGTAAGCCTTTTTGGCTGAGATTACGGGTAGCATTTTCCTTTAATGAAGTCTAGAATAGAGACTCACAATGCTGAATAAATGGGTGCATACATTTCAATATTTTATACCTCGGCTCAAGAAAGTACTATGAAAATAGGAGTTGGACTGTTTAAAATTCATTTTTCATGCCGTTTAAATTAAATTTTTAATTATTTGACTTGAGGTGCACTTTAATAAGTCGAATGTAGGCTACGGTTCCAACACTTTTCGGGAACATGTTTTAAAGCATTTAGACATATACATGACATTTATCACTCTCCCCGTTTGCCCATCATATTGCAATTGAAAGCGTTCCGGATTTATTTCTTTATTTATTTTGTTTTTTATTTATTTATTTATTTATTATTTTAATTATTTTTTTTTATTTTGTTTTGTGCACTTTTGCTTGAATATTCTGCCATTTCGTGTAAAGTGCGGGGCGCAAAACTATGGAGTGGGGTTAACATTGTTTTTCCATAGGTTTCCCTAAAATGAAGCTAATTATTGTATTATTCTTTCTTCCTAGAAAATTTGCCATGCCGACTATGATTGTGTCTAATTTTCCTGCCAAATGTACGAATAAATTGGATGACTTCTTTCGTGTAATTAAAAGACATGTCATTTGTTTTTCTTTAAACTAACATGGTTTGCCCGAATTGTCAAGATCCTGGCCAAATTTCAGATCCCGTAGATATCCGCAGCTTAGTTTAACAGTTCTTTTTTCATTTGGAAATGTGTCCGATAACTGGTTCTTTGGAGTACGGAATCAGTGTTGTTCAGACGGTGCCATGGGTACACTATGTTACAAGTGAAAATGTTTGAATGGCTAAGAGGAACTGTAAAGAACTTTTTGCTGTGTGAATCAGACGAATATTTATTTATTGGAATGTAACGTATTTAATGTATAGGCCTAACTTTTATGAGTTCCTCGAATACTGGAAAACTAGTCAAGCAGTCTCTCTGAAATTAATCTATATAAATAGTCTTACGTTTTCCAGTTTACCTTTCTCTCCGTTTTATCTTTTCTAAATCTTTTCTTAAGTTGCCCTCTTTTCAACGTGCTGGTTTGATTTCATCATCGCTTTGGAAGCCCGTTTCGAAGGGGGTTCGGGGGTTTAGTTCCGGTTTCCACTTTCCCATCCGGCAAATACGTTAACTTCTCCGCGATAATTCCAATTGAAAGTGACAAGAAGCTTTGTCCTTCTGACATGTGCCAGTGTATAACGTCGTCTAGAGAAGGGGTACAGTTTCGGCAAAAAATTTACTTCTTTCCAGGGCCCAAAATGGTAAATAAATACTTGTGCGTCTAAAAAGCACAGAAAGGTTTCGGATTTTCAGAGGTTATAACTTTTGATATACAGGCTACGTAACCGACTCGAGGTCGGAAATTGATGGTCACTATAAGTTGATCCATTATTGCATTTCTTTTCATTTTCTGGGTTTCATACAGTATACACAAATAGTAATGGAACATTATTCGAAGATACCGTAAGGGTAAGCACTCTGAAATATTCAGAGAGCTGGTCGAGTAAAGTGCCGCCGAGAAAAAGAGATACGTAAATCAAACTGAGATTGTAGCCGAAGACGATGACATTACTCACGAACACGAAAAACTGTTCACCTTCGACCTTCGGCACCTTCTACTCGATTTAACGGTCCCTTGATTCCGAACTAATTTTCATTGATTTAGATCACCCTTGTCTCTTGCACCTTTACCCACACTACTCTGCGCACGCATTACACGTTAACCCATTTACGTCGTATTAGTTTGGAATTAGAAGTCAAAGCAGCATCAGTTAAGACTGTCCTAAAAAGTTTTCAATTCAAACTGGGGTGTTCTCGTCTTTTTTTCTTACGGTCTCACCCCCCCCCCCCCCCGATAAGTTCCCCGTTGACTTACACACTAAATTAGCTCCCTTTCGAGGCCCCCTGCAGCCTTGTCAAAATTCACAGCGATTTCAAGACACCCATCACTCGATAGCTGACCAGTTTGCCCATCATGGCATTACAAAATTTTCATGTCATGACCGTTTAGATTTTGAATTACAAGGACTTACAGTTTTTGTAGGGTACACCCACCCTTAGCTTCTTCAAATCTTACCCAAATTTTCAACATCCACACTCTGGCAAGTTCTCTTTCATATTCATGGACTTTCATTACCCACCTGGCAGGTTATTCTGACAAAATTTGGTCCAAACCAGAGTCAAAAGAACTACTTCTTTGAGAGTGTGCACTTGACGTTATAGAATCAGTGTTGTTCAGACCGGGCCATGGGTACACTATGTTACAAGTGAAAATGTTTGAATGGCTAAGAGGAACTGTGAAGAACTTTTTGCTGTGTGAATCAGACGAATATTTATTTATTGGAATGTAACGTATTTAATGTATAGGCCTAACTTTTATGAGTTCCTCGAATACTGGAAAACTAGTCAAGCAGTCTCTCTGAAATTAATCTATATAAATAGCCTTACGTCTTCCAGTTTACCTTTCTCTCCGTTTTACCTTTTCTAAATCTTTTCTTAATTTGCCCTCTTTTCAACGTGCTGGTTTGATTTCATCATCGCTTTGGAAGCCCGTTTCGAAGGGGGTTGGGGGGTTAGATCCGGTTTCCACTTTCCCATCCGGCAAATACGTTAACTTCTCCGCGATAATTGCAATTGAATGTGACAAGAAGCTTTGTCCTTCTGACATGTGCCAGTGTATAACGTCGTCTAGAGAAGGGGTACAGTTTCGGCAAAAAATTTACTTCTTTCCAGGGCCCAAAATGGTAAATAAATACTTGTGCGTCTAAAGAGCACAGAAAGGTTTCGGATTTTCAGAGGTTATATCTTTTGATATACAGGCTACGTAACCGACTCGAGGTCGGAAATTGATGGTCACTATAAGTTGATCCATTATTGCATTTCTTTTCATTTTCTGGGTTTCATACAGTATACACAAATAGTAATGGAACATTATTCGAAGATACCGTAAGGGTAAGCACTCTGAAATATTCAGAGAGCTGGTCGAGTAAAGTGCCGCCGAGAAAAAGAGATACGTAAATCAAACTGAGATTGCAGCCGAAGACGATGACATTACTCACGAACACGAAAAACTGTTCACCTTCGACCTTCGGCACCTACTACTCGATTTAACGGTCCCTTGATCCCGAACTAATTTTCATTGATTTAGATCACCCTTGTCCCTTACACCTTTACCCACACTACTCTGCGCACGCATTACACGTTAACCAATTTAGGTCGTATTAGTTTGGAATTAGAAGTCAAAGCAGCATCAGTTAAGACTGTCCTAAAAAGTTTTCAATTCAAACTGGGGTGTTCTCGTCTTTTTTTTTCTTACGGTCTCACCCCCCCCCCCCCCCCCCATAAGTTCCCCGTTGACTTACACACTAAATTAGCTCCCTTTCGAGGCCCCCTGCGGCCTTGTCAAAATTCACAGCGATTTCAAGACACCCATCACTCGATAGTTGACCAGTTTGCCCATCATGGCACTACAAAATTTTCATGTCATGACCGTTTAGATTTTGAATTACGAGGACTTACAGTTTTTGTAGGGTACACCCACCCTTAGCCTCCTCACAAGAACGGAAAATCCCCGCCATTTGACAGCAATTTTTTAAACACTCTAAATCACTGTCAGTCTTACCCAAATTTTCAACATCCACACTCTGGCAAGTTCTCTTTCATATTCATGGACTTTCATTACCCAACTGGCAGGTTATCCTGACAAAATTTGGTCCAAACCAGAGTCAAAAGAACTACTTCTTTGAGAGTGTGCACTTGACGCTATAGAACATTACTCTAATGAAGAAGTGAGACCTTATCGTGCTTTTGGTAGCTGATGACCATGCTCTAACTCCAATACTCGTGCCTGTGAAAATGTTAACTGACAGACAAAAAGCCTTTAAAATTTTATATGATGTTGTTCCTGACTGTGTTACTTACAAAATATGATCATTTTTGCATTTGGATTTTGTAGACAATGAAATGAAATACAGACTGTGCAAAGTTTAGGCCAATTTGATCAATTTTAGTGCCATATTTTATTGTATTACTCCGCTCTGTGAAATGCCGTTTTTGAGTAGCTTTTATGGCAGGAAACACACACCTATCATTCAAGGCTCTCTAGCTCAAAATATCGACAGTCATGTTAAGAAACTTTGAAAATGACATGAAAGCCCAGATTGTGAGCTTCGATCAGAGGGGTGGCATGTCCTGGTTGAAAACTTCTACTGGGAGCTAGGGGCCACGGACGTAGCCTAATTTAGTGTGTAAGTTAAAAGTTGGCCTTGTAATTAGTGGCCCGCTACCTCCTTGGGTTTTCGGGTTTTATAAAAGGTGGCACCTTAAATGACAAGAAAAAACAAAAGAACAAAAAACAAACAAACAAACAAACAAAAGATTGAAGCCAAGCGTTCAAGGTCTCTGGCCGGTTATGTATCCTGTCAACTACAACAGAGAACCAACTCAGGCGCCTCTCTAGTACCCTTCTGCATACAGTGACGCTCAGCGTGCTTTGTATACGACAGCAATCTTTCCTCGTGACTCCCCTCAAGGACCGGCGATACATTGGGGAGGAACACTACTCGCCTCCCAGTGCAATCAGAGTAGGACCATGTGTGAACACTACCGTCCGGTTTGGCGTCAGCGTGCCGCGCAGGTTATAGCAGAGGATGTCTTATGTAGCCTGAACATCTGCATCTATCACACGTTAGCGTGGAATTTTTAAAGTACAAATTTCAGCCAGATATAGTGTTAGCAGAAAGGGATTATGTTTATCAAATATTTGTAGATGAAATTTGTAATTATTTTTGCATGTTTTTTGACAAGATTTTGCTCTACGACTGATGTTTCTTCTTAACATTTGTCGTTTTCGCTCGAAATGTAGGCTTATGTCACAGAAACGTCACATCTTCCTGATTCGTAGGAAATCTGGAAGTTTTTTCTACGGTATACGTGCTGCAGGATAATTTTCATTGAGGACAGTTAAACACACTGTGTTTATACATCTTTCAAGGTTTATTTGATTTTATTACTGAAACATTTTCTTGGATCTTGCCTCAGGTCTTAGATTGTTTCATTATTTCTTAGGGAATATCTTACTGTTAACTCATTTTTGTAATGATAGAAAGAGATTCGTTCTCAAAAGGTGTTACCAACTTTTTTTTAATAAATTTTCAAATGTAATTCTTAACGAGTTACTTTGAGAAAAACAAAACATTAATTCTCAATTAAAATAACTAGAATTAAGATAATCATCCCTACTAGTGAAATGAATCAGGCCATTTCGTGCAGGCCTGCAAAGTCTGGGACAAGGTCCATTTTGTGACGCACGTAACATTGCATATAGAAAGCTGAGCACGGGTATACCAAAGATGTAATAGCTTCTTTGGGAGCTTGTTTGGTTTGCCCTTTGGAGGGCGTACTTGTCCATTTGGGACGTTAAGCTCCTTAAGGGAGCAGAACTCCTCCGGGAGTAATCGTTTGGTTTTCGCCCCTTGGCTCTTCGCCAGAGAGTCGTGGGGACTTTTAGAAAAAAGCTTGTTTGGTTTTCGCCCCTTGGCTCTTCGCCAGAGAGTCGAGGCGACTTTTAGAAAAAGGCTTCTTTGGGAAAAAACTTGAGCACAGCTAGTAAAATAATGTTACGGTCTTTCAGCAGCAAAGCTGAGGACAGCTATCCAAAACCCTTAGGGTTTTAGTTTGGCGGAGGCCGTTCAAATCAGCCAGTCTAGAACGAAACTCTGCACGTCAGGTCGTTCAGTTGGTCATGTTGAGTTGTCCCTTGGGGACGTAGCTCCTTTTGGGGGCAGAACTCCTTCGGGAGTATTGTTTGGTTTTCGCATCCGACTCTTTGCCAGAGAGTCGGAGGGGGGGGGGGGGGCGGACTTTTGGAATACATTTTATAGAACAGAAGCCACACCCAGAACTCCTCCGGAACTGAATGAACGGTTTTCGTCCATGGGTTCTTCACCAGAGAGTCGAGGGGACTTTTAGAAAAAACAAAAAAAAACATTTTATAGTGTCGTCACTCGCCGAATGACCCTTTGCCTGCAGAGAGTCGGAAGGACTTTAGAAAAAGTAAGCCTTTTTCGCTGAGATCACGTGTAGCATTTTCCTTTAATGAAGTCTAGAATAGAGACTCACAATGCTGAATAAATGGGTGTATAAATTTCAATATTTTATACCTCGGCTCAAGAAAGTACTATGAAAATAGGAGTTGGACTGTTTAAAATTCATTTTTCATGCTGTTTAAATTAAATTTTTAATTATTTGACTTGAGGTGCACTTTAATAAGTCGAATGCAGGCTACGGTACCAACACTTTTCGGGAACATGTTTTAAAGCATTTAGACATATACATGACATGTACCACTCTCCCCGTTTGCCCATCATCTTGCAATTGAAAGCGTCCCGGAGTTATTTCTTTATTTATTTTGTTTTTTATTTATTTATTGATTGATTTATTTATTATTTTAATTATTTATTTATTTATTTTATTTTGTTTTGTGCACTTTTGCTTGAATATTCTGCCATTTCGTGTAATGTGCGGGGCGCAAAACTATGGAGTGTGGTTAACATTGTTTTTCCATAGGTTTCCCTAAAATGAAGCTAAGTTTTGAAGTATTCTTTCTTCCTAGAAAATTTGCCATGCCGACTATGATTCTGTCTAATTTTCCTGCCAAATGTTCGAATAAATTGGATGACTTCTTTCGTGTAATTAAAAGACATGTCATTTGTTTTTCTTTAAACTAACATGGTTTGCCCGATTTGTCAAGATCCTGGCCAAATTTCAGATCCCAAAGATATCCGCAGCTTAGTTTAACAGTGATTTTTTCATTTGGAAATGTGTCCGATAACTGATTCTCTGGAATACGGAATCAGTGTTGTTCAGACGGTACCATGGGTACACTATGTTACAAGTGAAAATGTTTGAATGGCTAAGAGGAACTGTGAAGAAGTTTTTGCTGTGTGAATCAGACGAATATGTATTTATTGGAATGTAACGTATTTAATGTATAGGCCTAACTTTTATGAGTTCCTCGAATACTGGAAAACTAGTCAAGCAGTCTCTCTGAAATTAAGCTATATAAATAGTCTTACGTCTTCCAGTTTACCTTTCTCTCCGTTTTACCTTTTCTAAATCTTTTCTTAATTTGCCCTCTTTTCAACGTGCTGGTTTGATTTCATCATCGCTTTGGAATCCCGTTTCGAAGGGGGTTGGGGGTTAGTTCCGGTTTCCACTTTCCCATCCGGCAAATACGTTAACTTCTCCGCGATAATTGCAATTGAAAGTGACAAGAAGCTTTGTCCTTCTGACATGTGCCAGTGTATAACGTCGTCTAGAGAAGGGGTACAGTTTCGGCAAAAAATTTACTTCTCTCCAGGGCCCAAATGGTAAATCAATACTTGTGCGTCTAAAAAGCACAGAAAGGTTTCGGATTTTCAGAGGTTATAACTTTTGATATACAGGCTACGTAACCGACTCGAAGTCCGAAATTGATGGTCACTATAAGTTGATCCATTATTGCATTTCTTTTCATTTTCTGGGTTTCATACAGTATACACAAATAGTAATGGAACATTATTCGAAGATATCGTGAGGGTAAGCACTCTGAAATATTCAGAGAGCTTGTCGAGTAAGGTGCCGCCGAGAAAAAGAGATACATAAATCAAACTGAGATTGTAGCCGAAGACGATGACATTACTCACGAACACGAAAAACTGTTCACCTTCGACCTTCGGCACCTACTACTCGATTTAACGGTCCCTTGATCCCGAACTAATTATCATTGATTTATACCACCCTTGTCCCTTGCACCTCTACCCACATTACTCTGCGCACGCATTACACGTTAACCCATTTAGGTCGTATTAGTTTGGAATTAGAAGTCAAAGCAGCATCAGTTGAGACTGTCCTAAAAAGTTTTCAATTCAAACTGGGGTGTTCTCGTCTTTTTTTCTTACGGTCTCACCCCCCCCCCCCCCATAAGTTCCCCGTTGAATTACACACTAAATTAGCTCCCTTTCGAGGCCCCCCTGCAGCATTGTCAAAATTCACAGCGATTTCAAGACACCCGTCATTCGATAGTTGACCAGTTTGCCCATCATGGCACTACAGAATTTTCATTTCATGACCGTTTAGATTTTGAACTACAAGGACTTACAGTTTTTGTAGGGTACACCCACCCTTAGCCTCCTCACAAGAACGGAAAATCCCCGCCATTTGACAACAATTTTTTAAACACTCTAAATCACTGTCAATCTTACCCAAATTTTCAACATCCACACTCTGGCAAGTTCTCTTTCATATTCATGGACTTTCTTCACCCAACTGGCAGGTTATCCTGACAAAATTTGGTCCAAACCAGAGTCAAAAGAACTACTTCTTTGAGGGTGTGCACTTGACGCTATAGAACACTACTCTAATGAAGTAGTGAGACCTTATCGTGCTTCTGGTAGCTGATGACCATGCTCTAAATCCAATACTCGTGCCTGTGAAAATGTTAACTGACAGACAAAAAGCCTTTAAAATTTTATATGATGTTGTTCCTGACTGTGTTACTTACAAAATATGATCATTTTTGCATTTGGATTTTGTAGACAATGAAATGAAATACAGACTGTGCAAAGTTTAGGCCAATTTGATCAATTTTAGTGCCATATTTTATTGTATTACTCCGCTCTGTGAAATGCCGTTTTTGAGTAGCTTTTATGGCAGGAAACACACACCTATCATTCAAGGCTCTCTAGCTCAAAATATCGACAGTCATGTTTAGAAACTTTGAAAATGACATGAAAGCCCAGATTGTGAGCTTCGATCAGAGGGGTGGCATGTCCTGGTTGAAAACTTCTACTGGGAGCTAGGGGCCACGGACGTAGCCTAATTTAGTGTGTAAGTTAAAAGTTGGCCTTGTAATTAGTGGCCCGCTACCTCCTTGGGTTTTCGGGTTTTATAAAAGGTGGCACCTTAAATGAAAAGAAAAAACAAAAGAACAAAAAACAAACAAACAAACAAAAGATTGAAGCCAAGCGTTCAAGGTCTCTGGCCGGTTATGTATCCTGTCAACTACAACAGAGAACCAACTCAGGCGCCTCTCTAGTACCCTTCTGCATACAGTGACGCTCAGCGTGCTTTGTATACGACAGCAATCTTTCCTCGTGACTCCCCTCAAGGACCGGCGATACATTGGGGAGGAACACTACTCGCCTCCCAGTGCAATCAGAGTAGGACCATGTGTGAACACTACCGTCCGGTTTGGCGTCAGCGTGCCGCGCAGGTTATAGCAGAGGATGTCTTATGTAGCCTGAACATCTGCATCTATCACACGTTAGCGTGGAATTTTTAAAGTACAAATTTCAGCCAGATATAGTGTTAGCAGAAAGGGATTATGTTTATCAAATATTTGTAGATGAAATTTGTAATTATTTTTGCATGTTTTTTGACAAGATTTTGCTCTACGACTGATGTTTCTTCTTAACATTTCTCATTTTCGCTCGAAATGTAGGCTTATGTCACAGAAACGTCACATCTTCCTGATTCGTAGGAAATCTGGAAATTTTTTCTACGGTATACGTGCTGCAGGATAATTTTCATTGAGGACAGTTAAACACACTGTGTTTATACATCTTTCAAGGTTTATTTGATTTTATTACTGAAACATTTTCTTGGATCTTGCCTCAGGTCTTAGATTGTTTCATTATTTCTTAGGGAATATCTTACTGTTAACTCATTTTTGTAATGATAGAAAGAGATTCGTTCTCAAAAGGTGTTACCAACTTATTTTAATAAATTTTCAAATGTAATTCTTAACGAGTTAATTTGAGAAAAACAAAACATTAATTCTCAATTAAAATAACCAGAATTAAGATAATCATCCCTACTAGTGAAATGAATCAGGCCATTCCGTGCAGGCCTGCAAAGTCTGGGACAAGGTCCATTTTGTGACGCACGTAACATTGCATATAGAAAGCTGAGCACGGGTATACCAAAGATGTAATAGCTTCTTTGGGAGCTTGTGCATCCAGGTTGTGGCTTCTGTTCTATTCAGCCAGTCTAGAGCAGGACCACTCAGTGTTTGCCCTTTGGAGGGCGTACTTGTCCATTTGGGACGTTAAGCTCCTTAAGGGAGCAGAACTCCTCCGGGAGTAATCGTTTGGTTTTCGCCCCTTGGCTCTTCGCCAGAGAGTCGTGGGGACTTTTAGAAAAAAGATCTTTGGGAGCTTAATTGGTTTTCGCCCCTTGGCTCTTCGCCAGAGAGTCGAGGCAACTTTTAGAAAAAGGCTTCTTTGGGAAAAACCTTGAGCACAGCTAGTAAGATAATGTTACGGTCTTTCAGCAGCAAAGCTGAGGACAGCTATCCAAAACCCTTAGGGTTTTGTCGAAAGCTAGTTTGGCGGAGGCCGTTCAAATCAGCCAGTCTAGAACGAAACTCTGCACGTCAGGTCGTTCAGTTGGTCATGTTGAGTTGTCTCTTGGGGACGTAGCTCCTTTTGGGGGCAGAACTCCTTCGGGAGTATTGTTTGGTTTTCGCATCCGACTCTTTGCCAGAGAGTCGGGGGGGGGGGGGGACGGACTTTTGGAAAACATTTTATAGAACAGAAGCCACACCCAGAACTCCTCCGGAACTGAATGAACGGTTTTCGTCCCTGGGTTCTTCACCAGAGAGTCGAGGGGACTTTTAGAAAAAAAAAAAACATTTTATAGTGTCGTCACTCGCCGAATGACCCTTTGCCTGCAGAGAGTCGGAAGGACTTTAGAAAAAGTAAGCCTTTTTCGCTGAGATCACGTGTAGCATTTTCCTTTAATGAAGTCTAGAATAGAGACTCACAATGCTGAATAAATGGGTGCATAAATTTCAATATTTTATACCTCGGCTCAAGAAAGTACTATGAAAATAGGAGTTGGACTGTTTAAAATTCATTTTTCATGCTGTTTAAATTAAATTTTTAATTATTTGACTTGAGGTGCACTTTAATAAGTCGAATGTAGGCTACGGTACCAACACTTTTCGGGAACATGTATAAAGCATTTAGACATATACATGACATGTACCACTCTCCCCGTTTGCCCATCATCTTGCAATTGAAAGCGTCCCAGAGTTATTTCTTTATCTATTTATTTTTTTTTTATTATTTATTTATTTTTTGTGCACTTTTCCTTGTATATTCTTCCATTTTGTGTAAAGTGCGGGGCGCAAAACTATGGAGTGTGGTTAACATTGTTTTTCCATAGGTTTCCCTAAAATGAAGCTAATTTTTGAAGTATTCTTTCTTCCTAGAAAATTTGCCATACCGACTATGATTCTGTCTAATTTTCCTGCCAAATGTACGAATAAATTGGATGACTTCTTTCGTGTAATTAAAAGACATGTCATTTGTTTTTCTTTAAACTAACATGGTTTGCCCGATTTGTCAAGATCCTGGCCAAATTTCAGATCCCAAAGATATCCGCAGCTTAGTTTAACAGTGATTTTTTCATTTAGAAATGTGTCCGATAACTGATTCTTTGGAGTACGGAATCAGTGTTGTTCAGACGGTACCATGGGTACACTATGTTACAAGTGAAAATGTGGGAATGGCTAAGAGGAACTGTGAAGAACTTTTTGCTGTGTGAATCAGACGAATATTTATTTACTGGAATGTAACGTATTTAATGTATAGGCCTAACTTTTATGAGTTCCTCGAATACTGGAAAACTAGTCAAGCAGTCTCTCTGAAATTAAGCTATATATATAGTCTTACGTCTTCCAGTTTACCTTTCTCTCCGTTTTACCTTTTCTAAATCTTTTCTTAATTTGCCCTCTTTTCAACGTGCTGGTTTGATTTCATCATCGCTTTGGAAGCCCGTTTCGAAGGGGGTTGGGGGGTTAGTTCCGGTTTCCACTTTCCCATCCGGCAAATACGTTAACTTCTCCGCGATAATTCCAATTGAAAGTGACAAGAAGCTTTGTCCTTCTGACATGTGCCACTGTATAACGTCGTCTAGAGAAGGGGTACAGTTTCGGCAAAAAATTTACTTCTGTCCAGGGCCCAAAATGGTAAATCAATACTTGTGCGTCTAAAAAGCACAGAAAGGTTTCGGATTTTCAGAGGTTATAACTTTTGATATACAGGCTACGTAACCGACTCGAAGTCCAAAATTGATGGTCACTATAAGTTGATCCATTATTGCATTTCTTTTCATTTTCTGGGTTTCATACATACACAAATAGTAATGGAACATTATTCGAAGATATCGTGAGGGTAAGCACTCTGAAATATTCAGAGAGCTTGTCGAGTAAGGTGCCGCCGAGAAAAAGAGATACATAAATCAAACTGAGATTGTAGCCGAAGACGATGACATTACTCACGAACACGAAAAACTGTTCACCTTCGACCTTCGGCACCTACTACTCGATTTAACGGTCCCTTGATCCCGAACTAATTATCATTGATTTAGATCACCCTTGTCCCTTGCACCTTTACCCACACTACTCTGCGCACGCATTACACGTTAACCCATTTAGGTCGTATTAGTTTGGAATTAGAAGTCAAAGCAGAATCAGTTAAGACTGTCCTAAAAAGTTTTTAATTCAAACTGGGGTGTTCTCGTCTTTTTTTCTTACGGTCTCACCCCCCCCCCAATAAGTTCCCCGTTGACTTACACACAAAATTAGCTCCCTTTCGAGGGAGGCCCCCTGCAGCCTTGTCAAAATTCACAGCGATTTCAAGACACCCATCACTCGATAGCTGACCAGTTTGCCCATCATGGCACTACAAAATTTTCATGTCGTGACCGTTTAGATTTTGAATTACAAGGACTTACAGTTTTTGTAGGGTACACCCACTCTTCGCCTCTTCACAAGAACGGAAAATCCCCGCCATTTGACAACAATTTTTTAAACACTCTAAATCACTGTCAATCTTACCCAAATTTTCAACATCCACACTCTGGCAAGTTCTCTTTCATATTCATGGACTTTCATTACCCAGCTGGCAGGTTATCCTGACAAAATTTGGTCCAAACCAGAGTCAAAAGAACTACTTCTTTGAGGGTGTGCACTTGACGCTATAGAACGCTACTCTAATGAAGTAGTGAGACCTTATCGTGCTTCTGGTAGCTGATGACCATGCTCTAACTCCAATACTCGTGCCTGTGGAAATGTTAACTGACAGACAAAGTGCCTTTAAAATTTTATATGATGTTGTTCCTGACTGTTTTACTTACAAAATATGATCATTTTTGCATTTGGATTTTGTAGACAATGAAATGAAATACAGACTGTGAAAAGTTTAAGCCAATTTGATCAGTTTTAGTGCCATATTTTATTGTATTACTCCGCTCTGTGAAATGCCGTTTTTGAGTAGCTTTTATGGCAGGAAACACACACCTATCATTCAAGGCTCTCTAGCTCAAAATATCGACAGTCATGTTAAGAAACTTTGAAAATGACATGAAAGCCCAGATTGTGAGCTTCGATCAGAGGGGTGGCATGTCCTGGTTGAAAACTTCTACTGGGAGCTAGGGGCCACGGACGTAGCCTAATTTAGTGTGTAAGTTAAAAGTTGGCCTTGTAATTAGTGGCCCGCTACCTCCTTGGGTTTTCGGGTTTTATAAAAGGTGGCACCTTAAATGAAAAGAAAAAACAAAAGAACAAAAAACAAACAAACAAACAAAAGATTGAAGCCAAGCGTTCAAGGTCTCTGGCCGGTTATGTATCCTGTCAACTACAACAGAGAACCAACTCAGGCGCCTCTCTAGTACCCTTCTGCATACAGTGACGCTCAGCGTGCTTTGTATACGACAGCAATCTTTCCTCGTGACTCCCCTCAAGGACCGGCGATACATTGGGGAGGAACACTACTCGCCTCCCAGTGCAATCAGAGTAGGACCATGTGTGAACACTACCGTCCGGTTTGGCGTCAGCGTGCCGCGCAGGTTATAGCAGAGGATGTCTTATGTAGCCTGAACATCTGCATCTATCACACGTTAGCGTGGAATTTTTAAAGTACAAATTTCAGCCAGATATAGTGTTAGCAGAAAGGGATTATGTTTATCAAATATTTGAAGATGAAATTTGTAATTATTTTTGCATGTTTTTTGACAAGATTTTGCTCTACGACTGATATTTCTTCTTAACATTTCTCATTTTCGCTCGAAATGTAGGCTTATGTCACAGAAACGTCACATCTTCCTGATTCGTAGGAAATCTGGAAGTTTTTTCTACGGTATACGTGCTGCAGGATAATTTTCATTGAGGACAGTTAAACACACTGTGTTTATACATCTTTCAAGGTTTATTTGATTTTATTACTGAAACATTTTCTTGGATCTTGTCTCAGGTCTTAGATTGTTTCATTATTTCTTAGGGAATATCTTACTGTTAACACATTTTTGTAATGATAGAAAGAGATTCGTTCTCAAAAGGTGTTACCAACTTTTTTTAATAAATTTTCAAATGTAATTCTTAACGAGTTACTTTGAGAAAAACAAAACATTAATTCTCAATTAAAATAACTAGAATTAAGATAATCATCCCTACTAGTGAAATGAATCAGGCCATTCCGTGCAGGCCTGCAAAGTCTGGGACAAGGTTCATTTTGTGACGCACGTAACATTGCATATAGTAAGCTGAGCACGGGTATACCAAAGATGTAATAGCTTCTTTTCTCGGGCTTTTGGCTAAGATCATGTGTAGTATCTGTTCTTTTCATCCAGTCAAGAATAGAGCTATACATGACAGTCCAATGATGAAAATGGTCTGAATCCCGCGAGGTTGGTCGTTAGGTGTTGTCCTTCAGTGGACGTAATAGCTTCTTCGGGAAGCAGTTTCAAGTTTGGTTTCGCCGAACGGCCCTTTGCCAGAGGGCCGGGAGGACTTTAGAAAAAGAGTTTTTCTTTGGGAGCTTGTTTGGTTTTCGCCCCTTGGCTCTTCGCCAGAGAGTCGAGGGGACTTTAAGAAAAAGGCTTCTTTGGGAAAAAACTTGAGCACAGCTAGTAAGATAATGTTCCGGTCTTTCAGCAGCAAAGCTGAGGACAGCTATCCAAAACCCTTAGGGTTTTGTCGAAAGCTAGTTTGGCGGAGGCCGTTCAAATCAGCCAGTCTAGAACGAAACTCTGCACGTCAGGTCGTTCAGTTGGTCATGTTGAGTTGTCCCTTGGGGACGTAGCTCCTTTTGGGGGCAGAACTCCTTCGGGAGTATTGTTTGGTTTTCGCATCCGGCTCTTTGCCAGAGAGTCGGAGGGGGGGGGGGGGGAACGGACTTTTGGAAAACGTTTTATAGAACAGAAGCCACACCCAGAACTCCTCCGGAACTGAATGAACGGTTTTCGTCCCTGGGCTTTTCACCAGAGAGTCGAGGGGACTTTTAGAAAAAGGCTTCTTTGGGAAAAAACTTGAGCACAGCTAGTAAGATAATGTTACGGTCTTTCAGCAGCAAAGCTGAGGACAGCTATCCAAAACCCTTAGGGTTTTGTCGAAAGCTAGTTTGGCGGAGGCCGTTCAAATCAGCCAGTCTAGAACGAAACTCTGCACGTCAGGTCGTTCAGTTGGTCATGTTGAGTTGTCCCTTGGGGACGTAGCTCCTTTTGGGGGCAGAACTCCTTCGGGAGTATTGTTTGGTTTTCGCATCCGACTCTTTGCCAGAGAGTCGGAGGGGGGGGGAGGGGACTTTTGGAAAACATTTCATAGAACAGAAGCCACACCCAGAACTCCTCCGGGAGTGAATGAACGGTTTTCGTCCCTTGGCTCTTCACCAGAGAGTCGAGGGGACTTTAAGAAAAAAAAAACATTTTATAGTGTGGTCACTCGCCGAATGACCCTTTGCCTGCAGAGTCGGAAGGACTTTAGAAAAAGTAAGCCTTTTTGGCTGAGATCACGTGTAGCATTTTCCTTTAATGAAGTCTAGAATAGAGACTCACAATGCTGAATAAATGGGTGCATAAATTTCAATATTTTATACCTCGGCTCAAGAAAGTACTATGAAAATAGGAATTGGACTGTTTAAAATTCATTTTTCATGCCGTTTAAATTACATTTTTAATTATTTGACTTGAGGTGCACTTTAATAAGTCGAATGTAGGCTACGGTACCAACACTTTTCGGGAACATGTTTTAAAGCATTTAGACATATACATGACATGTACCACTCTCCCCGTTTGCCCATCATCTTGCAATTGAAGGCGTCCCGGAGTTATTTCTTTATTTATTTTGTTTTTTTTATTTATTTATTATTTTAATTATTTATTTATTTATTTTATTTTGTTTTGTGCACTTTTGCTTGAATATTCTGCCACTTCGTGTAAAGTGCGGGGCCCAAAACTATGGAGTGGGGTTAACATTGTTTTTCCATAGGTTTCCCTAAAATGAGGCTAAGTTTTGAAGTATTCTTTCTTCCTAGAAAATTTGCCATGCCGACTATGATTCTGTCTAATTTTCGTGCCAAATGTACGAATAAAATGGATGAGTTCTTTCGTGTAATTAAAAGACATGTCATTTGTTTTTCTTTAAACTAACATGGTTTGCCCGATTTGTCAAGATTCTGGCCAAATTTCAGATCCCAAAGATGTCCGCAGCTTAGTTTAACAGTTCTTTTTTCGTTTGGAAATGTGTCCGATAACTGATTCTCTGGAGTACGGAATCAGTGTTGTTCAGACGGTACCATGGGTACACTATGTTACAAGTGAAAATGTGGGAATGGCTAAGAGGAACTGTGAAGAACTTTTTGCTGTGTGAATCAGACGAATATTTATTTATTGGAATGTAACGTATTTAATGTATAGGCCTAACTTTTATGAGTTCCTCGAATACTGGAAAACTAGTCAAGCAGTCTCACTGAAATTAAGCTATATAAATAGTCTTACGTCTTCCAGTTTACCTTTCTCTCCGTTTTACCTTTTCTAAATCTTTTCTTAATTTGCCCTCTTTTCAACGTGCTGGTTTGATTTCATCATCGCTTTGGAATCCCGTTTCGAAGGGGGTTGGGGGGTTAGTTCCGGTTTCCACTTGCCCATCCGGCAAATACGTTAACTTCTCCGCGATAATTGCAATTGAAAGTGACAAGAAGCTTTGTCCTTCTGACATGTGCCAGTGTATAACGTCGTCTAGAGAAGGGGTACAGTTTCGGCAAAAAATTTACTTCTGTCCAGGGCCCAAATGGTAAATCAATACTTGTGCGTCTAAAAAGCACAGAAAGGTTTCGGATTTTCAGAGGTTATAACTTTTGATATACAGGCTACGTAACCGACTCGAAGTCCGAAATTGATGGTCACTATAAGTTGATCCATTATTGCATTTCTTTTCATTTTCTGGGTTTCATACAGTATACACAAATAGCAATGGAACATTATTCGAAGCTATCGTGAGGGTAAGCACTCTGAAATATTCAGAGAGCTTGTCGAGTAAGGAGCCGCCGAGAAAAAGAGATACATAAATCAAACTGAGATTGTAGCCGAAGACGATGCCATTACTTACGAACACGAAAAACTGTTCACCTTCGACCTTCGGCACCTACTCAATTTAACGGTCCCTTGATCCCGAACTAATTATCATTGATTTAGATCACCCTTGTCCCTTGCACCTCTACCCACACTAGGTCGAATTAGTTTGGAATTAGAAGTCAAAGCAGCATCAGTTTAGACTGTCCTAAAAAGTTTTCAATTCAAACTGGGGTGTTCTCGTCTTTTTTTCTTACGGTCTCACCTGCCCCCCCCCCCCAATAAGTTCCCCGTTGACTTACACACTAAATTAGCTCCCTTTCGAGGCCCCCCTGCAGCATTGTCAAAATTCACAGCGATTTCAAGACACCCGTCATTCGATAGCTGACCAGTTTGCCCATCATGGCACTACAGAATTTTCATTTCATGACCGTTTAGATTTTGAACTACAAGGACTTACAGTTTTTGTAGGGTACACCCACCCTTAGCCTCTTCACAAGAACGGAAAATCCCCGCCATTTGACAACAATTTTTTAAGCACTCTAAATCACTGTCAATCTTACCCAAATTTTCAACATCCACACTCTGGCAAGTTCTCTTTCATATTCATGGACTTTCTTTACCCAACTGGCAGGTTATCCTGACAAAATTTGGTCCAAACCAGAGTCAAAAGAACTACTTCTTTGAGGGTGTGCACTTGACGCTATAGAATACTACTCTAATGAAGTAGTGAGACCTTATCGTGCTTCTGGTAGCTGATGACCATGCTCTAACTCCAATACTCGTGCCTGTGAAAATGTTAACTGACAGACAAAAAGCCTTTAAAATTTTATATGATGTTGTTCCTGACTGTGTTACTTACAAAATATAATCATTTTTGCATTTGGATTTTGTAGACAATGAAATGAAATACAGACAGATATAGTGTTAACAGAAAGGGTTATGATTATCAAATATTTTTAGATGAATTTTGTAATTATTTTTGCAAGTTTTTTGACAAGATTTTGCTCTACGACTGATGTTTCTTCTTAACATTTCTCATTTTCGCTCGAAATGTAGGCTTATGTCACAGAAACGTCACATCTTCCTGATTCGTCGGAAATCTCTTATTTCTCATGCCGCTGTTTGAATTACATTTTTTAATTTTTTGACTTGAGGTGCACTTTAATAAATCGAATGTAGGCTACGGTACCAACACTTTTCGGGCAAATGTTTTAAAGCATTTAGACAAATACATGACATGTACCACACTCCCCTTCTGCCCATCATCTGAGTTTCACTACTTTATTACTTACGCTCAGTCAGGCTGAGCACCAAGCACAATGACAGTATAGGTTCCATTTGAAAGGGATATTCTGGAGACAAAATTCGTTAACTTCAAAATAGGCAGAAAAATTTTCTCTTTCAGAAGGTGAAAACGGTATCTCGATAGCTTATAGCATTCGGAAGACAAAGTAATGCAAATTTTCTTGGGATTTAATGTATCATGGGAAATCTGTGATGTCATCGTGGCACATTAGTTAAACATTGCATTCAATTTATTTATAATTACTTATTTTTTTTTTATTTGCTCTTTATTGCTTTTAACATTTTCTTTACTTAAGCTCACAACAAAAAAATATATAATAAAATGTAACAAAACTTTGAATGAATTTTAAGATAAGAATGGATGATACAAAAAGATTACTGAAAACATTGATACGCTTATTTCATATTTCTAAATTAATCTCTAAACAAATCCATCCTGGGGAGCCAGTATTTCTCCCAAACATTTTCTAACATATTTTTCTTAAAAACAGACATTTGCAGCAAAAAATAATTTTTCACGTAAACAAACGCTCTATGAACAGTAAGGTGTCTTTTTTTTTCTTTTTGCAATCAAAAGTATACATTTTTACCAATAAAAGTATTAAATTTGATATGCGGTCAGTACTACCACCAAACAAAACCGAAAACTCATCATTATAGCTTATCTGAACATCTTAACATCAATACTACAGGAGGCATTCCGTAAATGATCTCAAATTCTTCTAGAAAAGTAACAATTGAAAACCATGTGTGGAATAGTCTCAACAAAGACTGAGCAGAAAGTGCACATGTTTGTGGGAGCAGCCTTGATTGTGTATTAATATTTACTTTTGTTAATAGCTATTACAATTTATTGCTGAATGATGGTTACTTTGAATGTAAGTGTGTATATAACGAGATACGTAATTCGTCAATTTATATCTGTAAATCGTATTTGAAATGGACTGAGACTATCCCAATTTCAAGGGAAACTTGGAATTTCTATTGTGCAGTGCCTTTCAAGTGTTCCAATGATGTACCTGTTACATGGTTTCAGTATCGCT
Organism: Holothuria scabra; assembly: GCA_037179385.1. Taxonomy (NCBI): domain Eukaryota; kingdom Metazoa; phylum Echinodermata; class Holothuroidea; order Aspidochirotida; family Holothuriidae; genus Holothuria; species Holothuria scabra. Next base: position 31,367,807 of record CM074187.1, read on the forward strand.
TGCTGCATAGAATTATCCCCACTATTCATAATTATGATGCCGCTACCGGCAATACTAGGCAACATTGTTGGTTGTGCTCTACATATGCTGAAGGGTAATGCTAGATCTACAGGAAAAGATATTCAAACATTCCAATAGTATCAAATTTCAAGAACAAACAGGACCTTCAATTATAAAGAAAAACAAAAGGAATTTGAAGCAATGTGCCCACATTACATAACTTTTTGTGGTTTTGTTGAAAAGCAGAGGTTCTTTTTAAGTAAAATAACCAATCTTCAAAATGAGATATCGCGGGTAAGGAAAATGTATTGTGATAGGGTTTGAAGGACATGGTGTGTAATATTTTGTTTTTCTTACAAAACAGAGGCGAAAACCCACCAAAACATGCCTTTAAACCCTTCAATATGACTCGGCACCTGGAGTCGAACGTATACCCACGACTATAACTTCTGCACTTACTCGAACCCATGGAACTACTTGACTATCAAAATCGCTGTTGTCACAGCTTTTTGATTGACAACAAATTTAAAAAAAATGCTGAGTATACTGTAGCTCATATTACACAGCGTGTGCCATGTAGGCTAATGTTTGTACTGAATGTTCTAATTCACATATTGGGCCTTGAGTACCCACCTGGAAAAACTGGCTGAGGGAGAAGCCTTTAAAGCTTGCAAACGTCTCACAGTGTAGTGATTTTAGGGCTTTCTTTAGGACATGAATCACCATTTTTCGAAAGGGAAATGACTCGAGGGATTGTATCTGAATAGAATTTCATCACAGAAATATCACTGTTAATCGAGTTACATCGAAAGAGCAAATGACCCCACTCGACTGAAAAATCGAGTGATTCGGTTTGCACAACTCGACACTCAGTGAACTACTTTTTAAATGGGGCATATCTCTTACTTTTATCGTAAATCATCAATTGATGGGATTGATGCATAGTATGGGAAAAGAGGCGTTTTTTATTATTGTTGTTGTTGTTGTTGTTTTTTTTTTTTCAAATTTTCACAATTTAAGGGGCTGATAAAGCAGAAAATATTTTCACACGACTAAACGCGTTTCTGCATGAGAACCGCGTGTCAAAGATAGACTTCTACAGCAGCAGACAGAGACTTTGTCTTATTTGGATTTGCAAGTTAGCCATATTAGCACTTGCCATGAGTTTGGGAGAAAGAAGCGGGTCTGGGCATGAAGTAGCGGATTAAGCGCAGCTCACACTGTAGCGATATCGGATCGGATTTCGCCGACTCCTATTTTTGTGAGTTTAACTTGAAATATCTTCAGTCTTTGGTCGGAAAGAAACAATTATTTGCCTCAATACGTGCAAATATATGATTTGTATCGCAGGAATACGAGAAAATCTAAGTTTTACTACCGGTAATTATTCCGTGACGTCACATTCACCAGCAGCTTTTATCAGATACACGTAGCCCGACAAAGGTTATTTGTCAATATAACGTCAAGAAATAATTAGTTTACATTTCACTCTCGTGGTCAGCCTATACCAATTATATATTCACACGTGTTTGGTCTAACAGTAAGAGCATCCGCCTCTTACGCTGAAGGCCCGGGTTCTATCCCCAGGTCGAGGCATACTAAAGGCTTCAAAGATGGAACCTACTGCGGTTGAGCGTGATGCTCCGCATAAGCAATGGAGAAGGGAAAGCAAGCTAGTGAGCCACAACTGGAAAAAATGCCGTGGCCATTCGACTTGTTCCAATAGGTTGGGAACTGGGCCATAAATCTCTATCTAATTAACTAACTAACATATATTCACACAGGATGACAAATTTTCCGATAATCGAAAGGAGATTTTAACTGGTCCTACGAAGGAATGCCCGCGAATGCCTGGCCTTACAATGATTGCCCGGCCTCTAACGATGAGTGCCGGTGGTGTGTTATTGATTCCTCGACTTGTAAATGAAAGTTAGGTTGGGCTACATGAGTTTTACGGCCCATTTCCAACCAATTGGCCAAGTCCAGCCGACCACGGACTTTTGTCCAGTTGTGGCACAGCTGGCTTCTCCGCGGCGTAGCCAGGATGGATTTTTTTTTTTTGGGGGGGGGGCCTAGGTGACAAGTGGGGGACCTGGTACCTCCGAGCGTCAGGCGCGGCAAGAATATGTTAGCGGAGCGCCACCATAAGTTGGCGCGGGGCGAAAAGGAAAATTTGGGGTATTACAAACCCTCCAGATGGCTGGAAACGGCACTTCCCTCGTGTTTTAATCTGGATGTACCCAGTCTTGAAATACGAATCTCATGTCTGCCACTTCTCAAATAGTGAGAATAAAAAAATCAGTCTATGAAAAATAATAATACATACACTTTTTAGGGACCCAAAATCTGGGCATTTCTGATCTGTGCCCATGGCCTGGGGGTTGAGATTAAAGGGGACCGCTATCTCCCTTCCTCTTGGGAAAAAATTGTGAACTTCAAGAGAACGTCGATCGCAAATGCGACAATATTTGAATAGATTTCAGCTTCAATAGGAAAACCAAATTTAGTTGTGTCCCCCTCTGAGAACCTTTCTTTGCGTTGGATTTGCTAGATCTGCAAAATGGTGCTATGTTTGGCAAAACTTAAAACTGGTTATAGGCCTGCGTTTTAGGATTTTCTTATTTAGGGAGCATGAAAAATTTCAAAATACTCATTTTTAGTCTTTATAGAGATTTTACAAGTGACAGACAAACTGCCAAAGAAACAATGTTTTCCGGTTTTCAGTGGTGTTCAGATGCAAAATGCAGTATTTGTTCAGTCATCGGTACATTACGTATACGTAGTCAAAATAAAAATACTACGAGTAAATCTCTCAAAATATTTAAACCGCCAAGCAGAAGTATGGATCATGGGGGAAACACATGAAATGCGGAACTTGTGGACATTTTAGAAAATGTGGACACTTAAGAAAGCTGTAGTTAAAAAAGGGGCCTATTTGGATATCTAGAGAGGTTCTTAGGGCAACTAGGAAGAAACGTAAGTGTTGGCGTCGCTGTATGGCCAGTAAAAGCCCAGGTAACTTAGCAGCTTACAAGAAGCAGGAACTCTTTGTTAAAAATTTGGTAAATGGAACTAAAACTAGGTTTGAAAAGCAGTTGGCCAAGGAGGTTAAGATTAACCCCAAATCTTTTCATGCCTATGTGAGGTGTAAGCAGAAACTTAAGCTGTTAAGGAGGGTTTGGGGCCTCTTAAAGGTGATGATAATACTTTGGTTAGTGTTTTACCAAGCAATCATCTTTGTTGGGGACTTGCAGGGGAACTGATGTCTCTTCTTCAATCAGTTATGTCATTTTTCGGAGGAACAGGTTTGTAGAAAGTTAAACAGTTTGAAGGCTAGTAAGGCCCCTGGGCCAGATGGGGTCCACCTAGCCGTTTTACGTGAATGCTCTAAGATTTTGTCAGTTCCTCTTTCCATCGTTTTTCAGAAGTGTATGGATTCAAGTTTTGTACCTACTGACTGGCGGGTAGCATATGTTACTCCAATTTTTAAGAAGGCGGATCGAATTATGCCTTGCAATTACAGGCCATTCAGCCGGTCAGTTTAACCAGTGTTGTGTGCAAAGTTATGGAATCTTTAATTAAGGATAGTTTACCAGGCCCGTAGCCAGCCCATGTGGAGGGGTGGATCCTTTCTTCCAAAATGTGGACCTTTTTCCAAATACGGAGGCGGCTGGCCCGTGCCGTAAGCATGCCTTTGCTCGGGGTAAGGGGGATGCTTCCCCGGAAAAGTTTGAAATCTGCAGATTTCCTGCAATCTGGAGTATTTTAGAGGACCTTTGAACACAACAGAAGTCCTTCCCCAGAAATTCTACACAGTGCACCACTTTTAAAGAAGTGAACGGAAATTCGTCCTCAATATGTCAAGATAAAAATATTTCATAGCTGACCCTTCAAACACAGGGCTGGAAAATGGACCTCCCTCAAGTTGGGGTGGGTCGTTCGAACGCTCCGACCCCTCGGCTACGGGCCTGTTTACTTAGGGATCTTTTAGATAATGAGTTACTTAATTTGCCTCAACATGGTTTCCTGCTAAGCAGATTTTGTGTTACTAACTTACTGAGCTTTCTTTAAGATCTCTTCATCTCTTGATTCTGGGTATGGCGTTGATGTCATTTACCTTGACTTTTCAAAGGCCTTTGATAAAGTTCCATTATATAGGCTAATGGTTAAACTGCATAGGTTAGGGATTCAGGGCAATTGTGCTGATTGGATAAATTCGTGGCTTCATGGTGAATCTCAGAGAGTTGCTGTCAATGGTAACTTCTCTTCTTGGAAAGAAGTCACAAGTGGAGTACCACATGGTTCTGTCCACGGCCCACTTCTTTTCTTAATTTTCATCAAAGATATTGACAGTTCTCTTACATCTTGTATAAGTAAGTTTGCAGATGATACTAAGCTTTATAGGAAGATTAGCATTTTGGATGATGCCTTACTGCTGCAGAAAGATCTGGATAGGTTATTTTCTTGGTCTCAGACCTGGCAAATGTCTTTTAATGCAGATAAGTGTAAGGTCCTTCATTTTGGTCCAAAAAGTTTTAGCTATGATTATAACATAAATGGTAGTGTTTTAAGTAATGTCACATTCGAGAAAGATCTGGGTGTTGTAATTACTGAGGATTTAAAGTCATCAAGACAGTGTGGAGCCACTGCTGCAAAGGCCAATAGAATGCTTGGGTTGATCGAGAGGAATTTCATCAATTTTTGTAAGGGTATTGTACTTAATTTGACAAGTTTCTTTTAGAGCAAGTTCAGGGGAGAGCCAATCGCCTTATACCTGAGGTGAGGAATTTACCTTATCATGCTAGGCTTAAACATCTTGGGCTTACCACTTTGGAGCTGAGAAGGATCAGGGGGACATGCTCCAGGTTTACAAGTTTCTTTCTGAAAGGAATCCTCTTTTGACTTGTAGTTTTTTAAGGGTTCAAAGTAATTCTCGGGTACGTGGGTATTGTAAAAAGCTGGAAAGCCTTTTGCAAGGCTTGACATTAGGAAGTTTTGTTTCTCCCATAGAGTTGTCAACGAGTGGAATTGTCTGCCAGATTGGGTAGTTAACTCCCCGTCAGTTCACTGCTTTAAGGTTAACACTGACAAGTTCTTCCATGAATGTGGTAGAATCTGATTGCTTGGGTCTGTTGTCTAGGTTTGGTGGTTTGACTTTTGATTAGGGCTTGGACTTCAGGGCATCTTATGGGGCCAAGGCCCTCCTTTGCCCCTCAACCTGTTATGTTATGTTATTATCTCATCGCTCCGTGAGGAGGATGAGATATTGTAGTCACTTTGCCTATGGGGCTATATATGGCAATGCCAGCTAAAATCGCAATGGTTACCATGGTAACGGTAAATTTCCCCAGGTTACTAGTCTCGAGGTCTAACCCATGGTGAGGTACCCCGGGGTGACTGAAGGTCCAGGGCTGAGAGAGGGGTCAAAACCTGTCCGTGTGTGTGTGTGTGTTGGTGGGTGAGTGTGTGTGTGTGTCCAATTTTGTTTTCCTAATATCTTGTAAACGGCTGGGCCGATTTTCTTCAAACTTGGTAGGATGGTACCTTAGGTGGAACAATTGCATTTTAATACACAACCGGAAGTGAAGGTCAAAGGTTACGGGTCAAAGGTCAAAGGTCAAATTTAGCGAAATCGACATTTTCTGCTATATTTCCAAAAGTAAAAGCCCTCCTGACACGAAACTTCACACATATGATGATCGGTGGGGATTCGGAGCAAATCATTGGCCAAAATGTTCGCGTGCATATGCGCGCGGGTAAAAAATAGTTCTGTTTTTGTGCAAGAAAGACGCGGTTCGGGCGCTATAGAGAACAGCTATGAACATGTATGGACCGACCACAACAAGCGTATCCCCACTACGAGCGCGTCTTTACTGTATGAGCTGTTTGGTGAAGATGCTATTGCGAATACTAAGCAGTAACCGTGCAATGCACAATTCACAATGTCAGTGGCCACGCTCACTGCTATTGTAGCACCGGTGTTTGCAATTATGTATGCGCTACAACGCGTTACCATGCACATGATTCGATGATTGTGAGCTCTCTGGTACAGTGTTGCTAACCGTGCCTCCAATGACGTCACCATTTTTGAGACGCGTTCACATACGTTTTTTCGCATTAGCTCGGATTTCATATGGGCTGAGCCTGGCCTGTAGTTGGGAATTCAAAACGTCGTATGTCGGTATTTATGGACATAATTTAGTAGGGAAATCATTCACTTTATGTCAAGGTGTACCCACAGAACAGTTACCGAGGAACTTACGAGATTTTCGGCCGACGCATTAATCTTTTCTGCGTACTGGCCTGTGGCGAATCCTAGCCTGTGGCAAGGAATAACCCAAGATATGAAACTGTGGGTGACTAACATTAGGTTAGGCATAGGGCCTACCTATCTTACATATTAGTTCCCTGAAAACTTGGCGGTTTTGAAGCATTGCCAAAAAAACGTACCTGACAATTTCCTTGCCACGGGCTAGGATTCCCCACAGGCCAGTACACAGAAAAGATTTGTGCGTCGGCCGGAAATCTTCTAACGCTTCGCGTTCAATATAGCGCACACGCCCAGTTTTTTAATTGAGACGCACTTGATGCGCATATCAGCTCCGGGGCACACGTGAAGTTTGCCGTCGCGTCAAAATGGAGAACACGCTCATACAGCTAGTGCCTGAATAATAACAATTACGCACTTGTCTGAAGCTACCTGAAAGCGTCTTACTTTTTTAATCGTTGCGTCCATATCCGTATCAGTTAAGTGTAACAGTCAAGCTAGTTTTCTTTAGAGTGTTGCAAGGGGATACCAACATCTTAAAAATAAATTAGTTCCAAAATCTTAGATAGGCCCACTGGATTAAAAGGGAAACCGCTACAAAGATTGGGTAGCCCTTCTCCAGTTCTTTTATAATCCGGTGTCAGAATTTAAATATCCAAATGATGTTTTTTGTTTTTGAATAAGGGGTGCGGCTATAGTTCCAAGAACTTGATTGGTCTGTGCCATATTCTTTCCCCTCGCTATCTTACGAAAAAAAAAACGTCCCTTGGAACGAAAAAAAAAATCGCTTCCCAAATGGACTTCAAATAGGAGTTTTAAAGGCAGAAAGGGTCTTAACCTAACAAAGTCAAATTCGAGTTTGCCGTCGAAACGTTCGTTTCATCTTCGAAGTGTAATGCAATAAATAACAATGCAGATTACATACGGTATATAATTTAGTGAAAGTGATCATTTTGAAGTTATGACTTGATTTCATACGTGCACACAAAATGTGTTTTAAACACATTCATGCATGTTTTCTTAATTGTTACACATTTTATTTATTTACTGTTTTTGAAGGAAATACTTCAAAGTGTATTTCCGTTCAAACATTTTATTTTTTCTCAATTACTCTATCAGGAGGCAAAAAATCTGGGGGGCTGAAGAAAGTCGGGGTCTGGGCCCCCAGTCCCCCTTCCCGTGGCTACGCCACTGCTGGCTTCTTTTACTCCACTGCTTATGCTGAACACCAAGCACAACGGCAGTAGGTCCCGTCCATAGAGCAGGATAATAGGTCCCTATTATCCTGCTCTACGGTCCCGTCTTCTGTATGCTGACTTGACTATGGAATATCCGACCTCCATGCACTCTTTCTCACTGTGTGATACATCTTTACCCTCCTCTGGAAAGGGCAAAATATTTTCCACATTTCGAAAAAAAGTATGCCTAATAGCGGAATGAAAAATACACTAGGCTGGAGTAAAAAAAATCAAATGGGTAAGTCTTTCCCTTCACTGTGTAATGTTAACTTCAGACCTGAACAATCTCACACTTAATGGTGATCAAAAATTGGCTTGCACATCTGTGTAAAAAGTAAGCAAATGGTAGGCAAACGTAGTATAAGAACACTCTTAAAAAAAATGGGCAAAATTTGCCCAACTTTTTGACCAACACTGGGCATCTATTCAACAACCTAAACAGTTGGGCAAATGTTTAACCAACTAAATTTGGTAAAGTTTGAACCCAACTGTTGGGCAGGAAATTGACCAACTGTTTGGTAAATGAGCATTTAAAAAAATACCCACTTGTTGGGCACTTCTTTCATCAGGCTGTTGGGCAAATGCGTTAACCAACCGTTGGTTAGATGTTAACCATCTTTTCCTTAACCGTTGGTGCTTTCTTAACATCAGTTGGGCATATTCCTTAACCAACTATTGGGCATATTCTTTAACCAACTGTTGGGCTAGTCCCTAGTACAGAGCTGCCAACATCGAGGTCTTGAAATCAGGAAGATTTACCTCATAAATCAGGAAAATTTCAGGGATTTGTGTGTATTGCAATGGGGGAAATTCTGTTCCCAATCAGAAAGATTTTATATTTTGCATGTTTGGAGGTGGAATTTTCAGGAAGTCTTCTGCAGAATCAGGAAGACTTGGCAGCTCTGCTAGTACAGGGTTCATAATAGTTAGGGTACCAGGCAAAATTTTAAATCCGAAACATGCTTCCCCAGTATAATTGTTGGTACTTTAACTATTTCATTGTACACGTTTTGCTTCAATTGTAGAGCTCGATCCTCCCCAACTCGACAGGCTAGAGAAAAAAACACTCATCATATGCATTTCCTCAAGATTATTAGTTTATTCACTGAACTTGAACGACAGATTTTCTTTTTCATAAATATCTTTAAACTTTAGATTAACACTTATTAAAATGCTGGTCCCCTATATTTAAGAGAAAGCTAACCAACTTAGTGATTCCTTGCCTTAATTGACATATGTATATACTGCAACAACAATAAGTTGATAAAAATAAAAGCAACAAAGATGTTCTGTTTTTACAGTACTACATCTTGTTTGTTGGAAGAAGAAGTACTTTTTCAACACCAACTGCTCACTGAAGAAAATGTTTAACATGTAAAATAAGAACATGAGTGAACAAACAATTACTAAAGAGGCAAATGCCTAACAATTATGGTAAACAGTATTATCTTTTGGCTGTGGCAGTTGACACTAAAAAGGGATTCAGCATCACACAATTTCTTCTTGTCACTTACACACATTTTAGATTTTTTTTAGAATCCAACTTCTGATAAGTTTGTATATCCACTATTTGAAATAACATGTATGCACTCATTACAATCAGAAAAATTCAAGCAAATTAATCTGTTTATATTTTTCATACATATTAAACTCACAGCAACAAAGTATACTAGACTATACTGGGAAGGTTCACTACATCTAGCAGGAATTCCATGGTCCTAGTAAGACCTGTATATATCCCAACTGGTATCTTGTTCACAAAAATATGCTTCACCAACTTTAAATACCTGCCTCTGTAAAATCTACATTTGTGTATCCAGTTTAGCACAGTTAAAGCTTAGCTACATTCTTTATGTATGCTCTGAAAGCTCTGACAGCTCAGGATAGTTTTCCTTTAGCCCCTGGGTGGCCAAATACGCAAGTCTCAACGAACTCCCAGACATCCTCCTACATTTGTGATGGTACTCTAAATTCAGCACATAACACAAATTCACAGCAGCTCCACTGGCACAGCACTCCTTTCAACAATGACAAGCTGAGATATGTTGCTGTTGAATTTATAGCCATCCAAACTCGAGGCATACGAGTCATAGTGAACAAGAAGACAGCTTCAAAGAAGTAATACAATCAACTGCATATGCCACACAATGCTGCACCTACAACAGTAATTATAAACACTGAGAAACTACTTACAATGAACTGAACAAAAACAACAAATAAATGTCCTATTATTACAGTACCATATCTTTTTTGTTGGAAGAAAGGGTACACTACTTTTTAATATTAACACCAGAATTAGATTTCACTCAAGATTGGCCCAAAACACATTCAACTTTGAATAGAGTTGACTGGTTTTAAGTGATTCTGACTTTTTTTGTATGGCAAATGGTTTTGAATTGAAATTCAGAACCATTGAAATTTTCTTGAATGAAATTTCATCCTGGGACTGCTCACTGAAGAAAATGTTTTACATGAAAAATAAGAAAATGAGTGAACAAATAACTCTCTCATGGAGTTATTAAAGAGGGAAATGTCTATCAATTATTATGGTAAACAGTATATCTTTTGGCTGTGGCAGTTTATAAGGGATTCAGTTTTGCATGCTTCCTCATTGCCATTTACATACGAGTTTGGATATCCACTATTTGTAAAACGTACTCTTTACAAACAGAACAGTCTCCAAGTAAACTAAGCTGTTTACCATTATTCTCTAATTAATGCTAGCCCACTAACAAATGCCCCATGTAAATTTTTGAAAATGCAAATCCGTTTTTTCAGCAGTAGCGGTGTAAAAAGATGAATTGATCTATTCTTAAAGACAAAGGAACTATAAGTTACAGGAAAATGCCAAAACTGTAAGGAAGGCAGGGGGACTGGGATACCATATCCTGCAACTTATATCCTTCACATGTTTATGTAATAAATTCATAGCACAGTTGAAGACACTACTGTAAGCTTAACCAGTAATTTGTTTTTAATTAAATAAACATTAAATAAACCCCAAATAAATGACCCCAAAATGCAATTCCCCAGCAATTTATTGGAGAATACATGGTACATTTTTCAGATGTGTTAAGTTTACACCAACGAATTGGTATATTTGTCAGGTTTTATTAAATCTATCAGATTCTATGGTCCTTGTAAAGCCTGTTTATCCCAGCTGTGAAATAGGCATTTGGCTCTGTAAAATACATTGGTGTATCCAGTTTAGCACAGTTAAAGCTTAACTACATTCTTTATGTATGCTCTGAAAGCTCTGACTGCTGAGGACAGTTTTCCTTTAGCCCCTGGGTGCTCAAATACACATGTCTCAATGAACTCCCATACCCCCCTGCATTTGTGTTGGTACTCTAAATTCAGCACATAATATGATTTATAACACAAATACACAGCAGCTACCAGGGTTTCCACTGTCACAGCACTCCTTTCAATAATGACGAAGACTTGAGACGGTTCGAGTTTCTGGTCTGCATAAAGGCATAGGATAAAAGGCTGAGGTGTTGCAGTTGAACTTATGCTATCCAAATAAGAAGGCATGTGAGTGTGTTCCTGAAATAAAGACATAACTCAAATGTTATTGGCAAAAATTTGCAAAAATGCAAAAATTCATTGAGGATTTGACAAATTCACACAACATGAATGCGACAATATTTTACATGAAATGGATTTGAAAGGTTTTGAATTAACAGCAAGCTCTAATGCACAGTCACAATTTAGTTTCTACAACACACTCATATAGGCACTGCAGATGCCACCAAAATGTTTAAATGCTTGGCTGTTTCTTTCCTTGATGATATTTACAAAGCTTCTAAGAGTTTGACAATGTGGAGACTTCAAATGACTTGTGATCCCAAAGACTAGAGGATTCATTTGACACTTGAATATGACACATCCACAGTTTCAAATTTTGACCTCTGGAAACCTAACATCACACTTCACCTCCTAAAAAATAAATACCATCATTCTGGTGCACTCTACTCAATATACCTTATCTCTCAGCCTTTATTACACTAACTGTAAGCAGAGTTCAGTTTCTTCAGGTTCCAAAGAAACCTATTTCTTCTGGGAACATCGAAGAACTGGAAAAAAAGTAAGTTTCTTCCAGTTTAATTCCTCCAAAAGAAACTGGTGAAAGTTGGCATTTACGCATCAAAACCCACATACACAGTGTTAAGATTAGACAACAAACAGTTTACCAGAGATACTTGCAGATCAAGGGTCTGAATAGCCTGAAGTGAAGAATAAGTAGGTCTCTCTTTTTTCTTAAATTTGAGGTTGGCTTGAATAAATTATACCCAGCTTAAAATCATTTGACTGAAACATACAATCAAACTATTTCATTTTTGTTATAACTTTGGTTATCATTTTGGGACTTAAAATTCCTTTCCATGCATATTTTACATGACTACTAACCATCCCATACACCTTGTCAACCAAAATTTATCACTGGTGGCCATGCAGCTCAACTGTAATGATTTGCACAACTCGAATGATAATGCAGGCTTCAAGACTAAGCAAAATGTGCTACTTGTCATAGTGATCAGTATTACTTAATTTTAGGATTGAAATTTGCATTGTGAAATAGACCTACACTTTTTCTAGGGGACTCTTACCCCTTCTCTCAAAATCTAGTTTTACACAAATGAAGAACTAAGCTGTACTTATGAATTTGGTCCACAAATTCACAAAATATTCTTGCCAAGCTAGTTGATCTGAGTTCCTGAACTGTCTGATGCTATATATTGTGAACAGTATATACTAGAAGCAGGTCATGTTCCAAACCTAGAAAACATGCAACCCATAACAGCAAAAAGTGTTGGTTTGTTCATTTATTACATATTAGAATCATTGAAGATTGTTATTGACACTTTATGAATAGCTTTTTCTTAAAAATTGGTTCCTTCCATTTAAGACGGAAAAAGTCTATTTCTCCCAAGTGGAAAAACTGCTGGTTTCCACCTAGTTGAATGAAACATGAGAACAATGACTGTAAGTCTATATTACCTTTACTGGTTATTTGCATTTGTGTTTTGACCAGGTTTTTGTTTTGGTTTCTGGTTCATTGGTTTCTCAGTGCCTGTTTCTTTGTACTTTAAAAGCTCACCTTTACTGGTTATTTGCAGGGTGTCTCCAACACATATATATATACACTTGCTATCATAGCTGCAGAGGTTTTGATTTTCTTTGAAATATCACCCCCTTCTTCCAAGCCAAATTGAACTGAGGTCATGAGGCTTCTTTTGGGTGAGGTGAATGAGCATCTGTTCAGGATTTACCATACATTCAAGATGCATGGTCACAACCACTTGCTCCTAATTGTCAGTGTAAGTATAATATGAAAAAGGTGAGCTAGGGTATGAGGTTGCTACTCAAAGTCAGTAATTTAGACTAGCACACTAGCCACCTTAACTGTGTAACACAGCTTAAAATGAGCCCCAGCTGTGCTGGAGATTATGCAGAGTGGGAAGAGTTTGGTGCTGTGTGGTGTTGTCACTCATGGCTGAATCATTCACTTACAGAGTGAACTACTTGTGGTAACTGAGCAAAATGGGTATATTACTAGCCAAGAGACTGCTGCCGGGTTGAACTTCCCTTTAAAAAAAATTAACAGCCTTATAATCAAACTTTTTGTATCGTTTTTGGAGTGATTTGAACAGGTGCATGCATAAACTGCAACTTAGTTATACCTACCGGTTTAGTTTCAATAAAAGATGAGATGGCATCTGCGAAGCTAGCCCTTCCTCCTGCTTTCGCTTTGCTTCTGTTTCCAAACACAATAGGGAGTAAAAATAATGCCAGGTTGTCCCTTTCATCTAGAAAATTTGAAATTAGAAAATTGTAAAAACGTTGGAAATGCTTCAAATAATAAGAAAATGAAAGTCTCATTTAAAATGAATATTGATAGGTGATTCTGTAAAAAAGGGATCTGGGGCCAACTGGTGACATTTTGGTAAACTTTCCAGTTCCATAATTAAAAGGCTAACAAGAAATTTTACCTTTTCACATTATGTTTGGGTACAGAAAAAGTGCAAATCATGTCAAAGCTTGAAATAATTATCCCTAACAATAATTATGGTTCAAAATATGCTCCTTTTCCCCTGTGTAAATGAGACTAGTGTTTGCACCTGGTACCCGGGTACCCCACCAACGTTCTTGCTACCAGGGTAGAAAATTACTACCCGGGTAGCGTTTTTCTATGATTTCTTTTGGATCTTCGCAAATTAACATGGTTATTGAAAGTAGCAAATGTATTAACCCACATCTCATTCACAATTATTTGAAATGAAGTTGCTCAACTTGTTTGTTTCCGTAACATGCTTTTGTTAAATTGCACTTTTCCAGAAACAATCCCTCCGATGTGTGTTTCTAACATCTGCTCCTTTACCATTTAAAAAAAATAGCACTGGCCTACTGGCATACTGTGCATATAGCCTAGCCTAGCCTGCTGGGCGAACGAAAGATATTGCAAAGTTTACGATCAGGTACACGGGTATCCGACTGGTAATACTCAGCTGTTCGGGTACAAATTTCCTACCCAGTGCAAACACTGAATGAGACGCATTGCAAAAACAAATTTTCTATATACCAGTAAAACTGAAAACATTATTAAAGTCCTCTCCAAATGGATGTGCAATTTATTTTCTAGATGGTAGCTTTTTGATCTCAGCTAGATGATGCATTACTTGACCACAAGAAATATTTACAGCTGTTTTCTTTTTTTTACAGAAATTTACATGGTCGAACTTTCAAGACCAATTGTGACATAAAACCCCTTTCAACCACACTCACATATGTGCTACCATTTCAATTCCCATTTAAAGCTATTATCATAGTCAATGTTACACACAGTACAGGACCAAGACTATAATGCATACCCAAATGAAGCCATGCATCCCCACCTGGAAAAGAGCAGTGATATAGACAAAGTATCTTTTCTATGTAACAAAATGTATTGTATCTTTTAGAACCATAATCAAAACTAAGACAGCCTGACCTTTTGTCAAACACTCAATATCTGTATCAATTCCAACTAAGGCCTTCCACATTGGAAACATACTGCATGCATACTGAATGACAGACTGCGAATATGTGCTCCATCCTTGTGTAAACTTCTCTGCAAGTGTTGGATAAAGTACTTCAAAGTCTTGTTTCAACTAGAAGAAAAAAACCATGGCTGTGTAGGAATGACTGCCGTATCTCAATATTACAAATAATTAAGCATTTCAAGCCATGCCCTGACCATAGTTTTCTGATTAACACAAATGCAGTCTTCTTTCAAAATGAATTAACCTAACAGTTTGTAAGCCACTGTGATTGGTCATGCATACATTGCAGAATGCAGTGCATTGACAGATTAAAAATACACAAAACATCACATATTGTTTGAAAAGTATATGAGAGCTAGTGCTACTAGTGATGTATGTGGTAGGAGAGGAATGGTCATGAGGGAACGAAAACACATTTGCCTGTTTGGAGATGAGGTCAAAGGGATGGAGTAGGTGGGGCTGAAAGTAAATTACATTGTGAGAATTCGAACTACTCAGAGTGAGAAAAAGGCCATCTAATATGTAAAAGCTTACACACCAACTGCAACCTACAAACTGAATAAAGACTTTGGAAACCAATCTGTTTAAAATCATAATTGACACAAACATCATCCCTGGAGTGAAACAATATGTATAAACATAATATAATCTATTTCATAAAAAAATTGTTGAAGTCACATATTAGCCTACAATACAATATATGGCTTATAGACAGCATTTGTCATGTTATTCTAGCTGTTTCCTTTGTTTTGCTAGGTGTATTACCAAGACAACTTCATTCACACAATAAAATAATCATGTATTAAATGCTAAAAGGACATTTGGAATCTGATGAGAAGACAAACTTGTGTTGGGCATGCAAACTTTTCCATAGGAAAATCAACATTACACTTTTGGATCATGGCAAATATGAAATAGCAGCAAGAACATCTGCTGTACTTAGTGCATATGAATGGTCATAATTACCATGGCAGGATCCAGAATCCTAGGAAATTCTCTAAGAATGTCAGACAGAGAGTGGGCCTCATCATTAATCCACCTTTTACGCACTTCGAAAGTGTCAGCCATGTACTGCTTTAGTACCATTTGCGGTTCAGTGTTTTTCTTCATCCAATCCAATTTTTCTTGAAGATCAACCGTCACATCAGCTTCTGCTGAATCAGTATCACTTTCCTGTTTTTGATCTGAAATTTTGAAAAAAGAACAAATAAGCATAACATATACTATTTTATCCTGAATGACAACCAAATACTTGCATGTTTAATTTTCACTGGTTAAAAAAAGAATCTAACAATTGTAGAAAAACTGTAATTAAATTTTGACGTGTAGGCTTAAAAATATGAGCAGTTAGTCAATCTTAGCAAATTGCTATGAAAAGTAGCATACAATTTAATCAAGCAAAGTTTATGTCACCTATCTGCATGACCAAGCTGAATTAGGGTATATTTTTTCCTTTGTTTTTTAATCTGTTGTCTGACTTTGAATACAACAGGGGTATGTGAAGGAAAAAAATTTCTTATACCTCTTAGTAATACGTGTTTTGAATATGATAGCATCACAAATGGACAGAATAAATTAGGTCTTAATCAGTGCTTCTCAACCGGGGTCTTAGTGCACCCCAGGGGTGAATTTGAAAAGCTGTAAGGGTGAAATTTGGAAGGCTTAGATCATTGAATGCTTACCGTAGGGGTGAACGGATTTGCTCAAGTGGGGAAGTGAATCATAAAGGTTGAGAATGATGGTCTAAATTAGTGTTTGCACCAGGTAACCGGGTACCCGACACGTTTTCACGAACCCGGGTAGAAAATTAGTACCCAGGTAGAGTTTTCCTGTGATTTCTTTTTGATCTTCGT
Organism: Holothuria scabra; assembly: GCA_037179385.1. Taxonomy (NCBI): domain Eukaryota; kingdom Metazoa; phylum Echinodermata; class Holothuroidea; order Aspidochirotida; family Holothuriidae; genus Holothuria; species Holothuria scabra. The sequence goes on from CM074187.1 coordinate 31,384,212, forward strand.
AAAATAACAGGGTTATTGAAACTTACAAAATGTATTTACCCACAGTTCATTCACAATTTTGTTGAAATGAAGTTGCTTTTATTTGTTTCCATAATGCACTTTTTTTAAATTGCATCTTTCCAGAAACAATTCAAACACCATGAACTTCAGTGAGATGTTGCAAGGTTTACAGTCTGGTACCCGGGTACTCAACGGGCATTGCGGTTCGGGTTCAAATTTTCTACCTGGTGCAAACACTAGTCTAAATGTTAATGAGCCAAGGAGATATAAAAAATTTTTGAAGTACACATGGTAACTGCATGGAATCTTTACCAAAATTATGTGTATTTCAGCTTTAGGCTAGGCCATCTTTCAATGCTTGGATTATGTATGTTCCTCTACTACCAGGGACTAATTATTACCACATAAATACTTACTGTCTTTACTTGGAAGCACTCTATCTTTCTCTCTCATCTTCTTTCTCACATATTGCAAATGCTCTTCCAAGTAGCCTGTTGCAGGTCGCCCACGTGCCCCTTTCATGTAGTAGGCTTCCTATTTGGAAAAACAAACACAGGTGTTACTATATAACCAAAATTTACATCAATAATTGTTATTTTCACAAGGGTACAATAAATTTGTGAGGTGATCTTTGCATTTTAGGTTAAAACTCTTTTAAACATTTTTTGGTCTAGTACGTACCCTGTCTATACCGACACCATACCTCTGAATTGTATTTGTAATTGTATAAACAAAATAAATAAATGAATGAATAAAGGAGTAAATTTAACTTGCACAAGTTGCAAAAATTAAAATGGCGGGGCACAAAGGTTCCGTAGCTCACACCATACACTATATTGGATAGTCAGAGAGGTATGCCTTCTTACTGCTCCAATTTTAGCCTTTGATATGGGAAGGCTACTGTAGGAAGAACCAGAATGCAAAAATGCATTGAGGTTTGGATGATACGAAATTGTTCTGTTTCAAAGAGTGCCATCGTGCACCATTATCTTCTCATTCAAATGTTATACTAGCATGTTCAAAGAATAATTTTGTCATTCCAGATGACCTTTTGACCTCCATAAAAACCAAACATAGCTAGACAGACAAACAACAGTCACCAGACAAACAGACGGACAAACAGCTATCTTGAAAGATCATATTTAAAAAGGTTTCCAGACTTTGACCCCTGGAGACTCCAGATGACCTTTCATCTGTGCCAAAAACAGCGGGGACCTTCTTTTGACCATAATGCATCCACAAACCAAATATGAAATCTATTCAAGTTTCCTATCTTGAGATATCACATTAACAAGGTTTTCAGACTTCGACCCCTGGTGACCCCAGATGATCTTTTACCTCCGCCAAAAACAATATGGACCATTTAATGACTATGATGCATCCACATCACAAATATGAAATCAATCCAAGTTTCCTACCGTGAGATATCGCATCAACAAGGTTTTCAGACTTTGACCGCTGGTGACCCCAGATGACCTTTGACCTCCACCCAATACAATAGGGTTCTTCCTCTCATTATGGGGCATCTAATACTAAGTTTCAAAACTGTCAGACATTACTATCCTGAAATATCGTGTTAACAAGCAAAGTGTCACAAACACACACATACACACACACACACACATACATACATACACACGCCATCATGAATGCATTGGTTTCTCTTGTCATCAAACCAAAAACAATCCCAAAACATGACAAGGGTAATTTTTTGTCAATAAACATATCATTTCTGGTATTTTTCAACTGGGGCAGACTCCACACCCTTAGACCCCTAGTAAAGAAAACTGCATATTAACCACAAAAATTCAGTCATCATATAACTGTCTCGTTTAAAAAAAAAAAACATCATCGAAATAAATTACATGTGGGAATTGGGAGTACAAATACATTTGTATTAGCACTGCCATGGCCAATTGCCAAACTTTGTGGCCCTGCTGCATAAAAATAAAGTTATATTTCTCATTCCACATTCATGCCATAAGCTTTTATTTTCACAAAAATAATCTTGTGAAAGGAAATTTCTTTAAAAGGAGCTATGGCATCCACTAAAACTGGACACTGGCAAACGTATCTTGGAAGAGCCCTAACATTCTGAATAAAGTTGATGGCTAGGGAGAATTTTACTGCCTGGGGTGAGATTAATTCAAGTCTTTAAGCATACAACATCTTTGTTCATTTAGTAAAGATATCTCATTTATTCAGACAACTTTTGTGTAAATTACCAATTTGGCTATTTGATACACTTCAAAAGGATAAAACAAATTTCAGAAAGTTTCCAGTTTACAAGTTGTAAAATAAGTTTAACTTACATATCCAGTAATACCATCAGGGTCTTCTAATGCTGGGAATGATTTGCACAAACTTTCTGCCAACAAAGATTTTTCATAAGCACCGGGACTGAAAAAGCAATAGTTCAAAATATTACTTAATAGTGAAGCACCTTCCTGTTGTTGTATGCACCCACACTCTTATCCTTTAATTACTTCATATACTCTGCCGACCTTCATGAATATAAACATATACTTTGGTTGCCTTAATCCCCAAAGCAAAAGGTCCTGGTTCAGGTATAAATAACTATTAAAACAGGCTATTTAATAATGCAGAAAATTTGCTACAGCAGGAGAGGAACATTTGATTCCAGTCAAAGGTGACAAACTTCAGGATAATTTGAATTGAAAAATTCTTTGATAGGTGATCCAAACATGACAGAAGCACCATTGTAGAGCTTACATGCAGCATAATTACTAAGATTTTTAAGAAAAGTGGTATTTAAAATATACTAAAGCCTTATCTTGCTAGAATTCAAGGTACAAAATTATTTTGTGTCAACTTTTTGGTAATACTTACTTTGGTCCATGCTGTGTGATCAGGTTACCAACCAAAAGTGATACCAAAGTGTGTCGCTCTTTTTTTGTAAGAAATCCATTTGCATCTAAGGCACTTGCAACATTTCTGCCTGAGTCTGTTCCACTTAGTATCTTCCTTACATCCTACACAAAAACAACAATGTGTTGATATTATAAAGTGAAACCATCTAAATAATCTTATTATCTAAGTTGTCCAGATTGTTCAATGGACTACTGAGTATCACAATAACCTGTCAGATTGAATGTTGGGGTTTAATCATCTCTGCATGAAGCCAAGAAAATAAAAGGTTCCTACATAAAAAGTCAGTAAAAGTGCTAAACTCTCAAATTTCATAACCGTTTGGTATAATTTCCAATATGTTTATTTTCAGGCTTTTGAGGTTATTTGGTCCTATGATGCCTTTTGAGTGACGCTTAACATAAACTCTAGAAAAATACTTTGCAATTCCCCCTCCCGGCTCACTCAATCCCTTTCTTTCTAATTTGCTATATGAATCAAAACTATTCAGATACAATGCATGATTGAAATCATGGCATTAAAGTCACACTTGATTGCTAATTATTACTATTAAATAAATATAAAAGCGACCTCTAGCTAACACTTACAAAAACAAGTGCATTTCGTCTTTTCAGTGGTGGAACCCATGTGGATGAGGATGAGCATGAGGCTGTGGCACCTGGTGTGTTGGTTTGTTTGGCTTCTTCAAGTTCTGATTCCAAGCTGTCTGCAGTCATACTGTCTGACTCTGTATCACACATAAAAATAGTTGGCAAACTGTCAGGAAAGCTACCATCCATTACCCCAATAGGAATCCCACCAGCAGGACATGGTAGTGGTGATTGTTTGAACTGCAAAAACAAAATTGAAACAAATATTTAGCAACCATAATCAAAAGCATGCATGGAAACCTGACACCAATTAAAATAAAAAATAAAAAATTGACATTTTAGGATATTACATTTTTAAATAAAAAAGTTGAATGTAAATAAAATTTCAGTCTGGGTATTTTACTTAAATATCCTGATGTCTATTTTGCTCATTAAATACATTCAAACTTACTTTCAAAGTACTGAATTTTCATTTCTTCTGGTGTATCACGACGTAATTTACATGCAGCAAAATTTGAAATGTTTCGAGAAATATTTATATTGTATCCCCTAACTGCCAATTTCCTTTAAAGACAGTAAAGTTAGTGCAGCCCCAAAAGTGGTAATGTTTCAAACAACATAACACAAATCCACCTGGTTAATTGGTATCTGCCCACATCTGCATGGACAATACGCAGTAGTAGCCTATACTCGTCATTATATTTATTTGCCACTTTTCCTTCCATATACAAATCAGCTTGTAGGAGAAAATGCAAAAACTTTATTGTCATGAATTTTAACTGCCACACACATTGTATTTATTACAGTATAGTATACTGTACTACAGTATAAGCCATAATATTTATTACCATTTTATATTAAGTTGAAGGTTGATATAATAAACCAGGCTTGGTCATCTGCACTGTACTTGACTAGATGAAAAGGACGTGTTATAAGCAAATCACAAAGCTTTTTCATGATTGGTGGTTCAAATGATTCCTCTATGAGGTATGCTTGTCTGTGTCTGTTATAGAGTCTAGTTGACCAGTTCTTAAGGATCATGTACACCTTTCCTTCCCATACTATGATATTTTTCACAGCTGCATACTTTGGGCCATCATCATTCCAACTTGAAAGCACTATGCAATTTGGTCTCAGTTCATAGTTTTGAACTTCAATGCTACCCGCTAATACTACAACTGTATTTGGTGGGCATCCTAGTGTGGAAGACACTAACTCTGCTTCAGGCAATGATGAAATTTCTACTGGAAGTTGGTTTTTTATATTCTTATCACACTCAAGGGGATCCCGCATCAAAAAAAAGTAGCTTTGTTCCTGTTGATGTCTTATTGCTACTGTCTTTGCTATATTTTGGAAGTTGTAACAAGCTCGGGCCCATTGTTTAAAACACTTGTGTTTCCCCTCCTTCCTCATGGTTGAAAACTGCTCAAGTGGTCCTAGAGTGCGTATGAGATGAGGATAATGCACTATAAAATGGTGCTTAGGAGTCAAGTGATGGGTTTTATAAGTTTGTAGGAACAACTGATGGTGGTCACGCACTAATGCTTTTAGGCGATATGTACCTTGAATGCTAATACTTGGAGCCATCACTATTTTGTAAATTTCCATAAGAAGTAAAAACAGCTCCCAGTGGTCAGATGACTCATCAACTAAATCGCCTATGATGAGTGGCAAATACATCATAAGGCATTTCATTTGTGCAGCCTTCTGTCCACTCGGACCTTGCGGGTTTTTTAGTGCTGACAGCTGGATAGGGCTTGGCCTATTTTTTTTATCAATAAAGCCATAATTGAATGACAGCATACGATTATTTAATTCTTGCAGGGTAAATCTGCCTTGTTCCACAAAAGTGTTAATTGTTAGTTTCATTTCAAATGGCATAATTCCCTCCAAGAAATCGTGCATAACGTCTGGTGCTTTATTATCTGTCACATGAAATACTGTCAATTCATTTAAGATCGAAGACCTCTTAACACCCGTTTGGGAAATATTAGCAACTTCCAAATCCTGTTCAAAGTTCATCTTATTTCTGTAAGTTAGACCATCTTCATCCGCTTTACAACGTAGTTCTTCTTTTGCAATTTTGCAGAAGCGACAGGGGTAATTTGAGCTAAAGCTCCCACAGAATCCCAACATCTGGTGAAGACCAAGATTATCACCAATTACTTGAAATAAAAATGGACAAACAACACCTGTGTAAGCTTCACAGGAAATTTCAAGTCCTGTCTCTTCTAGCTCATTCAAGTCTTCTACTAGTGTTGACAAAATAGTATCTATGGAGTATTCAGCAACAATTTTTGATTGTGCACAAGCTATTAATAAAACATTGCTGAGGGATGACTGAAATCTTGCTGGTAAACTGAGTACACTCAAGTAAAACATGCTCAGTTTGTTCACTCCTTTTCTGGACCCTAAAGGATTTCCAGCCTCAAAATCGTCGTTATACAAAAGAAGAGGAATGAATAACCCTTCTCTATCTTTCATTTTATTTTTGTAGTAACTTCCGTCTCTGTAAGTTTCTAAAACATCATTATCACAGGACGCCTTCTTGTCTAGAATAGCTTTCATCATTCCAGGTTGTTCCAAGTGTGATTTTAAGAGCTTTTTAAGAGGAATGTACTGAAATGAATCTGGTTTTTGAATCTGTTCAATTCTACCTGTGCTGCTATTAACATGTGATGCAAAATGTCTACCCAATATTTTCTCCACAGGTTTAATCAAAACGCCTCTCTCCTCAAAATACTTGTCTTGCTGATAAAGTGTCTTTAAATTATCAAATGGCTTTTTCAAATTTTCAAATTCTTGTAAAATAGATTCGCATTTTGATTTATCAGGTAAAGAATTTTCTGCTATTTGTTCAACAAGTTCAGTAACCCCTCTTTGAAGATGTTGAACAACAGTGATTAGTATTGTTTCCATTTCTGTGATAACCTTTTGAATAAATGAAAGGGGAACAGAAGAAGCTTTCATATTTGCGATGAAGTTTGCCATTGCTTCCAAAATATCATTGGAAGTTTCTTCATGATGTTCAGGTTGCTGTGCTCCAATATCATCTACATTCATTTCAATGTCTTGAACTGTGTCATCATTTCTGTCACCTTCATGCAGAAGAGTAGGTGCTGTTGTCTCAGTAACATGCTTTCTGAGCAAGTGTCTTTTGTAAGAGTGAGTATATGAAAAAGTATCGGTACAACCATTCTGACTGCAAACTATTGTTGTGGATGCTCCTGAAGTTATGTGGTGGTAATACTTTAAATGAATTAACAGTGAATTAACTCCCCCGCCTATCTCCTGCAAGCATTTATAGCACAACATGTTTGGTTTAGTTCATTGTCATCGTTTTTCTGTAACTTACTCTTTCCTGCCACTTCCTTGTAAATTTTCGACGAAGTCCAATCTTTGGAATCAGTGTCTTAATATCCTCTTCTTCAAGCAGAGCTAAAGCCTCTAAATCAATAGCGTTATCTATGAAGGAAATAATGTTAATAGAATTAATCTATATGAAATGCACAGCAAAATATGGTTTTTATTAAGAATGTCAGTTCACTCCGTTGGCATATGGGCATTTTTTCAATCATGTGTGACACAAATTATACACCTTGACTATAACCATTGAATCAAGAAAATCCTGGCCACAGGACATATGTCAATGGGAATCGTTCTCCAAGAAAAGTAGTCGGTCCCAAAATGCCAGAATGGTTTACATGCACCCTCCATGTGAATTCAAGTATACATGTGGCCTATATGCCTAACTGAAATGTTACCCCCAGGATATTACTGCAATTTATAAGAATGTTGTGACAAACAAGTTTAGTAGGCTAGTTAACCATTTATGTATTAATCCTATTACAAGAGGTCTAACATTATGCCTATTTGAAAAATGTCATGCCAATTAATTAATTATGAGAGTAAAGCCTAGGCCTAGGCCTGTGCCTTGCTTTGTGAAATGCTAGGCCTTGGCCTCTTACTAGGAGTAGGATAGCTGATCTAGGCTAGGCCTACAGTAGCCTAGGCCTAGGCTAGGCCTATTTAAGCCTGAGACGAGACCACTGTAACCGTCTTTAGCCTAGGCCTATATGGTTTAATCAATTTTATCCTCGAATTTAATCTAGACGTAGGCTGGAGCCTCCTCGGCCTAAACTAATTTGACTGAGCACTGTGATCGGCGCGTTACGTTATTTAGACTAGGCTAGGCCTAGCCTAGGCCTAGGTATATGAGGCTGTACGGTAGGACGTGAGATTATCAGTAACCAAAATATCTTGTCTAGGCTACAGAGAATTTAAATTTATTACAGGGCCTAGGCCTATAGAACATTATACCTTTCAACGATTGAATCAATTCCGGTTCATGTAATCCCCATGTCTTAAGTAGTTCATCCATGGCTACACACGATGAATTTATCAGCACTCTCGAAGGCATTTAAACTACGTTCGTCTCTGTCAAATGATATGGCCTTTGTCCATACACGTACACATTGTATGTACGAGAGAGTAGACCGACCATGCTCGAACAATAACATTCGTGGCGACAAATGTGTGTGTGGTGCGTGTATTTCTTACCAACTGTTGGTGAAGTTCAGGCGCGAAAAAGAAAACTTGACCAACATGTTGGTTTATAAAACTCCAAACACCAACTGTTGATGAAAATAAAAAAGCATTAACCAACAATTGGATAATACGAAAAACTGCTCCAATTAGCCCCAAAGTTGGTCAAAGTTTTACCAATATATTTCATAAACTAATTTAACCAACGGATATTTTACCCAACGTTTTAAGAGTGAAGCGAAAAAACTTTTTGGCTGAAGTCAGTTAATAATGCACCACGGGCTTTCATTCACTAGTCAAGCTATCATTGATACATTGACAGGTTTCATTTTTAGAGTCCATGCATTCATTGCCAGAGGCCAGGCATTCATTTTCAGTGGCCAGGCATTCATTGCAGGACCCCCGGTCTTGACGGCCTGGGTATGGGCTTGCGAATTTATATCAGGCCATACAAGCAGACGAAAATGCCGAAATTAATCCCCGCTTAAGCTTACATAGCTGTTAGTTATGTCAATACGTTCATGTTGCACATGAAGGCACGAGAACGTTTACTGAGCCATAGAAATAGTCGAAACGTTTGACAACCAAAGCAATCCCTACAATCGAAGCTGTGACTTTGATTTATCATATACATGACAACACCACACAAAGCTAATACACAAGTACGATGTGAAACTGTTAGGATCATATTGCGCCCCATTATATATTTACAAGGTTGAGAGCTCCAAACAAACAGAAAATTATTGGTATATGTTCAACAGTAAATTTTCAACCTGAAATAATTTCTACTTTACATTATTGCATTGTTTTTCATTTTGAAAGGACTTCTAAACATTTCTGTAAATATTGCATGATTATTTTTTAATTCTATCCACAAAACACTGCCAGCTGGAAATCCCTCGCAGAATTAAATAGTTATTTTTTTCGAATTACTAGACACATACATAGTTGCGATTGTCCCATGAATTACTTTCACCTGATCACTCTCTTACAAAATTGTCAGTTCTCTGCTCGCCCTAAGAAGGCACAAACGGTGACCAGCCTAGGATAATGCTTAAAGGAAAATGTAGTCACCTGGATTGAATTAAGTGCAATTAACTATCCTGATTCATGAATGGTTCTTGAGAAGCACGCGAGAAAACTTTTCATTCCCACTTGCTTACGGTAACTGCATAGGCTACCTCGAATTATGAATTGTTTTAATTCCTGAAATATCTTAAAAAGATATTTGGAAAAGAAATAGGAAGAAACAAGAAGAATTCGGCAGATCATATACACAATATATATAGAGAGTGATTATCAAATTTATCATCAAAATAAACGTCTTCGTTTTGTCTTAATCAAAACCTGTGACCCGATATTTAATTACATTGCAGCAAACCACTGATAGTGCACGGAACTTAAGTGATTTGGAATGTTTTAAGAAAGAACAACTTTCTACTTTATACGGCCCCTGATTCAAAGATGACACTTTTGTACCACCAAAAGGATAGAATTTATACAAAAATTGAATTTTGTATTTTAGATGATACAAATTTGTGATAGTGATGCAAACACATAAACACACACACGCACACACACACACATACACACACACACACACACACATATATATATATATATATAGCCTATACATAGCCTATATATATATATATATATATTAGTGAGTTCAACGTATGCTCCATATCGACAAGAAAACCAAAAAATGATAAAAACGACGGTATTCAGAGCACAATAGTCTGTATTTGAAACAGTATTTCGGACACTCCTGTGCCCTTCAACTGCGTTATAACAAATGTAGCAAAATTGAAACAAACAAAAGCTTTAGCACAAACCGCCAATTTTGCTACATTTGTTAAAACGCAGTTGAAGGGCACAGGACTGTCCGAAATATTTGTTTCAAAAACAAACTATTGTGCTCTGAATACCGTCGTTTTTATCATTTTTTGGTTTTCTTATATAGATAGAAATAATATATATATGTACATATATATATATATATATATATATATATATATATATATATATATATATATATATATATATATATATATATATATATATATATATATATATATATATATATATATATAAAACGGTTATAAAGAAAGATATATAAATATATGAATTCTCGTACATAATTATCAGTACTAATACCCCTGATTTATTGACGTCATTTTGAAGGAAACCAATTGAAGCACGTGGTACGTGAGCAGTTTATTGCGCCAAGCTATCGTAGTAGGCCTACTTATGCACGCAACCGATTGGTCAACTAATAAATCTGCTGGTATTTGTTGGTGTAAATTTGCAATAGATTTTATGCATATGATATCACAGAGCAGACATTGGGCTCTTCTTTTCAGGATCACGTGTGTCGTTGCAAGTTATACCCACAAACGCAATGCTGACGCAAATAGGTTAGGTGCGTGTGGCCAATATGCTCACATTCCGTCCAAAGAATGACGTCACAGTGTAACCTCAATGGATATGGTCTCATCGAGATCCTAGCTTAGGATTTCAATGTAAGGTCTCTTCTATGCATTTTCCTCCCAAGGAGGAGTTATTTTTACCGTGGCACAAAGATATTACAAACATGGGTTCCAAACTCCTATCCCTAAACTGTTAGACGCGCTGACTCTTCACGAAGGCTCAAACGGAGGGGCGGAATTGTTAATTGGACATGCGCACAGTTCTATTCGGTAATCTGTTCGCATAAGTATCGATACGTAACAGAAAATTCCATTGTGACGCGGTCTCAGCTTTCTTGCAATCTTAACGCGGGTGAAATACGCGCACAATACAATTCTCGGTGTATAGTCAACGCGCACTTCTGCGTGGTGGGAAAACGAACGCAGTAGTTGATTTGTCCTTGTAAGCGAGTAAGAATGTAAACGCGTGTATAGATGTACGCTTGTAAAGATACCATAGAAACTAATCAATCAGAAAGTCCATGAATTTCAGACCAGTCGTTGTGCATGATCAAATGTTCTTAAGTTGAAAGCCTGCAAAAAGCAAAAAAAAAAAAAAAAACTCCTCCATGTAAATAAAATGTATTGAAGAATACTTTTCGTAAGATCTGAGATGTTTTGAAATCACATATTTTTTATTCTACCAGAACTTATCAATTTTGTTGTTGGCTTCCAAAGTGGCTGATCAGTGATCAGCACTTCCGCCCCTCCCTTTCGGCCTTCGTAAGGGTAGCATACCCCAGTTAATTCCTCCATTGACTTACACACTAAATCCAAAAAGTAAGCCGGCCTCTAAAAGCTTGTCAAAGATTTCGCCGGGTGCAAGCCACCTGACTCATATGAAAGCTGACAAGTTGGCCATTCATGACATTTTCAACTTTGTATATCATGACCGTGAAGATTTTTTACTATTTCAGCTCAAAGTTCAATCCCCCTTTTCCGAGCATTGTTTTCATTAAAAGCTTGGTATGCCTCCGCCTGCTTCTTGAAAGCCCATAATTTCCACAAAATTGCTTCAATTATTAAGCCCATTTTTCATCAGTGGTACTTCATTTAATATACTTTTATAGAACAATTACAAAACACCCCATTCTATTCCATATCATACCAAAAAAGTGCTCCCTTTATTGACTCTGTCTGAGGGCGAACACACGGACGCATTAATGCACCTGCTAATTGAGAAATGCTCCCTAGTCACCCCGCCATTCTAATATCTTTGCTGTGGCATCATATTCCTATAAGATCTATATTTATTCAATATGAATCTGCTAACCATGCATCCTTTTCTATACCATCTCGGTGACAGTGAACCACAGTATTCCAAAAGTGAAGTCAAGTTTTCCCGTTTAACTTTGAAAAACCTCCTTGCTTCAAGAAATTTCCAGTAGTTAAACTTCTGCGAAGAAATTTTTAAAATATCTACCACAGTAGAGATCTACGTATGACCTTTAAGCTCAATTTTCTTTTAGCAAACAATGACAAAATTGGCAATTTCCAGTCTTAAAGGGCAGGAGCAGTCATCCCAAATTGAAGTAGTGTAGTAGACTGTCCAGTTTCATGATTGGCTGTTGGGATTCATGTGACAATGTTTTTTCTCTTCAAATGTGAAATTTACTAGAAATAAATGCTTGGTTTACCTTGAACATGCAATAGCAAAGTCATAAAATGTAATGAAATATACTTTGAAGAGAAATAATATGCATATTGTGTTATTTAGCTTTTTCTTCAAAATAAGTCTGGGGGGACTGCTCTTTACCTTTAAGCTGATGTTAAAATTTCTAATACATATGTACTATTCAATCATTCTTGTCTGCAGTACCATATAGCGAAACCAATTGTAGTTAAATGAGATTTTACAGCTCACTTTCCAACTAATTGGTTTTAATTCGGGACCAAGTCGGGTCGTTCAAGGCCTTTATTCATTCCAGTTGCGGCTTACCTGTCTTTGCTTATGTTGAACACTAAGCACAGTGGCAGCACTAGTTAGGTTTCCTTCACAGAGTCTTCGGTATTACCCAAATGCCAATTTTAAATCATCACTTGTTGTTTTTTCAGGGAGGTATCAAGACGCCTTCTATGTCAGGTTGAAAGACATTGCAAAAAAGGTCAAGTTTTTCCGTCCAATTTACACCCCCCCCCCTCCCACCGAAGCACCGAAGCACTTTTCAACAGCAAGACTTGTCTTGATCAATATTTCAAATTTATGTGACATTTGAAGATCTATACACATGACCTCCAAGCTTAAATTTTCTTAAGGCAAATATTAACAGCATTGACGTTGGCCTTTAGCTCTTGATAAAATTTCTAATACACTTTTAATATTCAATCATATCAACATCGCTTACAGTATAATCATTTTTAAAATTTAACCCTTTTTTTTGGAGGGGGGCTCTTTCTGATACTTATCAAATGATGATTACGCATCCCATCCTAATAACTGATGGCGCTCTACCAAATTATTTCTATCATTCTGAACAAGCAGCAAATAACTCTTGTCAGTTCAATCGTTCCTTTAGAGTACGTCCTATGGTTGTACCGAAAACAGTTTATCTTTTCTTTCAGAATTCGTTTCCTGCCAAGATTGATACCTCTTTTCCGCCACCAGCGTTTCTGACATGGAATGTAGATTCTTGGATGTCCCTGATGTATTCAGTACATGTTTTATATATGGCACTATCGGCTTGCCTTTAGTCGGGGAGCTTCTGTTACGTTCCCTTCTCAACTTCAATAGCGTCTCGATTTGGTTGAGATATTCCATTATCTCCTTTTCTGTAAGATGATTTGGCAGAAAGTTTAGGAATGCTTCAGATCTGTTACCAGTACACGTACATATTTTACATTTTACTCAAGTATTTTTCCAATCGAACTTCTCTTTCAATAAGCTCCGATTTGTACACTACTTTTGTAGGTTAAAACAATTTTTCGTGTGACAATGAAATATTTTAGCCTCGTTGGATTTGATAAGAGAAAATAAAACTTGTCATCCAATATAACGGTACCCTTCAAATTCAAACCACCTCCAAACCCCTTGCAGCTGTATCGCTACCTTCAGTGTTAGCAATCAACCTCGTGCTGGTCCTGATCGAGAAGGTAGCGGAGCACTTCACGGTAGGCTACCTTTAATGAAATTTATGGTCATTTTATGCAATTCAGGAATAGAATGTGCCAAAAACGTTGGCTTAGCATTCTGCTCTGTAGTTAACAACAAGGTACCGACGTACCGTATACCCTGGAAGGATCAACAAAACGGAAGCAATTGCACATAAAGACAGAGACTTAAGGGTGACTGGGGTTCAAACCCCCATGCTATTAGGTCTCTTGACCGACTGCTGAAGAAAACGCTTTATTTAAGACGTAATTATATCCTTTATCTTTTGGCAACTATGTGTTACAATTACGGAATAAAATGTTGTTTTTCATCGACATCGACCCTCTATCCACTAGAGTAGTTTCATATCGTTATGAATTAAGGTACTCTACGTGAATGAGTGGGTTGCATTGGTTCTTAAAGGCTTATACTAATAAAAGATTCCAGTTGTTAGTTTGATCAATCCGGCGAATAAGTAAGCCAAGAAGTGCGATGTTTCAGAGAATACGAGAACTATTTTCTTCAACCCATTTCGGGAACGCGTGAAGGAAAAAGTTCAACAACAATTTTTTGTACCAATTTATGCACTTTGGTAGATGAGACATCTGTTTGAAGTTTGTCGCTTTTACATTTCTGTTTGAAAGTGGGGTGTGGGGAGAAAGCCGTTGCCCTTTCATGTGTTTTTCAAATGCAATGGACAAAACGGTCCTTGTTTTCTCCAAATCATTGCACTTTTCGGCCCCGTTGAGAGAGATTGAGAGACGGAGATCAGGTGCATCTCATTTCTCAAACTTACGATCATCTTCGATTTGGGAAATCTTTTCCTTCATGCTCGTTATGATAGTTACTACTTCGTTTGTTGGTGCAGTTTCTGCGTAAGTGAAGAAAAAACGTTTCAGAAGATATTTGTTGATTGCAGATGCGCAGAAAGGCGGCGTTATGGGGTCAAGAGGGGGAATTCCCCCATTGCCTCACAAATAAGGTCAGTTAGGAGTTGGGAAAACCGAAAAAATAAATCATGTAACTATCCAGAGACTTAATTTTTCCTTCAGAGATATGCAGGCCTCAGAACTTCCGATGACTTCGCCCCTCCCCCCCCCCATCCCCAACTCTGGAAAAAGTGCGCTTTAAGCTAGGTTTCGCGCTGCGCCTGTAAACGTTTGCCCATCACATTTTCATTTGTCCTTAGTCTGACCCTATGTTGACATTCTGGCGTCGCCACTGGATGCGCACTGTTGTCTAGTTGTGATCAACAAAATAAAAAAATGTCCTTTTAAAATATTTCCTTGTGACGAACAAATCAAAAAGATCATTGATAGACGAAGAACAAAACCTTCCTCAGTGTGTAGTGTAGCATACGCTACAACACAACCTTTTGAGACATCGAATAAAAACTTTATAGACAGTTCAAGTAGTATGTAGGGGTATATTTGAAAGGCTTTTATTGAAATTTTTGTTAAAAAGTGTTTTCATGGAAACTTCTCTTGAACAGTTCCTAGCCGGACGATTTTTTGGGCCCAGTTTCGGTAGGGTGGTTGCAGAGTGCAAGTTCCCGTTGCAGAGTGCGAGTTCAAGTTTTAACACAGAGATTGAATCCCCCTCCCTCCAAAGTCATTTCACCACCTTAAGTACCTTGAATGGCTAGCCGACGGGCCTGATGCTCTGTTGTCAATTGTTCGGTTCTGTTCTTTCAAAATTATAACTATTGGATCCTCATGGACCTCAAAACTAATGCGCAATCCATTCTGAATGTAAGTTTGGCCTTTGTTAATGTAAGCGGTAAAGTAGTTATCTCAGTCTAGTTTAAAGTTCTCTGTGTTTCTCATCTTTGATTTGTATTCTCTGTTACTCACCTGTAGGTTTGGCGAGCCTTGCACATAGTTATGTCTTTAGTTATGAGCTAAGGTTAGTTCTTTTGTAATTTACATAAAGACAGTTTAGGTGTGTCATGTATGTGTGTATGTGTGTTAAGTTATGAGTAGGAAAGGAGAAGAGTTCAGTTCAGCTCGAGATGGAATAAGAAGAAGTACTAGGTTGAGTTGAATAAATGGGTGAATGTCGAGTACGCCTCTGTGTATCTTATTTGAACCGGCCTCGAAGTTTCCACGTTACATTAATGATAACAATGGCGATATCTAAACCACAAGTGAACAAGATATATCGAAATGCACTATTCGTACAAAATTTCGATTATTCATAAAAAAAACTCTTTCCTTGAGACATAAACCTTTTATCTTGCTCCTATGACAACTCATTGTGGTGCCTTGCATTATTTTGCAGGACCGTGCTTAACCTACCGTATACAGCAGTTCTATATGTAAGTACATAAATGGTTAGGTTGTAATATGGGTGCCATCAGTATAAGCAATAACTGAGCTTCCCGCAGATGAATACGGTTCTTATTAATATTAAGTTTTTTTTTCAAGAAAGCCCAAATGGTTAGAGGAATAGAGGTTTTTTGTTGTAAGGAAATTTGGGGAACACAAAATTTGGGAAATTTTGCTTTTTAATCTCAGGTGCCTCGAGATGATGGTCTTGGTAAATTTCTGCTAAATTCCCGCGTAATTCTACTTTTTGATTACTGGTGAGCCCAGTTGACTTCTAACATTCCAAGTACAATTAGGATCCTCTTCTTAACCATACTGCATCCACATACACACTAAAAATACGAAATTCTTCTAACGTTCCTACTTGAAGGTATTTTGTCAGCAAAGTTTTTAATCCCTGATGATCTCAGATAACATTCGACCTCTGGTGACCTGGCATGGCCTCTGCCACAATACAAAGTTCTTTCTCTCATTGTGTTTAACGAGGTTTTCGAAATTTTACTTCTAGTGAATTCAAATGGTCCATTACACAATTACACGATTTTGCAGTTTTTACCCCCGGTGACCTGAAATGCCCTTGGCCTGAGCCAAAAAACAATAGTAAACTTCCTGGCAACCAGACAGAATATATGACTCGATGTTAACAAACTGATGACATTTATGAGACATGATTGCATAACAAGAATTTGTACTGTCATTTTTTAGTTTGTCTGATATTTGTTAGTGTTAACATGTGACAGCAGCAAAGACCACAAAGAGTTAAGGCCTAATTTATTTGTAAGATTGGAAACAGCACCAGTCGATGGTATTGCTCCATGAAGCTTCAAAATGAGGTTCCTCGGGAGCTGTTTTTAGCTTCAGAGAGGAAAAGCTTATTTTCGAGCCCTGTATACCCAAGTGAAAAGTGTCAGTCATTGCTTTCTTGAAATGTTGTGTTTGTGGGCCACTTTGAAGGCTTTCGTAGTTTTAACTCTTATGAGCTCAAATGATCTTTGAACTACACCAAAAACT
This sequence comes from Holothuria scabra, assembly GCA_037179385.1. NCBI lineage: Eukaryota > Metazoa > Echinodermata > Holothuroidea > Aspidochirotida > Holothuriidae > Holothuria > Holothuria scabra. Next base: position 31,401,130 of record CM074187.1, read on the forward strand.
TTAATGTCTTCCTCTCAACATGACAAACCTACTGGAATGATACCAAATATGAAGTGTCGATCATTCCTATATTTCGAGGTATCGTTTTCACAAGCCATTTTCGAGGTTTTACAGCCAGTGAATTAAAACGACCTTTGACCTCCACCAAAAATTTTACGGTTCTTCTTCTCAAAATGACCAATACTGCCCTGAGATAATCGTGTTTACAAGCTATTTTCGATGAAGCTAGCGACGAGCCGAGTGATGCCCAGTATTATCCTTGGTGACCTCAAATTACCTCTGACCTCATTAAGAACAATAGGGCTCTTTTAATCAACATTACAAACCTATATACCAAATATAAAAGGGTCGGTCATTCTTACTGGCCTTGGGATGTCGTGTTTACAAGCAAATTGTCACAAACGCACACACATGCATGCGCACACACGCACACATGACATCCGATAACCATCGCGGCATATGATTTCCTGCTTGCCTTTGACAAGGGATCATTAACTCAATAAAATATGAAAGCAATTAGATCAGTAACAGCTGGCGGCAGACTATGTCCATTTTAAACTGCGTGAGGCATTCATTGATCGCATAAACAATGGCATTTATAGAAAACAATCCAGTGCAGTACCGCTCAAAAAAGTTCCGTGGGAACCGGTATATTAAACCAAACAGTTAAAAGTTGAAGCGTAGAACTACGACAACGAAACCGACTAGTAAACCGATTTTTTCAAATCAACACCGTTTCACTTCCCCGACCTCATGATTTTTGAGAGATAAATGACATAGGGATTTTGAAGTTCTTACCCGGTACAGGATATCTTTCTGTTCCAGGCAGGGACTCGGTAATCGTTGTATAAAAGATATCAGTCCAGTTTCTCTGAAAAAAAGAAAACAAAGACAACTCGGAGTTGGAATGTTTTTCCCCCTGTTAGAAATTCAAGACAGATACATTATTAATAATTTGAACAAGTCTCTTTTGCTGACTTTATTTTAGATACCTTACACGATTTTCACCTATTTACTTTTAAGCTAGTTTTCATTTTGTCGCTAATTAATTTTTCAGCCCTTCACACTACATACACACTTGACACAGGTTTCACATCTGACTAATTGATGGACGGCACCAGATATATAAAAGCACACAAAAAAGTTACGTACCATTTGTGGTTGGCAAGCAAACTAGTCAAGTATGTATTAATTGCTAATAATTGCTTTTAAGGCAGCATGAATACGATTACAGTAAACATCACTTGAGGGCATAGATCATGTTAACGGATACACCCCACACCGCGTTTGATCTCATGGGGTGTCTTTGTTCAATTCTTAAGGTGCAAAGAGCATGGGAGTATTTTTTTACATTTGCGTTCAATAAGTAAACTTTGATATGAACGTTTTACCATAACTTGTCGTCAGATTTACCCCTTCCAATAGTCGAACGAATTACAATAGTATGCGGACTATTTTAGTAAACTCACTGCCTTTCTCTTCATCAATTTGTATAAAACAATTTGTACAGTCAACCTATCTCTTCCAATTTGCCTATATCAAGTATATATATAGCTATATATTAAATTGGAATAAACTGTACGGGTACAGCAAGCGTTGCTTAACGCTTCATGATTTTATGGTAAGTTTATTACTAGAAAATCCATGCCATTATTTGAAATGACGTACGTACCAGCATAATAGACAATACATGATAAGCTGGAAAGAAATTGATATAAATGCGTAAAATGAATTGAACGCGTTCCGACTACTAGGGGAAAACCATCACTGATATGTAGATTTGAGCCTATAGACCCTCTCCAACATTAGGAGATCTTACTCCCTTAATACCGTAGTTTCCCCTCCCCCACCCCTAAAGCTGATTTTATTCCACCAAAAGGTTAATGCGTCCTTCTTGCAGCCTGGAAGTCCGGAATTAGAGGTCCTAGCCGGGTCATACCGAAGACTTTGAAAATGGAAAATACCCTGGGAAAATCTTCAACCGATAGAATAGAAGATCAAATAATCACTTAAAGATGTTTCTCCCCCTCCCCTAATGAAAACTACTTGGCCCTCTAGAAGACTTTTAGCCCCTTCTTCATTTTATTTGGCTAGACTATAAGGGACAGTCAGAGTTTGACAGCAAATATTAACCTTTTGTTCCAACACTTCGTTTTTCCTTTCCTGACTTTGAAGAGGTCCTTTAAGTTCTGTGTTGTTGAATGGATGTTTCGTAATTTTGTTCGTGTAACAAAATTCCATACAGATGAAACACTAGTAGGCAGCCTCATCCATACATCCATGCAATGACCGATCACAACGTCAGACAATGTTGACAGATAATTTTGGGCAGATGCACGCTGTTTAACTGGAAATTCCCTACGTGGCTAACGATAGCGCTAATCCCTAACTTAAACCTAATCCCGACCCTAACCCTGTCAAAGAATGAAATCGGTACAATACAATGACAACAGCCAATCAAGTAGTTTCTTCTTAAACAATGCGCAGCAGTGCGCAATTTTTGTTAGTTTTAACTCAATGTACGACTGTGCATGGTGAGAATTAAAACTGTGGAAACATGTAGAAACGAATTCTGATTGCCGCTGTAATTTACTTCATGAAATCTGCCATACCTGTGTTTTCTCTGTCCGGTGGGCGTGATTTTTCCCAGACGATGGGGGGTGAGTTCAAGGAATCTACTCTCTAAATGTGTGAACTATAAGTTGCTCTGTATTACTAGAATGAAAACTGCGAATTCTCTCCGTTAGAATGTTAAGTAAATTTACCCAGAGAGTAAACTTCACTCCAAGATGAGTGAAAGTTCACCCTTTAACGCGTTCCTACGGTGATCGCATTTTTTAGAGAGTGATCACTGCAGGCACTCCATAATGAATGAAGCGTCGCTCTTTTGGAATGAATTTCACTCTTTTGGAGTAAATTTCACTCTTCGTGGTGTGAATTAATTTACACTCTAAGAGAGTGATTCCACAGTTTGCATTCTATTACAGAGTGACTTAGTTCACTCTTTTACATTTAGAGAGTAACCGACTAACCGTAACCTCAACAGTATTTTCACTAATCAAGACGTCTAATTATGTAAATAAAAACTGATACATCTGTCTTGAAAAAATACCCGCTTTCGGCAGACAATATGGTTGCAGTCTAAACGTTAAGTTGGAAATAATTAGAAAATAATCACACCCGCTGCGACGATTTATTTCAGCTTTGTTTTCTATGTTCTCTACATACAGCTCTAACATGTAATTAACCTTAGTTGTTGGGATACTGAAAAGCTCAATTAGTCAACTGTAATTTCACGTTTGAAAAAAAAAATACAATAGCGAGAAACAATGCCTACTGCCAAGAACAAACTAAAATTTTTTCAATGGCATAGAAAAGTCGATTGTTTTTATTGCTTAGCTGCACGCAATAACAGATTACTATCTAATGCATAATAGAATTTTAAACAGTTTAGCGTCATGAAAATCGCACTTATACCTGTCACGTTGTGTAATTAGTTATGCGGGCTTGGAGCCAGATAAATGTCAAGGAGGATTCAAGACATGTATACAAACTATTAAAGCGTGGTCCCAGACTTGCTCTCGGGAGATCGGGAATTCGAGCCCTGGCCGGGTCCTACCGATGACTTTAAAAACGGAACCTACTGCCATTGTGCTTGGGGTTCTCAGTAGGTATTTGTTAGGCCTTACAATTCCCTGTTCTCAGCATAAGCAATGGAGTAGGGAAAACAAGCCAGTGGGCCACAAAGGGAAAAAAGGCCGTGGCCGGCTCGACTTGAACCAATTGGTTGGAAACTCGGTCGTAAAACTCCATTCAACGTAACCTAACCTACCGTAATGGAGAGACGGGTGAAGAAAATTGTGGCCGAAAAGGCCTCCCACATTACTGGGGAATGGCACTTTCCGGGGCTATTTACCACATATGAAGAGGGGAATTACGTACTAGCGATATCATAATGACAGAACAATAAAACATACTATGTATTAAACATATAGGCGAATCCGGACAGCAAGTGATGGTCTGGTTTTAGTCGGCCAGCACTGGGGTCTATCACCTTTTAATCTTTCAATTCCATTGCTTACCTTTATCATGGATGGTTGTGCACTATATGCCTTTTGATTCCCTCCATTTCACTGTATGAGAGGGTTTAAAATTACATTTCAACAATAAATGAAGACAATTTAAGGCTAATGGACCCCACTAATGGCTGCCTTCAGTGAAGGAGCGGCTGCCCTCTTGTCTCCTCTTGACAACGCGCCTCTATACATATAGACAAATCCGACCAGCGCTTGTGTTCAGTGATTGTATGTATGTGTGTATATGTGTGTGATCGTGTAGGCGGGGTCTTCTAGGGGCGCTGCCTGTGTCTAATGGTTTGGGGTACATATTGTTATATGTCTACGATAGGACAATAACCAGCTTCACTGGGGTGGATAGGATTTTTGTCTTGGGGAATGACTGTAGGACCAGATTACCTCGGGAGCAGTGGCGTAGCCACGGGGGGGGGGGGGCACGAGGGGGAACGCCCCCCCCCCCCACAGCAAAGTTGTGCCCCCCATCCCATTGAAATCTGTCCCGCTTAACATGTTTTGAGCATGCGCACTTACATTTTATCTGCTGAAATGATGAAAGGTGAGTGGCCAATTTCTTTGAACTACGGGCAGCCTTTCACTTGCCCTCCCTGGTCTCGCTTCGTGGCACTGTATGCATACACCGGTAACTAAGAACGCGTTAATCAGCCACGTGTGTATCCTTTGTAGAAAACTATGCTGCGCGGTCTCACAAAATCACGGTGAGTCAGGTCAAAATGCTTGGGTATACATGCACACTCAATCGTGCTCGGGGCTCTTCGTGTGTTAAGTCTCATCTAGCTCCCCAAACCCTCTCAATGTGAGACAGGAATGCAACATGAATACTGTCAAAAGTTTAAACACTTGTCCATTTTCAAAGAGGAGTCTTGAAGAAAAATTGGAAATCAAACGATTAGGACCACATAGGCCGCACATACTCTCTGTATCGTCTTCACGTAGGTTTTCACCCACCTGGTACACTAAGTACGAATGATGATAGGGTAAACGCTTTAGCTATGCTATCAATTGAAAAGAAGTTCATAAGAGAAAATTCAAATTTTAATCAACGTGTAATTGAAATGTTTGCTCATCTCAAAGAAAGACGAACGCATTGTCGTAGCCACGGGAACCTCGAGCCAGTTGTAAGACTAAATTCAATGAAATAATGGTAAAGGTTGCAGTCAGTTTAATGCTCATCAAATGCCATGTGAAGGCAGAAAAATGCTTCGTTCTATAACCCCAATTTTGTAAATATAGCGGAGCTTCCGGGGGCTTCGCCCCCTGGACCCCACGCCGTAGGTGGGACCGCCAAGCGCTCCCACGGTGCCTTGGGCGCCGTTGGTCTATTCCCACCAATACCAATTTGCCCCTCCATGTATTTAGACCACGAGCCGCCACTAGCTGTCAGTCAGACTCAACAAAATGTAGTTCTGATAGTCTCACCATAGTTATCCCTGAGTTATATGTTGTGCCCCCTATAAAAAGTCTGTGCCCCCAGTGCCCCCCCCCCCGGTGAAAAAATCCTGGCTACGCCACTGCTGGGGAGGGATCTAAGAGAGAAATTTATGAAGATTTAAGTACCCTCGGAATCCGAGGGCAGGCCGACTTATATCTTCATACATTTCTCGGATGTAATATGCTGCAACATTTAACATCATTTGAAGCGAATTCTTTTGTACCCTTTTCAGATTTGTACGACCAATTAGTGTAGCTTTATCTTTCCAGAATTCTCTTCGAGGCAGTGAGAATAGCTAGGGTTACCATATTTATTATTTAAAAAGGACACACATGGATTGCAATCCCGGGGGAAGGGTCGGGTTGGGAGGATTGTGCACGTACCCTTTTTTTTGTTATTTTCAAGGGTGTTTAGATGCATGTCCATTTGTGGAATTATTTTTTGCTTTAACTAGAGTTTCCCAAAGTCAAATCCTGAAAAAGATATAGAAATAGCCAGTACTTTAGACGTAACAATGGATAACTAGCTCAACGTAGTCTAACGAGCCCTTGTAATGACCCATTGGGTCGTGAATTGAGCCCTCGGTAAACCTGGTAAATCCGAAGCTTTTCCGTTGCGCTGTTGGACACACAAGGCCAAATTTACCGGGAGCGCCGAACCCGAAGGGCAGGGAAAAATCACCCCAACTATGAAACTACTGGGGGCAAACATATCGTTTTGCCGCCTATAATTTGGGCAGATTTAAAAAAAAAATCAACAGGCGGAATAAACAGAACGTGCTATTGTATTATACAGATAGGGCTTATAGGAAGGTCAATTTGAGCCTATTTTAAAGCATTAATACTGCATTTAATGCGCCGTCTATGTTTTGTGTGTATGCGTGTCTGTGTGTGTGTATGTGTGTTTATTTTTTGTGGATATAGCGGGTGTGTGCTCGGGTTCTTGGGGTGGATTGCTTATAGACGAGTCCCGTCACGGCTGCACGGACACTCTCTTAAATCGTAAGATTTAAAATATTCAGTGGAGTTTAAATCTAAAAGAGTGGAATTAGTGACCAATCGGAGGTTCCATTGGTCACCAGTTCCATTCTTTTAGATTTATTTTAACTCTATTAGACTAATTTTAAATCTATTGATTTAAGAGAGCACGATCTGAAGTTCCGGCTGTTGAAAATCCCCCCCCCCCCCCTTCTACAAACCAGTTCTACGCACATACTTTGGGGAAGACTACACTTCCCCTCAAGATTACTGCTGTACAAGTCACAAAAGAGGAACGTTTATCGTCACTTGACTCACTTTTACTTTGGCGTCTGACTAGAAATGAAGTTTATGGGGGTGGACGCAGGATTTGGAGTAAAGTAGGCACTGAGAATTTTGAGAACCCTAAGCGGAACGACACTACTAATTTGCGCGTCGTGTACTGGAAATTTTCTTAGACCACTCCTACACAGTGTTTTCAATCAAATTTATTTTACGTCAAAATATAATTGGGGAAATCACCCCAATTATATACGTTATATACGCGGCGTGATAGTTTCAATGACCGCTTAAGGACCACATGGAAAATTCAACCTCCGCTCACAGCAATCTTTAAAAAGTGGACAATGCAGGTATAAATGCAGGTTAAAACAAAAGCGTACACAATGGGACTGAAGAGGGTGGGACCGTGGACTCCAAGCGCGAGCCCTGAAAGAAGCGGTCGAGGATCCGCCAGTCTGGGACGCTCACTCTGAAGCAGTGTGATGAAACCTTACCGATCAACAGATGTGCCCTATCGGCCAAAATGCCAATTGCTTCAAAATGATTTAATTAGATGAAGTTACGGCCAAATTTTTAGCCAATTTGTTTAAAACAGGCCGGCCACGACCTTTTTCCAGTTGTGGCTCACTGGCCGTTTTTCCTGTTCCGTGGATTACTGGCTTTCCACCCCTACTATATGCATTAAGGCTTATGCTGAACACCAAGTAGAATGGTATTAGGTTCCATTTTAAAAGTCTTTAATATGCTCCGGCTATGAGTCGAACTCTAGACCTCCCGACTACAAATCAGATGTTAACCACTGGAACATGCCGTCAAATGGAGCTCTTATTGGAGAGAATTGGGATATTTTTTACTTAACTTAGAATAACAAAGAATATTAATGAAAGTTGGAAAACCTCACGGTAGGTGACCGGTGTTATTCTATGATCTGGTTTCACATAATCAAAGTTCCGACTTTTCCATTTTTCGGAGCAGTGGGCGATCGCCCTGTCCCCCTCTGTAGCTACACCCCTGCAAACAAATGAGCCCAAATCTCATTAAACGAGAAATATCAGAACTGATGATATTTTGATCTAGCGCGAATCCAGTATTTTGTGGAATGTTGGCTTCCCCTTCCCTTAGGGACAGAAATCGGTTTTAAGGTCTCCCAGATGAAAAATGGTACAAAATGTTGCCTAAAACGTTATGAAATTTGCAGCAATCGCCTTTTTGGCAATTTTTGCCATTACTTCTTGTCAAACTTCTACATATGGGACACTTAAAAGATCACATACTGCTTTTTCATTGAAAGGTGTCCACATTTATGTCCATTGTATATGATTTCATTGCAATGGGACCCAGTGTGAACCTTCTTCTGGTTTCAAATCAGTGGCGTAGCTACAGGGGGAGATTGCCACCCTCTCCCAGCTTTGAAAAGTGAAAAATTCGGAAATTTGCCATTTGTCACACCAATCAACTACAGTGTGGTTTTCTAAACCCTTCTCTCATGAAACTCCGAATACTCTCCAATAAAAGCTCTATTTTTGTTATTATTTGTGTCAAAAATGTAAAATTTTCCGCGCGCTTTGCGCGCACCAGTTTGCAGTTACTGATGCAGTCGCGTTCGCTCATTAATCAGTTTGGTAAACTTTTCCGAACTCTGGAAATGACAAAATCACCAGATCAACGCGTGATGTCGGCAACTGCAGTGCTTTTCATGAATTTTCTCTTATAAATTCCAAATTTCCCCTATGTAAGCTTTTAACTCTAAGAATATCGTTGAAGAGCCCCACTTTGTAGATGCACTGGATAGATGCACTGTGTAGTAATAAGACATATGATCGCCGTGCAATCTCAGACTTGTCAGACTTGCTAATAAGAAATACAGATTATTCAGCACTTCCCGAACTTTTCACATTATTTCCCTTATAGAGGAAACCCAGAATACAAGTTTTTTTCCCAGTACAAGCTCATTTTCAAAACTTTTCTTAGAAAAGTTAAACGTTACGGCGAGTTTCGCTCGCCGAAAATTACGTCCCCAGAGAAATGGTGTCCAACTTATAAAAAATTGGAAAATTCGTGTGGTTGCTATTATATGTGTAAATACATGCATTTTATCAAAGTAAACAGTGCAGTTAAAAATATGACGTATTTCACCAGGGACTGTTATAGTAGCAACGTGATTTTACAATCTTACCAGAGTGTATTGAAGTTTCTGGTTTCTCCCCAAGGATGAAGTTTGAGGTGATCCGTTGACGACCTGGAGCAAAAGCGGTACCATCAACAAGCCAACCATCTTCATCCAGGAAAGTTACAGTTTGTTGGAAGACTTTTACAGCTGGTGATCTCTCCCTTGAAGCTTAAACGTGAAACATTAACTCCCGTTATAGTGTGGAAACCGTTAGATATGCAACCTTGCTGATAGTGTTAAATTCAGTTTTCACAGAGCTATACACTTCACAATAACAATGAATATTCGCACACGTGTGCTTCTTCTGCAGCTGATATGTTGTGTGTTTGTAAAACTTTCGCGCCTTAGATGTTTTAGGATTTTAAAGGCACGTATTGATTTTATGATTGCCCTCAACTGAAAATATCGAGTACAAAATCCCAACACAATTCCAGTCAATGAATAGGTTTAGAACAAATGCTGGTTTGTACATCTTATAGGTAGACTAAATTTACATGATACAAGTTGTTAGAATAGGATACACGTACAGAATGCTGTCCCTTGTGAAAATTGACTTAGCATAATTATCCAGATGGTCGGATGTGATTTCACCTGGTTCAACGTTACCTACATCCACATAGACGGATATCAAGTCACCGTAACTTAGTTCCCTAATTTCTTCTCTTACCTGTCATTAATTTGATTAGCCTTCAAAAATTCATGTTCTCTTATCACCAAATAAATTTTTAGATCTGAAGATCAGACAGAAGGGCAAATGCAGTGACCCAACTTGAATTAGTTCTGTTTCATGACTAGCTCTTGTGAATCACGTGACAACATTTTTGCTCCTAAATTGCAAAATTCTCTCACAGTGGAGATCTACCCCCCACTTCTCACCAATTGGTTTAAGTTGGTCAATAAGGGTAACTGCTTATATTGGCCTCTCAGAGTAGGCCTAGCGGCTTGATTTACTTGAGTATGCAATATTAAAAGGCCAAGTTCTCTCACCCCAAACAGTACCAATTCTCCTAACCGTCTTACTGAAGCCCCTCCCACAATTGTCTGAAATTCATCCTCATGCAGATACAATCTCAGTTTATTGCTTCAAGATGAGTACAGAAAAACTCAATTTATACAATCAAAACACTCTCAGTACCGTTCATGTTGTGTAATATAAGCTTTGGTACTCTGCATTGTTTGAATTAGCTGTCAGTCAAAGAGCTCAGCCAATTGAGAATTTCGGTACCCCCGTACCAAAATTGTAGTCTGGGGTGAGAGGTCTGGCCCTTAAAATCTTGACACATATGAAAGACACATTAATTTGAAGTAATTAAGAAAATAATTGTGAGAATTTAATTGCTGTTTCAAAGTAAGTTTTTGCGACTGGCAATGGCGTGCATAGGTTTTCTTCCAAAGGGAGGTCATACAGTATCATGGGGGACAGTGGCGTGGCCACGGGGAGGGTTTTGGGGGGTTAGAACCCTCTATGACCCAATCTTGCAATGCAAAAAACACCCAAAACTGCGGTTTTTCTCTCTGTCCTTAGACTTTTCCTTCATATCGTGACCCAACCCCCCATGACACCACCCCCCCCCCCATTACACAATCCTGGCTACGCGCCTGTTGGGAGATCGCAGGCCTAGTGGGGGAGATCTACGGGGAGGACACGGCCCTAGCCTTTAAAAATTGTTGGCCTCTTTAAGGAGGCTAGATGCAAAGTGATATGAGATTTTCAACTTTGGCAGGAATAGTGCTGAAACTTGAATTTTGGTGATCATAGAGATAAAAATGGAAGTTTTGCCCCAAATTTTGTGTCTTTACACGCAATCTAATGCCAAGTACGCTACCTTTCAAAGTATTTTTTTTTTAATTTGCGTAATTTTAGGAGTCCCAAATCATCAGTGATTGGTGTAGGCGGGCATACTGTAGCATACCAGTTTGGAGTTTTCTTGCTTGCAAAGGTAATTCTGCTGTGAAGACTCTCTAAGCGGAAAGCCGTCATCGGTTGGCGCGGAGCTTACAGGAATTTTTTTTAAATCGGGCCCCTCAGATGGCCGGAAACAGCATTTCCCAGATTTACAAACACAATCTACGGGGTCGCTATTTTTTATTTTTCTGAAGTCCTACCGACCCTCTGGCAAAGGGCCGTATGGCGAAACCAAACTTCAGTTTTCCGAAGAAGCTATTCTCTACTGAAGGACGACATGCGACCAACCTCACGGCCCTGTCGTTTGCAATTTGCTCACTTTAAATAAAATAACATCGCAATTGCAAAGTGATTAGAAATTTATTAAAAAACACTTTGATCCACAAAATTTCAGCCCGAGAGATTATCTAAGCGGAGCGCATCCATTGGTTGGCGCGGAGAGTAGAGAAAATTTTGAAAAATCGCGACCCCTCAGATGGAGAAAATTGCGTTTTCATGCTTGCAAAGAGCATCTCAACAGTCTATATTTTAAGCATTCGTTTGCAATAATAAAAAAATCAGCAGCTTGCTAAGTGCTCAGATGATTACCATCACATAAAATGTACCTCTTCCGTATCATTAGATTAAATGGTCTTGAATCTTGTCGGGGGGGGAAACTGTACAACGGAATTGAATATTTGTTAGTGTCTCACCATTGTAACTCTTGGCTTAATTCATTTCGCTGTATTGATGAAAATGTCGATGACTGTCCGACTTTAAATGATTTTACTCCTAACATCGTATGCATCAAATATCAAACTACTGCTCACCCCACATGAACACCCTCCGCCACCGTCTAGTACGTCTATGCAGGGCGGGGAAGGAGTTTAAGGGATAGACCGCTCCTCTTTGAGAATTTTTGAAAAAGTTGGTGATTTACATGTAATCTAATGCCACAGCTGCTACCTTTTGAAGTAAAATTTGGAATTGGACAAAATTTGCGTATATTTAGGAATAAAAAATGGCATCATTGACGGGACCATTGGGAGACAGTCACTAACTTTGCAACTTTTTGTGGAACTGGGCGTCCTTACATGCAATCTGGTGCCGCGTATGCTACCTTTTGAAGTAAAATTTGTCTTAATTAAGTACGTTTTTTAGTTCCTAAAAATTACATCCGTGAATGGGACCATGGTCCAATGCTCCCACCCCCTGCGCACGCCACTGCCGACTTGCCCTTGTCACAATTATTTCGCAATTACAGTAACACATTGATTTATAGCTAACATAAAAGAGACCTTTCCAGTGACGTAGCTACAAGGGCGCAGGAAGACAATCGCCTCCACTGGCTCTGAAAAATAAACTGAAACTTCGAAAATTTGCCATATGTGACACCAAATAATTTAGTAACGTCAGTGCGGTTTTGTTAAATTTAATTTTCTCTCATAAAATTACGAATTATCCCCAGTACAAACTCCATATTTGTAATTATTAGTTAAAAAACAGCAAATGTTTTCTCACGCTTCGCGCGCGGCCTCAAACTGCCATCTATAATACAGTGGTGCTTGCTCATTAACCAGTTGTGGAGACTTTTTCGTGCTCTGGAAATGGAAAATCGGAAATTTGCCTATTTGCGAAAACAGATAACCAAGTGACAACGGTCAATCACAACTCCTATTTTTTTCCTCCCATAAAATACCAAATTTTACGTCCAACATAATATCTTGAGTTTAAAAATACTTGTCTAAAAAAGGCAGAAAATTCCGGAAATTGTTAAAATGTCGTTGGAGAACCTCCATAAGCTTGGTTTAGATAACATTTTGTAACAACAACGACCTTCAGTCGCCATGCAATCTCGGATTTGCTGATCGATAGTGTAGATTATATGATGGTCTTCAAACATTTTAAACTGTCAAATCCTCTTACAGTAAATTCAGAATCTAAAATTTCCAGCAATAAAAGCTCCATGTTTTTAATATTTTTTTAAAAAAAAAAAGGACAACTATTTTCGTGCTTCGCGAGCCTCGTATTTCATTCCTAATAGGCTATTGAAGGCTGTTTCAAACTTTAAAAATTCGGAAAACTTAGGTGCTTACTCCACCCCCTCCCGGAGAATAGTGTAACATGTACCCTACTGGACCCGTCATCAAGGTCACTGTTGTGATTAGCGGAGGATTCTTTCTTGCATAAAAACGTTGATCTTTTTACCTAAAAATTTTGTGAAAGGTTCTCATCCAACACTAACTGACATACTATAGTTAAGTTTTCTTTCTTGAAATACTTTTCCAATGGCGTCCATATTCTTGTGAAAATCAGTGCAGAAACCGGGGCGCAAGAACGAAAAGTTAGTTATTCTTTTTCTCCTTCAATCTGTCATTGTCACGAAAAGCAATGCAGTCAAATAGGAAGGGACAGACAAGATTTATTTAATTTTACGTCATCAAGTTGGGAAAATGTATTCGTGCGGGAATAGATATAAGTGATCAAGGAGACGGCCTGGAGCCTCCCGGGCGGGGGAAGGGGGTTGCCGTTGTCGTTTTACCAGTCCTCTTAAATAGTTGATTGTAAATTGTCATTGTAAATGACCCGTTTTGTTCTTGAGTTTATCGTTCCTTTCTGTTTCTGTTGGGGACTTTGTTCCATTCGTGCCTGTTTCCTAGACTCCAAAAGTCCCGTCTTCCACTGAATGTAGTCCCATACACTCTAAATGTGAAAGTGTGAACTTAGTCGCTCTGTAATAGAGTGAAAACTGTTACTTTACTCCATTTGAGTGTATATTCACTCCACGAAGAAGAAAATTCAGTACAAAAAAGCGACGTTTCACTCTTGATGGGGTGTCTATAAGGACTACTCGTAAAAGAGAGTGATCACTACGTGTACGTATTTTAAAGAGTGAATCTTCATTCTATATTTGATTGATTTTCACTATTCTTGGAGTAAATTAACACTCTAATGGAGTGAATTCACATTTTCATTCTATTAGAGAGTGACTTAGTTCACTCTTGTACATTAAAAGAGTATTTTTAAGTAATAATCTGGATTCCATTGGACTTAAATTTTCTGTTTTGGGTCTAATGCCAGGAATTCTGATTTAATGTTTATATCATGCATATACTCTTAAACAGACTGTCTGATCTGTTTATATTAAATTCCATTCTATTGTGTATATCTTTATTTCTTGAGAAGAACTGTGCCGAATTTAACATTGAAAAAGGGATGGGGAATCGAAAATACTTACTAGATTCAAACACGTAACCCCTGTTAAAGTGACCTTGAATTTATTTACTCATTTTTGAGACCGACTTTGCGGTAACGTGCGCGCATGCTCCATGTCCGAAACGAGAGAGACGCGAAAGCCCGAATGGTTGTTCTGGGTTTTATTTGTTTTGTCGGAGTTCTGCATCTCAACTTCTAACCTTCTTTTTTACCGGGCTTTAAGACATTCTATTAGGAAATAAATTTTTATGTTGTACAAATATCTAACTTTTTATCTTTAACCTTCTTTAAAGTGCCTTTCATCTCCTGAACCATGGTACGGGATGCCACACACCCGGTCAACAGCGGTTTGCCCTCGACCCTGTGCAGTATATTTTGCACAGCCCTCTTCGAACAGGTTAATAACGATGGGCCGTGTATTAGCACATGATAATTCACGGTCGGATGTTAATGCAAGTGACAAGGGGCAACCCGAGTGTATCCAAAGTAATCATTAACCCCCGAGAGCGCATTATTACGTTCTTATATGCAAGGGTCTAGATTTGAAAAATCTTGTTCAATCATGCAGAATAATATGTTGATTTAAAGGCCAGTAAAAAAAAATTGTAAATAACCATTTTGAAATAGCGCAATCCTGTAGTAAAATGAAATGGCCCAAGATGAATTTATTCCGGGATAATACACGGTCACCTGACGTTTATCGACCAATAGAGTTGGTAATTATAGTAACCTAGCCTTCCTCCCTTTTCCACTGGCATTGTTTTTCCCATACACCATTGCTTATATGGAGTATTGCGCATGCGCATAGAGGCGTAAGTCTGGTATGACTCTGTCTGAGAATCTAACCTTGGACCTTTCTGATGAGTTGGATGCTGTATACCACTAGAAATCAGCTGAAGAGAAGGTATTGTAAGAGGGGGTTAATAAAGTGTCTTGGCTAGACAAAAGCTGTTTTTCGTTCCAAACTGTCAAAAAGGAGGCAGAGGCGAAGCCACGAGGGGGAGGGGGGGGGGCTAGAGGGCCTAGGCTCCCAGATTTTCTTCAGCCCCCCCCCCTCTCCCCCGCAGATTTTTTGCGTCATAATAAAGTAATTGAGAAAAAATAAAATCTTTGAACGGAAACAAAAACGGAAATACAGAAGTATTTCTTTCAAAAAACAGTAAATAAATAAAATGTGTAACATTTAAGAAAACATGCATGAATGTATGCGAAACACATTTTGTGCGCACGAATGAAATCAAGTAATTACTTCAAAATGCCTACTTTCACTAAATTAGATACCGTGGATATAATATGCACTGTCGCTTATTGCACTACACTTCGAAGATGAAACGAACGTCTCGACGACAAACTCGAATGTGACTTTGTTAGGTAAAGACCCTTTTTGCCTTTCGGATGGCTGGTTGATTAACCGAAAACAAAGCAATCATACACTGGAGACCATTCTTACACGACCATTCCTATACTTTATCATACACAAAATATGCCTTAGGTAAGGTACCGCCTTCGAATAATTCTTCCCTTCCATCCTTAACAAGTAGGTCTATGTCGTGCCTCACTTCTGTCCATGACAAGTGTCACTGTAGAACGATTTTTTCGACAAGTCCTCTTTTTAATAGTTGACACTGGCATCCGGGCGGATTTTTAAAATGTCCACAAGGTCCGGATTTCATATGTTTCCCACATGATCGCTACTTCCGTTTTGCGGTTTGATATTTTGAGATATTTTCTCACAGTATTTAAATTTTGACTACGTAATGTACCGATGATTGAAAAATACTTCACAATTTTGCATCTAGACACCAATGTAAACCAGAAAACATTGTCTCTTTGGTAGTATGTAAATGTCGCTTGTAAAATCTCTACAAAGACTAAAAAATGAGTATTTTGAAAATTTTCATGCTCCCCAGAAAGGAAAATCCTAAAACGCAGACCTATAATCAGCTCAAAGTTTTGCCAAACATGGCACCATTTTGCATGAAGGAAATCTAACTCAAAGAAAGTTTCTCAGAGGGGGACACAACTACTTTTGGTTTTCCTTTAAAGCTGAAATCCATTCAAATATTACCGAATTTGCGATCTACGTCCTCCTGAAGTTTACAATTTTCCCCAAGGGAAAGGGAGATAACGGTTCCCTTTAGTCTCATCCCCCAGGACACAGATCAGAAATGCCCAGTTTTGGGGTCCCTAAAAATGTATGTATTACCATTTTTCATAGACTGATATTTTATTCTCATTATGTGAGAAGTGACAGACATGAGATCCGTATTTCAAGGCTGGGTACATTCAGCTTAAAACACGTGGGAAGTGCCGTTTCCGGGCATCTGGAGGGTTTGTAAAGCCCCAAATTTTCTTTTACGCTCCGCGCCAACAGATGGTGGCGCTCCGCTTAGATAGTCTTGCCACCCCGGACCCTCGGAGGTACCAGCCCCCCTTGTTACCTAGCCCCCCCCCCCTTAAAATCCCATCCTGGCTACGCCGCTGAAAGGAGGCTACACCGCCAAGCAGGCTTGTCAATAGTTGGTGACAATTAGGCGCGGATCCAGGTGGGGCGCACGGTACCCCTTTTTCAATTTTAAAAAAGGAACATGCGCCTTCCAATTATTTGGGAAACCGCATGTAAGCCCATCTAGAATTCATTTTTCTTTTTTGAGGAAGGACCTCCGCACTTGCGGCTCTCGCTCGTCGGCCTGGGGCCGACTTTGTATGCGCCCTTTTCTCAAAATCCACACTATCAAAAAGGAGGTTATTCCGCCAAGCAGGATTATCCATAATCAGTAACAATCAGGAGCGAAAGGTGACGCGCACCCGGTGCACGCTACCCCTTTTCGATGACCAAAGATTTTATTTTTTAATATTGAAAATATGCTTCCCAAATGTTGGGGCTTTTTAAGAGCTAAAACGGACACGGCTAGACAGGCGAAAGGACTACTTCATATAGCCAGTAACCAAAACACCGAACATCGACACTCTTACAAACAAAATGAGGTTTCGGAAATAGCATAGAAGCTCATCTAGAATTTAAAAAGGAAAAAAGTTAGCGGCATAAATGAATGGGTTTATATACCAGTTTACACCAAAACTTGTTGCTGTACATTTACCCTACAATTACCCCTGAAAAATGATATTTACACTCAAATGTTGTCTTCAGTTACACAAAGTCTCGACGCCGGTTATCCGAGTGTCATCGTTGTCTACGAATTGACTATGCCCCTGGTGCCTCGGCATGACACCTCGTCCGGTCTATGGTCGCCGGGCCGTTTATCGGTTTAGTTCGATCAGCGCAAGTACCAGCCGGATGTCGGTCTATCGCTGTTCGGAGAACTGTCCGCACGGTGATAAGACAGCTAACCTGGACCTAACCAGAAATCGGTCAGACATCGGCGGAGCCCGGCCGATGTACAACTGTATCCGGCATGCGGTAGGTATACCTGCCGACACCACCCGTGGCCTATAATTCCCTCAAATCCATAAATAATGTACCTCAATGAGGTTTTTAATTCAAAACCCCATTACCTTTGACTGGGGTGCAAGAGCTATCGGCCTGTATTTCTCCGATCTGCACAAGTCTAAGGGAACACTTTTCCCCTACCCCCCCCCCCCCAACAGATACGCTACTGCTTGTAGTTAACTTGAAGAAAAAGTTTTGTTTTTCAAACTTTAATCAAAATTTACCTTTGTCCCTAAGGAAAGTTTGCGCCACTTAGACTTTAGTCTCCAATACGTGTGAGACAGACTTGAAGGCAATCCCCAGTGCTTCCAAACACAATATCAAAAGTAGGGCAGGGGGAGGGGATGGGATAGCAGGGGAGGGGATTGGATAGCGCAAGCGGAAGATTTTTTCCATGATGTGAAACGTTTTCATTGCAAATTGCTTCGTGTGGACTTCACCTTTTATATTAACAAACTGTATACAGATCTCAAGTCAATGGCTGGTGATAAGGCTATTTCTAATTACCCCGAGACTATTGACTTCATACATACACATTTGAAGCCCTGCAAAATTGCTCACCCTTTCAGAACATTGTCTGGCTACTAGAGAACATAGCCTATGTATGGACAATGGAAAGGGTGGAGGATGCCCTATTGCCGTGGCAGGGAAAATTGTCAGAAAAAAATACTGTTCGTGAGTGAGAAAGTTGATAAGCAAACAGCATGGTGTAAAAGTTCTCGCGCCGGATAATTTCTGTCGTTCAAAGAAGATAATGATTGTCCTCTTTCCCAAGCAAATAATTGATGACTTCCGTCGTAACCTAATTAATAAATTGCCAAACCCACATCATAACCTAAGCCTTGAACGCTTCCCACAAGTTATCAGCAACGACATTGAGCAAAATGTTGTTTGCATCACATTTAAAACTTTGGCAATAACATGACTTGTTTAGAATCAGTCAGATTCTGGGTTCGAGAATCTCTGCTTCTTCAAACATTTTGTAGCAAAGTTCCCTACCTTCAGTAGTTAATAGTTATACAACAATTGGGGAAAATCACGATGGTTTGCTCAACCTTTAGATTTTTTTTTTCCTCAACAATTTAGCATGTGATACATTTGCTCAGCTGTTTTAAGAACGTAAAAAAATCTCTCAATGGAGAAGGGCTACACCCCTTCTTCTAGAAATCTCTCCCCAAGAACAGAAGAAGTTGTGGAATGACCGGTGTGACGATTCTGCATTTCGCACCATGTCCCCTATTCTCAAACTTGGAATTCTATGTTAATGAGAGCTAGGACCTTCTATAGACGAATCCGATTAGCGCTTGTTTTTAGTGACTGTAGGCAGTCATTAGTGGGGTCCATGAGCCTTGAATCGCCTTTATATATCGTCTACATGAGTTTCAAACCCTCACATTCAGTGAAATTGAAGGAATTAAGATACAATGCAGTGTACAACAATCCATGATAAAGGTAAGCAAGGAAATCGAAAGATTAGAAGGTGATGGACCTCAGATATGGCCGACTGAAATCAGACCATCACTTGCTGTCCGGATTCGTCTATAATCTGAACTCCTCTCAGAGGACCGACTGCGATGGAAAATTGAGGTGTGCCATGTACAGATGTAGAACTGCAGATGATATGAAAAACAAAACAAACGAATGACAGATCAGATGTACAAAGGTTGCCAAGAATGAGAGAGACAAGAGATTAATCAGATCGAAAATTGTCACTTCTCCTGATCCGGAGTCATATTCATGCATGGCTCCTGTGTAATAGCATACACTATAAAACAAACGAGAAAACCTAGTCACTCTCTGTTAGGAGTGAATTCACTCCATAAGAGAGAAAATTAACTCCTAAAAGAGTGAAATCTACTCTAACAAGAGTAAAAAATCACTTTTTACCGAGTGTCTGCAAGGGTCACTCTTTTTAAAGAGTGGTCCATGTAGGCACTCCATCAAGAGTAAAACTTTGCCTTTGCCTTGGGGGGGGGGGGTGAACTTTATAATATTCAGTCTTCCAGTGGGTGAAATTTCACTCTTTATACTTTTAGAGTACAATTTAACAAACCTTAGCATCCGGTTGGGCCCCGCGCACCCTTTTCTACCAATCTGGATAAGGTATTTAACAAAGATTTATTTAATTTTGTTTCAAACGTCCTAATTCAAAATATTGAAATGAATATTTTCGTTTTGTTTCGTTTATTTTATCACTTTTATAACACTTAGGTAAATTGCATAGAAACAATAATAACACCGGGAAAGTGTGGAAGATCTGAAAAAGCAAAGCTTATACAGGGCAGATGTACCAGAAAAGAAAAAAAATTAGATATATGTATACATGCAAAAAAGGACAGATAAGAAGTAATTAAGAAGAAGGGAGAACATAACTTAGTAACTCTGTCGGTAACGTTCCTACCGTCTACTCAATATTTTTAGACCCAACTGAATATATTTTTACTAGTCCTTTATTTCCATATTTCCACACATATTGTTGGCACTCTAGCCTTAACGTAGCCGTTGAGCGGGGAGAGAACTGAGCGATGTTTCGGCCCCTTAAAGCGGCTCATTGAGTTGGTTCATGAAATTCAACAAAATTTTCCAAACCTGTTAAGTTTTCTTCACAAACCAATGACAAATGGTCAAACTTAGACAATCCCCATATCCTATAGACGAATAATTTGTTTTATGAGAGACAATTTAAATAAATTTGTTTTACGAGGGACTATTTAACAGTTCAATCCGGTTTTCAAAAATTCATGACCAGACACTTTTTCAAATTATGCACAAAAGAGTTACAAAATTCAAAATTTTAACCTTTTTTCGTAACTATTATACGTGAAACTTGACTGGTTTTGCTCACTGAAAACATTGTAATCTGGTAGTACCCTTTACATCTCTAATTAAGTTATGGATATCAACTCAATAAGTCCCTTTAAGGCTGTCATTTCTTTAGTTCCTTAAATTACGTAAAATAAATTTAACACACATTTCAATTCCACACAGTTGCATATTATGGCACCAGATTACGGATACATAATTTTTTCAAAGTTTCAACTTTTGTCCAAACAATATTTTACCATTCATTCCAGGCCAAGTGTTTTTCAGAACCAAGAAAAAAGCCTGAGGAATAATTGATGAGCCTGCCAGATTGCGTCTCGAATGTTCGGGTGACCTTTTTATTTTTTGAAAATTTGAGGACATCCTTTCCCATGTAACCCGATTAGGGGGATGTAGACTGTCCCCCAGATTCTCCGGGGGTTTTAGCATATCTCTGTATGAAAACTATGTCTCTGGAGACGTATATTATTTACTTTGGGGGGTTAAATGGACTCCCTACAAACCTAATAAGCCCGGGGGAACAGTTGTGGAGCAAGGAAAATCTGGGGGAAAATCTCTCCTCTCCCCCTCCCGTAGCGCAGCACCGCTTTGCGCGGAATGGTGGGGAAAACTAATTCGGACGAAAGTTTTAAAACGATTTGAGATGTTAACAGTGCCGTATTTCACGGGCAAGGAAGGTGTTCAGTCGTGCACCCAATGAAACTCACATTGTGGGGGGGGGGGGGATGGGTTGTCCCAGAATCATATTTTGGGCCCAAAATAAATTGAGTGACTCAATTAAACGACACGTATGTTTAGGGATAAAAGAGGTTCAAATAAACAGAAAAAGTCAATTCAAATAGGCTCAAACATGCCCTTTCACATCATCTAAGATGTTTTAGGCTAAACTAATTTTCAGATGGGCTCCATGCAAACAAATAATGACGCCCCAGGTAAGATAGAACATGTTCTATCTCAGCTGGACCCAGCTTTAAGAGCTACAGCCCAGCTGGGTTCCAACTTGGCTGTAGCTGGTAAAGACTAGCCCTATTGGGCCCTAGCAAGTAGCCCAGTAGGCGTACCTTCAGGGCCCAACTGGGCATGTTGGCTGGGTAAAACCCTTGGGTGTACAGTGGCCAACGTTTTTCCCACAAAAAGTTGCGGTACGTCACTTTTATCTGCTATTTTTTTTTTTTTTTTGCTATTTTTTTTTATTTCTTTGCAAAGGAAACTCAAGATGTTCTTTACAAGCCTAGTAGATCCTATTTTTGACAGTCTGAGGATTGGCGATCTTTAAAATTCCCTGTACGCTCTGGAGGCTCAGACACGATCACACTTCCCTCCCAGACCGTCTGTGCACGGGCTTGCCCAAGGACTATCCCATATCGGCCGTACTGGTCACACTGGTCGTACGGGTTTCTTACGAATCTTGGGTGCAAATTCATATGACGTCCATATGTTGGACATGTATTGTCATTTACCCTGAGCCCCTCAGAATAGCGACTGGAGTCAAGGTTCACCATCATCCGAACGAACTTCAAGACTGCGACTCAGAGACGTGGCTTCAGGGAGGAGGGGGAGATGTTCCCCTACGGCCCTGGCCCTGAAAATGGAAAAGATCGGAAATTTGCTCAGTGATATGCCAGATCATCACTCAAGAAAGCCCCGTAAACTAAAATGCTGTTTTCCAGGTTTTCTTTCATAAAATTCCGAATCCTCTCCAATTCAAGTTCCATACTTTTAAATATTTGTTAAAGAAAACAAACAAATTTTAACTCTGGTGTGAACCATTCTAACTCACTGAACTGTGTGTCGGACTAAAGGAGCTTTAAGATTTCACAAGGAATATAACACCTCCTTGATTTCACGACACCACGGACGGACCTTATGTACAACGAAATGACGTCATCAAGAGGTGTTATTAGAACACCTCCCTGATGTCATATTCCGTCTTCGGTCGCCGGTTGACGAGCGAAAACACCAGGTTATCACTGGAATGTCACTGGGGAAATACAGGGCTGAGGTGACGTCGTTACGTTTTAGATGTAACCCTCATCGTGCAATGTAAAGCTCATCTCAAATTGAACGAGGACCGAAGAATCAGCTCTACAAGGTTCTACAAGGTTGAAGTAGAGTTACGGTTAAAAGCGTACATGCATACTTCCATGCAACCTCTTGGAAATAATTATAACGGCTGGCAAGGCCGTTTTCTGAGGCACAGGCCCAGATGTAGGTAGATATAGAGTAGAATTGGCAAACCCAAAAGGGGCCGATTTTAATAAACATTCTAGCCAGGCATCCATATAGCCTATCGGTAGCCCTTGCATGACAGTAGCGTGGCCAGGATTGTGTCATGGGGGGAGGTTGGAGCACGAAATGACTAGGGAAAAGTCTAAGGGGGAGATAAAAAAACCGCTATTATAAGCATTTTCTGCATTTCAATGTTGGGTCATGGGGGTTTGAACCCCCCAAGCCACCCCGTGACTACTCAACTGCTGCCTGAAGGTTATTACGGTAGTTTACCCATTGATATTTTTCTCAAGGCTTACATAACAGTTAAAACATGGGTACTAATTTATCCGAACGTGGCGTAGCAAGACAATTTTTCAGGGAGGCTGGGGAAACTACCAAATTTTCCTATGTGAGCACCACTGTATTAGAGGCGTGATTTTCGGCTCGCAAAGCGAAATTTTTGCCGGCCCTTTATGAACAAATGTATTTAGAAACATGAGGTTGTATTGCAGAAAATTTTGGATTCTGTGTTTCCGGTAATGAAATTTGAAAAATTGGGGGATTACTGAAAAATCTGCAATTTCCTATTGGGATATCTGAGGTTTCACGGTGATCAAAGATCGTTGTTGCTACATAATGTAATCTATAAGGCCTACGAGGCTCTCCCGCGTGACCAAATTTTAAAAGTCGAGAGCTTAATTAAACTGAAGAAAATTTGGAATTTTACTATATAAAAGAAAATTTATGAAAAAATATTAAAATAATTCAAAATAGCGCTGTAGTTGTCACTTGATGATGTGGTGATCACATATGACAAAATTTCTATTTTGTCATTTCAATCAGGCAGAGAAGCATACCAAACTGATTTCCGGGCACCACGTTTTCATGATCAGGAATTGCAGGTTGTGACGCGCTGGGAAATATTTAGCTTAAGTTTTCGAAACAAATAAATTACAAATTTGCAGCTTAAATTATGTCAGACAATTTGGACTTTCGTGAAAGAAGATTTCAGGAAAACAACACTGTAGTTGACTGGTTTCGCAAAACTTTCCGGTTTTTTTCCTTTGCAGAGCCGGGGGGGGGGGGGAGCCCCCGGTCCCTGTAGCTGGGCGACTGATTATGGTTAGGCTGGCCCAAATGGACCCCTGAATGGTCAATTGGGCAAAACTGTATGGTCTCAGATGTGCAAAGATGCGGTGCTCAGGATGGGTTAAGAGTTCCACATGGTAATGTTTTTAGGAGTGCGGTTCGTCCTTCTGCAGCCACTTATAGTTTCTTCAAAGTTTTTCCTAAAGTCTTCCCAACCCTCTGGCAAAGGGCCGTTCGACGAAACCAAAAGTTTCACTGCTCACCGAAGAAGCTATAACGTCCACTGAAGGACAATACGTGACCAACCTCACGGCCCTCAGACGATTTACATTATTGGTCTTTTAGCAGTCAGTGACAATGAGTTAACCCCACTGACAATGTATCAGGGCAGTTATAGCCTACTATTAGTTCACAGCATAAAGAGCAAAATAAGTATTTCTCTGCCATGGTTTTAGCATAGAGCAGAACCGGTTATGTTCATAATTTTTCTGGCCAGAAAGAAACACGTAAACGTGGAATCCGTGGAAATCTTTTTATGTGCTAAAATGGACACGGCCAGACCGGCGAAAGGATCACTTCTACGTGGAATTCGTGGAATCGATCCGTAACGATTTTTTCGGAAAGATTTAATTCTGTAACGACTTGGTTTCTGCTTCTCCAGATGAGTTTTGTTACATGGTAGTTTAAACTCCCCACGGTTCTTAGAGTGATTTTTACTTTGAAAAGCATTGTTGTTATTTTTATTCCTTTCGGTCAATTTAATCGACTTTCTCTCAGTCTCATATAAAAAATGTAAGGATTATTTAGTTAATAAAATGACTGATGACTATAAACAATAACTGATTATTTAGGCCATCATTAACCCTTTACCGTTGTTTGGGTCCTTTTGGACCCATGCGGAGAGCTCGGCTGTCACCCATCTTTACTGTTTCACGCGGAGCTCGAAACTGCGAGTAGCTACCCGAAAATTCGGCCACAACAACGAGAGAGAAAATAGTTTAAGGTCACGGGGTCAATGGCCTACGGAAGCCGATGCGGGGCGGGCTAAGTCCGCTTTTCCGCCCACTCCCGAGGCGCGCAAATATGCCCCTATCGGAGCACAACGGTAAAGGGTTAAGCCTTAGAATAATGTAATGCAGAAAATGACTGATGACAACTTTAAAGACAACTATAAAGAGCCCTAGGAGTGTCGACAGGAAACTTAAAATGCTGTGATATGCACGACCACGCCAGTTGAAATAAATAAAAAATACTATCGGAATGGAAGATATAAAGAAATAAATGATACTCAATGACAGTGGCGAAGCTACAGGGGGCAGGGGCGATTTCCCCCTGGCTCTAAAAATGGAAAAATTCGGAAATTTCCCATTTGTGACACAAGTCAACTACAGTGTGGTTTTCCCAACTCTTCTTCCAATGAAAAATCTAATTCTTTTCAGTAAAAGTTCAATTGTTGTAATTATTTGTTTCAAACATGCATAATTTTCCGCTCGCTTCGCGCGCAGAAATTTTCAGTCAGTAATGCATGTAGTCGTGTTCCCTATGATAAATCAGTTTGTAAACATTTCCGAACTCTAGAAACGAAAACAACACCAGATTATCGAGTGATATCGGCAACTAGTGCCTTTTTCATGAATTTTCTATCATTAAATTCCAAATTTTCCCTTATATAAGCCCTTGACCTTTAAAATGTTGTACAGCCTCAATTTGTAGGTCTTAGATAACACTGTGTAGCAACAACGATCTTTGGTAGCTGTGCAATCTCAGACTTGCCAATAAGAAATACAGATTCTTCAGCAATCCCGAACTTTTAACATTTCCTTACATAGAGAACCCCAAATCCAAAATTTTCCGTCTGCAATACAAGCTCCACATTTTCAGATTTTTGCTGAATATAGGGCAGAAATTTCGGCGCGCTTCCAACGCCCCAGATAACGTCTCCACAGAAATGGCGTTCACAATTAAATAAAAATTCGGTAAATTTGGGTGCTTGCCTCCCCCCCCCGACCGGAAAAGTCTAGCTATGCCGCTGCTCAATGATGTTCTTTCCACTCGCTTCAGAAACTTAATCCCCCTTTAAAAGCAATCAGACGACTTTTACTTCAATATACTTTTTTACGATAGGCTTTTTACCTTTTTATGAAATACGCTTCTGACAGTTGCTATAATGTCACGTTAGATAACCCGGAAAGGGCCACTTTCGGTGATCCTGGGGCATATTTTTGGCCTAAATTTTCTTTGTACGCTCCTCGCCAACCAATGGTGGCGCTCCGTTAAGATGGTGACCCTAACTATATCCTCCAGTGGCGTCACCAAGGAGGGCCAGGGCCCGGAACGTACCCCCTAAATGATAGTGTCCCTCCGTATGTCCCCCAACTGTGAAATTTGAGATAATTACGATATGTCTTCT
Organism: Holothuria scabra; assembly: GCA_037179385.1. NCBI lineage: Eukaryota > Metazoa > Echinodermata > Holothuroidea > Aspidochirotida > Holothuriidae > Holothuria > Holothuria scabra. The sequence goes on from CM074187.1 coordinate 31,427,170, forward strand.
TCAGTCAGCATGAGAGTGTGACTATGAAAATTTTTAAGATTGAATTCTTCTTTTGACAAGAAAAGACTGTAATTTTCATAACGTTCAACTGCATGGAACATCGCAAAAACACCTGGAAAAAGACCATTTCCGGACGTCTGAGGGTGTTGCGTTTTTCAAAAAATTCTCTTCGCTTCCTACTTCGCTATCCGAAGGAGGCGCATAGCTCAGGTAACCGCAAGCAAGATTATTAGGCCAACATTTTTCCTTAAGAGGATCACATCTAACTGCCCATCAACTGCTTTCTCTTTCACGTTCAGCTCTCCTTCTTCAAAATGTCAGCCGGATTCGCTCTTGATAGTATAGTTTCACTATTTTTTTACCAATAAAATCTTAATTGAAGTTGCCCTGGAAGTAATAGACAAGTGTAAAGACAATAGAATTACCCGTAAATTACGACCTTAATACCTAACAATCCCTGTAAACCCAAGAGCTTCTCCCTCTGGACCCCCACCGAGACATACATCGAACTGCCCACCAAATTCTTTTCTCAATAGGCCTAGTTCATCTTCCCCTTTTTTCAAAATGTCATCCGGATCTGCTCTTGGTAGTTGAATCACTGGGTTTTTTTTTATCAAAAGTAGTTACTGGAAGTTACCCTGGAGGTATTTTTCAGACTGTTAAGTCAATAGAAGAATACTTAAATAGCGACATTTAATACCTCACAAACACTTTAAAACCCAAGAGCTTCTGGGGTTTTCCCCCTGGACCCCAACCGGGGGCTCCAACTTAAGGCGGGCCCTTGGACCCACCCGTTGAGCCTTGCGCTTCCGTCCCGTTCGGTGGCGCTTAGGGAGCCATGACTGGAGTGTAGCAGTGCCCCCTTTTAAAATTGTTGTTCCCCCAGTGCCCTCTGGAATAAAAACTCTGGTGACGCCACTGCCCCTTCCACTCCCCCACTTTCAAAGACGGATCGCTGCCCATGAATGTATGAATGTCAGAAATCCATCCTCAACCATACAATCTCAATGTGACGGTATAGCTTAATCAAAACACTCTCAGTACAGTTTATGCTATGTAATATCAGCTTTGGCACCTGCTTTGGCCTGCATTGTTTGAATTAGCTGTCAATCAAAGCCTGAGCTGAGCCAAATGATATTTTCGGTAAACCGCTACAAGAATTGTGTTTTTTTTCCGAGGTTTCCGCTGTCATGGTGGTCGTTTTTTCGTTGGCGCCCTGTCACTATTATTATCCTGCCCGGCCCTATAGAGCAGGATAGATAGAGTTGGCTTTGCTTATTTATTGTAACGGAGTAGGCCTATCCATCGAAATTGGAAAATTTTGCCACTTTTAACAATCTCAAGTTAATATTGGAGAAAAATTGTAATTTTATAACAGTTTGGGGTTTTATGGAGGAATCTGACGTTATCATGAGGAAAATAAGTATACGGGGTGATCTTTAGTTTTGTTGAGGTTACTGAATATCATCATGCAGATTTAGGCCCTATGACCATATTGGAGCATTCTCCCGAGGAAGAGAATTGGCTTCGCATATATTTAAAGTTTTATATTTCATTTATTGTCATAGGCGTACGGACGCGTGTCAGTTTGGGAGGGGCAGAATTGTCTCCTGCCCGAAAGTCTTAGTCGAGCGCACAGAATTTTTTGAAAAATTGAGAACCCCCGGACAGCAGCAAATGGCATCTTCTGGGCTCGTAACTAAAATTAAAGAAGTCATATCAAATTTCTTTCGCAATATTTTTTTTTTCACTTCATAATACTGCCCCAAAACGAAGAATAATTTACAAACGCGCATTGCTCTTTTCAGTTATCTATTCGACTAAAACACCATCTATGCGGAGCGCCACCATCAGTGGCGTGGAGCGTACAGAAAATTGTTAAAAAGATCTAACCCCTAAGATAGCCGGAAATGGCATTTCCCAGACTTGAAATGAAGCAATCGCTATTTTGAGCTTTTCTTTTAAAATGAAAGTTTCGCTTCAATAGAGAAAAAAAAAACAGGTAAGAGGTACTGCTACAGTTAGATGTAATGGCCTTGTCCCTTTTCGGAGAAAACTATGAAACGGAATTGAAAACATACTATAATGTTTTGACTATATTAAGAATGTTCGTTGAATTCAATTGCAAGGTCCACTAAAGATAAATTGAATGTAATGTCAAATTAATGAGCCGCGATGACATCACAGATCTACATGATGCACCAAATGAAAAGAAAAATTTGCATTACTTTGTAGATTTGCATCTTCCGAAAGCTATATAGTATTGAGATGAAGATTTCGCATCCTAAAAAAGAGAACCTTTCTGCATATCCTGAAGTTAATAAATTATGTGTCCGGGAATATCCCTTTAATTATCCTTTCGGGGAACGTTTCTGTAAATGTACAATCAAAGCAAACGACAAAAATCGCGACAAAAATGTTGATGTTAATTTAGTTAACGCTGATATTAATTTCATTAAATGCTGTCATTAATCATGTTATCATGACTGATCAGGAAGTAAAATACAACGGACCATTTTGCCAGTTTTTTACTAATTTTGTTCTCAAAATGTTGCTTTTCATTACATATGTTAGAAAGGATCTCTGAGCTTTCCACGTTCCGCGAAAGGCTACGCGCTATCGTACAACTCAAGTTCCACGCGCTGCCGTACAAATTGCACGGCAGCGCGTGGAACTTGATGCAGGACGTGGCAGCGGGTGTCAGCGCGCGGAATAGTAGGACCCAGCAGGATGCATCCATAGAGTACAGGATAATAGTAGGATAATAGGAATCCTGCTCTATGGATACATCCTGCCCATAGAGTATGCATATTACTGTTACACTGGTGTGTCGCAATTGCTTCATCATCTTTCCACTACTTTGGGGAGGAAAAAAAAACCTATCCCTCTTATTGGGGTTTATTTTTCTAAGGAATTTCAATATCTTTTTGTACTGAAACAAAGTCCTTTTTACATTTTCAAAGTCTAGATTTGGCTGCAAATACTCCTACCGTGAGGATTTTTTCCTTGGTCTTAACCGGGTAAACTGTTCTGCAGAACCGATAACCTTTACCTGAAATGAAGGGAATGTGGAAATATTAGGTTGCGTTGTAATGCACCACTACACCGAGGACATCGAAAACCAAACTAGGTTACTACAATTAAACGTCGAATGGGTCCTGTACTCGGCTAAGTTTGGGTAAAAATTCCGATGACTTGAAATCTCGTGCAAGAGTTGCACTTGTGGCGTAATTTAGAGAAACGCAGTTTGAATTTAGGTGCTAGGTACAGGTTGCCATTCATTGGACACAACTGAGAAGACCAACAAGACGAGCTCGAATACTTGATAAAGTACCACTGGCACTAACGTTGGCCTAGTAATAGTAGTACCAGGCTGTAACTTAGCTTGGCCAAGGCCGCAGCGTAACTGCCGTAAGTTTTACATCAGGCCTGGACTAGGCTAAGAAGTTAGGTGCAGGCCTAGGGCCTAGCTATTCGGCCCATTCCTAGGCTAGGCATGGCCTACGGCAGGCACAGGTCGTCCTTGCGTTAAAAAGTACACTGTCTACTAGCCTATGGCTAACGTTAGTGAAAGAGACAAGGTGGCCCACATTGCTGTACCACATGAAGCCTGAAGGCTTTGCACAAAATTATTCATTATTTGCTACCTTCTGCTTGTTACAGGTCAAGTTTAAGCAGTCCCCCAGATTTATTTTGAAGCAACAGCTAAATATCACAATTTTCCTCTTGTTTCTCTACAAAATCAAAGAATCTTTTATAATATTCTAAGACTTCAATATTGCATATAGGCCTATGCAAAGTAAACCAAGCAGTTAGCCTAGGCCTACTTCTTGTAAATTTCTCATTTGAGAAGAAAAAAGCCTTGTCACATGAATTTCAACAGCCAGTCTTGAAATAGGACAGTATACTAAATTTCTGCAAGTTGGACTGACTGCTCTTGCCCTTTAACATCTTCAAGTTGCTCAAATGGCCCCTGAGTATTGCAGTCTACTGCTATCTGATAAAAAAGAGAAGTAGTAGGCGAGCCTACAGAGTAGGCCTAGCCTAGTCTAACTTGTAGTAAATGGTATGAAGTGGTTTTGCCCTGCAGCCTGATAGGCCTACGTGTAAACTAAAGACTTCAATAAGGTTCTGAAGAGATCTGATTACATGTTCAATTTAGCAAACTATTGGTAGGAATTACAGTAAAAAGCAAAGCTCTTGTTTTTTCTGACTAAAGAGTTAACTTGCTGAAAAACTCCCAATTTTTTTTTGTCTTACTCCACTCTAAACACCTGGCCCTCACTGCCCAAACAATTTCATTGTTATGACTTTAAAGCACTTACACTCTGATATCCTTCTTTAATATCCTTGTATAAATTTCAAGATTTTCACAAAGTGAGTAAAATTCCATTGTTTTTTCACTTTCTCTAACTTGTTGTTGTGACGACATTTTTCAAATATGTAGGCCTATTTTTTTATGCTAATTATTAATCTTGACTTTTGCACTTAGTAATGTGACTGCATGTGACTCTTAAATCTTTTAAAACTAACAGTAGTGTTTTTGTAACTTACAGTAGTGTTTTTGTAACTTACAGTAGTGTAACAGCCAATTTTACCACCAAGTTTTACTTTCTTGCTCCCCTCTATTTGCAAAGCGACTTGTCAAGAAACCTACTGTACAGTAGATGCAATGAAAAAGATCTTTCAAGTTCATGGAAAGTGTGGTTTAATATTGCAGTATCTGTAGGTGAATTTGTGAAGCTGTGAGGGATCCAGGGTTTATTCCAGTCTTTGGAGTGGCAAGATGTTGGGAATTGTAGAATTGTGTTTGGGGTAGCTTTAGTACTGTATGTGGTTATGTATTTTGCTAATTTCCGAGTACTTGAGCAAAACATGCCTTGGTTTGGATGATCTGCAATTCATTCTTGGTCTAAGTTAGTTAAATTTCAATTTCTTTCTCAGGATTCCTAGAATTCCTGATTCCTGAAGGTGACATTGTTCCAACATCAAGGAGATGTGGCATCAATAACATGGATCTCAGAAGCAAGAATCTGTCCAATCCTCTCTTGACTTCATCCTTAAAGTCACCCTTACTTTCATCAAAGAAGGGATCGGGTTTAGCCTCAACTGAAAACAAACTGTTGAAGAGTTCATCACTCAGAGTGAGCTCACTGTTGACCCAGAAAAGCTCAGTTGCTTCTGTGGGCCAAAGAGAAGAGGCAGCGGCTACCAGCAAAGTAGCAAGACTGACCAACCCTTTGCTTTCTGACACTTCACATCAACTCCTCTGCCTGAAAAGAAAAGCTCCTGTAAAGTACTCCCCTTCCAGTTCCCTTGATGGCAGCTCGCAGATATCTTTGTACGAGGATAGATTGATTAGCCAGAAAACCAGCAAAACTAAGAAGCGATTGCTTGCTAGCAATGAGGAGCAAGTTGGATCAAGTCATGTTTTTAAAACAAGCTTTCATCACCAACGCCATGGAATGCCAAGTGCAGGAGGGGTTCTCTCTGGCACAGAGAAAGGGACAGGGGAGAAGCAGATTGGTATTGATGCCATCCCTTATTGGGAGCGGACCATTTCGTCTGACTTTGCATACCCAGAATATGACTTTTCAATGGATACATATGATGCTCTTTGTCAAAAGGATGAAAATACATTTGAAAAGCTCCAGCTACAGGAAGATGAAGAAAAGTTGGAAGAGGAATCAGCCCAGATGTATCAGAAACAGAAGGTATGTAACTTTTTCAACACAGTTATCATGGCATGGAAATATAGGATGGGTGGTCAAAATGTGCAATCCACCTCGAGTCTGGAACAGAAACCTTATCCTGTATTTGTTCTCTTTAGAGCAAAAATAGTTATTGCTTAAATCCATGATCCCCAAATACTCAAGACTTCTTTAGGCTTTAGAAACTCCCCCCCCCCCCACAACAGTTGTGGGCAAAACAATGGAACACGTGGCCACATGCATTTGGATTCACCCTGCACATGTAGCAGACTGTGCGTGTATTCAACTGATTGACAAATCAGCTGTCTGCATTTGTTTATGTTGGTTTGTTTTGCCCCCAAAGGAGGGCCTACTTTCTGTTCTGTGACATACTGTATGCTCAAGGTCTATAAAATTACTCATCTTTTACCCCATTTGGCCCAAAGGCCTCTAAGCAATCTTGCCAAACCAATGTCATGTGGGACTTTTTTTCTTAGGGGGGTTAGGGCTGCTCTAGAGTCTAAACATGTTGAGAAGTTGAAATGAATCCAGAGAGTTACTGCTCAAAAATTATGTAGTTCCAGACTTTGGATTTTAGATTTTCAAGCTGGATTGCTGTAGGTGTGCTGTGTACATGTAATTCAACACTGATTCTTTCACTTTAGTTTTACAGTAGTTTGCATTTACTGTAGGTAGGCAAAAATTCACTTCTTACAGTAATTTGAAGTGAGTGATGGTGTACAATTGCACAAGCTAGCCGCATATTTCAAGGTATGTGATTCAATGAGGAAAATATGGTCACATGATTCTCAAGCACCATTCATGACATAGGGCAGATTACTACACTTTCCCCAACTGGGGTGACTGCAATTTTTCTTGGATTAGCAGAATGTACAGTATCTTTAATTTTTTTTATTATTAATAGCACTTGCATCGTACATTTGCATCATCATTTGTCAGTCAAGTGTTAAGGTTTGCATGCTTTACTCTGTGCTGCAGTCGTATCTTTTGTGGTAACGTGTAAGAGTTCAGTACAGTACTGTACATTTCTATATTGCACTTACTGTTGTAACTTTCTTATGAAAATTTAGGGAATTTACCCAGTTATGGTTCGAAGCTATCATATCCTTATGAAGAATTCCTTTTATTATGCAACCTGAGAAGTTTTATTACCTTGCCATGGTGTAATTATTAACCCTATTGTATTTTGTGGTGAGTAATGAGTATAGATTACAGTGCATGTAGGGTACATATATGGTAAATAGTGTAAACTGTTGCTTTTTTTATACTTTTCAGCAAGGTTTCATAATCTCTTTGAGTTTAAAAATTTCTTGTTTAAAATGTTTAAAATTGTTGTTTTGTGTTCTTTTTTTATCTTGTAGCAAGATTTCATCAATTCTGTGAGTGCTTCACTGATTGGGAATGCAGATTTTCATGATGCTGAAAATGCCAACAGGGTTGCTATTTCTGCAGCAGCATCAGAAATAATAGATTTTGATCCAGAGTTTATTCTGAAGGTAATTAAATTTGTAACTCTTTTATGCTGCAAAGCAAACATTTAAGAGAGATGGATTTGGGCAGGAACAGCTGAGCCTTCTGGAACAGAACACAGTACTGTACGGTAGCTCTGAACAGCTCAAAATAGCTCTCTGAGTTATAAAAAAGAGGCCTTTGTGCCAAGTACTGTACATTATAGATTGCATTACACATTGTAACTTATCGCAAAGTGGAAGCAAAATACTGTATCCAGAGCTACAATGGAATTGTGTGTGGGTATGGCAACAGTCAACCCTGCTGCCCCAAAAATGAAGTGACTGTGATCAGAGTCATATATGTGACATTATTTGTCCTCACTCAACTTTGGGAATGATCCCTCCCCTCTTCCTCCTCTGCTGTCCAAATTCTGGGGGCTAGCTGTTTTCTTTTCCAGCTTACCTACAATACAGCCACCCTATTTAATGGTACAGTACTGTACAGTAGTTACCTTTCAACTACTTTCAATATAAACTCATTCAATTTCTTTCCTCAATATAGGTAGCTCTCTATACAAGAAAGGAACTGAATATTAGGACTACTGCCAATTTTCTTCTTGCATTTGCATCGTTCCACAAGGAATGCCGTCCATTCTTAAAGAAATATTTTCAAAAGAGCATTGCACTGCCGTCAGATTGGATTGAAGTAGCAGAGATATATTTGGTATGTAGTAAGCTGTAAATACAAGTCCTACTATTGTAACATGTAGGCCTATTCTGTGGTATGCATTGATGACACACTGATATCATTGTGGTGGAATAACAATGAAATGCATGGTCACACCTCTGAAATTTGTGTAGAACATTCATAGAGCAGTGGGCTGCATGGAGTAGAATACATCACATGCATGTAGAATTCTTTCAGTATATTTCATTAGTTGACTAATTAGCTGTTTGCAAAAATTGTTGATATTCAATTATTATGCCTCCAAGGGAGGACACACTTTTTTCATGGTGACATCATATGAAGGTCCATGTATGCTTGACTACACCATACTGTACATACAGTTTGTTGCAGGTTGCTGTCCTGTTCTTTACAGCTGGCTCTGTTGTTTCTAATGTAAACATTAATGCATGAGATCTATTGTTCTAACATGACATTACTGCATGAGATCTATTCTGTTATTTGGTTCGACTTAATTAATTGGTTTTGCTTAAATTACTTACACACACAGACATTCCATGATGACTCAATTAGTTTTGGGGCCCTACCTTCAGCTCTTCGTAAAGTTATGATTGCCAAGTTTCCTGAGTTTGATAAATATCAGCTGGGTAAGTCAAATCTGTTCAGCTTCACAAACAGTTATTAATCTTAATTAATAACTGTTAGAAGTATTAATAATTATAAGAAGTGTACACTAGTATCTCACTTGTCCTGTTACAAGATCTGCAAGTAAATATTCACGTTCTTGGAAGTAGTAAACAAAGCTTGTGAAGTACTGTACGTAATGAATCTAGGGATTCTGCAAGAAACACACAAAATGGGGGGGGGGGGGGAATTTATTACTGTGTTAACTCCAAGTAAATCCTAAGTGCAGCTCCCCAGGCCACACGAACTTGTGTAAACATATGACCCACATACTGTACATAATTTCAGTGATGCAACTTTCTGTCACTTAAAATGTAGGTAGTGATCAGATCTTGTGCAGGCTATCAAATGGGAACTCTATTAGGTCTGGTCACAAACTTTCCCAATTGATAGAGCTTGGGAAGTCAGCATTGGGGTGGGGGGAGGGATCGGGTTTGAACTCAACTTTGGTCTTGTTTCATAGCTAAACACTTGAGTGTAGGGTGTGTACAGTAGAAGGATTAATCTTTATGTAATACATTTAAGGAGGGCTTGATAGATCTTGTCAGTCAACTATTTACACAGAGACCAAAGTTAAACTGGTTTTGGTCAAAACAGATTTACTGTTTGTAGTTGAATCATGCGATATGAATCTCCATTCAGGCCAACTCTAATAATGCAAAGATCCTCAGTGCAAATTAAATGCAGAAGATCCAGTGGGCACTTTAAAATGGTGGTATTTAGGAGTTATGTCCAACTGTTGTTTGGGTTATTTTCCAAGAGATACAAACATGGGTTTGCTGTGTTTGCACAGCTGAAAATTCCCTTTGGAACCCTTTGGGGTAATGCATGTCATTCAAGCATGGTGGCCAGGCCTATTTTCTGGTAGCTTTTATCTTGGGTTTGGTTATAAAGGGAAAGTGTTCCAGACCATGTCATTTTTGCCCATGAGGTACCTGTGTGATAATGTTGGAATGTTTGAATATCTTTTCCTGTAGATCTAGCTTTACCCTACACTTTAGGGACATACACTTTATGTCCAGGGTATAGCAAGCAGTTGTGTAATATGTCCTACAACAAGCAGTGTTACTTTATATTCCCTGCAGCATTATCAAAGTTGTGAATAAACTGAATTTAATGTGAAATTAATGAAATGCAGTGAAATCACAGATTTCCCACAATGCACTTTATCTGAAGAAACAATCCTCACTCCCCCCGTCTACATAGCTGCGTGTAATTTTGTTTGATTTCCAGTATTGTTCATCACAGGTCAAGAAATTTTAACATCATTAATCATTACCAAACCAAAATGAAAACATTGCTACAGGGGAAAATTTTTTGTCCTTTTAAAGCCCTGTCCACACTATGCGACTCAATGGGATACAACCCATTGCAATGACACTGTTCAGACGAGTTGCAAAGGGTGGAATGCTTGGTAGCTAGTTGCAAGCAGACGCACAACCTAGTTTCGTGTGACGGAACATGTTCGGTCACGTGAAACTGAAACATGAAAATGACAACAGTGACAGACTTTTGGAATGAAGCCCACAGAGTGCACTGTAATTGAAACGGACTGAAGACACTCCTTTCTCTTCAATGTTACAAATAAATAGTTTGTTAAACTTTAAAATTTTGCGTGAATTGCTTCAGGGATATTCAACGTGTTGCATAATATGGACACTATGCTCTTAAAACTAGTTAGTAGTCAGTCGCTCATCACGACAAGACAGTCTTGTTGCAATAAGTTGCGTCCTATAGTGTGGACAGGGCTTAAGAAAATCTCCACACAGTGTCTCCTCAAAGAAAGGTTTTTTTGTAACAATAATTATGTTTTGCAGCAAAATACAACAAGCAAAAGAAACAAACTGATAAGAAGAAGAAAGAAAAAGAGGTGGCCAAGACAGCAGACAAGGAGGATGGAGATAGTGATAAAGAGAAAGATCCAGAGACAGAGGACATAGAGAAACGGTCCTTTAACTTGAAAGAATTAATTCGGAAACTTCATATCACAGACCCCGTGGAACATGTGATGTGTCTTATTGGCAAAAAGTAATTACATTTTTAAATTTTTAAAACCACTGAGGTTTAGTGATCTTTCCAGTCCTTTAAAATGACTAAGAAGAGCTTTATTGCATTGCAAGTAATGAACACACTGTGGGTAAATGTTTTGTGGAGTGGGTGTTTCAGAGTAAAGATTCTGCAATCATCCAAGGGCTTTGTAGGCTAAAGGAGTGTGTCAACAAGAAAGAGTGCAAAAGAGCGATTCATATAAGTTGTGGAAAATTCTTTTCTTCACCAGACTGAGAGGAGAATGGTATTTTTTGGAGGAGGTCATGCTTGAGTGGTGTACAGTATTGTGGATGATTTTCCATTTTGCATTGCATTTTCATTGCATTTTCATTGCATTGCATATTTTTAGCCATTACATAAAAATTCCTTTACAAGATTCATAAAACCTTCAATTCCACCTCAGCAACCAGCAGCCAGTGTACTCCTCTAACTTCAATTGGTCAAATGTATTGACTGTGTGTTAGCAGAAGAATATTACGTTACTTATCTGACAAGCTGTGTCAAAATGTTGTTATTGGCAGCCAGAATGCTGTGTAATTTGTAAACAATAGATCAGCTGTTCAGTGTGGTTTATTGAAAAATAATGTTACAGTGATTAATCATGCACGACAGCAAAAAGGATTTGCTGGAGTTAATTAGCCTGAATGGAAAAGTTGCAACACCCTCCTTGGCTATAGAACAAATCGAATGGTGCCATTCGAATCTTTTAAAGGAATGCTTTTCATGGCTGCACATTGTGCATTTATATGTGATATGATTTCTGTATGTATTTTTGCAATCATTTGTCAGATATCCTGAAAACCTGGAATCATTTTATAAAAGCCGATTGCCTGGTGCGTGGGAATCAGACAGGGCTGGTAAACGAATGAAGCTGCCCACCCCAGAAACCTGGGAAACTCAGGTTTCCCTTAAAGGCAACAAAGCTGAAACTTGGCAGACTTTGATAGGTGAGTTTAGTTACGTCTGTCAAATTGAAAATGCAAAAAGTAAAAATTGATGGACAAACATTCTTTATTGCATGATTTCATGTTAGGACTGGTATTTTGATAGTAGTGTTAAATTGAAGCTGTACTTGGGGTTGTTGCAAAGCAGAAGTTACTGACCAAATAATGTCATGTACAATCTTAACCTGATAATGAGGTATATTCATACTGGAAAATCACAGGTGCTTGTATGATGTTGTGTTGTTGTTGCAACTAGCATATCGTTGTGGAAACATTTGTTTTACTGGATGGTAGGGGTAAAAACCTATACTCAACATGACATAAGATCTTTTAGCTAGCTGGATGAGGTTTTATGGCTTGGTTTCAAATTAATTGGTGCAAGTCAGGCTGGCCACAGCCTTTTTTCCAGTTTTTACTCACTGGCATGCTTTATTGGCGAAATATTATCCTTTAAGGATATCCGTCATGCCTACCACAGTTTTTTGGGAAGAACTGTGGTTCCCAAGTAGAGTACCCGACCACTGGTTCATTACACGGATTAGCTGCTTCAATGAACAACAGTTTTGATTACCATTCTTGTTCAATAGAAGCCCACCAGTTAGGGTTCATATAAATGCTTGCTAAAATAAGTGCTGGCAAAAATGGGATCAAATTACTCATGGTGCATTGAACGGTAAGATCCCCTTTCAGTTTCATCTGAGATACTGTACACTGCTATCTAGTGTCAGCCTTCAGGGCTATTCTCATTCAATGCTTGAATGGGCATTTAATTAGTATTGATAACATTTCTTGACAAGATAAAATAAAGAATAAATTTTCTGAGATTTGCAAACTTCATTGCTTCTGCTGAGCACCAAGCACAGTGGAGTCTTTGGTAAAACCAGGCCAGAAGTCAAACCGTTACTCTAGACCCTCTGGCTGCAAGTCAGATGCTCTAAACACTTGACAATGCATGATGGATTCAGTAACATGAGATCTTTTAGAAAAACAGGAAAGATTATAATTGTAAGCAAAAATGTAAAATAAGATGAGTTAAGGGGCCTGTGTTATTTTGCAAAATCGGTTGTTTGGCTATAAAATGGGTTTCGTAACATATGATGTACAGTGGCAACATACAGGTTCATTAAAATCTACAATAGTAACACTTTCTGAAGGTTGAACATTTTAGTTTCTTCCAGCAATCGCTTTTTGTGGTAGCAGGTTACCATATTTGTTAATACAGTGTCTTCATGATCTTTTAATGAAGGACTAGTTGCAAGAGATCCCAAAACATTGATTAATAATCAAACATTTTTTCCATGAGTAATACACAGGAACAGTTTTGATTGTAAGATTATGAGAAGTTGAAATGATGTATGTCTTTGCTTATTGCCCTTTTCTTTTATGTAATCCTACACAGATAACAGAAAGCTGCCTTTCATGGCCATGCTCCGCAACTTGCGTAACATGATTGGAGCAGGAATCAGCCCGAAGCACCATTCATGGGTCATAAGAAAGCTGACAGACGAAGGCTCAGTTACAAACAGCAAGCAGTTTCCCTTCAGATTTTTCTCAGCATATCAGGTTCTTGATGACATGGGAGAAGAGCTTCAAAAAGCTGAAAGTAAGATATTTAACTAGATAATTCTTGCATTTATTTACTGATTAATAAGGAAAATTTTATGAGAAAGCAGGCCCTGAATTTTGGGATGTGGTAGTCTTGTGCAATCACATGCCATTACTCTCCTCAAATTAACGAGGAGTGGGATTTTTTGCACCCCTAGATGGAGGTGGGCGCTCATATAAATCTATAAAAGTTTAATGAAACAGCATACCCACCACACCAAGGAGTGCAATTTGTCGTTCACCTGGGAAATCGAAAAATCAAGGCCTGATGTGGTACTCTCGTGTTTACTGTCTTTTGTAATTACCATTTAATAGTTGCTGCTTGTGTAAGACTCCAAGTTCATGCTGTTAGCCAAACAGGCAAGTATTTCTAAGGATTTTTAGAAGCCTGAATCAGCCATGGCTGCATCTTTGGAGTAAAGTGTTGGGTGAAGTTAGTTAGTTAGTTAGATAAGATTTAATGACACACCAGCACAAATGTGTCATACTGTTGAAATACTGTTCAAGTCCTCCTGTTTAGTCGCCTCTTAGGACAGGCAGGGAATACCATGGGCCTATTCTACAACCCCCAGCCCACAGAGTCTATGAGTGTATGGTGTAGTAAGTCAGTACAATGAGGTTTTACGGCTCAGGTTCTAACAAATTGGTTTAAGCCAGGTCGTCCACTGGCTTTTTTCCAGTTGTGGCTCACTGGCTTGTTTTACCTACTCCATTGTTTATGCTGAGTGCATGAAGTAAATGCATTTGTGAAATTGGTAATTGTAATGAGAAATGAAGAAATCTGGTTGTTTTGAAAGGGAGACTTACTAAGATTTTGGGATCTGGCTCAGAGCAAGTCACAAACCTGAATCTACACGCAAATTTTAAAACTGGTCTCATCAAGTTTGCACATCAGTTTGGAGATGGTTAGGTTAGGTTAGTTGTAGTTCTACAGCTCAGTTTCTAACCATTTGGTTTAAGTTGAGCTGACAATGCCCTTTTTCCAGTTGTGGCTAACTGACTTGTTTTCCCTTCTCCATTGCTTATGCTGAGCACCAAGCACAATGGCAGTAGGTTCCATTTTTAAAATCTTTGGTATGACCCAAAACATCTTCATTAATTTGAAGAAAATAATAGAAAAGTGGAGGACATCTGTGCAATTAAATATCATTACCAGCAACAGTTATTTCATAAATTATTCTCATGATTATTCCACTGTTTTCCACAGGTCGGGAAGATTCTTCTGGGGCAGAGGATTACTCTAGTGGCTATGGCAGAGGACGAGGCAGGGGAAGTAGAGGAAGAGGTAGGGGTCGTGGGAGAGGCAGGGGTGGATCTGTAGCAGCATTCTGGAAGAAGAAAAAAGCTGAAAAGCAGTTGTAAGTTTAATTCTAAAAATAATGAAATAATTATGAAGATTTTTTGTGAGGGATGCCAACCCCTTTTATGGGGGAAGGGGGAGGTGATAGGGGCTGAGTGAAATTGAGTGGATCCTTCTTCATGTGGCATCTATGAATACAAAAGGTCTTATGATGGTTGTCTTGCATAGGGTGAATATCTCAAGAGAGGTTGAAAGGTAGTCTCCCCCTGTTAGTCACCAAACTTAACCTTACAAATAGATTATCTTGGGCATGGATGATTAGGCAGTTGTTTGCCCCACTTCCTAAAGCAGTCTTTTCAAGACCATAACATGGCAGAGGAGTCTATTGCTTAACAGCATAGGTCATTACAGTACTGCATCCTTCAATTCACAGGCAAAAACTTGATGCCAATAAGCCAACGAAACAAAGGAATCAATCATCATCCATGAGTGGAGGCACAGATTGAGCCAAGGTTACGTCCCTGGGTTTATCAATGAAATCCAGGGGAGAAGGATCTCAATAGATGAGTTTTGAAGTTAATATCTGCACATGATTTGTTGACCTTTCTGTTCAGGTCAACTGGTAACAAAACATCTGAGCACAGTGCTGGCCGTGCATAGCATACCGTGTTAAATGTGTTTGCATCCCACCATCAGCTTAAACACTCATAAATGTAATACCTGTTGACTTTTGATCGCAATCTGCTCCTTGAAGAAACTATGAACTGGTAACAGTATCAGGGTGAGACAACTGCACTTTCCCTTGAATGACTTGTTCTTGTTCAACACCCACTTGCTTTATCACAATTGCATGGTTGCTATATCAACAAAATGAACTTTAATGGTAGTTTTGTTCTTGTGATACTTCAACAGGGACGATTACAAGTATGATGCGGCACTGTTGGCACGTTATCGCAAGGCTTTGGACACAGCAGTGAAGATTGCCACTGCTTACAATGTGAAACCTATCCGCGGGAAGACACTTATCCTGTGCAGCTTGACCTATTTGATGTGGGAGCCTTGTACAAGTGCAAGAGGTCTTGGGAAACCAAAGTCTGTACGTGGTAGAAATTCTAGCTAGGGGCATTAAGGATAAAAAGCTTATATTTATTCACACAGGCTGCATGGGTTAGTAGGTACTGTACTTGGTTTCTTGTAATCACACCTGCTTGCTTCAAGTTCACTTTTTGTAGAAAATGTGTCAACTTCAATACTTTAATTGCTAATATTAGGAGAACTGAACATGAGGAATCAACAAAACTTTTACCAGAGCACTTAGAATACGTTTCTCTCTAGCATATCAAACATAAATTTTACTCTGGACTATTCTTTTAAATGAACAATGCAAATTCTCAGGAATCTGAGGTAAAATTGAAATCAGCCAGGAAGTTGAGCTGCACAGTTTATTTGCTAAGAGAACAAGTTGTGGTTGGGGTTTTTCTGAAATCTGGATAATAAACATTAATTCTAATCAATCTAACTTCATCAGGTCCTAGAAGTGGGTGTCCTCCTTGGTCTGATGTGCAAGTACTCTTGCGAGGATTGCTCTTTCCTTCTCTGTGACTATAAAGGCCATGAAGAGGTAGAACTGGAAGAAGGTACCATCTTGGACAACATGAACAGTGTTATTCAGTTAGCCAGGGTAAGATTTGTGCCAAAACTCAACATTTTAACTTCTTTTTTGTTTAAATTATGGTTCCTGTGCAGCATATGTACTAGTAGTTTCCAAGCATTCTAGAAGTTTTTCATGGTCTCAAAAAATTAAATCTTGCGTGAGTGGTCTATAAAAAAATTGACATATGATTTTGCATGGTTAAACCATTCTTCCCTCCATGCTAAACTGTCTGCATGGTCAAGTGGTTAGAGCATCAGATTTGAATTTGGGTGGTATAGAGTGGGGTCATACCAAAGACTTTGAAAATGGAACCTACTGCCATTGTGCTTGATGTTCAGCATAGACAATGGAGTATTGAAAACAAGCGAGCGAGCAACAACTGGAAAAAAGCTGCGGCTGGCTCGACTTAAAACCAGTTGGTGAGAAGCTGGGCTGTAAAGCTCCATCTAACCTAACCTAATCCATGCTAAGTTTGTGTGTTGCGTAAAATGTATGTTTGTTGCAGGAGGTTTTGAATAGTATGTAATTCTATATACACTAGAAATTGTCTGGGAAGTTAAGGGTTTGTACTTGCTAAAACAGAAGTTGATTTATTGGTAATTGTACAGGCTGAGCTTAGTCAAGTGGGGAAGCTAAGTGTTGCTAGGCAACTGAATTCTTGGTGGCTGGCACACCCATCAATAATATATTCATAGTTGAATTTGGCGCATTTCAGTGCTTAGTACATACTGCACAATGGAATGGGTACCATGCACATGCTTGGGATATTACATCCCATTTGTTTACCCAGCACTTTTAAAACTAATGCATGAATTTGACTGACCTTTGATCATAGATTCAAGCTCTATGTTCAAAACATGCTTCTATGAATCTGAGATCATGGCAGTTACATCCAAAACTAACTCAAAAAAAAAAAACAGAAACTCTTCAATGACAGGTTACTTAATGTGCATTAAGGTTAATCCTTTTGGAACCATCATTGCAGAAGAGAGATGCGACAAGATACAATCTTCATTGTTAAGGGACAAGTGCAATGAATGTTTTTCTCTAAAGAAAATAAATTCACACATAGAAGCACCACTTATTTGGAGGCTGCATCCATCACCTATGGCATATTTAGACCTTTTGAATGATGTGTGGTATATTGTATACTGCTAATATAGGTCCAGGCTAGACCCTAACTAATGTACCACACCCTAACTACTATACGACACCTATGATTTCTGCTCAATATAGCCTGTTCTATGTATGGTTTCTGTGGAATTTCACTGTTTATAAAAGGTTATAAATATACCATATTTTCGGTATGAAATAAAAGATTTTTAATTTTGGAAAAATCTTGTGTTCCACACTTTTTTGTTGGATGGTTATTTCTTATTGAAAACAATGACTGAAAAAGTATTTGCGTAGCTAGTACGTACCTTGCTGTGCAAAGACGTTGGTTCTTAAATAAGGGTAACATTAAGCGGTCCAGATAGGGTGTTAAAACCATTAATAGCATGACAGCTATACAATGTAACACTAATATGATTGCAGTTTCACTTAGGTAGTTTTTGTCTTCATGGTAGCAGCCATAACTGTCACAGACCTTAAATTTTGAGGTATGCAATTTTGATCACACACCACTCACTCCCTCAAATCTATGCCTTGAGTGGTAAATTTTCCAGGTGTGCTACAAATCACACTCCTCTTGAAATTAAGGAGTATGGTAGGTGTGTTGTTTTATCAGATTTAAATAGCTTTATATGAGCTCCCGTTCTTTATCTGGGTGAGCAAAAAATCACACTCCACGCAGTGATGTGAGGTGTGTGATGTTGTGAAATCGCACTCGCATACCTCAAAATTCAGGGCCTGCAAATCACTGTGAGGAGTGTTATTATTTGCACAATCTATTACAGTTTAAAGAATAGTATAGACAAATCGGATCAGCACTTGTGTTTGCGTGACTGTGGGTAGCCGTTGGTGGAGTGCATCAGCCTTAAATCTTTATTATTCATTGTCCACATGAATTTCAAACCCTTATTCAGTGAAATTGAGGGAATCAAAATACAATTTAGTGTACAACCATCCATGATGCAGGTAGGAAGGAAATTGAAAGACTAAGGTAATAGACACCAGTTTATGTCTGACTAAAATCAGACAGTCCATCACTTGACTGTCCAGATTTGCCTGTATTTATCACATTTCTACATTTCCAGTGGAGGGACTGAATTAACTTACACTCAAGGCTTGAAGTCAAAATTTTTGGGGGTGAATTTTGAAAGATCCTGTGGCAGAGTTTAGGTGTTTTTGTAGACAAAATGTTTCAAAGTGAAATGTTGGTGGTTGTTTTTTACAGAATATGTCGTCTGGTATTTCTAGCTATCATTCCATGAACAGCGTCCTCTTGGAAGTCATACGAAATCGTCAAGAGGTATGAAAGTTTACTTGTTATCAGTAATAAGTCCATCGTTGTCACAGCTTAATAGTTGCTTTCTATATTGAAATGGTTACTTCGCATTGCTGCGGATTGTGAAAGTTCCTTTTTTCTGTTTCTGAGCTAAGAAAAATCTTTTGATTAAAACTGTTAACAATGTTCTTTATAGCTTTGCTTGCAAAGTAGTATTGCACAGTTAGTGAAGGTATGAAGCCTTTTGGTTAGAGCATGTGAATGTATCGTTGAGTTTTCAGAAGATGAATTTTCGAATGTAATTGTAATTGCTTTTATTGTAGACAAACCCCAGCAGCTAGTGAAGGCTGTCATTAGTGGGATCCTGCAGCCTTAAATCTGTCTTAATTTTATTCTCTACATCCAATGTTAAACCCTCACATTCAATAAAATTAAGGGAATCAAGAGGTATTTCAGTGTGCAATCATGGAAGGTACATTTAAGCAAAGAATTGGAAAGATTAAAGCTGACCCACCCCAGTTATGGTCCCTTTAAGCGCTCCATCACTTAAAGGGGAAGTTTTAGCAAAATTTAATTTTCACATGTGAAAGAAGAACTAAATCTACTCAGTGTGGTGAAATTTCCATTTAAATGGGACATGTACTTCTCAAGATATCAACAAATGAAGTGCTGGATTTGTGTTCCAGAGTGAGATTGAAGGCAGCAGAGATTATATCACTTTCTCACATTGACAAGGAATGCTTTGTTTTTCCTTTTTTTTAAGACTGTTGTGTTGACCTTGACGTTTATAGGAATAGGACCTCCCCATGGGGATTGTAAATTGGAAATGTTCTCATGCCACTTATGCAATCACATTTTGATAATATGGGATTGTAGAGAATAAAATAAGCTATAAATTTTTAAGAAAAACAAAAGACTGTCCATTAATGTGGGGATATGATGTCATATGTGCTTCCTTTAATTTAAGTACACTGTTTGTTGAAAATGTGACAACTTGCTCATATCTTGAGGACCACATGATTTCAATGCAAATGCCACCAAAATGCTTAAAAATAGGGCCCCTCTAACATATCAAAACTTGATATGACCTTAAACCCTACTCTTAACTGTTCGGATTCAGACTATAGGCTGTAGAAATGAAGGAGGTTATTTGTGAACTTTTGTAAATATTCCTTAGTGTTTTAGGTACATGCGGCATAATGATTAATTCACATATTCACACCCACACACAAAAAAAAATCATAGATATTTAACAAAATGTAATCATTTCAGTTCTGGTCAAATCATAATCATTCACATTTAAAAGTTAGTTTTTGAAAGTGTTTTTGCTCTTATATCATGGAGGAAAGTTACCTTTGTGGTAAGCTATATGGCATATATTCCTTATTCAGTCATTTCCTTAGATGCATGACCCTGTGTGTTAAATTGCATTGTAAATTCAAAAGGCTTTTAGATTGCTTTAACACCCAATTGAGGTGAGAGTGCCTGTCATAGTAGTTGAATATCATCTATTCACATTTTTTTTCAAACCTTACCTTCATTCTTAGTTTGATACCATCGTAGTTCTTGCAGACGGGTGGATGAAAGAGTCAAAGGAGGCTGACAGTCTTAGACAAAGTATTGCAGTGTACCGCCACCTTCTGAATCGAAACATGCTCTTTGTGAACATAGCTCTGAAGAATAAGACCCTGGGGTAAGTTACAGCATTTATTAAGATGCAATACATAGTAGCCTGCTTGCATGTGTAACAGTGCTGCATGCTAGAGTGTCAGTGGTTAAAACTTGTTGTAACTAAAAAGAAGTCTTAAACTAAGGAGTAGTTCAGTAGCAATCATACATATAATGAACTATCTGACACAAAATTTTCAATATATGTTTGAAAGTGTAATTAAAGGTTAAACAACGATACACCATGCAGTGGGACTGGATAATGCACAATTGGGCTTGGCATCTTGTGAGAGCATTAGGGTGTTCATTCCTTCATGACATAAAAGGAGGACAACTTTCGCTACTATCTAAGTGGGGCCCCACCATGAGTTGGCATGTAGTGTGCCAGAAAATTTGTGACCAAACCTCCAGATGGCTAGAAATGGGCCTTCCCAGTGTTCTAAGCTACATGATTACAGTCGTGAAAATGGGATGTGAGAAGGTTTACATTGGAACTTTCAAAATGGAGAAATTTCAACGTCCGGGGCTGTGTGAGCCCGAATGGAGGACAGGGTACTCAAAAGCGGATTGTTGGGCGAAAAGCCAAACAAATGGACACCCTAGAGAGCATCTATCCCAGAGAGTGCATTATCATGGTCTAATGCACATGCTCAAAGTTGCATAACCTTGTTCATTCATACACAACAAGCTTATGATTCAAAATTTTAAAAAAGGAAAACCCCATTTGTAAGTAACCATAGTAAAACAGCTCAACCCTAAGTAAAATGGAGTAGCCTATGATGAATGCATAAATTTATCTATTACTGTGAGTTTATGTCAGGATATTGCATAGTCACCTGATCTTAAAGGACCAACAAAAGTTTTTTAGGCTTCTTACCAAGTATTAATACACATGCAATGGAAATGCCCCTTTGTTAATGAATTGCTTCTGAGAATAAAATTGTTTTCAGAGTTACCTCAGAAGTATTAGACTGACTAGACTTCAGATGCAATAGGAGCTTGTGCCGTAGGGTAGAGGGTTGTGGGTGGGTCGGGGAGGGGGGAGGGGGGTCGATGAAGGTGGTGATGTAAAATAAGGAGCTTGATCAAATACCTTTTTTTTCAATCATGCACTACAAAAGTTTTACTTCAGAGAACTGGATCGCAAACATGTCAGCCACTATTTTGACAATTTAGGCATAGCAAAATGATTGTAGGGCTTCTGTCATAAGTCTGCATAATTTAACCTGGAATCTGCAACACATCAGGTGTTTAAAACATTAATGAAAAAAGAAATATCGAAGCTGTTCATTCTATTTGTTGAATTTGACCTTCAGTTTCTGTCGTCTGAAAATAGTCCAATTTTTTTGCAAAAGCTGTCAATATTTTTTTCCCTTGGGCAAGTTCAAACTTTTATGGACAAGACATAGCAGGCAGCCACATTGGAAAGCCTGAACAGCCACACAGGGTGACAACAGTTTATGCACAGTGAAGTATGCTCTATCTACACGTATTGAGCATCTGTGGTCTCAACTTACTGGCACAATTTTGCAGAATGGCAATTGTGCTTGGACCACAGACTTATATACATGGACAGAGCATGTAACGTGTACGTCCTATCCGTAGATGGTTGCCACTGACTGGAACAAAAAAGGCGCACCAAGATGGCCGCCTTGAACCTATAAATCGTCTGATTTGACGACAACTCTGTTACACCTTAAACAAAAGTTTAACTTGAGTGGGAAACAATGTAATATTCCTGCAATACGTGAAGTGATTTTGATCTTAAATTGTATAATTTCGAAAATATTTCAACTTTCTTGCAAAGTATGGCGATATACTTGAGCTAGTCCAAGCTTTCACACAAAACTGTGGCAGATGGCCATCTTGGTGCGCCTTTTCTCACATGTACGGTAGAGACAATGTACTGTGCAGTATGCTCTGTCCATTTATAGGAAGTCCATGGCTTGGACACATAGATGAGTTACATGCCACATGGATCAGTGTGGACCATCTGTAAGATAGATTATTGTCAAAAAAATGTACAGAGAGCTGCATATTCATGACTGAAGTACTTAAAGACACAATGGAACAGTCCAGCAATAAATCAAGTCCATCAGCTTTAATCTTTCCCATTCTTTGTTTACCTGTATCATGAATGGTTGGACACTAAAAGTCCTCTTAAATCACTGCAAATTAAAGGTTGAGAATATTGTATGTGGACAATAAAATTCAGGTTTAAAGCTGATGAACCCCATGTATAGCTGACTCCACTTGTTGCTTGGATTCCTCTGTAACAACCCACAAAAGTGTCATTATTAAAAGAAGGAAAAGATTCCTGTTATATAGCAGTGGCCATTGGTAACACTTTTTGTCTTTGGTGACCTCTTCCCTATTCATGCTCTCGCTGCCTTGTTAACCCTAGTTTACCTTTGGCTTTATAGGTAGGCTATAGCCACAAAACTATTGCATTCCTTATTAACCTTGTAATGTGTTATCATGTTTTGGGTACGGAATGGGATTGAAGAGTAGATTTTTTACATATATACACCCTCTTAGGTTATAACAAATGCAAATATACCTCCACACAAAAACAGTACAAGGGGATCTACAGTAACCTGTGTGAAGCAAGTGCAGCCCTGAATACAGAACCTGGACAGTGGTGATGAAGATATCAGCAAGAGAGAAGAAATGTATTAGAAAGAAAGTAAAAACGTTCTTTATAATGTGATTCTGAAGATAATTTGCAAAGCTCTGAAATTCTTACCCAGAATGATGTATTTGTGGAATCCATACATACATACTATTTATATGGAATATAATGTATAGATCAGTATGAAAAGATGGGTTCGCTTCAAAAGGGTTAATAAATAGAGGAAAGGAACTTTTCAATTTGGCCACAACATTTCATCCATGTAATGCATGAACTATTATGTAACTGTTCTGTTTTTTCTGTCAGTGTATCCAGTAGTCTCTCTTCTGAAGATCATCCAAATGACATCTGTATTGCTGGTTTTAGCGACCAGATTCTAAGTTTCATAGCAGAGAGAGGAGACACGGGACAACTCAACCATGTAGAAAACATTGACAAAGCTTATTCGTTGAAAGATTTAAATGTAAGTAATGCTACATACATGGCCA
The DNA here is from genome assembly GCA_037179385.1 of Holothuria scabra. Lineage (NCBI taxonomy): Eukaryota > Metazoa > Echinodermata > Holothuroidea > Aspidochirotida > Holothuriidae > Holothuria > Holothuria scabra. The sequence goes on from CM074187.1 coordinate 31,450,430, forward strand.
GTGTGCGTCACAGTGCTTTAAGGAAAGTAAAACATAGTGTGAGTGTTGAAATGCGCCTTATTTTCTTGTAACATTTAGGCACGCTGGGGCTTGCATGGATGAATAAAAAGTTTGGACGAGTTACATAAAGTGTCCTTCTAGAGTATGAATGAGTTAGTTAGATAGAGTATGGAAGAAGTAGCTCGGATGGTTTAGTTAGATGGAATGTCACAGCCCAGTTTCCAACCTTTTGGTTGAAGTAGAGCCAGCCATTGCCTTTTTTCCAGTTGTGGCTCACTGGCTTGTTTTCCCTACTCCATTGCTTATGCTGAGCTTCAAGCACAATGGCAGTAAGTTTTTAAAGTCTTTGGTATGACACTTTGGTATGAACCTCCCGACTGCAAGTTGGATGCTCTAACCACTTGACCATGCAGTCAGTTTTCTAGCTGAGATGGGAAAGAACTCATCAAAATTACAAAGATGCTCTCTGTTTGATGATTTTAATTAACGTAAGATGTTTTAAAGGGTCAATCCTCTCCAGTCACCCCAAACTTCAATTCTTTTAGTTTACAGACATTCTCAATTGCCTCAGCTCTTAGATTGATAGCTAATTCAAAGAATGCAGAGTACCAAAGCTTATATTACATAGAATGAACTGTACTGAGAGTGCTTTGGTTATACACATTGCACTTTTCTATACTCACCCTGAAGCAATACACTGAGATTGTGTCTGGATGAGGATAAATTTCAGACACTCGTGGGAGGGGCTTAAGTAAGAACGTTAGGAGCATTGGTACTGTTTGGGGTGAGAGAATTGGGCCTTTAGTATTTTGTATGTTTAATAGCTTACAGCTGTGTCCATACTCCACAAGATTTTCAGAAACAAATTAATTACTCTTCTCAAGTCTGCTTCAAGTATGAATGGTAGTTATTTAAATTTTTTCTTTTAAAAACTATTTTACAGCTGGAGAAACATATTGAAACAACAGCTGTCCATTTCAAAATTCCAGAAGGACCTCCTGTGAGAAGGTAGTTTCTTTATATTACTTTTTTTTAACATCTTGAACTTGGATTTTACTTTTTTTTATGAGCCATCTCAATAGAGAATTTCATTGTTTATGTCAATAGCAGTAAGAATACAAATACCATCCATGAACAATGCCCAAATTTCAACAGATGGACATGTCCTTTGAAGGTTACCAACTGTGAATTATTTAGAGTAGCCCCCTAAATCACAGTTCAAACAACAGTGAGAAGTGAGCTTGTATGCCACAGTCTGCAGAACAATCATGTCCTGATCTTTGGTTACGCTTGGGTGAAATCCAGCTGCATTTGGTAGTTGATACTAATCCAGGGTCCCTGTGAAAATGCCTGGTTAGGTGGGTATGGTTAAAATAGTTTTTAAAGAAATTGTCTTCCTAATGTGTTAAAACCAAATATGAGGCAAAAGTTCTTAATCTGTTTTTGATCTATTTTTAGATGGAGAACTGTTCGCGTGTTCATCTCATCAACTTTCAAAGACATGCACGGGGAGCGTGACCTTTTAACTCGATATGTTTTCCCAGAGCTGAGATCAAGAGGTAGGAGGCTTCTCCTGAATATCGTGGAGGTTGATCTTAGATGGGGTGTAACAGAGGAACAAACTAAACAGCATAAGTGAGTAAAGAACTTTTGCTTTGCAGTCATGTGGATTGGGTTAGATGGAATTTATGCCCCAGTTTCCAAATAATTGGTTCAGTTTGTGAAGTCTTTGATATGACCCAGCCAGGACTCGAACTCCCTACCTCCCAACTGCAAGCTTGATGCTCTAACCACTTGACCATGCCCTTGGTCTGCAGCTTTGGGAAATAGACCATTTTCCAAACATCAATTACAAATGATTGTGGGACAGATGTTTGGTACGCATCATTTTGTCGATGCCATTTTCCGTGGCCAACAACAGGGCACAACAAAGTAAGTGCTGTCCAGCAAACCTTTGTTATTGCTGTTTGGGAAAAGGTCTATGTAACATTTCATAATTTTATTTGTCATGACATTAAAAGGATCTGTAAAGGTTCATTCTAATTTTAATTTTAGGCTTTGCACCCAGTGCTCACAGTTTATCAAACTCTTGAAACCTTCTTACTCTAACTAACCTCACCTCTTTATAACCATAAACTACCTTGAGACATATTGTCAGGTATGGTATACCTGTCTTGAGAAATAAATCCAAACCTAACAAATCAAAATGTGAGGATTTAGTAGTTTTTAGGGCAGTCATTTATAATCCAATTTAACAATAGCCATAAAGAATCAGATCTACCTTCCTAAAAGCCAGTCAGGATCTTGAGTCCTGGCCTGGTCATACCAATGACTTTAAAAATGGACCCAACTGCCATTGTGCTTTCTGCTCAGCATAAGCAATGGAGGAGGGAAAACAAGGTAGTGAGCCAAAATTGGAAAAAGTTTGTGGCCTGCTTGACTAAGACCAGTTGGAACTGAGCCATACAAAATGCATCTAACCCATAAGACTAGTTTTTGTTTTTGTGTGTCTTCATTTCAGGGAAAAACGAAGTATAACTATTAGAATGGAAACATATCACCATTTCCTGGATGTGATATATAATGAAATAATATTGGTCCTTAGTGAATCCCAAAGCAAATAACAAATATTATAATTTTACAACTTTTTAATTGATATTTTGTGGTGTTGAATGCTAATTTTTTCTCCATAAAGTTTTAATCTTTTCTGCTTCAAAACAGAACTACTTACATTTCGAATTCCACTCTGTTTTCAGGTCTGTAGAAGTCTGTCTGTCAGAAGTAGCCCATTGTGATTACTTCATTGGTATCATTGGTGAAAGGTATGGATTTGTACCTGAGTGTTACCCTGCCATGTTGGGAAATAAGTTTGAATGGTTGGCAGACTATCCTAGTGGAAGATCCATGACAGAATTAGAAGTCCAGCAAGCTCTAAGAGACCATGCCGATGACAAAGGAGCTTTCTTTTATGTCAGAGACCCTCATTTCATTGAGTGAGTGAAATTTTGACAAGTTTACAAACAGTTGTATTGATTGTGTAAGTGACCATCATCAGGGACATCCAAAGGAAGTGGTGGTGTTCTTTAATATCCTAGCAAAACAAAACAATTTTTAACTTTTTCATATATATTGATAGTATCTAAGAAAGGTTGGTTCCCAAAATTTTTCTTGAATGAAGATATTTCGAGCTGTAAATATAGGTCCATCTAGAAGTGAAGCAGTATGAAAGAATAACTTAAAGGCTGTAAAGGCCTGACTTGTTAAACTAAAAAATATTAAAAGCATAGATACCAAACGTAAAATGGCTCTGTGACTCCTCATGGAGGCCCAAATACAGGGGTGGAAGTGCTGATCAGTGTTCAGCGGTTATGGGATTCAATGTGTAAATTTGGTAGTGTAAATAGGTAGTTTCAAAACATTGCAAATCTCTCAAATGACGGTGCTGCAATGAATTCCGCTTACATGGAACAGTTTTTGCTTTGAGGCTTCCCACTTAGGAACACTTGAACATGAACCCTTGACAACTGGTCTGAAGTTCAAGGAGTAAATGATTGGTTAGTTTCTATGGTATCTTTACCAACGCACATATTTGCATGTGTTTACATTCTATATACGCTTACAACAAAAAAATCAATTGTTCATTTTCCAATCACGGAGAAGTAAGCATCAATTACCCTGGACCATACACTGAGAAATGTATTGTGCACGTATAGAACTGGTCTGAAAATGCGGCATGCTGACATCTCGTCACAGTGGAAGTTTTGTCATGTGTCCATAGTTATGGGCACAGATCATCGAACAGAACAGTGCGCCTGTCAAATCAGCACTTCCGCCCCTCCATTTGAGCTTCCACGAGGAGTCAATATCTTCGGTTAAACTCATGCCTACCTACCCCACCCCCCACCCTTCTCACCCTCTCCCTCAATTTGTTAGGTAATAATACTTCAACACAAATGTGTTATATCTAGTCAACTAGAATAAAAAGGGAGAGTTTAAATACGGTTTCAAGCAAGATTCAACTTTGGTTTCAAATGCAGTTCAAATATGGAGCAAATCCTTGTGCTTTGTCCCCTTTTACAGCAGGTGGGAAACCCCATGAACATATACTACAACCCCCAGCCTCAGGGGAGACCCTTCCCTTCAAATAGTACAAGAAATGAAAACTGTATTATTTTAATATTTCACATGTTTTGATATTGCAGGGATGTTCCTGGTCAATGGAAAAAGAATTTTAAAGCGGAATCAGGTGAAAGCTATTCTAAGCTGATGGATTTAAAAGATGAGATTCTTAAAAGTGGATTTGAAACATTTAACAAGTGAGTAGACTGTTTCCAAACTTAAAAGACCATCGACCCAGCTAGCTAAGACCAGACGGTGAAAAATTTAGGCCTAAAAAAAATATTTCGAAATCGTGTTTCGTGTTTTGACAGCGTGTTTGGTCTAAAGGTAAGAGCTTTCAGCTCTCACGCAGAAGGCCCAGGTTCAATTCCCAGGTTGAGTCATACCAAAGACTCTAAAAATGGAACCTTCTGCTATTGTTCATGGTGCCCCGCATAAGCAGTGGAGTAGGGAAAACAAGTCAGTGAGCCACAACTGGAAAAAAGGCCATGGCCGGCTCGACTTGAACCAATAGGTTGGAAACTGGGCCGTTAAACTCCACCTAACTTACTAACTCCACTACAGTGTAACCAAAAATAATGATCACAGATCATGTTTTGTTAGTGTTAAGTCAATGTACCAATGTGGTACAGAGTTAAAGTTGTGACAAAATTGTAAAAAAAACAAACTTTGGTTGCTGCTTTAAAGGGACAGTCACACTTTGTTTTCACACTTAATAACAATTATGCACCTCAATTTTACATCGAGTCGTAACTTACAAAATATGACTTGTCGCCTCAGATTAACAATGTAAGTGACTACTTTGCACAAGAGGCTGTTTTGTGTAGCACACAAACATGAAATTTTTTTACCCAAGAAATGTTAAGAAATTCTCATTCAGCAGGAATTGACTCCATAAGCAATGTTTCTTCTCTCGGTGAAAGACCTGTTGAAAGATTCCATATCCTGGTAAACAAGTAAACAAGACTTGATCAGACCTTCACCTGACTGTTCAGATTTGTCTGTAAGAACTGTCTTTAAAGCTGTCATTGCAATTTGAAATGACGATTGCTTCCAACCAACTTTGAAACTGACAGACCAATCGACCGGCTTAATCAAATATTGGATTTAAAAGGGCTCAGTGAGTTGATATGGATACCTTCATGAGAGTGTTAAAGGGACACTATCATATGAACAGTCCAGCTTCATATCCAATATCTGTGGCTAAAGTTAAAATTTTGAATTTTGTGGTGTCCCGACTTACATGGATAATTTGAAAAAGTGTCTGGTCACGAATTTGTGAAAATGGGATTGAATCATTAATTACTCACTCATGAAACAGTTATTTGTATACAGTATGTAGGGATTGGCTAAGTTTGACCATTTGCCATTAATATACCAAGAAAACTTATCAGGTTTGGAAAAATTTGTTGAATTTCATGAACCAATCCCAAGGAGCTGCTTTAAAAGTTTTTACACTCTCAGTCATATGTTTCTGTTTAAGTTTCTAGTGAGATTGGCTAATGTGTGGTTCCCTATTATCTTGATTTTAAATATTTTGCATGCTTTCTTGATTTTTTGTTTCATTCAATATAGTTATCCTTGCTACTGGTGTGGCTTAGTAGATGGCAAACCCATCACAGCAGGTTTGGAGGAATTTGGTGAGAGAGTGTTGAATAATCTTTGGACCAAAATAAGTTGCAATTTCGATACCAAGGTAAGCTTAAAGGTATTGTTATACATTTTCAGTTAGTATCCTTAAAGGTTTTGTGACATAAAAATGACCAAGTTGGACATGTGATATGAAAAGCATTGAAAACCAAGAAAATTTCTGCAATTCCCTTCAAAACACATCAAAAATTGACCATATTACAGGGTAACTTCTGATTTGCACTAAATCATGCATAAACAAGAGCTCAATATTCAAATCTTGTGATGTCTAGGGAGGAACGTGTCATGTATGTCTAATTTTATCATTTGTATTTTGCAATTTTCATTTCAAGGACAATTGTACAATTAGTGTGGGCTGTGCATGGGTTTTATTTTGAAAGTTTAAATTATGTCCTTGAAAACCATCAGTGTCAAATACTAAACCATAAACTATCTGATGAGTAGTTAAGATATAATGTAGGATTGAGGTACCTTTTCCTACAGCGAAACTACCATTACTATATACAAATGGTTTTGCTGTGAAAGCGTTGCACAACTGGGCTCTGGAATAGCTCCTTACAAACCAATGGTATGTTATCCTGTTGTAGACACAGACAAAGTAGGAGGCTTGACGAGGAGGTAATTTTACATATGTGTACCCTCTTAAGCTACAGCAAATGCAGATATGGCCTCATATGAAAAGGTAGCATACATGGAACCTGTACATACCTAAGTATTATGTCTAGCTCAGCATGGCAGGACGGACCCCCTTTGTAGCAAAAAGGCTTAACAAAAGAAATGTCAACACTGTGAAACCCTGCACATCACTATATTAGTTTAAGCAACAAGTTGCTTCAGAAACATTCAAACTTTGAAGGGGCATATCATAAGAATGGTTAAAGATTCTAATATAATTCCAAATGATTTTTCTTAAGGAATGCTACCACCTTAAAGTGTACGTCAAGTTTTGAATTTTATTTAAGAGGTGGCAAAATGAACCTTATTCTTCCAACTCCTATTGTCATAGCTTGTTCCATTGTTGCAATATTAAACATTGCTATTTATTAACTTTAACCTTTTCTTTTAATCCTATACTTATTATCACTTAGTTTGTCATCAGATAGTTCATGATTTGGTAAGTTATGCTTGTCTTGGAGTTTAGAAGGTTGCATAGCTTTTAATTAGGGAGCCAGAGATGATATATACAGAACTTTAATTCATCACAGGTTTCTCAAAGAGAAGTTCTTGAGGAAGAGGCAGAACACCACAGAGCTTTGATGGACACTTATACATCAGCATTTGTTGGCAGGAAATCTCAGCTGATAAAGTTTACAGAAATGATGGAGAAAGAGACTGGACGTATCTTGGTTTTAACAGGACAGCAAGGATGTGGGAAGTCTGCTTTCATGGTAAGGATTTTATCTGCTGCATTTTATTCCATGTTTTGCATTCTTAAAGCAGGGACAGTGATGTTAATTTTCAATGCAAACTTAAGAAAGCAACAAAGGGTACCTGATAAAAATGAAGAGTAATTACTACCAGCCCTTTTTTTAAATTTCTGATATCATTTACCCTAAGTTATCTGGAATTGCATTGTAATGAAGCTAGAATCTAAAAGAAAGTCTCCATTGAATGTAAATTCTCCGTTTCCTGTATGAAAGTTGGTCAATATATTGTAGTCATAACTTTTTGGGGAAGATTGGAAAACTGTCATTTAGTGGAAGTGTCCATGCCATGACAATGCTAGCTGAGAGAGAAACATAGACACCCCAGTAGATCAAAGGTGGTGCGAGGTGTAACTGGTATCTGCATTTGTTTCATAATCTGTGCCCTCAAATGATCAATGTTTTCATTGTGTTCACACTGGGTGAAATGCAATTCACATTTGCTTGACTGGCCTGTTGGCTACAGTAATCGCAAATGTTGCGTAACTTTTTGTGTATTTGAATATATCTGTTACTGTTGATCAATTTGCTGTCAATTAATCTGATGTGAAACTATATCAAGTGTGGGTGTTGTTTGCTTTATTTCTACCCTGAAGTGATAAGATGTAATCAGGCAGAGAGGGAGGGATGTAGCAAAAAGTAAGAAGGAAAGTTTCATCATGTCCATTATTGTCTCTGATGTGATATCCTAAATAGAGAAAAATTTCAATAATTGTTGGAAAAATGTTTGATTTAAGATTTGATTATGGAAAAAAAGTGATTTGACTTGATATTTTGATATCGATAGAAAGTTATTTGATTTGAGATTTCACTCTCGATAGGAATTGATTTGATGTACAGGTATTTTGCTAAAAACATAAAAAGGGGGTGGGGGGATTTATTACTGCTAAACCTGAAGTCCAAATTGGTGCTGTCCTAGGCTGAAGGTGTGAGTGGGTCCAGGGGGACCAAAGCTTGCTTGAAGGTCTCTGTGAGGTTAAATTTGAAGGGTTTTAAAGGCCATTTATTTATGAATTTTCAAACTTTGCTCTAACAGTGCCATCTTTTTAAGTAAGAAACCAAGATATTGACAATTTTCGAATATTATGGAAATGAAGAGGAGGGTTTCTTCTGGAAGGGGGGGGGGGACAAACCCCCTACTTTCCTCCCTCTGATTGAAATACTGATATGGTTCCTTACTTTTTGTTACTGCTCCTGTAGGCTGCACTGAAAGAAAGATTTGTGGAAGCACACCCATCATATAGTTACTTCACACACTTTGCTGGTGCAACAGCTGGATCTACACAATTGCTGAATGTCATGAAAAGAATCTGTTGGGCCATTAAGTTGACCTTTAACCTCTTTATGCATGTCCCTGAAGATTACAAGTAAGTCATTCCTCTTTTCAGTACTTTGGTAAAACTTTCAAATGAGCATCAAGTGTCCTGGTACCCAACCAATGTTACCAACCCATATGGGTGCCAACACCACAGGGAATATTTGGAGAGCGAATAGACAATTTTAAAAACAGGGAGTATTATAAGGTTATCAAATTTGGTGGCTGGGGAAACATTTTTGGAGTTGTCACGAGAGAATGGTTGTTATACTGTCAAACAGTTACATGTAAAATTCAACAAGCCATTCCACCACAACTGGAAAAAAGGCTGTGGCCGGCCTGACTTGAACCAGTTGGTTGGAAACGGGGCCCTACAACTCCATCTAATTAATGAACTAACTGAATGTAAAATTCATTCCCCCCCCCCCAGCCACCTGTTGGCCATGATCTGAAAATATTTATGAAAACGCTTCAATTTTTCTTCTACAGATTGCAAAATGTTTTGAATGAAAATATCACAAAATGTTAGTTCCCCCATAAGAAGTACAACACAAATGTGCTTTGTAGTATTTGTAAATGTTAAAATATTTGTGCTTTCTGTTTATGATCATGCAGTGCAATGTCATGACCAATTGTTGGTTCAGTGTGTAAACTCTTTAAAGCTGAAACTTTTGTAAAGCAAAAAAGGGGAACAAGTTCTGAAAGTACTACTGAATAGGTGCCAGCTATTATATTGGGAAATCAAGCCCCTTTATGTATGCATGATCAATCTAGGACTGAAAATTGATCCAGGCTCAGAAGGCCATGGCATCTGTAATTTTGGCAATGGCTTGGATGTGATTCAAGATAGCATACTTTCCAGTCCAACAAAAAACAATGAACCCTTTACCTAAAAAATGTTTGCCAAGTCCAAAACTGATGTCATAATCACTGTAAAATGTGTTTCCTGTTCTTGGTGTCTTTCCTGGGAATAGTTTGATGTCTGTAGATTTTCAAGTTGCTGGCAGTTGCTCCATCAGCTTGGGTGGGCACCGTTACACACATAGCAACCAGAGAGCCTACCACAACTTGTGCAACTAGTCCCCTAGCTGTGTCATGCTGCAGACGTTGTGAGACTTGTTCACATCTGGTTGCAATCAGATGCTGCACAGAAGGTTTGAGAGGGATACAGTATGGTATAGGTCTGTTGCACAGTCACTGTAAATATGTCTAAGGGTACATTTAGTACTTTGTACATGCAGTAGATGGTGGCATTGTTGCTGTACATGCTGTACCTGCTACATGTATAATTTGCAAGTTGCCAGCAGTTGCTTCTTGTGCTCAGGTGGGCACTGTAACACGCATAGCAACTAGAGACCTTGCCAAAACTTAGGTAACTAGTTGCAAATTTAATGCAACTCAACTTAGTCTATGCAGAGATGTAACAGACATTTGCATTATGACTCGGATGCAAGAAGAAAGTTAAGGATTTGCTATTTTTGACTGGGGCATTAGGCTTGCTGTTTATTGAGATTCATAAAAGTTCCTCATAAATTAATGTTAAACATATTGCATTTCTTTTGTAAATAAAATGACAGTCTACTCACATATTCACTGCATCCTCCACTTCTGGCTTCATGGTCAAGTGGTTAGAACGCTGACTTGCGGCCTGGAGGTCTGTAGTTTGATTTCTTGCTGGGTCATACCAAACACTTTCTTCCATTGTGCTTGGTGCTCAGCATAAACAATGGCAGTATGGAAAACAAGCAAGTAAGCCACATTTAGAGAAAAGGCTGTCTGTGGTGGACCAGACATAAGTCAGTTGGTTGGGAACTGCATCGTAAATCCTCATCTAACTAATCTACTTTTTTGTTTCTCTCAAGAAATCTCATCAACAAGCTGCCTAAATTTCTTGATCAGGCTGGCCAGATGGTTAGTCAGGAAAAGTATGTTGTTTTTGTTGATGGGTTAGATGAACTAGAACCAGCTCATCAAACTCAGAGCATGGAATGGATACCTGTATCTGTACCAGAGGTGAGTCAATTTAGACTTTTAAAGGCGAGAGTGTTGCTTAGAAGTTAGGTTCAGGCAACAGCTAAATCTCACAATTTTCTTCTGATTTTTTCTTCAAATATCTTGTATAAGATTTTACAAATTCAATATTGCATTTTTCAAAGTAAACCAAGCAGTTAGTCCTACAAATTTTACACTGTAGGAAGAACAATAACTGTCACATGATTCTCAAGAGCCAATCATAGAACAGCATATTCTATTATACTAATTCAAGTTGTGGTGGCTGCATTTTCCCTTTAATGGGACAGAACTTTGTTATTTTCATCAGAGAAACCAAATTTGAAACTTAACCACACTTGAAAATAAATTTAAACTTTGAACTTGTTATCAAGTTGAATGACACTATATAACACTTTCATGTTGGTGTGTCCTTAAATCTCATCTAAATAACTAACTAGCTAAGGCCAATCCAGCAAACTAAAAGCATGTCTAAACTTGCACTGAAGTTGTAATAACTGGATACTTCACAGAAAGCTAGCCACTAAAGGAATTGCCTGTTGTAGGAAATTGTAGGAATTAAGCTTGAGGGCACAGTTCCTTGACCAAGTCACTATGTGGTTGTACAGTAACCAAATGGATATTGCTTGATTTTACCAACTTTATTTTGCCTTTTGTATGTTAGATGATGAACTGTTGTCTCTGCTTACCTTTGGTCATTTGAGAACCAACTTTGGCAGAAGAACATTCTGTTACATGCCCACTTAGACATTGAATCACCCATTAATGGCTAAAAACAGGAGTCGGGTGGTATTTATATGGGCAGAGAAATAGAAGGCATAATGTTTTACAGCCCTTGACACTGTGTCATATACCCAAATCAGGGACCGCAGTTGACTTTTCAGGGCCTCAGAGGACAGAAGTTGGGTAGTTCTGATAAGTGCAAAATTTAGTATTGATATGGACTACCATGTAAATAGAATTTTTTGACCCTGGTATTTTATCCATTGTTTCTCAGAATGTAATCATAGTGGTATCATGTGCCGAAAACAAAGAATGTTTGAAGGCCTTGCAGAGGAGGAACAATGTGTCTGTCTTCAATCTGGGACCTCTGGATGTGTTGGATAAGTCAGAGATGGTGAGGAAGGTACTTGCAGTGTACAGAAAACAGCTTGATGAATCACCGTTTAATAACCAGGTGAGAAGGTTTTATCAATTGTGAATTAACTACACTTCAAAGCTTCAGAAGCAAGGATTTCTTCCAAAAACAAATAGTTCAGTGTTCCTGAAATCAATAAAGCTGAAAAGGATTGCTGTTGTATTTCAGTGAGAAAGAGTGTCAGTGAAACATTGCATCACTTAATGACTCTTTAAGGGAATTGTGTTAACTCTGTATTGTAGAGAAAAGAAGTCATACTTTTACAACCAATACCTATAGACTCAAAATTATACATTTTTGGTTTCGATGAAAAGAGAAACCTATGCATTCATGATGGCGTGTGTGTGTATGTATGTGTGTGTGTGCGTGTGTGTGTGTGTTTGTGACACTTTGCTTGTTTACACGATATCTTAAGAAGGGAAGATCTGACAGTTCTCAAACGTGGTACACAGATACCCCATACTGAGAGGAAGAACCGTATTTATTTTGGTTGAGGTCAAAGGTCATCTGGGGTCACAGGGGGTCAAAAACCAAAATCCTTGTTTACACAATATCTCAAGACAGGAAACTTGGATTAATTTCAAACTTGATATGTTGATGCATTATGATGTAAGGAAGAACCCTATTGATTTTGGTGGAGGTCAAAGGTCATTTGGGGTCACGTGGGGTCAAACCCCGAAATCCTTGTTTACACGATATCTCATGGTAGAAAACTTGGATTAATTTCAAACTTGATATGTTGATGCGTTAGGATGTCAGGAAGACCCCTATTGATTTTGGTGGAGGTCAAAGGTCATTTGAGGTCACATGGGGTCAAACCCTGAAATCCTTGTTTACACGATATCTCATGGTAGGAAACTTGGATCAATTTCATACTTGATATGTTGATGCGTTATGATGTAAGGAAGAACCCTATTGATTTTGGTGGAGGTCAAAGGTCATTTGGGGTCACGTGGGGTCAAACCCCGAAATCCTTGTTTACACGATATCTCATGGTAGAAAACTTGGATTAATTTCAAACTTGATATATTGATGCGTTAGGATGTAAGGAAGAACCCTATTGATTTTGGTGGAGGTCAAAGGTCATTTGGGGTTACATGGGGTCAAACCCTGAAATCCTTGTTTACACGATATCTCATGGTAGGAAACTTGGATCAATTTCATACTTGATATGTTGATGCGTTATGATGGGAGGAAGAACCCTATTGATTTTGGTGGAGGTCAAAGGTCATTTGGGGTCACATGGGGTCAAACCCTGAAATCCTTGTTTACGTGATACATTATGGTAGGAAACTTGGATTCATTTCAATCTTGATAGGTTGATGCGTTATGATGGGAGGAAGAACCCAATTGATTTTGGTGGAGGTCAAAGGTCATTTGGGGTCACATGGGGTCAAACCCTGAAATCCTTGTTTACATGATATCTCATGGTAGAAAACTTGGATCAATTTCATACTTGATATGTTGATGCCTTATGATGTAAGATAGAACCCGATGTATTTTGGTGGAGGTCAAAGGTCATTTGGGGTCACATGGGGTCAAACCCTGAAATCCTTGTTTACGTGATACATTATGGTAGGAAACTTGGATTCATTTCAATCTTGATAGGTTGATGCATTATGATGTAAGAAAAAACCGAATTCATTTTCGTGAAGGTCAAAGGTCATTTGGGGTCACATGGGGTCAAAACCTGAAATCCTTGTTTACATGATACATTATGGTAGGAAACTTGGATTCATTTCAATCTTGATAGGCTGATGCGCTATGATGTAAGAAAGAGCCCGATTTATTTTCGTGGAGGTCAAAGGTCATTTGGGGTCACATGGGGTCACACCCCGAAATCCTGGTTTACACTATATCTCAAGGTAGGAAGCTTGGATTGATTTCAAACTTGATATGTTGATGCATTATGATTGGAGGAAGAACCCTATTGATTTTGGTAGAGGTCAAAGGTCATTTGGGGTCATAGGGGTCAAACTCAGAAGACCTTGTTTAGGATAGCTCAAGGTATGAAAGGTGGATGGATTTCAAAATAAGTATGTAAATGAATTATGGTGAGAAGATGGTCTGTATAAGGTTATTTTTTGTGGAGGTGAAAGGATATCTGGGGTCATGATCGGTCAAACTTTGAAAAACTTGTCAAAATGGGATATCTCAAGGTAGGAAACTTGGATGGATTTCCCAATTAGTACGTGGATGTGTTATGGTGAGTTGAAAGTACTGTACCTGTTGTTTTTGGTGGAGGTCAATGGTCATCTGGTATCACCTGGCATCAAACTCTGAAAACCTTGTTTGCAGAATATCTTAAGGCACAGTATGAAAGAAAAACCAGTCACTTACAGGTGGAGACAAAGGCTATTTTGGGTCACCAGTTGTTACAAGAAATGTAGCATTTTATTGAAAAGAGCATGTATGTATCATCGAAACCTCAATGCATTTTTGCATTCTGGTTCAAAATGAGGCAGTGAGTAGCCTCCTTTTCAAAAAAATATTTTTCTCACAGATGGAAATTTAGTTCATTGCTGCTGAAAAATAATTTTTCTTCACCCAAACTTTCAAAAATTCAATAATGCAACTCTTTGTCACTCTTTTGTTGAGGAGATGACGCTATTGCTTTTGTTGCAGGTGGCAATGAATGGTTGAACAATGAATAAAGCTATTTTTTTAAGTTTGTCATGTCATTGCTTTCAAATGCACTATTCCCCTTTAGCAAGGGCATTCAGGGCTTGAAGTCCAAGGCTTTTTTGGGGGGTAATGTTGGCTATAATATCCTATTGGATGTTAGTGGCATGTCTTGTCAAGGACCTGATTTGGACTTATTTACTTCAAAAAGCACACTTAATTGAGCACTTGATTGTATAGGCAACAGTCATCTTGGTATGACAGATGTGTAACTCACATTTTGAGGTTTTTCCTTCTCTTGAGGTATAGACCTTGTACACTGACAACACACTGATGTCATCCTTGGGGGAAAAACAATAGAACATGTGGCCATGCATGCATAAGAATTCGCCCTGCATGTGCAGCAGACTATGCCCATATTCAACTGGTTGACAAATCAGCTGTCTGCACATTTGTCTGTGTTGGTTTGTTTTCCCCCAAGGGAGGGGCATACTTTCCACTCTGTGACATCATATGCACAAGGTCTATAGACCCTTTCCCATGTAGCATTTGCAAAGGATTGTGGGACAGACTTTTGGTATGCCTCTCCTTTGTCAAAAAGCATTTAAGTTTGGCAAAAAATAAAGCATACCAAAGTTTTATCCCTCAAATTGCTTCTTGGGTAAATGGTCTATGGAAACGGCAGAATTTCTGAAAATTGTCGTATAAAGGCAGTGTTAAAATGCTAGGGAGACAGGGCCAATAATAAAGTGTAATGTATGCTGTGTTTTCCTCTCTAGATGAAACTTCTTGTATCAAAAAGGCAAGCAAACCTTGCCTTGTTCCTCAGCCTGGCCTGTGAAGAAATCAGAATGTTTGGAGTCTTTGAGGAGGTGAGTCATGTCATCAGGAAGGTAAATGCCAAGTTTTGGAGACAATTACCACAGTTTGTAATTTAATTAGTACTACATTATTTTATACCTAAACAAAATCGTTTGTATCAGAGTGGCCGTTAATGAAAACATGGAACGCCTACATTCATCTGTATTATAAGATGTTATATGCAAGATGGTATATCATTTTCTTTTCATTCAGGTATCCGGCAAGCTGAAAGCACTCTCTCACACAGTAGAAGCCTTGCTGCAAGAAATAATCATCCGGTTGGAGAAAGAATATGATGATAAGATGATTAGACAGCTGCTTGTGCTGCTGACGTGTTCTAGGGATGGTAGGACCATTTTATCAAAATTGAATTACTTTGAAAATGACTAGGATAAAGTTTTGGTTGTAACAGGGTAATGTAATGTCTATTTCACTCCTCCTGAATTACTATTTACATATGTTTTTCTTGTAATTGTGTTGCAATACCAAGCTGGCGGACTCTTATCACATGTGGCATCTTAGCCCTTCCAACTATCCTACCATTCCTCTATTTTTGTGACTATATGTTACAAAGATAAATGGACTATACCACAAAGCCAGACCAGTTTAATGGAATGAAATTCTTTCACATGTCAATTTTGAACACCCTAACTAATGTGTAGCAGTTCAGCAAACAGATTTTATAGGTATGAAATTATCAGTTGAAGAGAGTAAAATACTCAGAGGCAACTGGTTTTTTGCCCACATGAAACAAAAATTTCCTCAATAGTTGCCCAAAAACCAGATAGTCCCTGGAGACTCCCAAGTACCTACCCTAAAATATTTTAATGGGTAAATTTTCTCCCTCTAAAGTTTGAAATTAGTGTGGAAAATAAAGTTGGGCTTTGGGTCAGCATGCATGTAATGTCTTCATTATGATGATTGGCAGTTTGCTGTCTGGACATTTTTTGTAGTCAAGTTGATGGAGCTGTTGTCTGTTCTCTTTGTAACTTTCAGGTCTAGAGGAGGAAGAACTCCATCATCTTCTTAGTTTAGCATTTCATCTCAAGAATAAAAAAATGACATTCCAAGATGTGAGAGATCTGTCTTTGACACCACCAGAATTTATCCCATCAGCTATCTTTGCAAGACTCATCAGGAGTGTGAAGACTCTCATTAACCCTGGTGTAGAGCACAGGTGAGGAGGGGACCAGACTCAACTCTGGTCATTTAATGTAGGGGTGGGGAACAGGCAAAGAAGGGGCCAAGTTCAAGACTGGTGAGTTAGTTCAGTGGTAGGGAACAGGCGAGGAAGGGACCAGGCTTAAGTAAAGCATGGTGGAGTTTACATGAGGAAAAGACTTTGTAAGAGACTTTTCATTAAATTGTGGGTTTGAAACGTGGACTTATATATATGGACAGAGCATGTAATGTGTATGCCCTGTCTGTAGATTGTCGTCACTGACTGGGAAAAAAAGGCACACCAAGATGGCTCCCATGAAGCTATAAATTGTCTGATTTGACGATGACTTTGTTAAATTTTAAACAAAAGTTTAACTTGAATATCATATTCCTGCAATATGTGAAGTGATTTTGACTTTACCTTGCCATATTTCAAAAATATATGTACTTTCTTGCAAAATCTGGGAATTTACTTTAGCAAGTCCAAACTTTCACACAAAAATCATAGCAGGCAGTCATCTTGGTCTACATTTTCTCACATGTACGGTAGCAACAATCTACCATGCAGTATGCTCTGTCCATGTAAGGGACCTTATCCAAATTATGCTATGCGATTTTCCGCGAGCCGTCCGGTCGCAATTTTAATGCTGCCGCGGAAAAACAGTCCTTTTGTTAAAAACTCAATCTTCCAGAGCTGGCACTGGGCACTGAACCCAGCTCTAAGAAGTGCGCGGGCAGACAGTGTTTCATTCATGCAAACAATAGTAATCTTCTTACGAGTCTAAATCCGCAGATAGTGTCCTAAGTAGCGCGGGGAAAAACGTACGTGAATAGGAAACTGATTGGACCTATTGTTATACGTTGCTGTGTACTTCGAAAATCGGAACAGATACAATGTACATATATGATGTATTAAACTTAGCATTTATCACAAGCTAGACACTAGAACACTCACGAGTCGTAGCTTCATCATTTCATGAAAATGTCTTACAGTTCTTCCATTTGCAGTGTGTGATGCAAAATGAGCAGATCTTCAAATGAAAATTGGCTCTTGCTACGCAGTTTCGCGAATGAGTATAGGCATTTTAAAAGAACTGCGAACATAAATTTTAGACCAACACCATGCAATAATTCATTTACTTGTATCATGCTCCCTGCTTATCATAAAATCATGAAAAATCCCCCCTAATGATAACCAAAAACATGAAAAAAAATACATTCTGAGCAACTATAAGGAGAGCAACTGGATCGCGATCTGGTACCATATGCTGAGTCTGTTATGTTAGGTATCTGCTCAAATATATAGCCTGCTTTTCACAAAGCCGGCTCGAGTACTGAAAGGGTGACAAAATTCCACGTTGCCAAGAACATCAAAACTATTCACAAGCCATCTGTTAAAGACCCTCCTCATACAGCAATCTGCAAAACATATGTGAGAGTTAGGTGTAAATTGTTTCTTGACGATGTAATTTTCTTCAGCATGTCTTGGGTCTTGGTACTTTTGCCATTGCCTAACGTATAGCAACTATATGTATATTGTGAACCTACCCTACACATGTTTATCTTCGATTTCCTTAATGTGAAAGTTGTACAGTGGTGAATGTTTTCTTTCTTATATTTATTCCCAACTTCCAAAGAATATTTAATTTGCTCTAGAACATGGTATAAAGCATGCAGCAGCATATTTTACTGACTGGGTGGTATCTGCAGCAGGTGAAAACTTACCAAATTCTCCCATATACATTAGTGTTACGTGAATTGCCATTGCAAAAATATTATCATGACTCTTATGTCTTTATGGGGTTGGTTCAAACCTTTGCACTATAATCAAACTCTCACACATGGTAGTAAACTATTATTAAACCTTTTGGCTGTAAATGATGTGTGTGTGTGGGGAGGGGACCGGATGTGCAGGGGATCGAGGGGGCTTAACTTAAGGGTGTTAATTGGTGAACTTGACAAGAACTTTTGCAGACATGCATATGCTGACAACCATCCTTTTTGCACGGTTACTATCTCTTTTTACAAGGTTCATTCTAATTTCTATAATTTTGTAAGACACCACAGCCTCCCCCCCCCCCCCTTCGGATATCCCCATCAGGGTGTTAATTGCTATAACAATGATAGCAAGCATTTGTAACAATTCTGGCTAAACCAAAACCGGCCCTGCGTAATATTAACGATTTACTAAAAATACAAAGTTGCCTCTTTTACCTAATACAGCTCGGTACCTCGGTATAATACTGACTAACAAAAACCAAACCTTGAAGTTATAGACAGCGGGCCGTAGGGCCAATTTCTGTCTAGAAATATAGACTTCCGTCACCACCAATTCGGGAGGAGCTAAACTTAAAAACGATGGCCAAAGATGCTCTGTGTAACATTTTGTCCTGACAATTCTTTTCAAAACATTCTCAAAACATTTTTAAATGCTTTCAAATTGTTTTCACTCTGTCTACACTGTGCAACAAACCGAAATCAAATGTACGCTTTGGGCTAGTTGCAAGTGAAGTGAGAATATTTTACAAACGTTGCTGTGTATACAGGCCTTTAAACATTTGCAAGTATTCGTACATTTTGCACAACAAAGGAATTATATTATGGCAGATGGTATAACGGCGTTCTTCACGTCTTGAGACCCAACGTACCGAATCGATCCCCTCTCTTTGCTTTTGCCGACTTTTTTTTTCTTTTTTTTAAGTTTTCAGATCAATTTTTGGCTAGTATCTGATGTTATTTCATTTATTAATTGGACTGCAGGTATTAGAAAATAATATATCATCTCTTTAACATATCATGTGTATATCTTTAGGATGAAACAAATTTCTCCGACAAAAAACAGGCAAAACAAAAAGATCATAATAATTAATAATATGCATGTCAATCCCTTCAGGTTGTAAGGTTTTCATTGCAAGCAGTCTACCATGTTTGTGCACATAGCCTACTTAGTACCCGACATGCCTGTGATTCTATCCAGTTGAAATGATTTCGTTAATATTGACGAACAATTTAAGACACCGAATTGTTGGTTTGATTCTTCACCACGAAGCAAAATATCCTCGCGCCATTTATGAAATAGTAGGATGCGACTACCAATACACTATAATAGTTTGGAAAAAATACTTGATCTAGGCAAAATTTCTTTATCATGTGAACACCCAAATAGCGCCGTTTACCCACGTTGATAAAAAAATCTTTCCGACAGGAATTTAAGGGGTGTCCCAATCTCAATGACAGGGTTTTACATGAATGAACCTACGTAATAGTCCTAGGTACGCGACTTCCTAGTAAGGTTACGATAGCGTGGGTGTTGGCAAATGAATATACATCGCTTGTCAGTGAAAAAAGTACTACTGCACGTGTACACAAGAGCATGCAATTTTCACACCAGTGACACATTTTCGGACGTGCAAGAGAATACCGTAAATAAAAGTTGTGATTGGTTGATATTTTTAACTTACGTTTTGGAAGCAGTAAAGCAAACAACCTCAAAGTACAAGCAGGATTGCTTTTTTAGTCAGACAACGTTCAAAAATTGAAATATGAAAAAGACAAAGGTGTGATAGAAGTATTTATTTTCTTAATAAGGGTTTTTTCTGTCATATTTCTATATTTCTGTCCGTTTTATTTGAACTTGTAAACGTGATCGCTACCTCGCCGATAGAGATGTAAATTTCTCAGGCATACAGAGAACCCTATGGAGCATAAACAAATCGTCTGTAAAGGTCTATTCCATTCATCTTCGGGAGTATTGTTTGTCTTCCGTAAGCGGCTCTTCACCATAGAGTCGGGAGGACATTACTGGGAAAAATGTCTTTTCACGTAAGTATTACCTGAGGGTGTTACGATCGGGACCCTTTTTTATGAAACCCTTTTTTGATATCACGTACGTGCAAACACCAGGTCTAATCCATGCCAATATTACTTATTAGATCATTCCATCATGAAAGGGGCGAAGCAAAGTTCGTAACAACAAGGGAGAATCTCTTGAAAGAAATTTTAACATACAGTTTATGAATGGCAGATTTAATCTTCACTTGAGCAAAGGGAATGTATGAAACTGTCTCCAAACAACTTTGGGCCAAAAGTGAAGGGAAAAAGTTATTCCTTAATTTCCCCCCTACTTTAAGAATGGATGAGTCAAAGGTAATAGGAAGAATAAAGCTCAGACTAAAATTTTTGAAGAATAATCAAGTCAATTGTGCTACAATTTTACAGAAACTTTGTGAAATTTTAATTTGTACTCTCGTAACCAAATTTGCGCTATTGCGGTTATTTGCAGTTGTTTGAGGTGTTTTATTGTCTCAGTATTTGCACCCATATTCAATACCTGAATTTCAGTGCTACCACATGTTGTATCATATTTTATATTAGCTGTGCTCACATACACGAAATAAGCATGTGTTACTACATATCTAGGGAATGTTTAGAAAAAACCTATAACTATGTAGCAGTCTACGAATCTCCGAACAGGTCTGTATGCTTCACTAATCGATTGGCTCATTGTTATCGCCGACGTTGAGTAGCTTGCGGAGTACCGGGGCTTATCGCGGGTATGAATAGAGGGTTGATCACTGTGGTCGGCCGCAGTCTACTTTGTGAGTGAGAGCAAGGCTTCCACAGTGAATTGCTTCAATAATCCGCCCGCGCGCCTGACTCCAAAAAACGCGGAATCCCACATGTTATTGTGTGAGGCGATTCTGCCGCGGAAAATCGCATAGCATAATTTGGATAAGGCGCCTAAGGGAAGTTCGTGGTTTGAACACATATGGCAAGAGCTAAGAGTTGGCTGGTCAATAAATCCAGGGGAAGATTGATCTAAGTACCACTTGGGGTCATTCAGTGTAACTAATATTCACATGCTGGGACTATTAAAAAAATATAGACCGGAAAGTTGTAATTAATATCCATTCAAACTTTGAAGTGTGGTATCTGCTGCATGTCAATGTAATCTTGACTGTTATATGAAGAAAAAAAGAGGTACAACTTCTCATTCCCTCTTGAAAATAGGACATTTGACCACTACAGGTAAATGCTGATAGATTTATTTTCCCTGAATCAGACATTTTTAATGGACTTACAGTAACTGAAAGTTTAAGGTTTCAAGAAAATTGTTGATGAAGTTTTTGCCTTATCAATGGTGTCAGTTCAAAACTTTTGACAGATTTTCTTCTTCATAAGTTCATACCCACAGGAGGTTCCACTTAAAGTATGTACCATTGCAAGTTGTAGACAAGGTGTGTCTTAGTTTGTCTTGAAACCTCAAAACATTTGTTTCATCTCATTTTTATCAAAGCTCTCGACTTAGGATTGGCAGCAATTTAATTTCAGAAGCCATCACTCAGCGGTACCTTCGAGGGACAGGAGCTGACTTGAGAGTGCAGATGCATATTCTATTGGCAGGTAAAAAGTTTTCAAAAAACACATCAAAAAGGGGATGCTCTTCCATAAGTGATCAAATGGCAGCATAAGATTTTGGAAAGTGGGAGTGGGATGTTGATGTAGGAAAAAGTGATTGGAGGGTAGTCCCTGTATGCACTGCTACTTTTGAAATGACTGGGGAAATGAGAAAGAGTTAGAATTTGCAGGTGACATGTAGTCAGTGAGTTGCTGTAGATGAGGTTTTAGGGCCCGTTTTAACCTGTTGGTTTGAATTGGGCCAACCATGGCCTTTTCCCCAGTTGCGGGTCACTAGCTTGTCTCTTTTACTCCATTGCTTATGCTGAGCACCATGCACATTGACAATGGGTTCCATTTTAAAGTCTTCAGTATGACCCCGCAAGAGTCATGGACCAGACTTCCCAGCTGCAAGTTGGATGCTCTAACCACTTAACAATGTAGTTGAAAGGAGAAGGAAAGTAAGAATAAATAGGTTCCAGTGAGAAGCAGATGCTGTCTCTCTTAAACCTTGTTTGCTCCCCTCTCCTCTCCCCCTTCCCCCATATGCCTTCAACAAATTACATCCATACCACTAGCCATTATGGTTGATGCTCTTACAAAAGTGGAGGGCTTACTTTTAATAGCTATGATTGTTTTAAGTTTGTGCAGAAACTCACTTAAAGGGGTTCATTGAATTGATATTGTTAACTTAATGACAGTGTTTAAGGGAATTACCACATGAAAATGTTAATGCTAATAATTAGCATGATTAGTCAAGTTTCATACCCAATAGTTATGGAAAAAGTTTTAATTTTGAATTTTGAAGTGTCCTGACTTGAAATGGTTATGTGCATAATTTAAAAAAATGTCTGGTCACAAATTTTTGAAAACCAAATTGAGCTGTTAAGTAACTACTGATAATTAAAAGCAGTTATTTGTATGTAGGATATGAGGACTGTCTAACTTTGATCATTTGTCATTGGTTAGTGAAGAAAAATTAACAGCTTTTGAAAACATTTTATGAATTTCATGAACCAGCTCAACGAGCCACTTTAAATGTTTTGATCATTTCTGAAATTTTCTCACTCCAGGCTTTTTCTCCAAGTTGGCTGATCCTCATGGTAATGACACATTAGAAGGTGCGCAGCTACGTGGAATTTCAGAGCTACCATACCACCTCACTCAAGCTGGTCTCTTCAATGAATTGAAAAGTTTACTGTGCAATCTGAATTACATCTGTGCTTGCTGTAGACTCGGCATTGCCTCAAACCTGCTGGATTGCTACCAAGTGTCTGGTCAAGTAGTCAACCCATCAAGGATGTACTTGAGGGAAATGGAAAAATTCACTTCCCTGTTGGATGTGAAGACTTACAACAAGTTTGTTTCTAAATGCCTGCATTTGATTGGTCAGTGTCCAGCATTAGTTTGGCAAGAAGCTATCAATGAACCGTCAGCATCTATTGTGTCTTCTGATGCCAATGAAAAACTGAAAGAACTCAATGAGGAAGGTCATAGGTTGGTTTGTTGGAAAAACAAATCTCAACGAGAACACGCCTGCACACAGACCCTGTCAGACTTTGTTGAGGTTTGTTGCAAATTTCTAATATACAGGTATATTACAAGAGTTTAAAGGGAAAATCTAGTTACCCTAATTTGGATTAGAATAGTAAACTATCCTTTGTCATGATTGGCTCTTGAGAATCATGTGACAACATTTTTTCACTGAAGTGTGAAATTTGCTAGGAGGCACTGTTTTTAATTACTCTAAATATATACTGCAGCTATGGCCTGGAATATATTTTGAAGAGTAACAGGAGGAAATTTTTGCAGTTAAGCTGTTGTTTTGAAGTAAGTCTAGCGAGACTGCTTTTGCTGTTCATTGAGGTTATATTGATAACTTAATGAGAGTTTTGAAATGTCATCATCATATGGCAATGCTTGTAGTTAGCATAACAAGTTTCATATAAGTCATGGAAAAAGTTACAATTGTGAATTTTGCAGTATCTTGACTTGTAATGATTCTGTGCATAATTTGAAAAAGTGTCTGGTCACAAATTTTTGAAAAAAAAAAGTTGACTGATAAAGTACTCACATATAAAGCATTTATTTGTATGTAGGATATCGGGATGACTAAGTTTGACCATTTGTTATTCCTATGTGAAGAAAACTTAACAGGTTTGAAAAAATTTGTTGAATTTCATGAACCAACTCAATGAGTTGCTTTAACGGTTAAGGATTTTGATAGTACTTTTTATATATTTCCTGCACTGTGAAACAGTGAAAGTGTATAGTATTGTTGTGTACAATGCTGTTGATAGTTTTGTGGATAAAAAACTGGTTCATTGGATTTGTGGCCCTTGACTTTCTGGCATGATTTCTAGCTTGACTTGAGGTTTTGTTATAAAGTTGGTCAATTTTAAATGCCTCTGAATGTAATAAACTTACTCAAGTCCTTTCTTTTTTCAGCCTGTTACATGTGTGGATGTGTCTCCCAGTGATCAGTTCTTTGCTTGCGGCGCCAAGGATTCTACTGTGAAGGTGTACGACTTGAAGAATGGAAAGGTTTGAAATATTTTTTTTGCAACCATAAGTCTTTTGGTTTAAGCCATGTAAGATGGAAGCAATGCATACCCTTTTACTACAAGGGGCCATCAAAGTTTTTCAGAGAATATTTACCTTTTGTGCTAGCACCTCACTGTTCCCTCCCGAACTGGTTGTTTACCAAAATAAAGAAAGATTTAAAAGGTCATTGTTCCAATTGTTGTTATCATCAAATATCATAACTCATTAATGCCCCATGAAGATGGGAGTTGCATTGTTGGAATTCATTTTTCATGCTGTTTAATATATATTTTTGATATTTTTTTTACTTGATGTACATTTTAACTTGTAAAATTTGTACATATTTTTCATAAAGCAAAAGTTTGGGTGTACATGCCGTTCTGTGGATACATACACAGATGCAGCACTTAAGGATAAACTTTTCTAATGCATATTCAAAATATCAAATTTAGGGAGGACCCAATTCCTATGAAATGCGTTCTTTCTAGCTTAGTACTTCTAAATGTGATACATTCCTCAAGGCACAAAACTTTAACAAAGCATATCACTATTTAGAAATACATAACAATATTACATACAAGTTCTCCTTTTGCAAATATGCCCATAAATCAGCACCAGACAGCAGCATAGTCAAATGGTTCAAGCATCCTACTTGCAAAAAGAGGTGTGGAGTTTGACGCCTGGCCAGGTTGCACCGAAGACTTTTTTAAAGGGAACCTTGTGCTTGGTGCACAGCTAAAGTATTGTCAGAAGAAAAACAAGCCAGTGAGCCACAAGTGGAAAAAGACCTTGGCTGACCCGACTAAAACCAGTTGGCCATGGATGATGGACTGTAAACTCCATCTAGTTAACTGACTGTACAAAAGCATAATCAGTAGTCAACTGGGTGCTAAGCAAAACAGGGTATTAGGTGCTAGGATTTTCAGCTGGTTTACAATTTCTGAACCTTCTAATATCTGTGTTGATCAATCAGAACAAGCAAATGGAAAATTGAATTCATAAATGGTGTTCTACACTTGGTTTTCATTCAGTGGAAGTACTTAGTGCATTTGCATTTGTTATTCATAAATGAGAAAAAATTTCTTTTTGGGCCCTAGCATGCATCTTGTACAGTACCTTGTCATAAATATATTAGTTTGTAAAACTTTGGCTGTGTGCTGTACCTAATGCTAATCCCTTGCTAGTGGAACTTGAAGGAGCATTTAGGACTTTGGTATAATAGTTCTGTACCATTGATAAAATTTGGGGCAATTCGCAACTAATTGGTCAAATTGTACATGACTGCCTACAATAAATGGCAGCACTTGATGAAGCATATTTTTATTCATATCCCAAGCAACAAAAGATAAACAGGTGCTAACTATAGAGGTCATGCATGTGACATCAGCAAATTTCAATTTGGCATACTGGATAGAACTGAGCATGTGCAGTAAGTGTGTTACTGATACAGGCGCACGACAGCACCTTTGTAACAGTTGTTGTACAATGGATGCCTGGATGGCAAATTAGAAAGACTCGTGCAATGTGGGTGCTCAACCACTGTACTTGTCCCTATCTGCAGTTATTAAAGTTAAAGTTTAAGTCAGCCACGACCTTTTTTCCAGATGTGGCTCACTGGCTTACTTTCCCAACTTAATTTGCTGAAGCTGATCACCAAGCACAGTGGCAGTAGGTTCCCTGTTTTAAGTGTTCAGTATGATCCTACCAGGACCAGAACTCCAAACCTCCGACTGTAAGTCGGATGCTCTAACCACTTGACTATGTAGTCGGTGTGTCCATATCTCTAGTTCTCTTACTTGAGAATGGTATGTTTCAGCTAATTCTTTTTGTTCTTTTAACAGGAATATAGAAGTTTCCATGGTCACTCTGATGCTATTACAAGCATATGCTTTGTTGGAAAGGACCGTCTAGTGTCCGCATCCCGAGATGGACAACTCAGTCTTTGGGATGTCCAGCAGGGCCATAGGTAAGCTTTGTGAAATGTTTCCATGAAGAAAATGTCCAAATAGTGAAAGTAATTTAAGTTTCTGAAGTTACACTGGATTCTATCCATGGTTGTCATGATTCAATTTTACAAGAGGACTGGTGTGGTTGTTGGGACATAATTCTTTTCTTGGGGGGTGAGGGTGGGATTGGGGGATGGTGAGTGTGAGGCAGGGGAGGTGAAAGCAGGACTTGGAGAGGTCTGCAATATAAAGGCAATGTCTCCTTTTACTGGGGTTGATTGGGTGAGGGGATTATGAAATGTACAACTATCTCTTCTCAAAAAAGAGACTTAAAAATTTGAGGGGTGCGAGTACGATTACGCACCCATCCCCACACCTCAAATCACTGTCAGGGGTGTAATTTTTGCACATATAAATGTGTTGAAGTTTAACGAAACCCTACTACACCCCTTAATTTCCTGAGGAGTGTGATTTGTTGCACACCTGGAAAGTCTGAAACTCCAGGCCTAGGAATATCTATATCTTAAAGACTACTTTCCACTGTAAAATGTTGTTCAGATTGGGGGAGGGGAATAGGAAATGGGGCCTGCATGTGAGCATTGACCACCAGTTTTGTAGACTGGTAAATCCATAAATTTGTGTCAGGTATTTTATATTTGTCAGGTTTTTGGGAACACCAGCAAACATGCTCAATGAGTCTGGAATTTTGATACAAAATATTTCCTGAAATAAAAAAAAATTGCAAAATTTGATATTTTCAGTAAATCATATTTACAGCAGCTGTTTTTAAAGAACTCACACATGTTTTGTGTTGTTGTTTCACCTTGTAGACTATCTGAGATGAAGGGCCATCGTCGACAAGTTAGTTGGTGCTGTGCCAATAAAGAGGGCAGCATGATAGCGTCAGCATCTTGGGATTGTTCTGTGAAGCTATGGGATGGACGCAATGGCAATTCCGTCTGTACCCTGTATGAGAAGAGACCTATCAACTGTGTTGCCTTTCATAGTGGTGGGAGGAAGGTTGTATCAGCAAGCTGGGATGCTACCTTGAAGATTTGGGACACTGTTGACAAGAAGAGAGTGGCAGTAAGCAATCTGTATTTGAAATGGGGGGGGGGGGGTTGTATAGTGGGGGATGTGGTGTTTCAGACACTGCAGTCATGGAACATTTTTATGTAAAAAAGTTCAAGTGAAGGTGGAGTAACTAAGCAAGGACTTGAAAAAACATGTAAAACAGAAATTTCCTTCTGTAGGATTGTCATGAAGCAGTTTGTTTGTGATTTATGACAAGCAGAAATAGGGGACTTGTGGGTGGGTGGCAGGAAGGGGGGGGGGGAAGAAGCAATGTTGGTACTTTGACAGGGAAAAGGGAATGGAAGAAGAAGAATTTGGGAGGGCTTCCAAACTTGGGGAAGTCACCTTTACAAAGTGGGAGGTTTGTTACTTAAGACATTGTTTTGGTTGAACATGTAGGTGATTACTGTAGGGAAGTTGGTGGTTGCTGTTTTGGTGGTTAAAAAATAATGTTGGTGAGTGGGGATAACGAGGGGAAAAAGACAGATTAAGGAGGTAGGGGAAACTCGGAGAAGATATGAATTACTTAGATTAGGTTTTACAGCTCAGTTTCTAACCAATTGTTTTAAGTTGGACAGGCTATGGCCTTTTTCCAGTTGTTACTCACTAGCTTGTTTTCCCTACTCCATTGCTTATGAGGACTTGAAAGTGTTACTTAATTTAACACTGTATTATCAGGTGTCAGCTTGTAAGCCTCATATGTGAACTTTTAACCAAATGTTTTGTAGTTCTATGTTAAAAATTGTCCTTCAAGAAAGTTTGATCACTCAATAAAGTTGTGTATTGCTCGATTCTATAAAATCATTCCCTAAGGAAATGACAATATCACAAATTTTGTAATTTCATGATAGATTCTACGAGGTCACAAGTCAGCGGTAAGATCCGTCGCGTGGTCACCAAATGATGTTTACCTAGCTTCAGCATCCTTAGATGGTGCGGTTATGATGTGGTCAGCTGATACTGGTGTAATGGTAAGTCAATTGTTGTCATGACAACATGTACTTCGCCTGTAAGGTTGGACTTAAGATAAAAACAAAACCTTTGGAGTTGTCAAGAAATGAGCCAGTATATCAAAATGTAGCTACTACATAAAAAGTTTTAAAGTCTACAAAAATGAAGCAGCAAAGAATATCAAACCCTTCACTATGCATTAGGCCACGATACTGTAGTTAACCATTGCTATGTATGTATGGTTTCGCGAAACCATTGCACCGCTGCCTTATGGAATAGCTCCTTATAGACGAATCAGGACCTCTAGCAATGGTCTGATTTCAGTTGGCCATAACTGGGGTCTACCACCTTTTAATCTTACAATTTCCTTGCTTACCTGTATCATGGATGGTTGCACACTAAATTGTGTATTGGTTTCTTCAATTTCACTGAATGTGAGGGTCTGAAATTCAAGTAGACAATAAATGAAGACAATTTTAAGGCTGTTTGACCCCAATAATGGCTGCCCACAGATGCCAGAAATAAGTGCTGATCAGATTCATCTTTAAACCTATGATGCGTAATGGTGTTTTGGACACAGAATAGTCTTGAAGAGTTATATTTCATATTTGCACCCTCTTGAGCTATAGTCAAAGCAAATATGGTGACCTCCATACAAAAGCTCAGTTTTGGCCAATTATAATTAGCACCATTTGAACATTAGAATATATAAAGTTAAGTGATGGCAAGAGTGACTTATGTGTTTTTTACTGAATACACAGGTCGGTTGCTTAAAGGGCCACACTCAGCCCATCAATCAGCTACGATTTGCTCCTTCTGGTCTGGAATTAGTGACCGTCAGTGATGACCACAGCTTGAAGGTAGGTCAAAGGTTACTGATGATCGAGCTTTATACTCCATATTTATGTACATGAGGGTTACTAATAGTACATATATATATCAGAGCACTTCTGCCCAAAATTGCTGCACTAGCTTCCAGCAGTATTCTTTGTGGATTCTTAGAGTGTACCTCAAGTCTTGAATTTCCAAAATATATATTTTAGAGGTTGCAGGGTGGATCTTTTCCAACTCTCATTGTCATAGTTTATTCCAGTGCTGAGATTTACATGTTGGAAATTTATTCACTTTGAAGAAAACAAAATAATCCATTGCAAAATAATTTGTGTTTTGCTTGTGTACAACTCACATTTCCTGCTTTGTTTCTCTTTGAAACTAAAACATGTTCATATGACCTTGAATGCTTCATGTTTTCTTGCTTATCATGTTGTACAGAGAGAGGGATTATGTAGTCAAATCACATCGTAGCAGTAAGATTGGGATCATATTTTGGCACAGTGTGCAGTAACTTTCCATAAACAAAGAAATACAAAGACTGTAATTTAAGTAGCACAACAGTGACTTCAAAAATTATGGCAAAATCTACCATTTTGAATTGAGTGAAAAAGTTTCAACATTTTTTATCTCAGTTCAGGAACATCCTATAAAGATGGGAGTTGGGCTATTTGAATTATTTTTTCATGCTGTGTTGTATATATTTTTGAAATTTTTAACTTGAGGTACACTTTAATAGGTGCCGCCAACATGTGAGCTGTAATCTAGGTTGCCCCCTTCACACCAAATGGACAGGTGAGATACTTTACCAAGGATTACAAATTTTCTTGCATGTAACATAAAAAAATTTGCCAGCCTTATTTAGTTAGTTAGATAGAGTTTTATGGCCCAGTTTTCATTCTATTGGTTTAAGTTGAGGCAGCCACAGCCTTTTTTTTGGTTGTGGTTCACTGGCTATACCAGCCTTAGACTTTCTGAGTAACCTGAGACACCCCAAAATTACCTATTTTGAAAAAAAAAGCATGCTTTCCTTAAAAACAGATTCATGGCAAGTACCTTGGTGGAAGTACAGTATGTGGATAATGTTAGGTATTTAAAGGTAAAAAGGTATATATCATGGTGAGCATAAAACTATTATTCCATTGGAACCATGGCTGGTTGGAAGTAGATCTTCATTTATGGTGGTTGGGGTCCTGTATCCGGTCTGTATAGGCATGCTGCAAATCATCGGATGCTTATTTGACTCTCACATACCACCAATAGTTTGTTTTCAAGCACCTGATAAAGTTTATTCTTCCACCGTAAGCATAAAAAAGTTACTGGCAGAGATTATCACATGTGGCTTGTTTTGTGGTTCAACAGGTATGGTCTGGAACTCTTGGCAAACAGCTCTACTCTGGGAGTCTCCATGGTAACCCTCCAGCAACTGTATGTGCCTTCAACCCTCAAGATTCCTCCCTTGCAATGGGTTTTCACAATGGAGTGGTGTCTTTGGTGAAAGCCAGTTTGAAGCAGATCAGATTTGAAGTTCAGCATCAAGAATCCAAAGTTTGTGGTCTAGCTTGGTGTCATGTCAATTACTCACTAAACTGTGTTCTAGTTGGATACCAGTCTGGGATTGTGCAGGTATATTGACCATTTAGATCATAGTTGAAAAGTGGTACATACTATGCATTTCTTTTGGCAACAAATGTTCAAATGTGTTGAGTTCTACACCAGTTTCACAAACTAATGAAGAATTCGACTGACCCACATTGCATTATTACGCTGGGTTTCCACAGATAATTGAAAACCTAGAAGTCATGGAATATATTTCACTTGCATTTTCTAGGATGTGACTCTCATGGAAAAAATTTTACCTGCTTTGAAAAGTCACGATTTTTGAGAAGCATATTTACTTAACTGACACTGATAAGCTGTAATTCTGCTATTGAATATTAGAAAGTACATTTTTAGTCTATGCAGGTCGTGAAAAAGTTGTGAAATGCTTAAAGGTAGTCATCTCTCACCCCAAACCGCAATTCTTGTGGAAGTGTACCGAAATTCTCAATTGGCACAGCGCTTTAATTGACAGATAGATAACAAAATGCAGAGTACTGTAGATCATTTTACACAGCACAAAGCATGTTCTGTACTATGTAAGAGTGTTTTGCTTATACATTGGGGTCTTGAATATTCACGCTGAAGCAAAAAAATGAGATTGTGTCTTGATGAGGATGAGTTTCAGACAGATGTGGGAGGGGCTTAAGTTAGTAGGTTAGGAGAATTTGAACTGGTTGTAGTGGGAGAATTTTGTAAAGATATGGAACTATAGGTGAAAGAATCCCCTGTGAATGGGGGGTTGCAGAAATTCTTTTTTAGACAAAAAATATGAGGAACTAACATCAAAGGATAATGTATTGAACAATTCCATTACGGAATATTAGCCTTTAAGGAAATGTGTCATGGCTACTGCAGTTTTTATGGAAAAACTGTGGTTGTCAGTTATAAAACCAACCCCTGGTTCATTACTTAAATTAACTGCTTCAATGTTCATCAGATTTGATTACCATTCTGGTACAATAGAAGTCCAACAACTTTGGGGTTCAAATAACAATTTACAACAAATTTTGAAAAAAGTGATGACAAAAAGGGGATCAAATTACTTGTAGTTCATTGAAAGGTTCCATCAGTATATTTTGAGATAAGCTGCTATCAAATGTCAACCTTCAAGGCTTTTTTTCAAATGTGCATATAATTGGTACTGAGAAGGGTTCTTGACGAGATTGAGCATAGGATACTTTTTTCGAAATGTGGTTGCATTTAAGGAAACATGTTTCTTGTATTTTTGTAACAGATCTTGTCAGGAGAAGATGGTTCCCTTTGGACAAACTTAACAAAATCTCACATACCGGTGATGGCTGTAGCTGTTGGAACGAAGGCTCATTTAGCAGCTGTTGCCTTTGAAAATGCAACAGTCATGATTTGGGAGCTTGATGAAATAGAGAAACCAATGGAAACGTAAGTTTGATATGATGTCAGATTTTGGTCAGACCATTTTCAAAATAAAATGAATGCCTATTATGTCACGGAGGCAGTGTGTTTGGTTTTATGGTAAGAGCATCCACATCTCACATATAAGGCCCGGGTTCGATTCTCTGATCAAGTCATACCAAAGACTCTAAAAATGAAACCTACTGCTGATGTGCATCTTGCTCAGCATAAGCAATGGAGCAGGGAAAACGAGCCAATGAGCCACAACTGGAAAAAAGGCTGTGGCCAGCTCAACTTCAACCAATAGGTTGGAAACTGGGCCATAAAACTCCCATCTAACAACTAACTAAAATTATGTCACAGAGCAAAAAGTGTGCCCTTTAATAGAGCAAAAGCAGACATCTGGTTTGTATGTTTGTTGGATACATATATGCATGGTTTGTGGAGAAGTGTGCATGATGTGAGCAGGTTACTGTATTATTTGCTTTTAAAGTGACATTAATGCATTTGATCTGTTAGCAGTTACAAAGGATTGTGGGATTGAATATTAGGTGTCTGGACATGTTTTTGGACAGAGTAAAATGCAATCAACAAAAATGGTTCATATCCAGTTCTATCTTGTACTTCTATGAAATTTCTAGGTGTTTGATTTTTGATGGTAAATTAGAACTGACATACAAATGCTTATGAATTATGCCTGCTTTCAGTTTGTTGCTCTGATTGTGAGTTCCATTTTCATGTTTTTTTTTCTCTTATAGGCCTACGGCACTGTGTACACTGTATGCTGAAAGTGCAGCTCCTATCAGTGACATAGCATTCAGTCCAGATAACAGACAGCTAGCTGCTGTAACTAGGGACAAGGTAAACAAACTTTTGGCAATTCTTTTGGTAAACTGTATTATTGTTAAAGGTGATTGACTTTGTCAATTGCCTGATTCTGGCCAGCGTCTTAATCGATAATTTTGATGGATTCATGGTGACCACTTCCAATGCTTACGAGGACTTACTTAGGGAGAGAAAGTTTTTTGAACCCAGACTGGACCCCTCTTCAGCTGTAAGGCTCCCCTGTTTCCTCCTCTGGAAACACAGACAACAGTAGTGATGTGCTATTCAGAGCACACACTCACATACGCATTTCTAGCGCCTATTGGGGACATGCACATTATACTAGTCAAGTGAGGATATTCTGTTTTTCCTGGTCAACTGGGGATAATCACAGGTTATAATCAAGGTGACTGGGGATCCTGAAAAATCTACACACACATTTACACACAAATTCAAACAAAAAACATGGGATCGAGGATATACCTCAGATCAAACTGTAAAGCTACAGGCACTTATCTGACACCCCAATTTGCATTATTTTGTACTTTCTGAAACCGGGGATATCCCCGTTTCACAGGGTATTCCCAGTTCCACTGGAATTTTCAAGTGTGTATCCTCGATTGACCCCAGAAATGCACGCTCACATACACACAAGGCGAAGATACTCTTTCCCCAAGTAAGTCCTCCTGAGCATTGGAAGTGGTCACCATGAATCTGTCAAAATTTTGGTAAACTTTCTTTTTGCTTTGTATGATTAGCAGAACTGACTTGAAAATTGTGTAATTGTGAACTTCTTGACTATTAATGCCCGTAAAGCATAACACTTAAAGAGGGGAGATGTGACTCCCTTCCCCCATCCAACCATGCCCCCCCCCCAAACCCAACTAGTTACTCTCAATTCTCTGCCCATATATGTTAGAATATAGCTCTTGACTTGTTAAGGAAGGAACAACTGCACTTTGATTGGCATTCATTCTTCAAACAATACTAGGGTTACCAAGACGTGTCTGGGTAAATCCAGACATCTGGTAACCGTAAACAATACTCTTTCACTGTGGCTGGTCAACAGTGCCTTGAACAGTCATTTGTGCAAGTGTTCCTGTTCCCAGTTATTTTAAGCTCCCACTTTATTGCCTAAAACAATTTCAGATATGTACAGACTAATGTGGCCTTGTCTTGGGTGTGTTATCATGGCAAATTTTAAATTGGAAGACAGGTTTTTAAAGTTAGCTTAATCAGGACAATTGTGACAGTCTGGGGCAAAATTAGATACCCTTTAAGGGTCATTGTACAGAGATAAATGTGAAGTGTTGCACTGTATTTAAAGGTTTGATGTGACATCCTATGGATTGTGTATGATCAAATGGTATCCAAAAGGTGACAGCCATCTGAAAATATGATGAAGCTTATTATGTGGATCTATTGTGAAGTGGTTGCCAAACTTTGAGTAAGGAAGGAAATGGTCACTTGGGTCCAAAGAAGATAAATAGCATTTTGGCCACTTTTCAATGCAGTTATACCAACCTTTAAATTTAAATGTACAAGTAAAAATGTGTAATGAAAAGATATGCAATGCATTTTAGAATTCTGGAATGTAAGCATCCAGTGTAGTTTCTCATCGTGTGATTGTTGAAATTCTTCACAACTTTCTATTCTGTCCATACTATTGGGGTTTTATGATGAGAAGGGAAGGGGGGGGAGCTCCTTTCTTTGCAGTTATATGGGAAACACATCTGCCTTCAAAATGGAAATTTATATTGTGCCCTCATCTCTCTACTTTTGATTTTTTTTTTTTTCATTTTTTGTTCGTTATCAAAGATTTAAGAGTTCAGGAAATTTCCTGATTTCAATTTTTTTCCATTTTTGCAGATGATAGTGATCTGGGCATCTGATTCCCAAAGCCTTAAGAAAGAAAACACTGACCCAGTGATGAAGTTACATAGCTGTCATAAAGACTGGATTACATCATGTGCCTGGTCTGACAACGGTGAATACCTGGTAGGTGGATATAGACGAATCCGATTAGTGCTTGTTTTTAGTTACTGTAGGCAGCCATTAGTGGGGTCCGTCAGCCTTAAATCATATTCATTTATTGTCTACATGAATTTCAAAGCTTTTATTCATTCCTCTTTTTTGTGTGAGACCCGAAAAATTTTGGTTATAAATGTCTTTATAAATCTCAGCTATTACACTTATACGAACAGCCCTTGGAGTTTCATCCAATCAGAGGTCTGCATTTTAATGACATTGATGCCACCATGAGTCCTGAAAGAGGCCCCTAGGCACCACTCCAGCCAAGATTGTCTTCAGAATTATTTTGTATGTTTTTAGGAGTTGTCATTCACATGCATGCAAAGCGATGATTTTAGGAGTTGACATTCACATGCCTGCAATGCAGGTGCTGTGAGCTGTATTTTTGTGTGCATGTTTAAACAACATCAACTGTATTAATATTTCCCGAACCACTTTTGTGTACCATTACTAACTGATTTTGCTATATTTTCCATGGTTTGATCAGAGAGAAATATTGCATAATTGGTGTAAAATTTCAATTTTTATGGAAAATTTTAAGAAACTACTTGTTAAATGAGATTAAGTTTAGGTGTATTACATGGCACATCTTTCGAGGAAAAATAATTGCACCAGTGGCATTTTTGTTGCTGAGTGAGACTCTGGTGCATCCTTGGTTTGCATCTTTCTCATCTAGTAAAAGGCCTTCCCACATTGAAATGTTCATAGTGCCCACAGGGTCTGGAAATCCTGAGAAATCAGGGAAAGCTGAAATTTAAATTTCCAGGCCTGGAAAGTAAGGAAACGAGCTGTTTTTCAAAAGGTCATGGAAAAAGTCAGGGAATTTGAGGAAGGTCCTGGAAATATCAGGGAATTTGAGGAAGGTCCTGCAAATGTAAGGGAATTTTAGGAAGGTTCTGGTAAGGTCCTGGAGGGTCCTGGAAATGTCAGGGAATTTTAGGAAGGTTCTGAAAAGGTCCTGGAAGGTACTGGAAATGTCAGGTAATTTTATAAAATGAACTTGTTGCTCCAATTTTCTTCATGTTAAGATTGATTATTTTTGTGGAAAACAGATGGAAATATGCTATCTGACTGTTTGTAAAATTTCAGTCAAGGTTCCTGAAAGTTGTGGAAAAGAACGGAATGTATGACCCCTGTTTTGCAGTTTAATGCTTTTGTTAATATTTACATTTCTCTTTTGCTTCTTCTAATAGGTGACTGGATCCAATGACTGTCTGGTGAAGTATTGGCATCTCAAGAAACAGCAAGCCAAAGTTACAATGAAGGGTCATTCATCTGCAGTGACTTCTGTTGCCTTTAGTGTGAGTCAGTCAGAGTAAAATAAAACATTTTTTCCCAACCTGTTTACTACCACTTAATTTCAGGAATAATTCCTGGTGCGTTACATTAGCCCACATTCCTCCTTGCTTATAGACATATCAAAATTGTCAAATGGTGGTCTGATTTAGTTGGACATAACTTGGGTCCATCAGCTCTAATCTTTCAAATTCTTTGCTTCACTGTATCATGGATGATTGTACACTGAAATAATCCTTGATTTCTTTGCTTCAGTCGTGATTTGCTTGGTAAGAGAAAGAATATATGTACCCAAATTCAAACAAAATTGGTTTCAATGTAATTCATGAATGAGTCCAATTAAAAGATATCTGTTGTTGCTAAAGAGTGTCTGTGAGCGTGGTATATTTCAGTGTCCTCAGTGGCCTTATATTACTTCGGAAAAAAATTTGTTACTTAAGACCTATTTTAGGAAAAACCTAACAGTTGTTAAAATAAAGAAAATTTTTCAAAGTAGAAGTAGAAAGATGGTGTTTAATTTGTTTAAATTTTGTAAGATAATCATAGACAAAATTTCAGGTGCAATAATTATAATACTCAAATCTAACTGCATTAATAGCTAAGTCTCATATACGTCTTTGAGGTGAATCGAGGAGTATATGAAACTGAAACTGAAGCTCATACTCAGCAGCTAACTTTTTTATGGTTTTCAGCTAACATCATACTTTTGAAACTTTTTCATCAGCATGGATGTATAGTGTCTGGATCTACCAATGGGGAGCTGAAAATCTGGTCTCACCGTGGTGTAGAAATTACCACCATCCCAGCTCATGACAGGGGAGTCAATTCTTGTGATATTTTTATCTCATCTGGAAAAAGCAATGACGAAAGTGAGTAACATTGTGTGCTTTCAAGTAGTAATGTATTGGGGGAGGAAAAGTTTGGGGGGGGGGATCTGCCAGTGTTTCCATCCAGTGAAGGATACTTTACCACAGTCCAACAATGTAATAAACATTCACCAGTTACTAGCAGTTTCATCCTGTATAATCATTCGCAAACTTTGCCAGGGATAGCACCATTTTGAAGGTAAGAGGCACCCCTTCCTCTAGATCCTTCCTAAGGTAAACACCCCCAAGATGTTTACTGGGCTTGACAAGTTTCTAAATTCACCAGTGTGTTCACAGAGAGATGATACATCTTATGAAACAGTCTTATTCAAACATAATGCTCTTTAGCTTAAAAGATTAATCTTAAGCTAGACTGGTGTATATTTATAGGAAACCAAGGCAAAAAGTTTCTCATGATATTCAACAGTGTAAATGGGATTTAAGTCTCTCAGATGGAGAGAAAGCACTTGGAAATTTAACACCTGTAAAATGTCACTTGTGGTTCAAATTGTCACTTTCAGTGAGATCTTCCAAAATGTGCAGTAATTAATTTGTTTCCATGATCTCTGTTCATATGTAGGAAACATGATCCTCAGCTATTGATTTCCTGCTTGGACTTCTTACCCTGATGAATAATATTAAATGGTCTAGGGTTGAAACTGTGGGGATGGAAATTTTAGCCAGTGAAACATTAGAAGAGAAATTGTCAGGAAACTAATACATCAATTGCCAAGAAAACACTAAATAGACTCATTCATGTTTACAAGCAAATGACGTCACGACTGCTCGGCAAAAGTTGATGAGGTATGAGGTACATTACGTCACAATGAAATGTAGATTCTAATTTGTCTACAATCTGGATGCAATCAAGAGATCCCTGCTTGCTTAAAGGCAGACATTCATTACCCTAAACTACAGTTTCAGTATACATACATCAAAACTCTCAATTGGTACAGCTCTTTGATTGGCATCACATTCAAACAATGCATCATAGCTAAATTACACAGCATGGGCACTGAGAGTGTCTTGATCACACATTATGGACTTGTATGGCCACTGGGACAAGCGATGAAGCAGTAAACTAGGATTGTGTCTGGATTAAGATGAGTTTTAGATAAATGTGGGAGGGGCTAGAATTAAGTAGGTTGGGAGAATTGGAACTGTTTGGGATGATGAAAATATGCCTTTAAAGCCGAAGGTGCAGGAATATATTCCTGCCCGTGTTCTATGTCAACCAGCTTTGACCAGTGTGGTAACTGTGAATGAGTCAATTGTACTGGGAAAAAATAGGCCTTGAGTGTTAGATTTCCCATGTGTGCCACAAATTGCACTCTTTAAGGAATTAAGGACTTTGGTAGGTGTTCTATTTTACTGAACTGTAGTAAATTTGTATGAGCTCCTGTCTTCATCTAGTTGTGAAAAAAATCACTCTCCTGTCAATGATTTGAAGAGGGTAATGACATCCAATGGCACTCCCATGCCTCAAAATTCAAGGCCTGAAAAAAGATGATGGAAAGTGTATTTGTCTGATTGCTAGATGATGAATTGGAAGACATGGAAGAGGGTGAAGACTGGGCCACCATGACATATAAAGAAGAATGGAAGGATGAACACAGTAAGAAGAAGATGGACAAGGGGTCAAAGGTCAAACTGGAGGAAGTGATGATAGCATCTGCCGGGGATGATGGAACCTTTCAGATATGGAAACCACTGCAGGTAGGTCAATAAAAAAACTGAAATGGAAGGAACACTGAAATTAGTTGGGTGGTGCTTGTTTAACAGTACCATAGACCCTTGAGGTGGGGGAGACTGATTGCATGGTCAAGTGGTTACAGTATCATACTTGTAGTCAAAAGGTCAGGAGTTTGAGTCCTGGTTGGGTCATACTGAAGACTTAAAAACAGAACCTACTGCAATTGTTTTTGGTGCTCAGCTTAAGCAATGAAGTTGGGAAAACAAGGCAGTGAGCCACAACTGGAAAAAGGGACATGGCGTGGGCCAAAATTCTCCATCTGACCCTAAGGTGGAATTCATTAACATTGATGTAACAACTTTCATAAGTCAACGTGCCACCAGACTTCTGAAGAAGTACCTTCTGAAGTGGTATTCATCATGGAAACAACTTATCCAGTTGTTGAAGATATGCAACATAATTGCATATAATCCAATGTAGTGTGTGATTCTATCTCTTTTTGTCATATTTAAATCAAGTCACATTTCCTCTTATTGTTAAAATAATATGCATTGTTTTCTTCATTAATTTGCACCAAACAATGTGGTGCACAGCTCCTTGGAACAGTGTGCTTTTGTATGTTTGTGTTGGCATGGGTATAGTCCACAAGATGCAAAAATGATTGTGATAAGATGAAAAGACAAATGTCTATAAATTTTAGGCTTCCTTGTGGGCTGGGGGTGGTAGGATATGCCCAGTATCCCCCCCCCCCCAGGTTGCAAGGGGCTACTAAAGGACAGGATTTGCACTGTGTTTTAACTATTTAGGAAACTGAACATGCATTTGTACTGTATATAAAAGTAATTATCCTCTACCTTTCTAGCTAGTTGACACTATATACACATTCGTGTTGGTGTGTCGTTAAATCTCATGTAACTAACCTGCAAATTTAATTGCAATAAGGGGTATTAGCTGCTCTCGATTCGTGGAAAGGCCACTCCACTCTTGGGTCGTATGGCATTGGAAAGATGGCACTCCAATGAATTAATAGTACTTTTCTTTATTTTGTAGGGCAATGAACTGTGTACATTGACTGGTCATGCTGATAGGGTAACTGCTGTAGGAATAGCCAGCAGTGGGCTGGTTGTGTCAGCCTCTTTGGACAGAACAGTTAAACTTTGGACACCTGTGGTGAGTAAAACAGAACAATAAATCAATGATTTCATTCTTGGGTTTTAGTCATTGCAATATTCATGCAGATTTAAGCACCCTTTAAAGAATAGCCCAGGACTAAATTTATGTTTGGTATTTATAACTGAAGAACATATCATAAGCAGGCTGGGAAAGTTTCATTCAATTTCCATGTTCGGTGCTGTATATATAAGAAATTGGAATTGACATGAAATTTGATGAGTAAATTTGAAGCAAGGAGAATAAAACTTTGGGTATCAGTTTTATTCCATGACATCACACCTGCTTGAACCAAGTTCCCATTTTGTGGAAACTTTGTTAACTTCAATTTCCAGAATGGTACATGGGAAATAAATGAAAATGTTTCCCAAAATAATGCTTAGAATATGTTTCACTGTATTATATCAAACATAAACTGAAGATAGCTGTTATTCGCACCCCATCAATCTGTTGTACAGGTGGGGTACAGAGTGTTGCCAATCCCCTATCCTAAGGCTTTTATCAATTTAAGGAGCTGTGAAATGCATTTGGGTGGCAGATGCTTGTTATATGTCAAGGAATTGTATCATTGGACTCAGTGTTTCACCAGAATTGTACTCTTTATGTTTAAAATCAGGACTGCCCTAAGTAATAATTTGTTGGGAAGTTCAGTCTATCATGTTGTGGCATGCATATACATTTATAACTCTATTCAATCTTGTGACAAACCTCCCATTCCACAAAATAGTTTAACTTTTGTGCTCTCTTTTTCAGCTGTGCTTTGCAAAATGTATCAAATGTGTATCGATGCCAGTAGAATGCAAATTCTTTTTAAATTTATTTCTGCAGCATTCCAGCGAATCAGATTTTGGTGTTCACTCTGATGCTGTTACCTCAGTTGTGCAGTCTTCCTCTGGGAATGTTATAGTCACGACAAGCAGGTACTATATGCCAATAATTTTATATGAAAGAAGAGAAACCATATAACATGTCTAGTTACGATGTTTATCTCATGTTATTGGTAAATTTACTTTGCAGTAAGAACCATGTAAACCATTGCACACAGTAGCCCTTACTCAAATCAACCGACTGCATGGTCAAGTGGTTAGAGCATCTGACTTGCAGCCAGGGGGGCTTGAGTTCGATTCCTGGCTGGGTGATACTGAAGACTTCAAAAAAGGAAGCTACTGTCTTTGTACTTGGTGCTCAGCATAAGCAATGGAGTCAAGGAAACAAGCCAGTGAGCCACAATTGGGAAAAAGGCTATTGCCAGCCAGAATTTTAAAAAGCCTATGGCTGGCTGAAATGTAAACCAGTTGTAATTTAGACTAAGCCATAAACCATCATCTAACTAGCCTTACTTAAATCACCTAACCCTAATAAGCGAGTTCAGTAATTCATTGCTGCATGGAACTGTAAGGCATAGTGTGAGGTGCACAAACTGAACTTGACACATAGCGTATAACGTTCCCTTGTTTTTGTCAGTATGTGCATGCAACACTAAAAATAAATCTAAGTGTCTAGCCTAATCAAACAAAAATAGGTTCTCAGTAGTCCTACCTTACAGCAGATTAAAATGCAAACTATTACACAAAATGACAATTAGGAAATGGTCCTTTTCATTGCACAGAACTACACTTTAGATCAATTCTTATGAACAACTGCTTAATTTGTCACAAACAATTATTTTTAAATTGACAGTCTTCGCTTTTGTTTTATTTAACTTTTTTACACTTTGTTTCCTTGCAGGGATGGTGAAGCAAGTATATTTCACAGAAATCAAAGGGACACCACAAATTCTGGATTTTCTAAAGTGTACACATGGAAAGTATGTACATTCACAGTCAAAAAGAATTTCTTTTGTGGAAAATTTTCCAGGAGTTTCAAATTTTTTCCTTTGGGACATTACACCACCTACAAAAATTTCCTCAACAGAGAATGAATTTATAGCGAGAAGTCATTATTTTCTTGACATATAGGGGATAGAGATAATGGGAGGAGGGGGAGTGTTGTTTAAGGGATTTAAACGTTTGTTTTGCTCTTTTCTCTCAGAAGAAGCCTTACCTAATGATTGTTAACATTTAAGTTGACACATTGAGAATATGAGTATATAAGAATGTTAAGTGAATACCTTTCTTAGCAGGGATATAAAATGCTCAGAAAGGATCTTACTTTTCAGAGTTTCAATTTATGAACTTACATTCCAATGTGTGGTCTGGGTGCCCCAAGAATCATTCCTGTTAGCATAGTGCATTTTAGTATTTCTCTCCACATTATTTATCCTCCCCCCCCCCCCCCACCTGCTTCGTACCTTTTTAGCTGTGAGCCTATAATGCAATAATCTTTACCCTTTATTTCAAGCCCTGAATTCCTGCTGTTGTTTCTGATTCTATATAACCTCAGATAAGGGACAAGCCATTTTTATCAAAATTTCACATCTAGTGGCAAACCAACTCTATAATTACGATCAAATTTGGTCCTTTTCATAGGCTTTTCTTCAGAAAACTGTATATTGCTGTTAGATACCAAACCCATCATACTTTGGTGGGGCTGTAGATCAAATCCCAACTATGTCCATAAACTTCATTGTTTGAAATGGCAGAGTCCATGTTCACTTGGCCACAGCAGTGGTCGCTAACCACATGTTTGGTCTAGCGGGAGCCCAGGTTTGGTTCGCAGGTCGAGTCATACCAAAGACTCTAAAATTGGAACCTACTGCTGTTGGTTCCAATAAGCAAGGGAGTAGGGAAAACAAGTCAGTAAGCCACAACTGGAAAAAAGGCCATAGCCGGCTCCACTTGAATCAATAGGTTGGAAACTGGGCCATAAAATTCTATGTTATTAATTAATAATTCATTCATTCCTTACTTAAATGAATGAAAAGGTGACCAATTAGAAAAAATTAAAAAATGTCTTAAACAACCTTATTAATCTCTCCCCCAGGTTTTTGACTGTTCAATCAATTGTGCTGAATTTATCCATGACAAAAGGGTTATATTTGGGAGCAATGATGGTACTCTTGCACTCTGGCAGATATATAATCTTGAAAGCTTGGAACCAATTAAAGTCAGGTGAGTATGCTTCTATAACAGCTGGATTATATGTTGAGAAAATAATGGGAAAATAAACTGGTTCAGCAGGAGTGAGTGAGGTCATTAACTAAAAATTGTTTGTATTTGTATAAAGCAGAATAGCTCCCTTCACTGTGTCTTGTATTCCAAGAGTTGGAATAAATTGAGTCCTTTGTTTAAATATCTGGTTTACTCAGTCAACGATACTTTCCAAAATAGGAAGGTGGAAATTCCTACTCCTGAACTCTAACTCTATGTGACATTCACACAATTGCTGCTCTTTTGATTAATTTTAAAAATGGTTGGACACCATACATCATAGCACCAATTTGAAATGATAGCCAAGAAAGTATGAAATCACTTACCTGCTCTTAAGTATTTTGCTATTTTCAAACAAAAGATAATTCCAACTTATTTAAAATGGTCTTGAACTTAGCTGCTTTCAGGGAAGTGTAAATATCGTCATCATCAAGAGCTCTTAGAATTTACAGATTATACCCAATAGCCAGGGACCTCAATCGGCCGAGGGAGGGGGGCAGGGGGAAAAATTGCCCCACTAATGAAAATATTTGGTGGGGGTACAAACATCATCTTGCTCTCAGCAGATAAGAAAACAAGAGACAGAATAAACAAAATGCCACATTTTTGGTACTACGAAATGTCAAATTGAGTCTATTGGAGTGATAATAATAAAATAATACTGCATTTGTAATGTGAAATTTATCTGTTTTGTGTATGTGGGTATCAGTGTGACTGTGTATATGCTTTTTGTTTGTGTGTTTATGAGTTCATGTGGGTGGATTTCACATAGAAGAGTCTGGTCAGGGACATGATCCATGGTTCCAGCTGTTATTTGGAAAATGTTGCCTCCCCATCCCCCCATCCCCCCCCATCCATTAACCAGATGGATGCCCCTGACAACAGCTTGTGTTCACCACCAGTAGTAATAAAGTAATATTGAGAAATGTGCTGCTGAGTCATTTGTTGCATTTTGCTGTAGTTGTTATAAACCAATTAGAGTGATGGTATTACTTTAACTTATAGTATGTACCAATCAAAGTGTGTTTTCCAATTGTTTTTAGAGATATTACTATATTCGTTAATAAGTTTAGATGTTGTAATGTTGCCTTTAAAATAGGGCCAATCAAAGTAATCAGTTTTAGCAAGTTTTAGATTTAGTTTTACTCTGGTATTGTATCAATTGACTGTTTCGTAACTGCAGTATACTGTAACCCCCCACCCTGTCTTTAAATGTTATTACGGGAAGTGCAACCTCCACCCCTCCACATTGTAATATTCTTGTAGTCTATTTTATTCCATGAATCGTCCTTGAGGATCATGTGACAGTATTTCTCTTACTGAATGGTGCAATTAATGGGGTGTAACTCATTGCT
The DNA here is from genome assembly GCA_037179385.1 of Holothuria scabra. Taxonomy (NCBI): domain Eukaryota; kingdom Metazoa; phylum Echinodermata; class Holothuroidea; order Aspidochirotida; family Holothuriidae; genus Holothuria; species Holothuria scabra. Next base: position 31,494,771 of record CM074187.1, read on the forward strand.
TCACATTGTGCTTGTTATATCACACTCCTGAAAGGTGCATAGCAGAAAATTAAGTTGATATAAGTGAAAATTAAATGGATGTTTCAAAATAAGTTTGGCAGCCACTGGTTTCAAAATGAGTTTATGGTTACGTGCCCTTGTTACTCTTGCCCTTGAATTAAAGTAGTGATGTTTTCTGGTGTGGGTTTCTGTTTTTTCACAGATTGAAGCAAGACAAGCAATTGATGGCATTGACGAGTTCTGGGGCTAAACCTGAATTGAGTCCAGTCAGTGGGATGTCATATGAGGCATTAGATGATGTACTATATGTTTCTTCATGGAATGCTGTACAAACCATCGAAGGAATAAATAAAGGAAATTGGAAGCAAACAATGATAAGGTGTAGTACATTATTCATGTGTGCCCCCTTTGACCCGGACAAAACCATGCCCCTCTTTTGGGCAATGTATATTGGTCCTCTAGAGATGGAGGGATTTCAGAACTTGTGCCCCAGAAAGTTTGAGCTTGTTAGTGCTCCTTGTTCAAAAAAGTCTGACTGTGCCACAGACTAATGGTACGTTTAGCATGAAGTCCACGTCTTGTTAGCATTTCCATTGACAATTTTTTAGATTAAAATGTACTTATGATGCTAACAAGATATTTCTAAAGAGTTAAAAATCTTGCTGTGTAGACTGGAAATATTCTTCTGATATAAATCACTTTTGTGAAGCATGAGTTTTTTATTTCTTAGGCTTGAAGGAAAAATGGATTGAAAGCTTTGAAATTTCTGTTTTAATCTTCCCATAAATTTGAGGACTTTCAATTTGTTGTTTTGCCCTTGACCCAATTTTTTACGGTATGAACAGTAAAGTAGCATTTTTTTTTTTAAAGGAAATGCAGTTACTGTAACTTTTTAACATAACTAGCATAGACAGGAAATTCTATGGGGAAATGGATGGCGATAGGAGGGGTAATCCATTCATTATGAGGCTTTAAATATTGAATCACTGTATATACATTTTACAGACTCTTTTATAGTCCAGTCCCTGGATTGCAGGTGGCAAGAGACTTATATGGAAGGATCAGCCCCGCAGGACACTCACAATCCGTCTCCGCAATAGTTATGGGAGTTAGACTACTCCTGGCTGGGTCATACCAAAGACTTGAAAAATGGATCCTCCTGCCATTGTGCTTGGTCACAGTTCTCAGCATAAGCAGTGGAGAAGGGAAAACAGGCCAGTCAGCCACGAGTGGAAAAAAGGCTGTGGTTGGCTCAAATTAAAACCAATTGGTTAGAAACTGGACCGTAAAACTCCATCTGACCTACCCTAACCCATAATTATGTTTCTGCATTTATAATTGTAGAAACTTCTTGTAGGATATTCTTAAGATGTTTATCTTTCCCAGCCATGGCTGGTGATTGTCTTTGCAGTCATTAAAAATATATCAACCATCATCCTGTCAGAAACTAGCCACCTGAGGTTTTTTTTATTCATTCCTATAACAGATTGAGTGAATGGATATCTTGTATTCATTGGCTACCTTCAAACACCTGTGTGACAGGATTTGTAAATAACAACAAAGCATCATTTATCACCCTGCAACAAAGGGTAAGCATTTTTCGTTTCTATTCAGTGCACTTTGGTAATGTATGGACAGATAAATCTAGAGCAGGAAGAAGAAAATATTGAGACTTTAAATGATAAAGGCTTGTGGCATGGGTTACTTTGGTATTCTTTTCAATTGGTCACTTCCAGCATTATTTAATTGTGTTGGAAAACTGTCATTTTAAAATCCCCTTCACACCAAGCAACAACAACAAATTTGGTGCAGAAACAGGTTAAAGCAGGAAAATGGTTACCGTTAGTCAAGATATTATAGATTCTCTGCATATGAAAGTGTGACCACTATATTGAAATTCCAGAGTATCTAATTTCATGTTACAATTCAGAGTAACTTATTTCATGCTACAATTGCAGAGTAACTTATTTCATGCAAATATTTTAGAGTAAGTAGTGTCATGCTTAATTGCAGAGTAACTTGAGTTGAAAATCCCAATGGATTTTGGTGGAGGTCAAAGGTCATTTGGGGTCTCCACAGATCAAATAGTAAACATCTTAGAAATTGTTGTAAACATAGTATCATGAAGAAGGATAAGTGTGACTAATCTCATATTTGATTTGTGGGTTGGTCATATTAAGTAAATGATCTATTGTTTTTTGGTGGAGGTCAAAGGTCATTAGAGGTCACCAGAGGTCAAAACATCAAAATCTTATAAACACAATATCTCAAGAATGGTAACAGTAAGGGATCTCTTACTTCACATCTGCATTTTGGTGGTATTCAGTAGGAATAGTTCTATCAATTTTGGTGGAAGTTAAAGGTCATTTGGGTTCAGCACAGGTCATATGGTCAAAACTTTTGTAAGCACAATATCCCGAGGACTGTAATGGTGGGGATATCACACATTTAGCATGTGCATTGCCCATATGAAGTAGATGAAGCCAGATGTTTTTAATATATGTCAAATGTCATTTGCCGTCACCAGAGGTCAGAAGGCTAAAATATAGTAAACATGGTATCTGAGGAGCCTCATACTTAACATTGGATTTACCATATGTAATAAAAATTGCTATTAGTTTTGGTGGAGGTCAAAGGCATTTGTGGTCAACAAAGGTCAAAAGGTTAAAACCTTGTAAACACGATATCATAAGAAGGGTAACAGTGAGGGATCTCATAATTAACTTGTGCATTGCCCATGTTTCATAGATGAATGCTGCTGTTAATGTGGAAGTCATCAGAGGTCAGAACTCGAAACCTTGCAAACAGTATACTGTGTATCAGTGAGGGTAACTGTGGGGGATTTCATACACGTTGTAGCCTGTGCATTACCCATACTGAGAAAGCAGTCCTTCTGTTTTGATCATTTAAGAAACACTGTCAATTTGGAAAAACATACATGACAAATTGGTCATGGTAAAAATATTCACTTGATTTCCTTCCTTGCCCAATTGCACAATTTGATGATCGACAGACAGTAATACTCTATGCAAAGACATTTAATCCAAGTCAAGAAACCCTAGTTACAGTATGCAGAGCCTGCAGAAGGGGTACCGTTTTGATTACAATCCTGCCCAAACTACTGTGTAATTTTTTGCAACCTAAGTGGACTAGAAGCTTGGTGAAGTGATTATAATAGACCTCCAGCAGTGGGTTTAGAAACTTGATATACCTCACTTGAACAATAGATTACTGAGGTTAGAAAATAAACTTTTTTACCGCAGTTGAAACAGCATGTAGACTTTTCAGTGCCAAGAAATCGCCAAGCCTTTTGGCTTTCTGGTTAGAAGTTTTCAGTTTATTTCCTGGTAAATCCATTTAATAACTCATATTTTGTTCTTCCACAGACCCTTACTGAGTCAGTCATAGGTCTCGACATGAGTTCAGTTGCTTGCTGTCTCACACCTTGGGAAAAAATAGCAAATGGAGAATTCCAAAAAATCATCCTGTTTGGACTTGAGGATGGGTCGATATATGTCAGCAATGAAGCATTACCTGAGGAAGAAAGATGTCGAAAGGTATTTTAACTTCAGTTGGTCCTCTCCTTTAAGCTTAAAAATGGAGGTTTATGTTACAAAAGTAGTCCACTGCCATTGAAATGTTATCCTAGTGTAAGGATAAGGACTACTTTCATGACCATCAAGGCCATTTGGCCTCAGTGCCCTACCTGTGAGATTACATTGTGGTCAGTACAAAATCACTTGTTTCTCCTTGGTGCCCTTCAGTTCATATGATGTGCCGTTAAAACTGATGGGAAAATGGCTTTGCCCTGCTGGAATCTTTATTCTTGCCCTGGATACTGCAATTGCATCATCTGTCTGGTTTTTAGTTTCATGCATCTGTCTCCCCCTGTTGGCTGGGGGTTTTAGAATATTTCTGTCATTAAGCATGAGCTGCCTCTTTGCTGCCATGGCAATGTTTGTTGACCCCATTCATTATACTTCTATGCTAGTTCCATACTGGATAGTGTCCAGAAAGAGAAGCTTATTATCCTTGCCTGCTGAGACAGCTCAGGTTGCAAACACTTGGCTTGCACTGAACAAACAGTCTCTGGACATAAATCACATTTGACCATTGTTTGGATTTAGAGGTTGGGTGAACAAGTAAGGTTCTAAAGAGGCCTCTTTGTTTGGTGGTGGTGGTGGTTACTATTGAAACAGATTTGATAATCCCAAGTCTGGTTGACCTTGCTCTAACAGCTCTTCCTCTGCCAAAATTGAGGTGTCATGTTGGGATCGAATAGGGGGCCTTTTCTGCGTAATGTGGTTTTTCCAGTCTATTGTAAGAGGTGACTAGAGGAAGGGACTTGCACCATATTTAAACTGTGTATGAGACCAAACCTGAACTTGTACTGTATATAAACCATATTTAAAGGGCCAGTCCTCTCACCCCAGACTTCAATTCTTGTACGGTCTTATAGAAATTCTCAATTGGCTCAGCTCTTTGAATGACAGCTAATTCAAACAATGCAGAGTAACAAAACTTATATTTACACAGCGTGAACTGTACTGAGAGTGTGGTGAAACAATGCACATTGAGCTTTTCTATACTCACCCTGAAGCAATAAACTATGAGATTGTGTCGGGATGAGGATGAATTTCAGACAATTGTGGGAGGGGCTGAAGTAAGGAGGTTAGGAGAATTAGTACTGTTTGGGGTGAGAGAATTGGGCTTTTAACTTTTATCTTTTTATTTTGTTGACACTAACACATTCGTGTTGATGTGTTATTAAAAATCATCTAACAAATTTATCTGTTTGTTATTTGGAAATAATTTCATATGATATTTGGACATCATTTCATAGGTTCATGGGGAGATGGTTACTAGTGTATGTATTGAAGGTGATTTCATCATTACTGCCTCTGCTGATGCAAAAGTCAAGATATGGAGAAAACCTGATGAAGGATGTAGCCTCCAAAGATTGATACAGGTACTACGTTATGCTGTACAGTGTCTTTGTATAATTACAATTCAGACCTTAAAAGAAGGGTTTGAGGTCACATCAAGTTTTGATGTGTTAGAGGGGTATTCGTCCTTAGCATTTTAGTGAAATTTGCATTGAAATCTAATGTGTGTTTCTCAAGATATGAGCAGGTAAACTTGTCACATTTTCAACAAACAGTGAACTTGAAGCAAGCACATATGACATCATGTCCTCACACTAATGGACAGCAGCCAGTCCCCACAGCCACCAAAAGTCGCTTCTTTTCTAATTTGAGTATCCATGACGTCACAGCCTTTGCATGTATAATTAGCAAAAACAAACTGTTTTCAAATCCAAATTTCGACATGAAAAACACATAATCTTACAAAATTGTCATTAAAATTGATAGAGAACACTTTTTCCGATAGTTTCGCAACATGTTTGAAGTATTTTATACACAAAGCAATGAATTTGAGACGATTTTTTGAACTCGTAAAAACAGTTTTCATTCTGTTCGGAAAATCTGGTTTTTTCTCGAAAACAAGTTTTTTGGCACGGTATGCCAGAAAGAGGGTACATCAGAAATTTCCTTATCCACCTAAAAAATCTAACATTACCATGAAATATTTCTGAATACGGTCAGGTATTCGCAAAGTTTAGAGCAGGTATTGACACTGCCTTGCACCGTACGTAAAAAGCCCAATTTCCTGTACTGAGGTGTTTGCATTAGTTACGCGAAAATGGAACTACACCGAGCGAGAAAATATCCTCCACATAAGTATTAATCATGTTAACCTCGTCGAGTCTTCCTTTACGTTTGATTTACATATATATAGCAGGAAAATTACATTGAGAGTCAATTTTTGAAAACCTTGTAACGATTAAGTGGCTACCGATGCAAGGGTTATAGTGATTGTATCTTAAGTACGTCAGTACCTTGAGTTGATCACCACAGTGTAATACAACGTACGACACAATGTACAACACCTATTAATTGACCAACTCATGGTAACCTTTTGACATACATGGCCATACACTTTGCACATTACGACATTATACAATCAGTAAATCACAGTTATTGTACTAGACTCATAAATTATTGCAAACAATAACATGACAAAAAATTGTGGCATGAAACTAGACAATAAAGAGGTAAAATGGAGGGATATTGGAATGTATAGTTCTCTTGTAAGGCTTGTCAGTGAACTCTGGGGTAATTAACGCTATACAGTCAGTCCTTATCCTTAGGTGGTGAGGTCGAAGAAATGAAGCCTTGGATCAGAAACACTTTGTTTAGTAATAAAAGTTGTGAACAGCATGTGGAACTGGGTGGGTCTTAAGTTTTTTTAGGGAACTGGGTACTCAGTACATAACCCCCACCCCCATGCACAACTGGAAGCATATCAACTGAGAGTCCAAGGTAACAACAGGCCATCAAGTTAATTCAAGTTAGTGACAAAAACTTTGACTGTAATATGCCATTACTATATGAGGCAATTGCTACATTATTCATCTCTCCTCTGCTCAGTTAGTGGTGTAAAATGACAACAGTTTATACTTCAAATGAGAAGGCAGTCTCAGAAGAACATATGAGATTTCATCCATCAGAATTAACAGCTGATGATACAGGACAAAAGTGCACAACCAAAATTCTTAAGACAGTAAATTGGCATTTTGCTTGGGTAGAGAAAAATTGTCCTGTAGGATACACTGACTCAGAACCCCATTTTTGCCATTATACAAGAAAAGGGTATATAGCAATGCAAGCTCTATCTTGACCTTAACCCCCAAATGGGCCTAGAGCACTAGTAGGTGTGGGCTATAACTAGCAATTACATTTCAACAGGAACAGGCTGAGAACTAAGGCACAATTAATTCATTTGTGTAGAAATATGATTCAGCACAACAGCACAAAAATATGGTAAGTAAGAAAACTGAGAACAATGGCCCAGGCAAAATAATAAACAAAAAATCCTGAAACTGATGGAGCTCTTATAGGTGCCCATTCCATATACACTAAGTATATTCCTCAAGTCATTTCCCTTTTGAAAATTCTTGACTTTGTCTGGTAAAACCATATGAAAGAACCGACAGGCTGGTAAAGTGTATGTGTAAATAAATGGCCATAGGGCCTAGGCTATATCAATTGTTTAATGTAGCCTGCAATACCTGTAAGTGTAACACTAATTTGCTTATTTTGGTTCTTCATCTTCATCGTTGGTACTGTACATTGATCCGATTCAACTCACAAGGTGCATATGACACAATAATTTTGTGCTACAGGCCTCTTAAAATTTTTTACAAGCTTTTTTCTGGAATGGAAACTCACTCATACAGCAAGCAAGGACTAGTAAAGTAGTATCTGTATGATGATCACAGATCATCAGTACACATGCATACATTCACTATGTACCATAGTGTGCAGTTTTAGCATGCATAGGCCAAGGCCTAGTATAGACTAGGCCTGTCTGTAAAATTTTAATGTTACTTGTTAGTGGTTTAAAACCTTAAAAGGGTCTACAATATGTTAGTCGTATTAAAATTCACTTTATTACTTGACATAATGACTAAAATAGTATCCTAGTTAGCAGCCTAGAATCAAAAGACAATGACAATAGTTTACCATATGTTAACCATAACGTGACCGCCTTGTGCGATGCTCTACGTGGCCAAACATTGCAAAATTCCAACTTGCAAAAACGTTCATTGCGACTATTTTGTTGTTTTGCTGGTAGTGTAATAGGTACCAGTAGTTAGCTTTATGTCTCAAACACTCGATTTTGGAAGTTTTACACCCCAGTGATCCTGAATACGGTCAGGTATTCGCAAAATCTGAGGCCAGTCAAAAAACCCCACCAAAAGTTGACCTGTTTTTGATGGAAAATTTCTCTGTGAAATTGCGAAAGAAACAATACATCACGATATTTTTAGTAAAGAAAAGACTTTAAGATTTCAAATGACCAAGGATACAGCAACAAGGAACGCCTTTTTATGCATTATTCAGAAGCTTGAAGTTCCCCCAGCATGTTAGGTACCTATTCTGCGAAACTTATGATTTTCTCTTGTGGGCGGAGTTTCCATTTTAGAGGATGACGTCACAAGCCTCATTAACGCTTACAGCGAGGCTTGACTGACAGTCTTTTGTTTTTCTTTAAAATTAACAGCCCAATTTTCTCCTCCATCACATACTACCAGAATGTGATTTTACAGAGGCTTTGCAATTACGTCACGCAACCGCCATGCTGGAGGACATTCATGCCAAATACACGTGGTTTTGTGCCGAGCGCACTGCACAGTGTGCACTGTGACATGCACGGTGTATACAAATTCAACAAGCAAGCGCGTCCCGTATGGTTTACTACGTAGTTTCATGTACTCCAACATGGCCGCCGGAGAGTATTATGACGTCATGTGAAAAGCCTCTATAGAGGCTTTGCAATTGCGTCACGGAACTGCCATGCTGAAGGACATTCATGCCAAATTCTTGTGGCTTTGTGCTGAAGGCCCTGCACAGTGTGCACTGTGATATGCATGGTGTGTACAAATTCAATGAGCAGACATGTCCCATATGGTTTACTACGTAGTTACATGTACTCCAACATGGCCGCTGGAGAGTATTATGGCATCATAAGTGGCAAGAGAACTTTACAAACTTTGCATTTGACACAGGGAGGTACTATTCAATGCAACAGTCTTGCAAAACAAAGGGAAACAAAGCACTCTTGGCCAATGAAAAGAAGTGATATAACCTCTGGCTACCCTTAATCTCAGTTTGGAACACAAGTCTAGTAACTCCACTTTTCTCACATCTTGAGAAATACATGTCTGAATTGAATGGAAGTTTCACCACACTGTGTACATTTGGTTCCTCTGTCAAATATGAAGATTGAATTTTTGTTTTAACTTCTCATTTAAAAGGGACAATCGGAGTTTGACAGAGAATATTAATCTTTTGTTCCAGTTCGTTTTCCCTTAATGAATTGATTGTTTACAAGAATGTAGAAACATTGAAGTGGTCTTTCAGGTTGGAAGAAATGCTTATTTTGTGATTTCTTCTGTGGAACAAAAATTTCTGAGTATTTGTCGGATAACAAAATTTCTGAAGTAAGACTGGACTGCTGCCACTACTCTGTAACCAGTTTTGACATTAGACTGTGATTTTTTGTTCGTTGTAAATCAATGTTCAAATGTGGTGCAGAAAAACTTACAAAAGAATTGGAAAAACAAACTATGAATGCCCCTTGAAATAATTTGTGATGAGTATGGTACTAGAGTCTTCTCCCTTGAGAAGACTGCTCAATATTCATTGTTGTCTTTAGTTTTATACTTGAAAGGTATAATGTGCATATTTGCAGTGAAGATTTGTGTACCCACATGGACCAACTTCATTGTTAAGGGTTTAAAGCATCAGACTTGCAATTGGGACTTCTGGAGTTTGATCCCTGGCTGATTCATGCATGCCAAAGACTTAAAAAGTGGAACCTACCGACATTGTGCTTTGCCCTCAGCTTTAATAAGCAACTGAAAAGTGAAAAGAGGCCAGTGAGTCACAATGGAGAAACTGCAGTGGTCGATGCGACATAAACAAATTGGTTTGAAAATGAGCTGTAAAACCTCATCCAACTTACACAGGGATCTCCACTGGTTGTATTTTTGTATGGGTGCTCCAAAGGTTGATGGGTAACAGTGATCTCAGTCTTGACATGTGTTTTAAGATAGACTTTGTCTCTCTTTGAAAAGTGAGGATTTAAAATCAATGATGAATTTTAGTATAGCTTTTTGTAATGACTAGGGACATCCCTGATTGTCATTACTCAATGTTCACACTTAGATGTTTACTGCTGGCTCTGTTGAAAGGTTGCAAATTCAGATCATTTGTTTGGGAGCTCAACTTTTGGTCAGGGTGGCCTATTGTTCAGGGTGATTAAACATTCTTGCCAAGTTTGTCCTGTTACAGCCCCTTAATTTAATGAAACAGCTGGTGGAGAACACTGCATGTACTATACTATATGACTGCAGGCATTCAGTTTCAAACTTTCCAGGTGTGCCGCAAATCACATTCCTAAGAAAACTATGGAGTGTGGTAGGTATGCTCTGTAAAGTATGACACTTTACATGTAATTTTAGTCTTTTATCAAAAAATTGCGCTTCTCACAGTTATTTGAGGTGAGCAATGGTGTGTGATGGCATTCGTACGCCACAAAATTCAAGACCTGTGACAGATTCAGTGTTGTAACAAGTCACGACTGCAATCACTTCCTCTCAAAATGACAGTGACTCGATAGAATTAAGAAGTAATATCCCCCATTGAAATGGTACAGTGACTCGAGTCAATGACTTGACTTGAGTCACTTAAAAGTTTGAAAACTGGCGACTCGAGTCACTAATATAGTGACTTGATTACAACACAGGACTGATTCTCAAGAATCTTGTACCAATAATGGGGCTTTTTACATTGGTCAAAAACAGACAAGGCCAGATGAACGAAATGATTACACATGTGGCTGAAAACCTCCAAACCGAACACTACTAGCATGCTAACACAACAATTAACTAGAAAATGTGGTTACGTACCGTAACCACAATGGACATGACATTGTGCTAGTCTTTGGTTGCCCATGTAGGGGAAGGATGGACTGCCTGGTTAATCCAACGGACAACAGGGACGTAGATCTGGTATGTGGTTTGGGGGAAAAAAAATTTCCAACAGACTATGTTGAACCCTGTATCGTGTCCAGGACCGGAATGATCTATAAGCAATCCACCCTATGAAAGCGAGTGCACTTGTAGGCCTACATACACACACAACCAGACACACATACACACTCACAATGACATGCACATACACTCAAAGTGACGTTTTCAAGAAGCCCCCCATATCCCAAAATGTTACTACATTTTGGTTATTCTCCTTTTTTTTTATTTTATTTTAAATTTGCCTGAATTATTGGAGGGGCAAGGCCTATGTTTGCTTCCCCCAATATTTTCATTGGTGATGCAATTAGTGTAATTTGCACGGGTAACCACTCGCTATCCTATAACCCGGTTCCAAATCTACTACGCGAAGCTTAAATATTTTGCATGCGAAAAGGATTATCCAATTTACGCTATTCCCCACGGTAATGGAATAAACTATTTTACAATTAATTTGGTAAACATTCTCGGGGCCTGAGAATGAAGAGAGCCCTAGAAATTATGTGTAAGTTTGTTTGTGTTTTGTGCATAATATGTACCAAATAAATAAATCAAAAAGTTTGAAAGTTGTTTGTACTTTATTTCCTGAAGTTGAAATTTTTATCAGCGTGCGGCCCGATCGCGCTTTATCGTCACGTAGTGAGTTACTTCTCACACATCAATGTACGTCACTTTGTTCGAGAAAGCTATCCGACGGTGATTCAAAATCACTTCGTACTTCACGCAGAAACTAGCAGACACATCCCCCGCCCAGCTTGCAGAGACAGTGCCCGTAGCATTCGGCATGCTAGGTAAACTGAGCCTTGCATGTATACGATCTTAATACGGCGGTATGACACCTTTATGTCACCATGTCCAGATGTCAACATGAGGCCTGCTACGTCAGAACGTACATAACCCTACAGTGAAAATTCCAACGTGCATTGTGCATTACTGTGAGAGAAGTTCACGAGCATGACGTCTTTGTTTACAATCGGTAATTTTGGACGTGCAAGAGAATACCATAATACAGGGCTGTGATTGGTTGATGTTTTTAAACCGGTGTTTTAAAAGGAGAAACTTCGAGCTCTTAGGATGCTTGCTTTTAGAGTAGGAAAGCGTCCAAAAATTTAATATCAAATATTGACAGAGGCCTTGGAAAGTACTTATTTTCTTATTTGACTGTTTTCTGTTACGTTTCTTTGGGATCATGGCCACTACGCCTCCGGTCGTTCCACTAAAACTTAAATACACTTAAAATAGGGGTGAAGGTTGTTGTGTGTGTGTTTACGGCACAATAGATGTTCCAACAATAGCCCTTTCTCGTTTCTTTTACTTGTCATTTTGATTTAAAACAAAAGGAGATGATAAAACCTTATGGCAAATCAAATGTTTTGAACTTGGGAATGTGATCATCACCTCTCCAAAACAGCTGTAACTATTATTTTGCATGTCTGATATGGAGCATGCCTAACAAAATGTTCTAATCTTTTAAGTCAGTGTAACACCAGGTACCCGACGGGTATGGCGATTTGGTACCCGGGTCCTACTTTTTAGTAGGGCCTATACCCGTGCAAAGGCACTTGTTGCAATTCCCTACCTGCCACCGAGGATTGACAAACCTGTCCGAAAAAAGTACAGCAAGTGTGTAGTACTAAATTTGTCTCTGATTTAGAATAATTGCCCGGAATGAAGTGAACCTGCGAATGTACGTGCAGTTAATGTACACTAGCTACGTTCACGTTTGACCTCAGCTGGCCTATGCCAATCGAAAACCTATAATGGTTTATACGTATGGTAAAATAGGAGATTTGCATCGAAAATTTGGACTTGAGGTTTGATTGCACTTTGCCTTCGATCGATCTGTACGACATTATGTGAAATTCTTTTTGTTTATACGTTCAATCGGTCACATTGCTTGTAAACGATCGCAATGGACCGTACATAATGACTTTATACTGCTGAACGCTGCGCCAAACCCGGCACTTACACTACTGTACACGTCATTCCTTCACTGAAAGCAGTTCAAACGGAGACATCGTACTGTAGCATGCCGCTCCGTCGAACTTCCAGGGAATTGCGACAAGAAAATTATACGAATGTTTTCAAATTTATACAATTGTCTTTATAATCACTTCATAAGTCAAATGTAAAATTAATTTGGTGACCAAACAGTTCTACTGAATAAAGTGATGTTGAAAATACAGACCAAAGTAGGACAGCATCCCTCGCGTTCATGACTGCGTCATATGTAAAGTAACAGGTATATTACCTACTTAATATTAATATTAGCCTACTTAATATTAATATTAGTCTACTTAATATTACTATTAGCCTACTTAATATTACTATAAGCCTACTTAATATTACTATTAGCCTACTTAATATTAAAATATCGAGTATTTGAGGAAAAATGTACCGCATTTCGTAATTAGCGACATTTTTCACACAACCTTGTCACATACCGGTCTCCTTTGCTGTACAAATCTTTTCGCAAAAGATCGGTTTGTTTCTCATTGGGAGTCGTCCGATAAACTGAACGAAAGAAATGGGGTCACGTGATCATCAGAAAATGCGACCAACCACAATAATGGACATGCTGTGTCATGTCCATTAATTCTGCTACCCAAGAGCCACAACTTGGCCAACCTGCCACAGTACCTAGGACAGTCTAAAATGGAACTCTAATGGCCTGCATGGAAACGTGCCCGCAAACAAACGAACCGAGCATACCAACTGAAGGGCCACAGCTATGAGAGATACTATGTTCCTCATGTACCAATGATTTTCTTACTGAATTCAATTGTGATATTCATGCAGACTCATTTTGACGTAACCTGAAATGCATTTTATGAGGGTTTTTTGATTTACATCACATTGATTAAAATCATGATTAAAATCGTGATTTTAATTGGAAAGATCATGATTTAAATAAAAATAATCTGATTGATCAATTAATTGGATTTAAATCCCTAATTTAAGTGATTTTTTTTTATTATAAAATCAACAACTGTGCATTTTACATGTCCAAAAATATACCATGAAGGGAAAATAGTATATTTTTGAGATTTAGATATTGTTTCAAAATCAGTTTTGAGAGACCACTCCTGCCCTTAGAAGTTAAATTGAAGTGGTATCCCTCACTACCATATCACATGTATCAAACATTCATATTATCAATTCAAATGTGTTAAAACTGTCTCCCTTCTCTTTGCCGTACACTCTAGATTGGTCAGTTCAACTGTCAAGCTCCTGTATCATCAATGTGTACAAGATCTACAAGTCACAAGGCCTCATCGATGGAAATAATTTGTGGAGATCAACTTGGTCAAGTCTACATCCTGGAGTTTTGAGATCACTTCTAAGTTCAGAAAGAGAGATTGCATCTAATGCATACTGTATTTGGCATCTGCACATCACATCTGGCATTTAATGCGTACCATATTTGGCACATACATATCATATTTGGCATCTAATGCATACCATATTTGGCATCTGCACATCATATTTGGCATCTAATGCATACCATATTTGGCATATGCATATCATATCTGGCATCTAATGCATATCATAGTAAGTGTGTCATGAGATATAAGTTTTAAAGGTAGACATAAAATGTTACACAAAAGAGAATAGCATCATGTTTGTTGTAAAATGTGGTTTGTATTTCATAATATGCATTCCAGTTGTCTACAATCCTCAACAAAAATACATAGGAAAAACCCCGCTCCTCTATCAATCTTGAAGTTTCAGGACGCCATGGGCCGCCACAACATTAAATGGAGGAGTTAGGGGCAGATGGTGATTCGTTCATTGCTGGCTTTGCTTGTTTTGTCCCATCATTTTTGTCGAGGAATGTAGCTAACAATTGCATCTAGAAAATTCTTTCAATTACTTGCTTACAAAGCTCCCAATGATCCAAGCATATAGTTTCCTAGAGAAGTGGAAGGTGTCTTATATTTCCTTTCAAATGAATTACAAAGGAAAGATTGGATGATTCCCATTCTTGTAAAATGTGGTTGTCAGCCTTCTTGGGTCAAAGTGTCCATTTTATGGTTATTTCGTGAAATACAGGTGGTTTAGAAGAAGAAGAAAAGCTGCCTATGTGTCATTTTAAGAATGAGTGCACTGTGAAGCTGTTTGCTCATCTAAATGTAATGATCCTACACTCTCCCTAGAAATTACATGAGTAGATTTCAGCCATTACATTTAGGTAGCTGATTTCAGCTCTCTTAGTCACCATATCATTGTTAATTTATTTCTCTTGCCTGCTTTGCAAACACCCTGAGAATAAAAATTTATCACTCCTGCTTATACATCATGCTCATTGAACTGTCAGTGTGTTTACTATTAAACAAAGGATGTTGTACCTTGCTAATACAATTTGACTATCAGCTACACAACAGTTAAACAGACAAGCAGATCAACTGGCTCACTGAGGTGGATTTGAGATGATATGAACTGCTTGCTGAACCAGTCAACTTGAAAACCCACCCTGACAGTCAAATGATGGGTTTTTGGAAGCTACCTAAACTTAATGGCTGAAAACTCAGCATGATGACAGTTTACCAATGAGGTGATATTACCACCTAGCCCCAACTTCAACCATATTTTCCTATAAAGCATATTTTTCTTACTTGTTCTTTTATTTCTAGGGGCAACATCGTAAATATTTCTTCAAAACTTTCTATTTTGTCTCCCTGTGTTATGCTCTTTGTTCACTGTGCCATTGTGATATGTTCTTGGATTAAATGTACTGTTAATCATAGTTGAAAGATGCATATGCATTTCACTTATGAAAAGCACTTACAGTATATGAAAAAGTCTTAGTTATAGCTTACATTTTTATTTGAAGGTCAAAAATTGTCTAAGAAAGACATAAAAAAAGAGTTAGAAAGAGAGTTGAGGTGACTTTTGAAAAATAGTAAAATGAGGAGGGATCTTATGTGGTTTAATGTCTGTTTACTTTAATGGTAGGTCAGAGTTCAACTCCTAGCTGGGTCATACCAAAGGCTTTTAAAATGGAGCCTACTGCCATTGTGCTTGGTGCTCAGCATAAACAATGGTGTAGGGAAAACAAGCCAGTGAGCCACAACTGGAAAAAGGGCCATGGCTTCCCCCACTTAAAGCAGTTGGTTAGAAACTGAACCATAAAATCTTATCTTTCAAATTTATTTTTCTGTTTTTTTTTTTTTTAATTTTTGTGGAAAGTAGGGGAAGAGGGGAGAGGGAAACAAATAATAGGGATAGGTGTAGGTTTGTGCGCCTGTGAAGTGTTGTGGTTTTCAATATTGTATGTTTTGTGTAGGGAATTGACATAATTAGATAGAATCTACTCTTTCTAAAAAATAATTTATAAAAAGGCTTAAATGCCAACAGAGTGATTATATGGAAGATCCTTTGAAAATTATGTTTGTTTTACAATTACTAAGGAAATTATAAAAGTATTTGTTGCCAACTGAAATCAAGTTTGAATGTGGCATGGGTGTTAATTAACTGGTATGAAAGCTTTAAAGAGATATATCACTTGCAGATGAAAGAAAAAAGAAAGTCTGCCTTAACTAGTTTCAAAAAGCTTTCAGGCTGTTTAAAACAATGCTTACATACTCTGTCACTGATACAATTAATGGGAAAGAATTATATGGAAGATATCAATAACATCAGAAGTATTTGCTGCAAAACAAATATCTACCTTAATCTGCAACTTGAATGAGTAGTTTTTACAAAGCTTTAATGCCAGTCGATGATTTTGTGAAAGATCCGTGGAACATTATTCTTGACGATTATAAAAATACCAGAATCCACATTAGCTAGTTTTATAAAGTTTTCAAGCTGTTTAAAACAATGCTTTGATACTTTGTGACCAATACAATTTGATGGGAAAAAATTATGTGGAAGATATCTGTAAAATTATGAAGTTTTTGCTGCAAAACAATATCTCCCTTAATTTGCAACATGGATTAAACTCACTAAAAGGAAGACTTGAGGTTTTTCATACCTATGCAGACGAAAAAAACCTAAAACAAACTAAAGTTGCCAGTATTTACAAAGCTTTTTGGCTTAATAAATCAGGTTCGCGTTTCTTTCTAACCAACGCAATTAATGGGGAATAATCACGTGGGAGATCTCTGTAAAATTATGAGGTATTCACTGCCAAACAGAATTATGCTGTATCTAATTAAGTCTAGAATCACAAGTATATTGACTTATTCTAGTATATTGACTTTAGAGGTTGGAAACTAGATGTTATTGATCCATATCCCATTACATAGCTTGTTCCATTGCTGAGATATTAAATGTTGAAATTTAATTACTTAAATCAAAAAAGCCAATTGCACAATAATTTGAGATGTCATGACTTGTACAACTCACATAACACAGTTTTGTTTCCATTTGAAAGTAAATCAAAAATACTGATTTGACTTTAAAAGGTTAGTGTTTTCAAGCATGGCATGTTTTCCAGAGAGGGAGCTGATCTGGTCAAATCAACCCCACAACAGTAACAACATTATCACAGTTTGGCATGTGTGATAACTTTCAGAAAAAGAAAGAAATAAAAAGCCTTAACTTGGGCAGTGTAAGAATGACTTTGAGCACTATTGTGTAATTTACAAATTTGAGTGGATAACATTCAACATTTCATATATCAGTTCAGAAACATTATGTTAAGATGGATACAATTTATTGCATAAAGCTGTTAGATGGATTAAAATACACAGATGAGCACAAAGGAGGATGTCAATAGGGGTGGATTATTTGACAAGGCAATATCTTTGTTATTTGTCAAAGTAGATGATAAACTTGAAGGTTGCTTCCTGGGATTTTAATATTCAAGAGTGATGCCATCTCATTCATCTCAATTTGAATGTATAGAAACAAAACCAGGCAAACTTTGTGCCATTGAGGAAAAGCTATCATTGAAATCACTGTTGTATGAACGTATGAAAACATGATCCTGGCAAACTTTGTGCTACTTGCTAAAGATAACATTTAGCTCACAACTGGGTACCTGCATGTTTTGTTGGAATAGTCAGTCATAATTGATCTTGTTGTACATTTGTAAAAAAAATCAGCAAGTCTTAAAAAATTACATGTGATTTCTTAAAAGCAGATTATTATTATTTTCTAATTGTATGATGTGTTGAGTACCAATTAATAGTTTGTGCCTTTAGTCATTTAGTCTTTCACCTATGCATCATGCAATAAAAAGTAAAGACAAAATTTTAAAATGTTTCATTTTTTTAAGTTCAATATCTTTTTTAAGAGGATAGTTTTTGAGTGGATGAAATTATTGAGTCCTCCTCAACTCGCTTGGTACGTATTTTTGGTTGTGAATCTGTTAAATAATACCAGCACTGAAGCCTGAGAAAAATCTCTAGGGGATGGCAGGCAATTCAAACACATAGAGCACCATTGTCACTGAGCCAATCACTTGATGTATTGATTATGCAGAAATCTTTCAGGTCAGTTACCTGGGTGGGCGGAGGGGGCATTGCAAAGTGGAGTATAAAACTGACTGAATAGAAGTTTGAGACCAGTTTTGTTAAGTTCTCAGTTGTGCCCCTTCAATGGAAGGGGGGGGGGGATTCTATTTACCTAACTGGAGTGTGTGACAGTTTTAATGTCACTATAAATACAAGTCAATGAATCAAAAACCAAATGTTGTTTGCAAACAATTAGAACATTTTTAAATACCTTAGTGCCACCAATTCAAAATAGGATATCCATTGGTGAAAAATCCATTATCAATTTTGTTCATCAGGACGGAAACCAAATAATGTTTCCAAAACAATCAGAACGTTTTTAAATTCCCTAGCACCACGATTTCAAACCAGAAAGCCAAAAGGCTTAGTGATTCCTTGCTGCTGAAATTTAAGGCCTTTTTTCACATTGACATTGCTTTGCAATGTTTTTCAATTAACAGGGCTCCATAATGTGTCCACAAAGTAGACATGCAAGGCATCCAAGCTTCCTACATTGAGATCCCCCTTGCCCGTCGTGAACCCAAATGACATTTGACCTCCACCAAAAACTTCTGGGACCATGTATTCACTATGTGCCATTTACATGACAAGTTACAGGACCCTACAAGTGACCTTTCTTGAAAGACTGTGCAGGAATGCTTGTCAGGCTTTGAACATGCTGACTCCAAATGAACTTTGACCTTTGGGAAAATCAATAGGGATCATCTACTAAATATGATCAATCCACACACTAAATATGAGCACAGTCACATGTACTGTTCTTGAGATACCGTGTTTACGAAGTTTTGACCTCTCATGACCCCAAATGACCTTTGACCTCCACCTAAACCAATAGGGAACATCTACTCAATATGGCCAACACACTCGCCAAATATGAGCACAGTCACATGTACCTTCTTGAGATATTGTGTTTACGAAGTTTTGACCTTTTTACCTCTCATGACCCCAAATGACCTTTGATCTCCACCAAAAACAAAAGGGATCATCTACTCAATATTACAAACACACACACCAAATATAAGCATAGTCACATGTACCGTTCTCGAAATATCATGTTTACGAAGTTTTGACCTTTTGGCCTCTGGTGACCCCAAACGACCTTTGATCTCCACGAAAATCGATAGGGATCATCTACTCAATATGACCAACCCACACACTTAATATGAGCACAGTCACATGTACCGTTCTAGAGTTATCGTGTTTACAAAGTTTTGACCTCTTGTGACCCCAAATGACCTTTGATCTCCACCAAAAACAATAGGGATCATCTACTTGTAACAATTAAAAA
Source organism: Holothuria scabra (assembly GCA_037179385.1). NCBI lineage: Eukaryota > Metazoa > Echinodermata > Holothuroidea > Aspidochirotida > Holothuriidae > Holothuria > Holothuria scabra. Next base: position 31,514,179 of record CM074187.1, read on the forward strand.
CGTCTGAACTCCAAAAACTAATAGGTTGTGCACTGCTGTAGCTTGTAGTCATGTACAAATCCTCTTCACTATGTTTAGCTTTTCGTTACACCTGTTTTTAGTTCACGTTCTTTGTAAATATTCTTGCTACCGAGGCAGAACAGATCAAGACCTCAATACAGAAACATGCACTGAAGGTAACGCATAATATGTCTGTGCCGCATTATTATTTGCTTGATCGTGTGTGACGCCCTTAAACGCCTTGCCTTAAGACCGCCGGCACGTTATAAATGGTGGCAGCGATGGTTTTATTTTTCACCGAGGAGTTTCTCTTTTCTAACATATACGAAGAACATTAATTTTTCTCATCAACTACGAAGAAACCTTGAGAGTACAAATTATTCAAACTTTTTCTAACTGTGAATTTATCGAGAAGGCCTACCGATCGCAAATCGTCATCGAGATATGGACTTTGAACAAATCTTGGAATTTTATGAAGTGGTGACTCATTTATCTATGGTGAAAAGGACATTTTTCTGAAAGTAAGTTTAAAAGTACTTTTCAAAGTTCCTGTAATGTATTAAAATGTATCATGGAACTGTTACGATATACAAACTCTATTGGCGCTAAATAACTCACGTGACGGGCAGACAACACCCTTAGTGGCTTAGAGTGACGCAACCTCGAAGGTTTGAACATGCGATTCTCATGCGTTATTTGAACATTTCATTACCTTTTGGGTTATTAAACGAATAAAATCATTGCCGATTGTCGATTTTGAGAAACAGAATTTATATTGACTGCAACGATAAGTGCCATGTACCTCATCTTGTTGGCAAATGAATATTCATATGAAGCCACTCCAGCAGGACTACAATCTAGTTTATAATTTGACCATATAAGGATTTTATCTTGCCGGGAAGCATATAGACTCCCTTTATAGTTCCAGTTTATATGGAACAAACAATAACTACTGTCAATGTTACGATGATTCCTGATTGATTTTGATACTAACGTGTAAAGCCAATGTTCATGACGTAATTTCAAGTGATGACTACCCATCAACCCGTTTACAAATTTTCATGACGTAATTTCCTGTGACTACTCGAGAGCGAAGGGGGAACGCCGATTACAAATTTTTGTGACGTAATTTCCTATGACCACTCCGAGAGCGAAGGGGGACGCCGATTACATTTATGCCGACGACAGTTTTGAAATTATCAGATAAATTCGACGATAATCGAGGAATTTTTGTTTTTCACTGGGATTGTTTTCTTTTTCATTGTCATTTAATATCTGTTTTCTCTGTGGAAAACGTGGATAGATTTTGACGAGAAGTATTTTTCTGAGATAAGTATTTATTTTTCTTGGGAGTTTACTTTCGCCCGGATGCAGATTTTTCGATGTTAAAATCAGTCGTGCAACACATATGAAAGCCAATTTTGTGTGTCCTTATAGTGCTTCATACGTGAATACTTTTCTCGATGGTTTTTCAGTTTAATAATATTTGTTGGGAGAACTTTTCTTAGATCTATATTTTTAAATGGATAATTGAGTAACCCTCCAAGTCGACCGTGCGATCCTGGAAAAACTGGTAACTATTTGCTACTTCTTTATCTTTTTGTGTGGGTGCCAAGCCTAAATGCATCTAGTCGTGGGCTAACTTATATAGGAATTCAAGTGCTAAAAAAAAAGTTACTCCACTTATCGCCTGGAAAGAGAATTAGCTCAGACTTACCCTAAGAAGAGTTAAGAAGTTGCTTGACGGAAGGAATCAGGTTGATATATTTTACACAAAATTGTTGTATAATATTGCACATATATTGAATATTTGGTTGACAAAGTAATCTTAAAAGAAAATTTTCCATCTTAGCGTTATAATATGTGCCATTTATTTGATCGCCACAGAAATTGGTGCATTATGGGGTGAAATGAAATGGTACTCAGAAGTTTGTATGATCTGAATAGTAAGGAACAGTGCGTGTTTTTTTTTTTCAAAACAGATCAGGCTGAAGTGATTCCTAAACTTTATTGCATTTTGGTTACATGCGTTTGCTACGTTCGTTTCAATCATTCTTGTTTCAAGTGTATATTCGTGTATTATTTCTATGTTTGGATGTTTTTTTTTTTTTTTCATGTGAGGAAGAATGTATTTACCTATAATTTGTGTATTTGGTGTGGTGAACAGTTGAATCTTGTTTCCATTTATTTTTTTTTTAAGGCAAAGTTACTGATCCATGCAAATGCAGAGATTTACAAAGTTTGCTTCATAGCCAGTGTAAGGAGTCTGAGTATTAAGTGTATTTGAATCGTCGCATATTTTCGCATGTATTCTATATCACGGGTTCTAGCTCCGATTGTATTATACATATTGATTTTGCATTGTTGGGGCATATCTTTTAAATTTAAGATTTTCAATATGTCTACAACCGAGCCAACCCATTCTTCTCTTCCACATTACAAAATTGATCTTCCTCCTGTATTCTGTGGTGATGGTAAAGAAGAATTTGGTAACTGGTTAAGAAGATTAGAGGTAGCCTTAGCTGTGTCAGATGATTCTGATAGGGATTCAAAGTTGGCAGCGGTCTTACCGGCCAGACTGTCAGGGGCAGCCTTCAATTTCTGGGATTCTCTCCCTTCAGCAACAAAATCTGATTATGCAGAGGTCAAAAAGCAAATGAAAGCAGTCTTTGGTAGACGTTTATTTATGACTACATTCCAGGCTGATGTTAGAGCTAGACCAAGGCATGTAGGAGAACCTCTAGAAGTATATGCAGCAGAACTATCTAAATTAGTAGAGGAAGCCTTTCCAAATTATGGGAAAAATGCAAAAGAAGGTGAATGTTTTAGAAGGTTTTTGTCTGGTATCGACCCATACCTTCAATTAAAGGTGCATGAACTTGGGGCAACTACTTTTAAGACAGCTCTAGAATATGCAGGTCGAATTGAGAGGGCTCATGAAGCAAGCAAAATAGCTGTGCCCTCATCCCTGAACTCGAGTCCACTGACCAACACACCGCCAGTCAAAGAAGAGACAAAAACCTCAGTGACATCAATTCAGCGAGATAACTTACAAAAGTTACAAACAACTGTAGATACACTAGTGAGTAAGGTTGAGGCCCTAGAAATTGAACTGAAGCACCGTCGTAGATATGATGGTGGTGACCGATCTCGAGAATCTCGTCGATCACCATCTCCTAGATACAGGTACCGTAATCGATCTCCTGAATGGCGCCCTGAGCAGGAGAGACAATATTACAGGGATCAGAGATCACCGAATAGAAGACGTTACAGGTCACCATCACCAAGACCGATGCCGGACAGACGAGAAAGACAATCGGGTCATTTTGAACATAATTTCAATAGGTACGAAAGACGATTTTCTCCTCAAAGACAGTATAAAGGAAACTATGAAGAATGGACAGATAGACAAACCTACCGTCAAAATGACCGCAGAAACCCAGACGATCATGATCCAGACAGTTACAGGAGTTCCAACAATCCTAACCGCCGATCGGTACATTTCCAGGATCATTTAAACTAGAAGAAGTTGATGAAGCGGGTCGTTCACCGACTTATCAATCTCAATTGGCCCAAAACATAACGCATGAAAAAGTAAATCTCAAGGAAGCTGCCGGTTCTGAAATAAGTGTAGAAACAACGGAAGGAATTTTGCCATACGTATCTGTCACTATTGAAGATTTCTCAGTTGATGCATTTATAGATACTGGCTCTGATCTAACTATCATCAGTGAAGAACTACGAAACAAAATTTCCTCACTGTGTAGGCAATCTAAACATGAACCTTACACCCTTGGTAAGTCTGTAACCGGGGATACTATTGATGCAGTAGGCAGAGTAACAGCGACCGTGTCTGTAGGTTCCAATCGTCTACTAGATGAGTTCCACGTGGCAAGGAATGTTTCTAAACCACTAATATTAGGATGGGATTTCCTCCTACGTCACAAGGCATCTGTGAATATAAATAAAGGAGTTATGACCCTTGGAAAGGAAGAAGTACCCCTTCTCAGAAAACGAGCCAGTGCACCCCTATGTTGCAACCTAATCCTGCAAAGTCCTGTGTTAATTCCACCAGAAACCCAGGTGAAAGTCAAGGCAAAATTAGAAACATCACCATACAGGATGCTTCCAGATAAGTACGAAGGTGTCATTGAACCCAGATATTTTGACGAACCCAACATTTTGATACCGAGGGCTTTGGTGCAAGTAGAAGAAGGCCCTACTATAGCCACAATAGTAAACCCTACAAGGACTCCAGTACAGGTAAAAGGAAATCATCTTATTGGAAAAGTATTTGCCACAAATGCAGTTGAAAATGCTGAGTATACTGTCCTAGAAAATGTCAAAGGTCACACTTTCCCAACACAAACTACCCCAAACCAGGATGTAAGTGAAGTGAATGTCGATGAAGAGAACTAGACAGCTGATCAACGAACTGAAGTCCATAAGCTCCTGCAATCTTATTCTGATGTTTTCTGTAACAAGCCAGGAAGGACAAGTGTGGTGAAACACTCAATCAGAACTGATGTACCACCAATACGGCAAAGGGCATATAGAACATCTCCAAAAATGAAAGTAGAAGTACAGAAACAAATACAAAACCTGCTTGGAAACGATATTATAGAGGAAAGCCAAAGTCCGTGGTCGTCACCGATAGTTATGGTGAAGAAGAAAGATAATACCTACCGGTTTTGTGTCGACTATCGGAAACTCAACTCTTTCACAATTAAAGATTCCCATCCATTGCCGAGGACTGACGATACACTAGATGCAATTGCAGGCTCTTTCTACTTCAGTACAATGGACCTTACCAGCGGATACTGGCAGGTGACAATGGAAGATGCAGATAAGGAGAAAACGGCGTTCAACACAGGATTTGGGTTATATCACTTCAAAGTGATGCCTATGGGACTCTCAAACGCACCTCCTACATTTCAGAGGCTCATGGAGTTAGTTCTCAGGGGTATTCATTGGACGACATGCCTTGTCTATTTGGATGACGTGATTATACTTGGCAAAGACTTTCAGTCTCACCTCAGCAACGTTGAAGAAGTTCTAAAACGTTTCCGTAAAGCCGGACTTACAGTTAAACCTAAGAAATGCCATCTATTTCAACGAGAAGTGAAGTTTCTTGGCCATGTGGTGAACCATATGGGCATCAGACCAGACCCATCAAATACTGAGAAAGTGACGAAATGGCAAACACCACGTAACCCGACTGAGGTACGCACCTTTCTAGGTATGGCAACTTACTACCGTAAGTTTATTCGTAATTTTGCCCACCTGGCCTCCCCATTGCATGAACTTACGAGAAAGGATGTTCCGTTCTACTGGTCTCCCGAGTGTCAATTTGCATTTGACACTTTGAAGATGAAACTTACCTCACCACCCCTACTTGGTTATCCTGACTTCACGAACGAATTTATTCTGCACACCGATGCTTCTCTGACAGCAGTAGGTGCAGTTCTGAGTCAAAAACATAATGGTAAAGAGGTAGTTGTCTCATATGCCAGCCATGGATTTAACAAACAAGAACGAAAATGGTCAACCTATGACAAAGAGTTATATGCAATCGTGTGGGCTGTGAGACACTTTCGGCATTATCTAATGAATTCAAAATTTATCATTTTTACAGATCACCGACCTTTAGCTGGCCTCAAGAAAATTCCAATCCAGAACGATTCAACAGGCAGAAGAGCACGATGGGCTCTCGAAATGGACCTCTATGAGTGGGAAGTAAAATATCGGCCAGGAAGGTCCAATGGAAATGCCGATGCAATGTCTAGAGTTCCACTCCACACAAAGAGTTCTTTCAACGAAACTCAGAGTCTGAAGGATGATCCTGAAGGATGGGACCCAACACCGGCGATCAAAACTCTTTTTAGAAATGACGAAGTATCGACTACTGGTCATAAGAGTAATGAAGCCAAAGAGGTAAATACTTTTGAACAAAATGCAACAGAAAATTCTCCTGAACCCCTCACTAACCTTTCCGAAAATCATCATTCTACATTGTCCTTTAGTATTGATCCAACCGAAATACGTAGGAATCAACAATCAGATATATACCTTCAGCAGGTTATCCAATGGCTTGAAGGCGGAGAAAGACCCCCGAAATCTGATATAGTTGGCTCAGATCGTGCACTCCGCAAACTCTGGTGGGAATACCCCAAACTAAGATATATTGATGGCATACTATACAGGGAATTACTGCTACCTGGGAGGAGTTGCATGCAAACTGTCATACCAACTGACATGATACCCCAAATTCTTGAATTACTGCATGGAAATGGATATGCTGGCCACCTTAGTTTCGAGAAGACCTTTAAGAAAGCTCATCAAAGATGCTACTGGCCTTATATGCAAAAGGATATCAGACGTTATTGCGAAACCTGTAAGTCTTGTAACACCAGACGTCAACCAACACCGAGACACAAAGCTCCGCTCCAGAACATAACAGTTTCCCGACCATTTCAAATTGTGTGCGCAGATATAACAGAACTGCCAACCACCCCGAGAGGCAACCGCTACGTGTTGGTGGTAATGGATCACTTCTCGAAGTACGTCAATCTCTATCCAATGCCAGACCAGAAGGCGATCACAGTTTCAACTTGTCTTTTCGAGCAGTATATCCGACAACATGGAATACCGGAACAAATACATACCGATCAAGGAAGGCAATTCGAAAGTGAGCTTGTTGCTTCACTGTGTAGAGACTTAGGGATTAAGAAGACACGAACGACCCCCTATCATCCCCAGTCTGACGGCCTCATTGAACGATTCAACCGGACACTTAAAGATCAACTTGCAAAATTCCTTATAGATAGTCGAGGTTATTGGGACGATTACTTGGGACAAGTAGAATTCGCCTACAATTCGTCTTGTCACTCAACTACTGGATTCAGTCCTTATTTTATACTACATGGTCGAGAACCACGAATTCCAGCTTCATTGATGACATCTCCCCCAGCTCTTTCCACTGCTACCCCGGGTACTCCTGCAGAATATTGCAGTAGCCTTAAGGAACGACTACGGTCAGCTTTCCAGTACGTAATTGATGAAAGTCAGGCGGCACAACACAGACAGAAGTATTATTACGACAGAAGAGAAAAATACGTACCATATGCAGTAGGCGACTTCGTAATGCTGGACAACGCACCAGAAAGTAGATTGAAACTGGCCTCCAAATGGCTAGGCCCATTCAAGGTCGTATCCGTAAAATCACAACCTACCGAGCAGACCTTAACATACGAGATCCAAGATGAAAATGACCCAAGAAGGACACGGATCGTCCACCACAATCGCCTAAAACCTTTCCTTCAGAGGGCTACCCAGGAACGAAGTTCTGAAGGTGAACATACCTCACGACAGCAGGTGCCCGATGCATCAATGCAACAACAAAACAAGGTCACCTATCCCAACCAATTCCCCTTTGTGCCTCAACAGGGAGCCAATGAAAATTCCCACGGTAATGTGTTTTCCCCAACTATGAGTCCTTATTACGTTACGAAATATGGAAGACCAGTCATAATGCCAGATCGGTATAGCTGTAGTTTATGATAATAGTTGAAGTATGAGTTCGTTTTGTATATTGATTTTGTTTATTTTGTATGTGTTGTTATATTTGCATAGAAAAACGTGTTACCTTCTTTACCATTTCGTGGGTATTAAAAGGAAAAGTCATCGATGGTGTAATATTCGAAGTTAAATACTTGCATAATACTGTCATAATTTTGCCAATTAATTAACGAATTTGGAAGTGCAATTATGTGAGACGATCGACTGAACGATAAATTCTTACTCTTTCTGTTTTCATGTTTTAACTGAATGTTTTCACATCATGACGAAAGTTTGAACATATTTATACAGCAGCATCATTGTTTCAAATTGTAGAATGTCCTATGCCATTTGATACAACTTGTTTATATACAGGTACACTGAATTTTACAAATGTATCCTCTGAAAATGTAAATATCACAATTTATTAAATTCGTTTGCAAATATCGCTTAGTAAAGAAAATTGGTATGATCATATAACAATTAAAAAGTTTTAAATCGAGGACGATTTATTTTCCATAGGGGGGAAGTATGTAACAATTAACCAGAATGCAAAAATGCATTGAGGTTTCGATGATATATAAATTTTCCATTTCAAATAATGCCATCATGCACCATTATCTTCACAGTCAAGTGTTACACTAGCATGTTCAAAAAATAATTTTGTTATTCCAGATGACTTTTGACCTCCATTAAAGACATACATAGACAGACAAACATGCAGACAGAGAGAGACAGACAGCTATCTTGAAAGATCACATTTAAAAAGGTTTCAGACTTTGATCCCCCAGCTGACCCCAGATGACCTTTGACCTCTGCCAAAAACAATGGGGACCATCTCCTGACTATAATGCATCTACATACCCAAATATGAAATCTATCCAAGCTTCCTATCTTGGGATATCATGTTAACAAGATTTTCAGACTTTGACCCCTGGTGACCCCAGATGACCTTTGACCTCTGCCAAAAACAAGATGAAACCATCCTCTGACCATACGGCATCCATCCACATATACCAAATATGAAGTTTATCCAAGTTTCTTAGATTGAGATATGGTGTTAACAAGATTTTCAGACTTTGACCCTCTGTGACCCCAGATGACCTTTGACCTCGAGCAAAATCAACAGGACCCATCACCTGTCTATAACGCATCCGTATACCCAAATATGAAATCTCTCCTAGCTTCGTATCTTGAGATAGAGTGTTAACCAGATTTCCAGACTTGGACCCCACTGACCCCCAGATGACCTTTGACCTATGCCAAAACAAAAGCAAATCCATCTTCTGACCATAACGCATCCACATACCAATTATGAAATCTATCCAAGTTTCCTACCTTGAGATATAGCGTTAACAATGTTTTCAGACTTTGACCCTAGTGACACGAGATGACCTTTCACCTCCACCCAAAAACAGAAGGGTTCTTCCTCTCAATATGGTGCATCTATGTACTAAGTTTAAAAAACTGTCAGACATTTCTATCTTGAGATATTGTGTTAGCAAGCAACGTGTAACAAACACACACACACCCACGCATACATACATACACACGAACGCCATTATGATCCCACTGGTTTCTCTTATCATCGAAACCAAAAATAAAAAAGAAAGCATTCACCACTGCACAGCTTTCCCAGTTACTAGTTAGGATATTGCAGATAAACATCATATGTATAGGAATAGGTTCACAATGTACATAGGCTAGCCTAGGCCTATGTGCTATACCTTAGAGCAATGGCAAAAGTGCCAAGACATGCTGAAGAAAATTATATCGTAGAGAAAAACTTTAAGCCTTAAGCTCACAAAAGTATTGCACATTGTTGTAGGAGGGACTATTACACACGCCTTGACAATATTTTGGATGTTCTTGGCCACATGGATTTTTATTGACCCTTTTCAGTGCTCGATCCTGCTTGGTGAAAGGAATGTAGGCTACTGCTGACTAGCACAAACGTATGCAGAAAGTACTAACGTTAGCTCACTTGCTGAATCCAACCATACATTTTGGGCTTAAATTTCTCAGTTAAGGGAGGTAGACACTTGGTGTTTTCAATTTTTCCAAAAGCCAAGAATTGGCACTGTAGAATATCGTTAATTTATTTACCTTTTTCCCTTTTACAATGGCGAACTTTTTTCCGAGATTCCATTGTCGAAATTTGCGAGATCCTTTAGCTAAGCTGTACACACTGAGAAAGCAGTGAATGTGCCGCGAGTAGTTGCTGTGATTGCGCTTAAAGTATGTGATCGATCATTGGTGTATGGAACAATCACAATTTCCACAAAAATTTCCTGTTGAAGTTCACCTTGTCTTCTTGGCAGGTGTCGAATGTGCACATCTCCTTCGTTATTACGTAGTGCAAAATATCGAAGCAGTTGCCAAACACGTCCGCCAAGCAAGCTATATTTCAGCATGCATCTGCTCAAATCTTATGCCATCCACATGTGTTCAAACTGCTAATTTTAGCTTTAGGCTTAGTGCAAGAGAATTTTGGGCCGGGCGGCCAATGTTTTTGTTTTTGTGCCAGGGAGGGGGTGGGGGGGGGGAACTCTTCAGATTTTATCCTGGTTGTGCACCTGTGGTCAAAAACAGCTAGTGGACAACACTGTTACCTAAAAATGACATTCATTCCAAGTTTCCTATCTCAAGATGTCGTAATAATTAGGTTTTCTGGATTTGACCACTGGTGACCCCAAATGTACTTTGACCCCCACCAAAAGTTATATGGTTCGTCCCTTGACAATATTGCATCTACGTACCAAGTATGACATTCATCTAAGTTTTCTATCTCAAGAAATAGTGATAACGATGTTTTCGTATTTTGACCCCTGGCGACCCCACATGACCTTTGACCCCCACCAAAAACAGAGGGTTTATTCTCTTGATAATAATGCATCTAGATACTAAGTATGACATTCATCCAAGCTTTCTACCTCAAGATATCGGGTTTACAAGGTTTTCGAGGTCCGACCCCTGGTGACCCCATACGACCTTTGACCCCCAACAAAAACAATAGGGTTCTTCCTCCCACTGTGGAGCATCTATGTACCAAGTATGGCATTCATCCAAGTTTCCAATCTCAAGATATCGTGTTAACGAGGTTTTCGGGTCTGACCCCTATTGACCCCAAATGACCTTTGACCCCCACCAAAAACAATAGGTTCTTCCTCTGACAATAACGCACCTACATACCAAGTATGACATTCATCCAAGATTTCTACCTCAAGATATCATGTTAACAAGGTTTTCAGAGTTTGACCCCTGGTGACCCCATATGACCTTTGACCCCCACCAAAAACAATAGGGTTCTTCCTCTCACTATGGGGCATCCATGTACCAAGTTTGAAAACATTCAGACCTTCCCTTCTTGAGATATCGTGTTAACAAGCAAAGTGTCACAAACACACACACACACATACATCCACACACACACACACACACACACACGCACATACACACATACATACACACACACGCCATCGTGAATGCATAGGTTTCTCTTTCATCGAAACCAAAAACGTCTGAACTCCAAAAACTAATAGGTTGTGCACAGCTGTAGCTTGTAGTCATGTACAAATCCTCTTCACTATGTTTAGCTTTTCGTTACACCTGTTTTTAGTTCACGTTCTTTGTAAATATTCTTGCTACCGAGGCAGAACAGATCAAGACCTCAATACAGAAACATGCACTGAAGGTAACGCAAAATATGTCTGTGCCGCATTATTATTTGCTTGATCGTGTGTGACGCCCTTAAACGCCTTGCCTTAAGACCGCCGGCACGTTATATACTCAATATGGCCAATCCACACACCAAATATGAGCATAGTCACATGTACCGTTCTCAAGATACCGTGTTTACAAGGTTTTGACCTTTTGACCTCTCGTGACCCCAAATGACCTTTGATCTCCACCAAAAACAATAGGGATCATCTACTTAATATGACCAACCTACACACCAAATACGAGGTTGGTCACACTTACCCTTCTTGAGATATCGTGTTTACAAGCCAAAGCGTCACATACATACACACACACACACACACACACACACGACATCACCATCGCATAGATTCCTTGCCTGCCTTCGGCAAGAAATCAAAAAGGCTATCCATTTGCAAAAAATCCATTATCAATTTTGTACATCAGGACATTTAAATCTGGTCATATGAAATTGTACAATGTCCTTGACAATTGTAAGATGCATCATCTGAACCCTGCAGGCATTGATGAGTCAATAGTGCATTATCTTTTTCTGAAGGGCTGAGGCAAAGTTCTCAAAATTTTGCATCAAAGTAACCTAATAAAAGTGGCATAGGTGTGTCACATTCTACAGGTAACATACCCATTTACAATTAATGAAATGGTGAAATTTTCTGTGACAGTGCGCCACTGCTCAAAAAGGTTGACGCCCCTTACAAACATTGACTGGCTTTGCCCTGAGTTCAGAGAGTAAGGCAATTGATATGTGCATCCCTACTGCCATGTATTAGGCTGAGCATCTATTCTCAGGGATTTGCTTTTGATATTGAACCATTTTAAAGCTTTATTGGAAAGGGGTCACTGAGTTTGGTTGAAAAGTTGTAAAGGATTGTCCTTGCTGGTGGGGAAGGTGTGTTGGATGAGATAATGTATATAGTTTGGCCCTGGTATTGAAACAACATTTTTGACAAGAATGTCCAGTTGTATGGAGAGACAACACCACTCAATGTAGAATTGAAATGGTACATGCATGTACCAGGGCTTGAGTTTCAAACTTTCCAGGTGTGCTACAAATCACACTCCTCTGCAAAGTAGAGTGCAGTAGAGTCTCATTCTTTGCTCAAGTGTGCCAAAAAAATGCACGCCTTTCAGTAGGCTAATTTGAGGTGAGTGGTGGTGTGCAATCACTCTCACACACCTCAGAATTCAAGGCCTTGATGTACACATCCATATGCAGTGGGATACAAGAAATTTTTATTTTAAGGCAGTCATTTCTTACTTGAAACTACAATTTTGCTCAGATTCTACCAAATTGTTAATTGGTACAGCTCTAAGATTGGCACCACATTAAAAAAAAAACAGAATAGCCCATATCACATACCATGCACCAAGAGTGTTCTTATTGCAGTTCACATTAGAGCTATGTATGCTAACTAGGGAAGGCCTTGAAGCAATAAACTAGGATTGTTTCTGGATGAGGATGAGGTTTAAAAAACTGTGGGAGGGACTAGAAGTAAGAGATAATATAACCCTTTAAATCTGGCCTTAAATAAACTGCCTTCCTTCTCTTCAATACAGAAGATCTAGTTCTGCCATCTGAAGTTCCATTGTCCTTTCCACCCCTGTTTAAAAACAAGTACATTGCTACACATCATAAAGCTTGAAAAAAAATTATCAAGTTGCATTGACTGCTGACAAATATAGTAACTTTACCGTTTAGGTGGATTACAAATAACCCGAATTGGTAACTTAATATATACTGGTTCATATGTGTATTTGTATTCCTTCTTTGTGATATTTCATAATTTGTGTTTCATTTAATACAAGAAAATGACAGCAAAACAGGAACAGTGCACCAGCATATAACATTTCTGAGATATCCTCAGCTTTCCATCTGAACACAGTTAATTAACAGAATACTAAAACCCGATAACTGTAAAAAACAAATAGCAGAACCCTGTGTCCACCACTGTAACCTATAAAATCCTCTTGTTTTAAGAGAAGTTAAACAATATTTTTGTTAGAATAATCTAAATTTTAATCTAAATTTTAATCTAAATTTTAACCAATCAACTCCCTCTAGTTCGCCAATCAAATTGATATATATTCATGAAGAAATTCTTACAGAAAAAAATATGTTCAGCATTTGTCTACTTAAGATGAGAATCATAATTTGGTAATACTTTAGAGCACACATGTAGATGGCTACAGGTCTATCATAAAAGTGCTCTTTTGCCAGAAAAAGTGACGGAAATGAATATTATTTGAATGAAACAAAAGTGTGACTCCTGTTAAGGAAAAAATAATATACTTTCTCTTTAAAATTTAAAGGAATATTTCTATCTATAACATTATAATCATGCTGTTCAACTTGCAAGGGGCATGCAAAATGATTTTAAAGCATACAGCCCTTACAAGTTTAAAATGAGTGGTGATAGAGATAAGATAGAATCATGCATGTCCTTATCAGTCATAAAAGTTATGCTAATAACTGAAGTATGTATGGTAACAGATAAATCTAAGAACAGTGTACTTATAGAAACAAATTTATTCAAAATTTGATTCATTTCAAGTGTTGCAAAAAAAAAGTGAAGACTGGAATGATCATGTCCACTTTCCAGGAAGGTAAGAATTTTCACATTTGGCCAGTTGGTGCAACCAATAGGAAGAGTTCAATGAATGCCTTGCCATGTTGAAATCTTGACTGAAAGAAAACCAGTAATTTTATAGCAAGTCCATAACCATTATTTATGGAATACCTAGGTATGTTCAACTTGAAACTCAACTCTGAAGTGGAGAAAGAAGGAAACTCCTCAAAATGTCACAATATACAAAATTTTTAAATGTAATCTGGAAACTGATTTTAACAGGATACATATGTATGTCATATTAAAAATAGATTCAAATGAACTTATTTTAGCTCAGGAACGTCTCTGTCAGTCCAAACTCCTACCAGACCAGTGAAAACAAGTACAGGCTTCCTGAATTTTCTGGGCAATTGATATTCATGATTTTTCCATTACTCTGCTGGACCAAACGAAGAATTTGAACACCTGCATGCCACAATTTTGAAAAGGCCTGATCCTCTCACCCTAAACACTTATAATTCTCCTTACCTACTTAAGCACCTCCCACAACTGTTTAAAATTCATCCTCATCTACACACAAACTACTTTAAAGCTTCAGAGTGAATATACAAGACCCCATTGTGTAATCAAAAACACTCTTAGTATGGTACACGCTGGGCAATATGAGCTATGGCACTCTGCATTGTTTGAATTAGCTGTCAATCAAAGAGCAGAGCCAATTGTGAATTTAGGTACCCGGGTACCAAAACTGTAGTTTGGGGCGAGAGGTTTGGCCCTTTAAGCAAAAAATTAATTTTGATGTGTGAAAGAGGAACTAAATCTACACAGTGTGGTGGAAGTTCCATTCAAAACAAACATATATTTCGTGAGATATCAGTAACTGAAGTTACTAGATTTGTTTTCCAAGATGAGCTTGAAAGCAGCAGAGGTTAAATCACTTCCATACATTGACAAGGAATGCTTTGTTTCCCTCTGCTTTTCCAGGCTGATGTGTTGATGTGTTGCAGGCAGTAATAAATTTGAGGTGAAGAGAATAACCAGTAAGAAAGGAACAACATCACTTTGTAAAAATTTCCTGATTTTTCTAAGACTTCATTCAATTTCCCTGAATTTCAAGACTCATCCTAGTCTTGAAATAGTTTTTGAAATTTTCAGGACTTTTCCAAGTTTCCCTTGGCCATGGGAGCCCAGAAAAGAAACCTAGGCAGATATCAAACCATGCACCAAATATGCCTGATCATCCAAGAAACTCTTTACCCAAGGACAGTTTCTCTCATTTCGTCTAGTTTCAAATGCCAAGTTTGGGTTGTTGTTCTGGACAACATAACATCTTACCAGTATCCAAAACCCATTGGCATATGGTTGTAAGTCAAACTAACAATGTGGCACTTAAATGAAATTGAGACCTCTAGTGGTACCTTCCCACCTGCCCTAACCCCTGCAAAATGACTAATGACCATTAGTAAATTCAGTGTAACAATAACTGTGAACAACAAGCACATGAGAGGAAACGAGCCTGTCAGAGATACTGTAAGCAATTTACTCTATGTAAACTAAGCTGTCAAATTCAAAGTAAAAGAAGCAAATTTTACTCCTTCAGGAGTATTAGCCAATTATGCAAAATATATTGCACTTTAACGACTCTGAGAATTTAAAACTGATTCTCAAGATAAAACGCAATTCGATAAACTGATTTTAATATACACACATCATACAATATAATAAACTGATGTCCTCATAGTCAGGGTAAATAGCTAACTCAAAGTGTCAACACAGGTTTCATTGTATTCTTCAAATCCTACGCCTATTAAATGAGAGAAAATACCCTCCTTATCAAACACAGTTTCATTTAAAACCTTGTGCACTGCTTCATGATCAGCAGAATACTGTAATAGGGTACAAGCCTCCAAAATAATATTCTTACATGCTAATCACCTACTTTCAGGAAGGAGTTCATTGCTAAACACTTCGCACACAGCCCACAGCCTTGAATTCTGGGTAGAAAAGAGTTCCCTTTGAAACTAGTTGGTTACACAACAAAATGTAGCTGAACACAATCCGACAGCCCCCTCCCCCCCCCCCCCCCCAAATAAAAAATGTTGGGATAGTTATGAAAAGATGCGAACATCCTATTCAAATAAATTTGAATATTTCTGTCTTGCTTTCTGAACTTGTATTGCTTTCCAAGGCATTTTCTGGACATGATGAGAAACCACTTTCAATCCATTATACCAACCAGTAGTACATAATTTATGTCCACCATCAGGGTGACCCAGGTTTATTAGTTTCGATGGTTTACTTCTTTTTCCCTTTTTTGCTTTTTCCCTTTTTGCCTTCTTCTGGATTCACCCCTGATGCTAAAGCCAATTCCTTCTTCAGAGCCAACAATTTTTGCACCTCTGCATCAATCTTTGCCTTCTCAGTTTTTTCTGTCTTCAGTTTGCGGACTACATCTCCCTGTGATCAAATGAAATTATTGGATAGAACAGAATGAAAGAACTTCAAAATGAAATAGACTGTTAAATGGTAAAACTGAAAAGCAGGCTTTGAGTTTTACATTTTCCATGTGTGCTACAAATTGCACTCCTTAGGGAATTAAGGAGTGTGGTTGGTGTTCAGTTTTAAAAAACTTTAATACATTCATATGAGCAGACATTCTTCAACTAGGTGAACAAAATTATCACACTCTTCACAGTGATTTGAGATTAGTGATGGTGTGCAATCACACTCACACGCCTCAAAATTCAAGGCCTGAAAAAACATTGCAAAAACAAACTTACATCTTAAATTATCTTTTCAACTTTCGTCAATGGCATTGATTCTAAGTGTCACTTGTATTTAAATGCTGACTGGACAGACTCTTGGGTCAAAACCTCCAAAAGTCATTACAGAGCGTAACTAATAAAGGGTAAGAGCAGTCGCCCAAAACTCATTTTGAAAAGAGCAAGATTCCACAGATATCTGCAGAGCTGCCTGGCATGCCAATATGTTCATGTTGCACGTGTATGCATAAGGAGCTCAAAAAGCATGTGACAAGAAAAGCTATCCCTAAAATTGAAGCTGTGGGCTTCGATTAAAAAACAGCAATCCCCACAATATTTTACAATACCTGTTTAGCAACCTCTTGGGTAAGTCTTTCAATCTCTTCAGGGCTGGCAGTAGGACTGGCAGTAGAGGTGGGGTCTTCTTGGGCTGGGGGAGATGGTTTGGTTGGTTCCTTGGGAGGGGCTGATGAATCATTCTGAAATAATGTAAGGAAAAATTTTCTTCATGAATTCTGTTGGGTCAGTAAGACTACATTCTTATATCACTTCACTCTAAACTGTCTTTTTTTTAATACAAAGCATCTCATTAGGTTTCTTACACATAATGGAAACCTTCACATTGTATTTTTAGTAAACTTTGATTTTTACCCCAAAATCTACCTTGTTTTGTGAACTCTATTAGCCCTACGTACCTCACCTCTCTTAACTCACCCTTCTTCATCAGCAAAAAGGGCAAGTTAGGATAGCCAGTGATCATTCTGACTTAGATGGACTGTACCATAGTAGTTATATTAGAAGTGAGAAAGAGTATAACAGGTTAACAGAATTTGAATCATGCCCATTGTGTCATTTTTTTCTTTAGAGTAACTCGATCATATTCCACTTATGGAATCCAAACTAGTCCACACACAGACGTTACATACCAGCATGAGTAAGATCAGTAAGAACAATAAAATATCATATCAACCCTTTCAAGAGAAAACTCTCTTTACTAAGGTAAACCACATCAGTACTGAGGCTTCTTTTTAAAATTGTCACTAGGTCCAAAGAATAGACTAGTTAGTACAGTGGGGCAAAATGGCTTCTAGGGGCTAAAATTTCCAGGGGCCACATTTATGTATGTAGTCACTATCAGCTCACTTGAAATTTTTTAATGTTGGGTGAAACATTTTTCAGGGGTAGGTAAGATTCCTGAGTTAATGTCCCCCATCCCTGGGCTACCTGCCTCTTGTCATTCACTATACCATGCAAATGGACATACAGAATAGCAACCAATTTAACGCCGTATATAGAACTGTTTCTAGTTTTGCATTACCTTTTCCTGGGTACCAGAAAATCTTTTCTTCAGTTCATCAACCTGGCACTGCTCAATCTTTGCAAACAGTGGTTTGGGCTGGAAGAAAGAAAAAAAAGATGAAAATTTTATAATTCACTACTCTGAAAACTTGGAATTTGAAAGCATGGAGGGCAATCACATTGCACCACTCACCCTCAAATCATGAAAATTTTACAATTCACTGCTCTGAAAACTTGGAATTTGAAAGCATGGAGTGCAATCACATTGCACCACTCATCCTTGAATCTTTATCTAAGTAAAGTTAAACACTCTATGAGAGGCTAATGAATATTCAAAAGTTGATACAATTTTGGTTCAAAATGATGCCCAGACACAAATCTTGCCTTTTCAAAAGGAAATATTTAAGGTCACTTAAGTTTTGATTTGCCAGAACTTATAGGGCACTTACTTTAAGCATTTCAGTGAAATTTGCACTGAAACAAGACGCATGGTTCTCAAGATATGAGCGACTAAAGTTGTCTTACTTCCAACAGAAAGTAAACTTGAAGCAAGCACACATGCCATCATATCCTCATATCAATGGACTGTCTTTTAAAAATCACAACCACTTTTCTCCCAATCCCATATTATCAAAATGTCAATTGCAATAGTTACATGGGAACTTTACAAACTTAGCATTCCCCACAGGAAGGCCCTATTCCTATTAGCTTCAAGGTCAACACATCAGCCAGGAAAAGCAGAGGGAAACAAAGCATTCCTTGTCAATGTATGGAAGTGATTTAACCTCTGCTGCTTTCAAGCTCATCTTGGAAAACAAATCTAGTAACTTCAGTTACTGATATCTCACGAAATATATGTTTGTTTTGAATGGAACTTACACCACACTGTGTAGATTTAGTTCCTCTTTCACACATCAAAATTTATTTTTTGCTTAAAGGGCCAAACCTCTCGCCCCAAACTACAATTTTGGTACCCGGGTACCTAAATTCTCAATTGACTCAGCTTTTTGATTGACAGCTAATTCAAACAATGCAGAGTGCCAAAGCTTATAATACACAACATGAACGGTACTGAGAGTGTTTTTTTTTATATAAATTGAGTTTTTCTTTACTCACACTGAAGCAATAAACTGAGTGTCACGCAGACAGAGAGTTAAAATTAAATTTCTGGTTGCTGCCCTCTATTGGCTGAGCGCTATCAACAGCCTCAATATGGTGAGTGCGGATGGTTCGCATACCTCCCCATTGTTAGGGAAAGTAACCTGGCTTTAATCCCCCTATGGCGTGCTGCAGGCAGGGGGGTTCCCCCTAAAAACAAGCAGTTGCTGAACATCTAGCAGCAGGAATGGACTGAAATTGGACTAAATTTTTAATTTTTGGCATCACTGAGAGTGTCAAGCCCAACGCAGCGGCAAAAATACGTGAATTGAGGCAGGTCGTTGCTGAGGTCGATTCCTTGAGGGATATTGGCGCAGAGGCCAATATTTATTAAAATCATATTTTGTGAGGTCAGGCGGCTCCTGGTTTTAAACCCAACCAATCTTTCACCGAAAAGTCCGTTCAGTGTCATAAGCTTACTCCGGAAATTCCGTAAGTTAAAGTTTGTTATTGAATCCTTAAGTAATGAAATGTTTTACATATGTCTAAACAACTGTTTACCTTTCTGATGAGCATTTGTTGTTGTTGTGAAATATTCAAGTAACAGTTGAAATGCTATATATGTGTGTCTTTATTAAGCAACTGTTTACCTACATAGTCAGTGAATCAGAACTGAGTAAAAATGTATTGATTAAAAGCTGAGAAGCGGGACTGTGTAACTTGTATAGTAAAGAAGCTATTTATGTAGCGATGTATACTGCAATTTTTAGGGTGCCAATGAGAATGTGATCTAAGGTGTAAATAGTAACGCAAGAAATGCAAGGTGCAGGTACAAAGTAGGACGAAATTTTACTTTTAAAAGGCATTATGCCCAGCTACAGGGAATTTGAGAGCTGCTTAGAGTAGCCAGACGAAATTGTTTTTGTTGTAACTTTTATGCAAATTACAAAACCAAGTAAATTATAAGTCCTGTCAAAGAGTGAAATGTATGTTGTCATGCTGGGATATTTGACAGTGTATTAGAATATATTACTAGTGATGTATTATAATTTTGTGCACTTCACCAGGGTTTTCACGTCGGCTAGTCTTGGTTTTAACCTTGCCATCGCCTTTACCTATGTCTGTCGCCCGGTTTGACTATCACTCATGATACCAGGTACTACCAAGGACTTAATCTGAAATCTTTTGTCAGAGAACACTGCCACCTATTTATTTCGCGAGTTCCTGAACTGTCGCGAAGCCAAACATCTCTTTCGCGACTAATATCTAGAAGGACATCGTCTTCACGCAAACGGACTCAGCATATCAAAGTGCACTCACCCACAGACGGTTTGATTCTCCTTTTTTTTAATAGTGTGTATGTATGCATGTACTGTATGAATGTATTGACATATGTTTGTTGTTTCCCTGAATGAAGGTATTTCTACTCATGAAATGAATTTAATTATGTAAACAAAGATACATGTTCTTACAATGAAAGTACGTAAGACCAAGATTAAAGCACATACAAAAGCTACTTGGTGTGAAATTGTTCATGGTGTTGTCGTGTCCAAGGGCCAATTCACAAGAACATTACCGACTTGGTCCTTTACAGTTCCCACCTGTGACACTGAGATTGCGTCTGGATGAGCATGAATTTCTCACAATTGTGGGAGGGGCTTCAGTAAGGAGGTTAAGAGAATTTGTACTGTTTGGGGTGAGAGAACTGGACCTTTAAACTTCCCCTTCAATTTTTTTTTCCTATCAAGACACAGACTTGCCAAAAATTGTTGCTGAAAAGCTAAAATGAACTAGAAACAAAGATCCAAGTTGAGTGATCAAGCTGTATGTACTGTAAAGCGGTCCTGGAGAAATTCCATATTAATCTTTTGCAAAAATAATTTCCAAATATCAAAGGGTTCTGTGAAATTCCAAACAAAATTTGTATAACCTGTTTATGATGTCACTATGTCCCTCACAAATGAATGATGGCAATAACGCTTTGCCAATTGTCTCATCAAAACTCAGTAGTTCATTTATAGCCTGCCCTTAGATTCTACTGTCTACACAATGAAATAGCAGAAACAAGTTCCTTCTTCCACTATGTGTAAATCAAGAAAGCATGGCTGCCACTGCCTCAGTATAGCTGAGGTACTGTAGAGCTGCAGCTAGTGTGCTGGAGGTTGATGTATCCTTCAATTTGTATGTGGTGCCCTGAATGACACACATATGAAAGTATCTGTAGATACTGAAAAAATCCTACTGAAATGTTGATTTCCAAACCTCAGCTGAGTTTGATTTCTAAACAGGGCTTTCCCAATGTTGTCAGGGTTCAATAAGCAAGGGTTTGATGGCCCTGGAGGTCTGATAGTCCTGAACCAGTGGAATACCAACATTTGCATGAACACTGAACCCTAGAGATAACCTTAGGAACTTTATAATCATTGCCAACCATGAATTTTAATAAAAGTGGGAACATGAACATTGGGATAATGACCCTGGGAATGTCATGTAGATACCCCTTTTAAATTAGACCAAATGTATCATGACAAGTTTCTTACCACTCCAATTTTATGGCCAGCCTCCAAGTAACAGATAAAGTCACCAGTCAGGACATTAACATCAGAGGATGCATTAAGCTGCTCCTGGATGATTCTACTGGTGTCTGGAAGGTAAGGATGAAGCATCACAGACAAGAGACAGGAAATATTCACACAGAGAGAAGTCACAGTACCAGCACGTTTCCTGGAAGAGTAAAAATAGAGTAAAATAAAAAAATAAAATAGGATTATTAGTTTTGCATGCACTAGCTCTTCATGCTGCTGGAATTGAATAGGACATTTTAGCCAATGTTACCCGAAAAAATGGCAATTTCTCAGGTGAAGCACATCTCTGTAATTGCGGCAGTTAACCCCATTTAAACCAACCTTGTTGCTCTATTGAGTAATTAGTCTTTGAAAGGGGAAATGCTGCTATCTGTATTGATCTCAAGATACCTGAACAAGAAGTTCTCTGATAGATTCTGGATTATTAGTTGCCAACTTGAGATGGCTTAAATTTGCTATTCGATTCTAATGTCATGTCACAGAAGGGCCTGTATGTAGTCAGACAAGGTGCTGAAGAATATGGGGGAGGGGGAATTCCTGGGAAGAGAGGGTGGTGCAGCAAGATATACAAAAATGTGTCTGCAGAAAGAAATTTTTTCATTCGGCATTGCCCTGAGTGATACCGTGCTAGCAGGACTTGGAATGTGCCAAGCCACACAGTAGGTTTCACACTTCAAGTTTAAAGGCCTTAATTCCACTTTCCACACCACACTGCAGTCTACATCATGGCTATGGCTATGAGGTATGAGAGAATTTTGTAAAAAAGAAAAACTTCCTTCTGGAAGAAAAAACACCTGTCTATATACCCTGCTTTGACTGCAACTAAACTATGGGGTATGACTTGCATCAAATCATATCACATGATTTTAAAATCACACTTTGGCAACATTATGGATCAGGCAAGAGTGAGTAATGAACATGATGCATGTACATGGCAGTGCTGGTAAGACAACTTTTTTCAGCTGTCATTTAAGTCATTACATGAAATAGCCCTTACTAAAACTGCCTACCACTACAAGCCGGACTTTTGGGCAGTTAAGTAGGGATTTTTACGTAATGTTCACACCTACAGTTTATAACCACTTCAACCCTAAATCAATAAAAATATGATAAAACCCTTTTACTACAGTAGTGGCTATAAACTGTGGATGTTAACATCAAGCAAAGACCCAACTTACCACCCCAATATTAGGGTTTAGACTGTTTTTGTGGTAGTCAGTTTTAGTAAGGGCTATTTCACATAATGGTTAGTCAGGTGATGCTCAGTTTCTAACCCATTGATGTAATTCAGGCTGGACACTGCCTTCTTTCCACTTGTTTGCTCACTGGCTGGTTTTTCCTTCTCTGTTGCTTAATGCTGAGCACCAAACTCAATGGCAGGAGGTTCCATTTTCAAAGTCTTTAGTATGACCTGGCCAGGAAGTGAACTCTAGACCTCCCTGCTGCAAGTCCAATGCTCTAACTGTCTGACCATGACATGGATTGGAATATTTCTCTGTTTCATAAGAGAGCAATCTAAAAGGACCAGGCCTTGGATATGCTTTTAGCTCTGACCAAGCTAGCATGCCTGACGGGTCCTTGCCACATGCCCAGCAGTATGGTATATGCTGTATAATATGAGCTACAGTATTCAATAGCTTGTAATTTGCTGTCCATCAATGAGTTGTGCCGATTGAGAATTTCTGTAGACTACTACAAAATTGTAGTTTGGGAAGAGAATTGATTGCCTTTAGTACGACAGGTCTGGCCGGTAAGTCAAACTCCAGACCCCCCCAGCTGCAAGTCCAATGCTCTAACCGTTTGACCATGACATGGATTGGAATATTTGTTTTGTTTCATAAGGGACCCATCTAAAAGGAACCTTGGATATGCCTTTGACCAAGCTACTGTAGCATGCTAGACAGGTCCTTGCCACATGCCCAGCAGAGCACAAAGTCCAGACTTAAAGTTACAAAAGACAAACACTGTTGATGAAGAGATATAGGAACCTGCCCACAAACTGTAAAATTGATCAAATTGAAGCTGTAAACATCATGTTAACTTGAAGGCCCAGTGTTCTCTCCCCAGACAGTTTCAATATTCTGTAGCCTACTTCGCTTACACACTCCCCACAACACCCAGGCTAAAACTCATCCCCATCCAGACATAATTTCAGTACATTGCATCAGGGTTAGGCCTACTGTCCTTTAAAGGACCATGGGCCAGGGTAACTGCCCTTCAAAAGGGCCAGGGCCAATCCTCTCACCCCAACCTACAATTCTTGTAGGGGTTAACAGAAATTCCCAATTGGCTCAGCTCTGTGACTGACTGCTAATTCAAACAATGCAGAGTACCAGTAGACTGTTTAAAAGGAGAGAATTGGATCTTTAAAGGCGACACTGTATTAAGTTTCCCGAAAGTAATTTAGAACTTCATCAGCACACAGACTGTTTAAAAGGAGAGAATTGGATCTTTAAAGGCGACACTGTATTAAGTTTCCCGAAAGTAATTTAGAACTTCATCAGCACACAGACTGTTTAAAAGGAGAGAATTGGATCTTTAAAGGCGACACTGTATTAAGTTTCCCGAAAGTAATTTAGAACTTCATCAGTACACAGACTGTTTAAAAGGAGAGAATTGGATCTTTAAAGGCGACACTGTATTACGTTTCCCGAAAGTAATTTAGAACTTCATCAGTACACAGATGCAAATCTCTTTACTTGTCTTACCGTTTACAGTAAGTACCTTTGAATGTTTTTTTGAACAGAGCTATTGCAAAGAGAGGCAAATAATCAACAATGTTTCTTGCTGAATTTAAAAAAAAAAAATTAGGAAGGAACAGAAAATATATTGTCACATGCTTCATGCAAGGAGGTTTTCTTTGGCTAATTATTATGACAGAGTAAGGTGATTCAAACTGGATCAATTACATTTTCCCTTTAAGTACCATCACACTTAACTGCACTGATTAACAGATTTTCTACTGTAACAAATGTTTGTTTTACGGCACCAACAGAGTCGTTGTAATTACAGTACAAAGATGGAGAGGTAATTTAGCAAATGTTCCATATGCCCAGCTACAGTCTTGCCAAAAAGCGAACAGTAGGTTGTGGATTTTTAATTAAAAAGGAAAAACTTTGATTTGATTTGGGACATTCCAATTTTAATTGTTCACAAAGATACAGCAAATCATCACACAATCGTTGCAATCTTCAGTGCTTCTTGCTAGGAAGCAGACAAAGTATGTAAGTATTAGATATTTTTCTTCATCAATAATTTTGCAAAGCCTTTGGCGTGTTTCTGTTCCATACCCGAAAATACTCGAACTGTTGTGTGTATGGCCCCACAGCTTATGTAGGCTTAAAGTGTGCCTCAAGTCTAAAATTTCAAAAATATATATTATTGAGAATTGATTTCAAACAAACTCACTCCTACCTTTATAGGAAATTCTTGAGCTGAGATATAAAATGTTGACCTTTATTTTTTCAATTTTAAATGGCACATGGCCTAATTATTTGTGATGTTGTTATTGTGCAATTCAAATTGCAGTTGTATTTCATTGTTTTTGTCTGAAAGCTAGTGCACCTTATGCCAATATGTGATACCACTCTTACTCTTATGGGGTGATGTAATTAATAAAGCTTTCTCTGCACATTATGCAATGCAAGAAAAAAAGGAAGCATTCAAGGTCACAAAATCATTTTTAAACCTCAAGTTGTACAACAAGAATGTGACAAATTATTGGGCAATTGACTATTTTGTTTTAAGAGAAAAAATTTATATGTTACTATTAAAACTTCAGAGGCCCAGAGCACTTCTAATGTAATTGTGTCAAATACTGGTGCACCTCAAGGTACTGTTCTGGCACCATTTTTATTCACTTTGTATATTTCAGATGCTAAATCAAAATTTGAAAATTGTTCTCTGGTCAAGTTTGCAGATGATACTGCTTAATTAACTACAAGGTCTGATAACAAAGGACGATGCTAGATGCACAATTTTGTTTACTATTATAGCAACAACTTCATAGAACTCAATGTAAAGAAGCCAAAAGAAATGGTTATATTGATTATCGGAAGTCAAATAATGTCCCCACTGCTGTCACCATAAATGGAGTACTGTTTGGTTGAGAGAGTATCTTGGAGTGGTGATTGACAATCGAAAATTTCCTGACATGAACACATGGTAGCTTTATCAAAAAAATTAAGCCCCAGAATGTATTGTATGTGTATTATGAACAAATTTTATGTTAATAAATATACCCTTGCCATGTTTGATAATTCAGTTATTTGTGGAGTTTGGCAATATAGCCTTCTATCATGGGGTGGGAATATACGCATTGGTGACAAATTTGCAATTAACACCATTACTAAGCGAGCAAGTCGTATCTTAGGGGAAGTTCAGCCATCGCTGACTATGACATATCACCGTTGTTTGGGGACGAAACTGATGAAGATTATGCAAGATAATGATCACCCACTTAGTGTTGTTTTACATAATGCAGTTATTCATAGCTAGAAGTGACAGAATGAGATTACCCTACTCCATTACTAATCGACACCCCTCCTATATTACACCACAAGAGAATCATATTTCATAATCTTAATTTAATTCAAACGCTAATTCTTGTCTTCTTGGTTCCTATTTTCTTATACTTTTACTTCTCATAATTTACGTCTTGTCCTCTCTCTTAGTCCTTCTCTTTTACTGTTTAGGTGTTTTTTGTATGAAAATATTTTTGTAATGTCTCGGTCTTTTATTGTTTGTTATGTTTAGTGCCAGCATTCAGTTACCCTTGTGGGGCTTAATAAAGTTGATCTTATCTTATCTTAAGATGGAAAACACAAAAAACAAACTGACCTTCAGATTCTTTTTTTGAAGGGGGAAAGGGCACTAAGGCAGCTTAGCCCCCAAATTAACTCTGACTGTGGGCCCATTATGGGCTGCCTTGAATATAATTCTTTTTTTTTTTTTCTTGAACGTATATTTGGCCCCTCTGATGATTTTGGCCTCCTCCTCCCCCCCTCCACTTCAGAATTAGCTCTACAATTAATTCTCAAAGGGTATGTTCATGATTTCATGTTTTCATGATTTCATTTATTATGACTGTAATTTTTATAAGTACTTTTTCCTGGATTTGATCCTTCTTAAACTGCTTGAAAGCAAGTAATTTAAA
Organism: Holothuria scabra; assembly: GCA_037179385.1. Classification (NCBI taxonomy): domain Eukaryota; kingdom Metazoa; phylum Echinodermata; class Holothuroidea; order Aspidochirotida; family Holothuriidae; genus Holothuria; species Holothuria scabra. The sequence goes on from CM074187.1 coordinate 31,540,922, forward strand.
CTTTGTGCCGATCAGCCATTGCCAGTGTCGTTAATTCGGCCCAACCAGCATCAACAGGCATGGAAACAACCCTGGTTTCAATACTTCAGGGGAGGTTTATTCTACTGAGGGATATAAGGGGAGGGAGGGGGAGTCACCCCTTTTGGACATTTTTTAATTTTAGAAGTGTTTAAATGCAAAATGGTGGCACTTTTTTGGCAAATCAGAGAACACAATTTCACTAGGTCACCACCAAAACGTTTTTTTTTTGGTGGTAACCTAGAAAAATATTGTATTGACAGATTTGCCAAAACAATATCATACAGATACTCACAAAGGCATTACTAAAACTTGTCCTGGCTTATAACAATATTCCTTCTTTATCGTTGACGTAAATTTTGGTGAGGTTACGGTACCAGCCTACAATTTGCAAGTGCAGTAAACTCGATAAGCCACAGACAGTCATACAGTGCTGCAAGTGATATCAAATATATATCTTCATACATATCGCATCTTGTACGCGTCACGTTCTAGGCATGAAAACCACAGTCACTAACTGTCAAGACAGTCCAGTTGGGCCTGTGTTTGTTTGACATGATGGGGAACTCTGGGACAAGCCCCGCCTCCAACCCGCAAAGTGGGCTTTCATTTTTGCAACTTAACGCAGCGTTACACAACTTTTTTTCACCATTTACGTACACAGTGACAGGAATATATTCCATACCTGCTATGAAGGTTAGACAATAGCAATGTTGCGACAGCAAACAGTACTGGTCTATACATACCTAACCCAATGCATTGTATATGGCAAGCAGTTGAATGTGCTGTGAGATATGATTTACTGAATTTGTTGTTATCGGTACGTAAGCTATTTGAAGCTATAATTGCGTGGTTCTCTAACTAAGAATAATTGGGAGATTTGAAATGGGGGTTTTTCATAGGGGTGGGCGGGTCAGCGGGTTTGGGTGTTCAAATGCGGGTCAACCCACAAAATGAGGGCCACTTGCAAGGGAGGTATGCAACTAAATCCATATTCAAACTATCATGCAAGCACAGAGTATGATATATAACCACCTACAGTACTGTACTACATGAACCTAACCTGTGACTAAACATTAAAGCATAATTAAAATTTGAAAGACTGCCAGACTGACAGTTGCCACATGTGGAAAAATCTTTCACAAAGCTCACTAGTGTTTCTTTAATATGGGACCAACAAACACTCATAAAACAGGGAAAAGGTCAAGCAGGGGGTTAACACAGATACTGTATGTATTGCATCCAGCAGACAGTACAAGGTACAGTACATTTCAACCTACAGCATTAGCAATATAATGTCGACCTACAGTAGTACTGCACATACTTGTGCACCAGGATTATTTTGGGGGAGTGAAGAAAGAATAAATTTGATTTGGAAGGTAAAAACAGCTCACAGTTATCAAGTCAAGATCTGCTGTAATGATTGGGGCTGCTATGACTATGCTGGCAAACAGAAAATTGAAGTATATATCCTTCTGACTAAATGTTCATCTAAGCCAGGGGTACCATTATCTTCATATAGTTTCCTCTTTAAGAAACGTAGTAATGTATGTATCGGTATGTTTTTGGTGTTGCAGAACAGCTCTTTGCCAAAGAGTTAGGAGGACGGCTTAATACTGTAGAAGTATTCATTCATATTGTCACATTTATTTTTTTCAATGAAGTCTCTGCATTTTTTTAGTTTTATTCATGGTCTTGTGATCTTGTCATTATGTTTCTTTTAGATGGACAGTACAGTTATTACTCTCATGGTGTTACTATCCATACATGCTAAAATTGTCTATACTTGTAACTTGTATCTTCACTTGCAAACAAGCATAAGTGTATTTCTTTTTTGTGCAAAAATTCAATATGAACATAAATCATGTTAAATACCACATGATGAATTTTTCCTTCTTACTTTATGAAACATCCTAAATTTTCTGCCTGATTACATATTTTCACCTCAGGGAGGAAATGAAGCATACACATTTGATGTAGTCAGTTTCCATACTGAGCTGCCAACCTTGTCAAACCAAAACAATTAAAGAACTCAAATGGCAAAAAACAGAATTTCCAGCAAAAAAAAAAAAGAATCTTACAAATCAAAACTAACAGTGTTGTACAATAACTGTACAGCATACTGTTTTTGACAAGTTGTAAAATCTGTGCCAAGGTCACAATATATGGGGTCTGGGGAAACTGAGTTCACTCCACTTGTACAGGAATGCAAGTATACTGTGGGCAATATCTGGCATCTGCAGTGATTAAGTACACAAATCATATGTGCAGGACATGTATGGCTTATTATGCAGAACTTAGAAGTGCAAACTGCAAACTTATCAATGCATATCACTATGTATGGTAAATGAACCTATAATACAGAATTTTGAAGAAAAAAACAGAATTTGACAAGAAAAATCAGAATGCCATATTTTTCTCCAAAAAACAGAATTATTCTGGCAAAAACACAATGGTTGGCAGGTCTGCCCACATTTGACTAATACATTGACTTAAATTCCAATTTTCATCATGACTGAGACAACATATCTTCCCAATTTTGTCAAGTTTGTGACATTTGGGAGCAACTGCGATGGCACCAGTCCCTAGGCCCGTATGGCCTCCAACTTCTGTCGTAAGTATTTTGGGCCACCTTACAAAGCTTTTTTATCTTTGCACACATTGGACCCATTAGTCATTAGCCCCCTCCCCCTTCAAAATTTGCTTTAGCACCAACTACTACATAAATTAAATTCCAATTTTCATCATGACTGAGACAACAAATCTTCCCAATTGTGTCAAGTTTTTGACATTTGGGAGCAACTGTGATGGCACCAGTCCCTAGGCTGGTATGGCCTCCAACTTTTTCTGCTGTAGGTATTTTGGGCCAACTTGCAAAGCTTTTATCATTGAACACATTGGGCCCATTAGTCATTAGCCCCCTCCCCCCCCCCTCCACTTTAAAATGTGCTTAGCATCCCATGAGAGAGAGGGGTGATTTGTGCCCAACTACTACATAAATTAAATTCCAATTTTCATCATGACTGAGACAACAAATCTTCCCAATTGTGTCAAGTTTTTGACATTTGGGAGCAACTGTGATGGCACCATGTCCCCAGGCTGGTATGGCCACATTTGGTCGAACTATTAAATCACTTTTTATGCATTTTTTAACAGCATCATAGAATCAGATCTTGGTGCCATTTTGGCGATTTTTTTGAGCTATTCAGTGTCCTTCCAATTTGCCAGATCAAAATAGTTCAAAACACTTGTTTGTTCTTTAATTTCAGAAGTAATTCAAGGTCATACAGCCACAAGCATCAAGTCTGAATGATGCAGTATGGAAGTCTATAAACACTTGTGCCACACTGCAAAATCATCAACTCTATGGTCAGGGTGGAAAGTCAATAACCCACATCCAATGCCCTTTGCCTTCAAGAAGAAAGGACCATTTGAAAATGACAGAGATTTCTCTTCAAAAGTGGTAAAATGGCAAACTGTTTTCTTACAAATTTGATCAGAAATGAAATGAAAGTTCCACATGGATTTCATGTACTTCAACTACATATAACACAAGTCCATACCTACAATTCATGTACTGCACTATAGCAAAGAACATTGTTTACTGAAGAAAAGGTTGACTACACTGAATTTTAAATAAAACCAATTTTCGGGTAGCTACTCACAGTTTTGAGCTCCGCGTGAAACAGTTAAGATGGGTGACAGCCGTGCTCTGCGTCTGGGTCCAAAAGGACCCAAACAATATGGTAAAGGGTTAAAAGACTAACCATAACTTCAAAACTGATAAGGAGGCCAACATTTTCTTACGAATTTGATATGAACTGAAATACAGTTTCCAAATGGACTTTCATGCACTCCAACTATGTGAGCTGGGTTCATATGGTGATAGATTTGATTTATTGTAGCAAAGTTTCATGGATCATTTGAAAAAAAAAAATGTAAGTTAATTCTAACCCATCCCTAATAATCATACTTACAGCATAAACTAATCCTGACTTCATTCTTGATATTATCCATTTTCTAACTACTAACCTGAAGTCTTGTATGTTCAAAGAAATTTAAAGGGCCAAACCTCTCACCCAAAACTACAATTTTGGTACCTGGGGACTGAAATTCTCAATTGGCTCAGCTCTTTGATTGACAGCTAATTCAAACAATGCAGAGTGCTGAAGCTTATGTTACAAAGCACGGACGGTACTGAAAGTGTTTTGATTATATAAATTGAGTTTTTCTTTACTCACCCTGAGGCAATAAACTGAGATTGTGTCTGGTTGAGGATGAATTTCAGACAATTGTGGGAGGGGCTTCAGTAAGAAGGTTAGGAGAATTAGTACTGTTTGGGGTGAGAGAACTGGGTCTTTAATTTTTATCTAATTAAGCTTTCAACCTTGTTAGTTTTAGGGCCAGTGAGAATTCCTTCAAGCCTGAGACTTTAATCTGTTATAATACAATAGGCCTATTTATGCAGTTAATGTACAAAGGAAAGTATAAAAGAAATGGGAGTACCCAAAAGCTAAAGTTAATTAGAATCACACCTGTAGCCAGAATAAACATTTGGAAGGGAGGGGTCATATAGACACTGTATAGGCAATTCCTTGGCCTGGGAATTTAACGGGTTCCCCTCTCCCTCCAAGGGTATGTGCATGAATAAAACAACATTTCACTTTCCTTATAAAGCTATCATACATCACTTCACAAGAGTTCACTTGATCAGACAAAATGATGATCCCCATCCCCTTCCTCTTCCCCCCCCCAAAAAAAAAGGGAAATATACCTATTTTGGAAAAATGGGAGCTTTCATAGGAAATCTAAGCATGTTTTAATCGCCAGCATATTGGCTATTGCCAATATTTATCCAGCATTCCAGGAACTTAATTCAATGAAATTAATGCGTGAACAAAAAATTTAGCTTCAGGAGGTGAAAACACTTACATAACAAGCAGCATTTACCAGATACTAGACCGACTGTTTGGTCTAACGTTAAGAGTATTTGCCTCTCACGCAGATTGTCCTGGTTCAATTCCCAGGTCAAATCATTCTAATGGAACCTTCTGCGGTTGTGCGTGATGCAAAAACAATGGAATGGGGAAAAGAAGCCAGTCAGCCATAACTGGAAAAAGGCCATGGGGGGCTCAACTTCAACCAATAGGGTGGAAACTGGACCATAAAACTCTACCTAATTAACTATCTAGTTTCCAAAGACTTGCAGTTTTTTGTCAAGACAAAGTGCATCATAGGTCAACTGTGATACTAACATGGGGATATGCCATTTTTTCCAGTGCTCCATGTTTCTAGTCTGGGAAAATTGGAATGTGGTAATAATGGATTTTTAGGAACACCGATGCTTGGGACTAAGAAGCCCACATAATTCTTGCCAACCCATTGAATTAATAGAAAAAGTGCAACTCGGGAACACTGAACAATGGAAACATTTAACACTGGGAACTAATTATGATTGGTAGACCTGCCAACATGAAAAAAATGATTAATTTCTATTTCATAATATTTAATCTTTGTTACATAACTTTTTATCATTTTAGAAATCACGAGGAGTAGAAGGACCAATAATCTTGACAAAGGAGGAAGCACTTACATTCCTAGACAACACTTTAGGGATATGCCGTTCACAAGTGCATGCTGGGGGAAAATCATTAGACTTCCTGAACAATGTGATAAGACAGATGAAAAGAAGGGTACCTTTCACAAATATCAACCTGTTGGCAGGAAAATTTGCTGATTTTACAGCTGCTGATTTTAAACATCACATCGTGTCAGGCCAAGGAGGGACATGCCTCTGGATTAATCCTTTCATCAAGGTCCTACTGGAACAACTTGGACATGTTGCTTTCCACATTCCTGGCATAAATCATCCAATATCTGATATCGAAAAGCGCACTCATATCAGTACCATCATCTGTGATATCTCTTACCCTGGGAGTCAACACCTAGTGGACCCTGGTATGAGACATCCCCTTCATGAAGCACTACCCCTTGATTTCGATAGAGAGTCTCCTACATACACGTTCCATAAATATAAGATCAAATTTTTCAAGACAGAAAATGAGAGTTTACTTCTTTGCACCCCTTGTTCAGCCCCACATCCTGAGACATGGGTCCGATGCAAACAGGAAGAGTTGGCAGGTAAAATTAGAGTACAGGCTAAATGAAAAAATCACTTTTCCAAAATTTTTAAGAATGTGGCAAAACTATTTCAAACGTGGCATATTTTTCAATAAGCCATTTGACAGTTTACTCTTCCTAACATCCTTAAATGAGAAAGTAGATTTAAGCATTATGTGTACAGATGGTCAAATCCATGTTTCAAATATTGATATGGAGAATAAGGTCACAGAAAGGGGAACAATGACAAGGACAGAACTGATGGATTTTTTTCTGGAACATCATCCCCAGTATTCTGTCAAGACACTCCAAAAAGTATTTGAAGTTAGTAAATTGAAGTAATCTTCATGCATATGTAAATATAAATGGAAATTCTATACCTACTGTACCCCACAGTGATCAGGCTAGTATGGTTCATTCAACTGAAGCAGCTTTAAAATTCAAAAATAAAACTGGTTTACTATTAATACGATTATTATTATTTTCATTTTTGAGTTTTATTGACTTTTTGTTCAAGAGCAATAAGCTGTCATGACATAAACTGTGGTAATGAACCACTGGATTTGTTCTATAGCCAACACAGGTGTGTGCAACTTGTCTATTAAGGCTGTTTATCACCAACAAAACCCTCCTGATAATCACTGCAATGTTATCTCCAAACACACCTGCACGGAACAGCTAATCTATCATTTACAAATTACATAGCATTCTGGCTTCCACACTTACAATGCAAATTGGTCAATACATTTCCTGATCATTGAAATTAACTGAGTGTACTGGCTGCTGATTGCTAAAGGCCAAAGGGGATTGAAAGCCAGGGAAATGCTGAGGATTTTTTTTTTTCATTAGAAAATTCTTGCCCTCGAAACTGGACATCATGACTTGGAGGATTTTTTTTAAGATGGAAAACACAAAAAATAATTTCAAATGCTAATTCTTGCCTTCTTGATTCCTATTGTCTTATTCTTTTACTTCTCATATTTTAAGTCTCATGCTTTCTCTTAGTTCTTCTCTTTTACTGTTCAAGTGTTGTTTGTATGTATATTTTTTTCATTTCTCTGTCTTGTGGGGCTTAATAAAGTTGATCTTATCTTAACTTATCTTAAGATGGAAAACACAAAAAACAAACTGACCTTCAGATTCTTTCTTTTTTTTATGGGGGGAAGGGGACTAAGGCAGCTTAGTCACCACATTTACTCTGACTGTGGGCCCATTATGGGCTGCCTTGAATATGTTGTTTTTTTCTTGAACGTATATTGGGCCCCTCTGATGATTTTTGCCTCACCCCCCCCACTTCAGAATTTGCTTTACAATTAATGCTCAAAGGGTATGTTCATGCATGATTTCATTTGTTATGACTGTAATTTTTTAAGTACTTTTTCCTGGAGTTGATCCTTCTTAAATTGCTCGAAAGCAAGTATTTTAAGCTTTGTGCCGATCAGCCATTGCCAGTGTCGTTAATTCAGCCCAACCAGCATCAGCAGGCATGGAAACAACCCTGGTTTCAATACTAAAGGGGAGGTTTATTTTACTGAGTAAAAATCTGCAGTACATGTCTCAACTAAATCCATATTCAAACTATCATGCAAGCACAGAGTATGATATATATACACACCTACTACATATTAACCTAACCTGTGACTTAACATTAAATAAGCATAATTAAAATTTGAAAGACTGCCAGACTGACAGTTGCCATGGAAAAATATTTCACAAAGCTCACAAGTATTTGTATAATACTGAACCAATAAACAATCGTAAAACAGTGAAGAAGTCAAGTAGGGGTTAACCCAGATATTGCAGACAGTACATGGTATATTTCAACCTACAGCATTACATATACCAAGGAGGTTCTCTTGTAGAACCTCCTTGCATATATACCATGTCAGCCTACGTACTTGAGCATCTAGATTATTTCTGGAGGGTGAAGAAAGATTAAATTTGATTTGGAAGGTACAAATCGCTCACAGCTATCAAGTCAAGATCTGAGGTAATGTTAGGTGCTACTAGGACTATGCTGGCAAACAGAAAATTGAAGTATACCTTCTGACTATTTATTCCTTCATCTATTAAAGCAAGGGGTACTATTATCTTCATATAGTTTCCTGTTTAAGAAAGGTAATGTGTTACAGTAATGTATCCCATGTTTGCATATATGTATATGTATGTGTTTTGGTGTTGCAGAACAGCTCTTTGCCATAGAGTTGGGAGGACGGCTAAAAAGAAGTATTCATTCATATTGTCACGTTTATTTTTTCAATGAAGTCTCTGCATTTTTCAAACTGTATCCATGGTCTTGTGGTTTTGTCATTATATTTCTGTTATGTGGTTACTAGATATTATTCTCATGGTGTTACCATCCATGCATGCCAAAATTGTCTATACTTGTAACTGATATCTTCACTTGCAAACATGCATAAGTGTATTTCTTTTTTGTGCAAAAATTCAATATGAACATATATCATGTAACCAGAAAGCCAAAAGGCTTAGTTATTCTTTGCCACTGAAATTTAAGCGTATCTTTTTTTTTCAAATTGACAGTGCTTCATAATGTTTTTCAGTTTGGCAGTGCTCCATAATGTACCCACAAAGTATCCCCATGCAAGGAATCAAAGCTTTCTACATTAACTAGGGTTCTGCTCATGGTATCACATCCACATACTATGTGTGAGATTTTGCAGTATCTAAGACTCCAACCATGGGAAATTTACCATTTGATCTCTCATGACCCCAAATGACCTTTGACCTCCGCAAAAATCGATAGGGATCATCTACTCAACATGTCCAACCTACACACTAAATATGAGCCTACTGAGATTCTTAAAATATCATGCTTACGTTTTGACCCTTTGACCTCTCATGACCCCAAACGACCTTTAACCTCCAGGAAAATCAATAGGGACCATCTACTCAATATGGCCAACCAACACACTAAATATGAGCTTAGTCACATGTACCGTTCTTGAGATATTGTGTTTGCAAGGCAAAGCGTCACATACACACACACACAGGACATACCCATATTTGATGCCTTACGGGGTACACAGAACTGTTCCCCGCAAGGAAATGGTCGGAATTCCCCTTTAGCTGTTTATGTCACAGGGCACGTGAATGGCGGGAGCTCTTGCTGGGGTTCTTGCATATCACGTGACAGAGCTCACTGCAGTGTGTGCCTTTTCGGGTAGCTTCGCCAGTTACGAGCTCCGCGTGAGCGAGGAAAGATGCGCGAGGCGTGAGCGGCCTGTACCCAGCAAAGTATCGTTTACAGACCAACAAAAACATACAAACAAGCATAGATTCCTTGCCTGCCTTCAGCAAGGAATCAAAAATACAGTACCACATGATGGAATTTTCCCTCTTACTCTATGAAACGTCCTAAATTTTCTGCCTGATTACATATTTTCACCTCAGGGAGGAAATGAAGCATATGCATTTGATATAGCCAGTTTCCACACAGAGCTGCCAAACTTGTCAAACCAAAAAAAGGAACTCAAAGAGCAAAAAAAAAACAGAATTCCAGCAGAAAACAGAATCTTACAAAACAAAACTTACAGCCTTGAACAATATCTGCACAGAATACTATTTTTGACAAGTTGTGCAATCTGTGCCAAGGTCACAATAATGGGGTCTGGGGAAACTGAGTTCACCCCACTTGTTCAGGAATGCAAGTACTGTGGGCGTATCTGGATTCTGCAGTGAAGTACACATATCATATGTGCAGGACATGTATGGTTTATTAAGCAGAACTTTAAAGTGCAAACTTATCAATGAATATCACTATGTATGGTAAATGCGCCATTTTTTTCAAATTTTGAAGAAAAAAATAGAATTTGAAAAGAAAAATCAGAATACCATATTTTTCTACAAAACCATAATTATTCTGGCAAAAACAGAATGGTTGGCAGCTCTGTCTGCATTTGACTAATTGATTGACAGTATCAGATATAACAAAATACAAAAAAATTTGTGTAACATTTGGGGTTAGCTAACAGACCAGTCACCTAATTGTCAATCCACAGTGAAAGCATATCAATTGAAGGCACTCATAAGGGATTTTGCCAGAAACACAGAAAAGGGGGGGGGACTTCCTAAACCCAAAGTCCAAGCTGATAATGTCCTGGGCTTAAGTTACAAGTGGGTTCAGGGGAACAAAAGCTTGCTTCAAGGCTCTGCATGGTGCAATTTGAAGAGTTTTAAAGATCATTATTTATGTAAGCTATACTATTGCTGCAAAAGCATCTTCATATTAAGTAAAAAACCAAGATACTGACAATTTTCCAATTTATATGGAACTGAAAAGGGGATTTTACTCATCTTCTTCTGGAAAGTCACAGCATGCACATGACATGTTGCTTTGCTTTTAAACAATACATAAAAGGTGAGTAAACATTTTTGATATTATAAATGAGAATGACGTAACACTGTTTCTTTGTGAAAATTTCTATAACTTCAAAGTTTTCACATGATTTCCCTGAATTTCAACACCACTTTTCTGGGCCTTGAAAAAACTTTCCACATTTTCATGACTTATTCCAATTTCCATGACCACAGAACCCTGATCATAACTAGCACTAGATTAAACCTTTACAAAATTTTGGGGTGACCATAATGTAACAGACTGGAAGCTAGTCTGCTGTAGCATGGGTGGGTGGAATTTTTGTGCGAACCTTAAAGCGGCTCATTGAGTTGATTCGTAAAATTCAAGAAATTTTTCCAAACCTGTTAAGTTTTCTTCACATATCAATGACAAATGGTCAGACTTAGCCAATCCCTATATTTTATTTAAAAATAACTGTTTAATGAGTGAGTGCTTCATGGTTCAATTTGGTTTTAAAAATTTTGTGACAGACACTTTTTCAAATTATGCACAAAACAGTAACAAGTCAGAACACCATGAAGTTCAAAATTTTCACTTTTCTCGTAACTATTGGAAATAAAACTTGACTTTTTATGCTAACTAGGAGCATTTTCATGTTGTAGTGACCCTCTAACACTCTCATTAAATCATCAATTTCAACTCAATGAGCCCCATTAAAAAATTAGACATCCCACAGCTGAAGATGAAATGCCCCTTAAAGCTATACTGATTTAGTAAAGTAATTACTTGAAATTGGTTGAAAATTCATTCAGATATCTTGAAAACTTTGCCCTAAATTCATGCCATCATGTTTTGTGGAACAACAGTTGCTATTAGTTGTAAAACTACCAAATTTTGCACACTTGGTGGAGATTGTAAGCAATCAAAGTGACGGCCCAATTTATATTTTGACTCACAATAATTTAAGGATTTCTGTAATATTGGCTGAGTTAGCTGGCATGATCCTGCTAACAACAACTGAAATAAATGGAACAAATAATATAGATGCAACTGTAATTTGGGTAGGCTAAACATAGACCTATTTCCAAATAGCAATTACAATGAATTGTGGGATAGAGTTTTGGGTGTACGTCAATTTTCACCACAGTAAAATGCCATTGACAAAATTGACAAACACCAAAATTCCATCCCACAATCCTTTGTAATTGCTATTTGGAAATAGGTCAATTAAATGGTATCAGCCTGTTTTGGCAACAATGTGGACAAAAACAATGGGTTTGACTTGGTAGATCATTCAACAGTTTTAGCGGGTGCTTTGCTAGAGTGAAAAGCAAGAAGTTTCAATGGTGTATGAAATTTGTCAATGCACAAAATTCTGTTTATTTAGAAAAAAAAAAAAAATTAGTTCTCAAGCATTTTAAAACAACCATAATGACGATGGGCAAAACTTTCACACAAATATAACTAAAACAGCACTCTAAGCTTCATTGTGCATGACTAAAGATCGATGAATAATTGTAAGCCAATCAGCTCTTTTTCTGTTCTTTACTTAAAAACACATGTAATAATAGCATTCAACAAGTTAATTATTCAGTGTATTTACTATAGCAGGGGTTATATACTCATGGAGTACAGTATTTAGATAGCGATTCGACAAAGATTTCAGGGACTCGTGTCAATTTGAATACTTGAATGGTAGGCCTACTTGCACCTTTGCCAGACAAACTATAATAAAAAGGGATCAAAGTGCATTTCTATATGAATCTAACTACATCAGATTGAGTTGATAACTGCAGTAGAGTGGTTACTCCTATAATTTAGGACAAATGTAAAGGGTACATAACATCCCAAGCAGTCCCAATTCTCCCTAGAAATTATCTCACATCTAGTCCTTCTATAACTGTCTTTATCTCTTGACCACTTGTACTGTAGACACAAACTTGGCGGGCCATATATACACAGAGGCAATTACGCAGGGTTCGACAAATCCCCCGCCCGACAGTCCAGAACAAGTAAAAAATGACTCTGACAAGTGAACTGCTCAATATTGTAGCTGGCCAGGCAAGCAGCACAGAAGTCTTCTTCACATAGGAATCCAATGGCTAGTACTAGAAAATTAGATATGGACTCAGTGCATATTCATGCGGACAAGTAGACTTTGGGAATCCCTAGCCTTATGGACAAGTAATAAAAAACGAATTTGTCGAAGCCTGAATTACGTACAAGGCCCTAATGAGTAACCAGAACATTCTCTCTATACCTTGTGTATAAACACACAACCTGCATAGCAGGTGTTGTGATTAGAAATTTAGAAATGAGTTACTTTGAATGTTTTCTATTTGATACCCTGACCTAAAAATAGGTTCGGGTCATAAGTATAACTATCTTGAAGACTGGTCATAATGCCAGAATTATTTTCCCAATGATTTAGAATGGAAGCCTGTAAATGCTTTTACCAGACTGCCAGAGCTATAACAATGTGGTCAAGATGGAAAACCAAAACTACACTCTCTCTGCTCTCCATACCTAACAAGAAATCATTCTTAGAAAGTGGAAGATTTTTCTCCTCAATCCTGGTATGTTCTACTTTTTACTTTGCACAGAAATGAAATTTCATCTTCAAAGAATTTTAATATACGTATATGGCAGTGACAGAAGAACCATGGGGAGGTGGCAATGGCCCAACCCATATGAAACTAGCGCAGCTATGCTGCAGAGATCTCAATAATTTAGTTAATGTAAGATTAATGGTAATTTGAAGCAGAGGAACTATGCATTTAATTTTTCAATGATACAACAGAAAAGAGAAAATATCAGTGCGGTGATCAGGAACAGTGTCATGCATAAAAATGAAATATGTGACAAAACTCCCATATCATGAAATACAGTCTCAGTATAGGTAGGTCCAACTGTTGTAGTGTGGTCTTTAAATATATTTATAGCAGAGATCAATGTAATATCCTGATACTGTACATTTTAGGCTCAAAAATTGAAATGATTATCAAAAGCTTCAAATACAACAAATTCTATAAAGATCCTGTTATATTAAGTGATAAATATTATCATTGTATAATTCATTGAAAGTATAAAACAGAAGCAATCACTCCGTTAGATGGAGATCAGTCTTATATAAAGCAAAAGCTGTGTCCAACAAAACTAGCTTTCCTACCGTACTGCTTCATTTAACACCGTCCTCCCTAACCTCTTTTAGTTACAGATCATAAAACAGTTATATATGCTTGATTTAGCAGAGGTAGGAAGCCAAAGGCAATAGCATACTGAATACACACAATGCACTTTCGGTACAAAAGTATAAGCAACGGGCTGCAATGGCTCTATTTGCTTCTCACAGCTGTTTGACCACTTCTTAGTCAAAATAACTACCTCAAAAATTATTGGGACCAAATTCTTAGACATAAATATTATACCATGGTACAGAGCAACAAGATCTCATGATAAAAATGTAAAAATGATTTAACATGGAGATGCTGAACAGGATATTTAGCTAGAGCTGGTAAAAGGCTAGGGTGACAACATCTCAATACATGATATGTATTGAGATAAAAAGTACAGGAACTAAGTCCTACCTAATATTTATCAGAAGTTCTAAGGAGTAGGGACTACAGGAAAAATTTCAAAGTGGCCACGTGTTAATGACATTTTTAATCAGTCCATTGAACATGCAGCTTAGAACACTCAACAAATGCCATTTCTGGCCATCTCGCAGGATGGGAGAGGAGGTGGGCATGTGAAGCCAAAAAAATTTTCTTGTGGGCTCGTACATGCTCTGTAATATGAACTATAGTACTCTGCATTTTTTAACTTGCCATCAATCATAGAGCTGTGCCAATTAAGAATATCTGTAGACTACTGCAAAAATTATAGTTTGGGGTGAGAATTGACTGCCTTTAAAAGTTATATGTAGTCACCAAAATTGCTTCAAAAATTTGCAAACCGCTTTAAATATCCTCTTTTGCCTTGCAATGCTTCTAAAAGATTTTATGAAAATACAGCTGTTGAAAACAAAATGAAAAGCAAAATTTTACAGAAATTTGAAGATGCAGGGAACAAAGTATGTGAATTCTGACAATGAGTAATAGCCCACCTTACATTCCCACCAAGTCAGCCTAGGCTAAACTGAGAGGTGGCTAATTTGATAAGCTTTGTGAACAAAATGTCACATGCTGCTGATAAAGTGCACTATTTATGATTTTTGCATTTTGCAGTCATTTTAAAATATTTTCTTACCATATCAGGCATCACATGCCCCAGAAGTACCCTACCCTTTGACAAAAGAAGAAGCATTGTCATTCCTTGACAAACAATTACGCATTTCCCCTTCACGACTGAACACTGGAATAAAATCAACAGACTTCTTAAATGATGTCGTCAACAGGATAAAGAAAGTTCTACCCTTCACAAACATGAACCTTTTGGCTGGCAAGTTTCCAGATTTGGCACCTGAAGATTTCAAACACCACATTATGTCAAGACAAGGGGGGACATGTCTGTGGATTAATCCTTTTACGAAGGTCTTACTGGAGCATCTTGGACATGTCGCCTACCACGTACCAGGTATAATTCATCCAGTGATGTATACTGAAGAAGTCACCCACATTAGTACTGTGGTCTCTGATATCACTAACCCTGGGAGCCGTCATCTAGTGGACCCTGGATTGAGGTACCAACTTCACGGGGCTGTTCCCCTTGATTTTGAAAGGGAGTCCCCTGTATACACCTTTCAGAAATTTAAGATAAAATTTTTCAAGACAGAGGATGACATTTTACTGCTTTGCATCCCATCTTCAGCCAAAGATCCTGACCAAAGGGTCATAACTGACTCAAAAGGGAAAAGTTGGCAACTTGGAATGGAGTACAGGCTTAATAACAAAATTGCATGGTCCACATTTGTTGCAAAATGGCAACAGCATGCAAGACATGGCATGTTCTTCATGAAGCCATTTAACAGCCTATTCTTCTTTGCATTCTTAAACGAGAAATTAAATGTACGCATCATGTCTTCAGATGGTCAAACCCATGCAACATATTACAACCAGGAGGAGAACAGCACAGAACAGGTAACAATGACAAGGACTGAACTGATGAACTTTTTTCTGGAAAGTTATCCCCAGTATTCAGTAGAGAAACTTGAAAAAGTCTTTGAAGTTAGTAAATTGGTTTAATCTACATGTCATGTATAAATAAATACAATCCAACATTACCGTGCGGCTGAGTGGATGAGCTACAGGTTCATCCAACTGAAACATTCATGCTTTTAAATTAAATAATTGCTGTTTTTCGAAGAGGAATATTCTGTGTGGAAAAGGATTTGGTCCGTTGAGAAACAACACTAGAATGTGATGGCACACACATGGAGGAGGCTCTGGGGGACTGTGTGCATTCAAGTGTAACTCATTATAGTGCTTATTGTCAAGTCATTACAAGGGCCAATAACAGCAACTGCCCATACTTTCCGGAAAGATAAATGACTCTTCCATGAAAAATGCTCAAATTTGTGGCTTGTATCAAAGAGGTGTGTATAATATCATGGTGTGTATAATGTCATGAGTCTCAGTTTTGCAAATTCCACTAGCCAGAGAAGATTGATGCTAGTTACACTGAAGTTTGTTTATGCTAATAAAGTGTACAGATCTTAAGACGCCAGGGAGACAAAGAATCAAAAAGCCAAAGGCTTCTAGGTGCACAACAACCTCTGCCCCCCAGTTTCCAATAGCTTAGAAAATATATGAATGAATGAATGAATGAAAAAGCCAAAGGCTTCTAGGCTTACAATAGTCTCCCCCCCCCCCCCTTTCCCACTTTTCCAACTTATAGCCCAAAGGACTGGAGTTTGATACATGGACGGGTCATCATACCAAAGACTTTCAAAATGCATCCTACTGCCATTGCGCTTAGTGCTCAGCACAAGCAATGGAGTAGGGAAAACATGTCAGTGAGCCACAAATTGAAAAAGACTCTTAGTGTTGTTTAGGCTAACAATAGTCTCCCCCTCCCACATTTCCAACTTACAGCCCAAAGGACTGGAGTTTGATATATGGAGGGGTCATACCGAAGACTTTAAAAATGCCATTGTGCTTAGTGCTCAGCATAAGCAATGGAGTAGGGAAAACATGTCAGTGAGCCACAAATGGAGACAGGCTGTTATACCTAGTTTGTTTACATTTGTTCTCCTTTGATTTTTGTGTATATTGTCTTGTAAGTGTAAGTTTTTAAAGCAGATTTTATGTTCTCTAGTGTCCCGCAAATGAGAAAAAAATTGAATTGAATTGGTGAGCAATTGCAGCATGGAGTCTAGCAATTTATAGTTGCATTTGCATTGGAACATTTAAATAAAACCTTCAGAAAAAAAATCACAGCCTTAATGTTGCTAGTACTCCTTCACTCCTTCACTCCCAGGACCCTCAAGGACAATTAGCATACCTTTGACATGAGCTCAAACACCTCTCTGGATTGTGAAACATAGGGTAATATGACTCATGAGCCACATGAATTTGTTGATTGTGATCCATGGGGAAATTAGAGGAAAATTTTCAAGCATATTGCAGGAATTTGACTAAACAATAAAAAAAAGTTTGGTGGGAAATGTGAATATACACTACTCAGTCCTAACAATGGTAGTGAGACAATTTTGCACTAAGAATATAAATATTTGAAACAATATCTCAGCTCCATTCGGCAAATATTTCATCTAGGTTACTCAAAGTACGTACATGAGCTCCAGGGGTGAAGAGTTAGAGCCATTTATCTTGGATACGTTCCTCACAGTGTATCAGCAGTAACAACATAAAACGACTCAGAAAATGTACCAACAATTTCTCATGCAAGTGTATAATGAGGGCAGTATTTAACTAAATGTAAACTTACTTCTCATCTTCAGAACCCTTGACTAGAACCCATGGTTTGGTGGCTTGGATGTGTTGGTTCCCAAAGCGAGAGATGTTCAGGATATGACGCAGCGCATCTCGGATTCTGCACACACAGCAACAAGTAAAATTAGTAAGGCACATCATGAAGTGGGTGTTTGGTGAAGGAAACATCACAAAATTTAAGTTATCAATTGTATCTGACAGTTCAATGAATGCACATTCATTCATACTTGATAATAATTTTATTGGTGCATAAATGGTCAGGTGACCATGCAATTTCTCAGCCTAAATCTAGGGCTATTCCATGTTACTCTTGGTTGAGCTATTTTAATGTGGTTATTTTACAAACAAAACTGAATCTGCCTTCTCTTTCTGTCTTTTAAATCAAACTATTATTATGAATGAGTGAAAAAGGTTATATAGTTCTGGTCTTCTGGACCAGTGCATTAGGACAGGATAATACACTCTCTGGGGTTATTACTATCGCTGGATGCTACTGGGCTGTGTCCTTGTACATCACTTCCATGAATCTCCAACCATGCATTATCCTGTAAAATGCATGATGCATGGGCCATCATTGTTTCACCTTTAGACTATAATCAGATGAGCTATAAAACAATGCACAGCATCATTTAAATGTTTTTTTTCCTATCGAGCAGTAAAGTATCTTTACATGATGACAGAAAACTTCTATGTGAGAATTGCTTACAATTAATGAAAGCCATTCTATTCTTCGGCAAAGCACAGTAAGGCTACAAATGTTTGACACAGTTCACCCTTTAGCTATGTCTAAGAATACCTAGAAGAACCAAAGAAACCATGTGCTGCTGTTGCATGTCTATAGCACTTAAAAATTAGGAAGTATAAAACAGCTTTTCTTCTTACCACTTCTCAACAAAAATTTTTGTCAAGCTGAACTGCTGATTTTACACCTAATGTTTACAAAATGATCACTGTAATGCAGCAGACATCCTTCCACCTAGCCTGTGCAAAAAACACAGCCTTTTCGTTCAACTCATCTTTATGAAAAACCAATGTCTCCCAAAATCATTTCAACATGCATCGAAATCCAACAGAAACTTGATTTTCATAGCTCTACATAATGCTATTAAATGTTTTTTCAACAGGCAAAAACTTGTACCTCTGTGCAACAGTACACAGAGTCACAGCGGTTGATTTTATTCGACACTGGTCTTGTGTGGTAACTGTGCAAGCATACCCACACACAGTACAACAGTTATTTAAGAACAACCAATCACACAGCCACAGGAAAAGACAGTTACTTTTCAACAAAAGATTACTGTTTTTAAATCAACTCTTTGATGAAAGTTGTTATTGTTTGAAAGAGGCTGTCCATGAACAAGACTTCCATCTAAATCAAAAGCTTTAACAGACAATAAGTCTATGTTTTTGTTTGGTTTAAACGTCTTTGTGTTCAATGTAGCACTGTAAAGATTTAGTCTTTGAGCACCGCCAACCTCAGGAATAGACCAATTGTGGTGAATGCTCATGAATAATAAGACAACCAACTTTTGGGCCAATTGAAAGGAATTTCTGACCATCACCAGCAGGCTCTGAGGGGCAGCAGCCTAAAGGGGGCTGAAGCCACAGAGGCGCGCTAGGCAGGCTACATTCTAGCAAGATCTAATTGAACTGAAAATGACGTTTTTTCACCCAACGATGTCATATCCCAAAAGAAAGCTTTTGACCAAAAGGTTTAAGGAATGGGTTCATACTTTACACGAAGCTAATTTGCCGATTAATCAGTTGGCCATACACTCCCTTTTCAATTTTTTTGACCCCAAAGCATACAACTGACTGCACCCTTGTACCTGCAATACCATGGATGAGTTACACTTACTTGACTTTTTCTAGAAGGCTGATGTATTGTTTTAATTCCTGACTAACAGCCGCTAATAACTGTCCATCTTCTGGCTCCAATTTCATCTCCTGTATGACGCCACCAAAGTTCTTCTCTAGAAACATCAATCCCCTTAGATTCGAAAATGGAAGAAATTTTTGAAAAGTGTAAAGGTGACCCATTTCACATTTATCATTCTTGGTTACAAAACACTACCCTAATGGAGAATCCTTACAGAGCATTATGCAAATGGAATTTTGAAGTAGAGTTCAATGGTACAGCTACGGGAGCACAAGAGGATACCGCCCTCAAACAAAGAAACCATGCATCAAGCCCCAAGGTGCTCCTATTTGGAAAATTTTAGAACATCATATGAATTTGCATTTAGCTCAGCATCATCAAGAAGCTGACCATAAGCTTATCATTTGAATCAACACAAGGTATTAAATCTACACTTTGTTTTCCCAATTTTCAACCTAGCAGTAATAACTTGGTGCTTGTTGTCCAGCTAGAATAAATTAAACCTTTTGTTATCATTGGCACAGACTATAGACAAATCTGGACAGTCGGGTGATGACCTGATTTTAGTTGGACATAACTGGGGTCCATTACCTTTAGTCTTTCAATTTCCTTGCTTACCTGTATTGTGAATGGTTGCACACTGAATTATATCTTGACCCCATCAATTTTACTGTATGTCAGGGTTTGAAATTCATGTAGACAATAAATGAAGATGGTTTAAGGCTGATGGACCTCACTAATGGCTGCCTACAGTCACTAAACACAAGCGTAGATCAGATTCGTAAATTGCTGACTAATGTTGATGCTTGTGCATCTTGGAGAAGTTTGCTCATCTGGCTGCGACAAAAGCACCAAGTAAACCACAGAACAAACAAAACAGGCTAATCCTTAATTCTTGTGTGGTACCTGCTAGACAGCTTAGGCTAAGTTAGATTGAGTTTTATGGCCCAGTTTCCAACCAATTGATTCAGGTTGAGCCAGCCAAGGTCTTTTTTCCAGTTGTGGCCAACTGGATTGTTTTCCCTACTCCATTGCTTATGCTGAGTACCAAGCACAATGGCAGTAGGTTCCCATTTTTAAGTCTTTGGTATGACCCAGCCAGGACTTGAACTCCCAACCTCCCGATTGCATGTCTGATGCTCTAACCACTTGACTGGCCTGCTGGATGAGGATTGTAGCTTTATAAGATGATTCACAGTTGAAAGAGAGGAGGAACACTCAGAAATTGTGCACCCATGAAAGGTTCATCACCCAATACCCCCTGCTCAAAAAAAGCTGCCTACACTACTGATACAGTATGTATCCAAGCTTGTTATTGCTTAAACTGATGATAACTTTATAAAACCCTTCTTCACAATTTTACACTTTTTAAGAAAGAATGAATATCATTACATTTGTGACATTTCAATCACGGAACTTCTGCCTGCCGGATGATCTTAAAACAGGCAATTACACAGGTCTCCACTTCAAATTGTTCTGGTTCTCTAACTTTTTTTCCATTTTAAGAGAAAAATGCTACAACCTCATCTGCTTTACAACTAAGTTTTAAATTGATCATTTGAGATGATATGCTCTCCTTTGGGGAAGATCTTTGCAGGACTGACTGTTCTACTGCCTAAATTTTTCCCCCTAAATCCTGCTTGAAGATGAAACTGCCAAAGGAAGTGAGTAGTTCTCTTGAGTAGGATTCTCTTAATTTGAGGGTGTCCTTGACTGAAGGTTCACTAGATGGAAGGTTCACTGAAAAGAAGGTTTACTATATCAAGGACCACTGGCCTGAAGGTTCACTAGATCAAAGGCAGCTGACCAGAAGGTTCACCACATTGAAGACCACTGACCAGAAGGTTCACTAGATGGAAGGTTCACTGGACAGAAGGTTTACTATATCAAGGACCACTGGCCTGAAGGTTCACTAGATCAAAGGCAGCTGACCTGAAGTTCACTAGATCAAAGACCACTGACCAGAAGGTTCACTAGATCAAAGACAGCTGACCTGAAGGTTTACTAGATCAAAGACCACTGACCTGAAGGTTCACTACATCAAAGACCACTGACCTGAAGGTTCACTAGATCAAAGACCGCTGACCTGAAGGTTTACTAGATCAAAGACCACTGGCCTGAAGGTTCACTAGATCAAAGACCACTGACCTGAAGGTTTACTAGATCAAAGACCACTGGCTTGAAGGTTCACTAGATCAAAGACCACTGGCTTAGAGGTTCACTAGAACAAAGACCACTGACCAGAAGGTTCACTAGATCAAAGACCACTGACCTGAAGGTTCACTTGATCAAGTACCACTGGCCTGAAGGTTCACTAGATCAAAGATCACTGGCCTGAAGGTTAATCAGAGTGAAAGTCTGTTAAAATTTACTGCAATCCTTTAGTAGACCATCAGTCCAGCAGACCTTTGAACTAGGGGATTTTCACTATTGTAAAAATCTTTGATCAAGCAAACCTTTGATCTACTGAGTATACCCCACTGGACCACATCTGTCCATCTCTCATCAGTCCATCTCATCTCATTACACTCATTCCAGAAAGGACAAAATGGATTAAGAAATAAGAAGTTGGGTAAAGTCATGTGTTCTCTCACCTGTTGATAAAGTTTCCAAGGTTGTTGAGAAGTTCACTGTTGTTCTTCAACATGAAGTCGGACCAGTTGAAGGAACTGTCCTGAGATTCTGGACGGACATAGAGTAAGTAGAACCTCCAGATATCTGAAGGGATACCCGTCTCTGCAGCGTGGTGGCCAAACACTCCAATCCCTCTGCTTTTGGAAAACTTGGAGTCTTCATAGTTAAGGTACTCTAAACAGAGTGATATCAGATTATGAATGATAAAAAATTGCAGAGGGACAAAACACAAATCAGGAAGCCAAAGGGTTTAGTGATTCCTTGCCCATGAAATGGGAGCTTAGTACTGTGCTTTCAAAATAACCACTTGCATAAATTACTGCCTTTACAATTTTGGCACAGAATGTCAAATATCTTTTGAGGTACACCATAACAACCCCAATTAACTATTGATTAAAAGGAATGCAATCATTTTACAGCTTATAATCATGAACTTTAACACTGAGCATGTCCCAGATTATTTTAACCTCTCTGTCCTTTCTTAATTTTTATATCATATTCCCAAAATTACTATAATCCACAAGTTCTCTAGGGAAGATGACACATGGCTAAAACCAAATTTAAAGGACTTTGAACTCAAACTTGGATTGGAACAGTGTCTGGTTTAAGGTTGGATAACACAGAGGTTGCAGGAAGTGATTATTTCCTAATTATCTTTCATCAAGCCTCAGTAACATTACATCATCAATTTCACACCAGACTCAAAGAAAAAACAAATTACTATGATACTGATCAGACCACAGGCATCTACAGTTGACCATTCTCTTTACAAATTTTCTTATTTACCAGGACTATTGTTATTGCTTACAACACTCCATTACTTTACCAGGACATGGGTATCATGCACTTTGGCATTGCAAGACTCTCTGCCTGTGGACAAGAGGCAGCAAAGGTCCCCCAAACACATTTTCATGAGACCCCGCTATTCTTCATCTGAGGGTAGGGGTAAGATAAGACCTTGCACACACCAGCTTTGAGTTTTTTGAAGCCCACCTCAACTCTAAGGGTCCCTGGACATTGTCCACCAGGTCCACCCTCTTGCTATGCTGCTGACCCTATAGACACATTCACAATTATGTCACTGGATGGCAATGGTTGGCAACATGGGCACGAAATTTTGCATGCATGTTCCGTTTAACCCCATGCAGTGATCCTGTGATATCACGTCGAATGTAGACAAATTTGAATCTACATTTGTGACAAAATATACGCATACCTTGAAGTACACATATATTTTATCAACTCTGTTGCTATACAGCTGTGATGTCATTTGTTTGTAAACATGAATGAGTCTATAATATTTTAATATGTTAATAGATGTCTAGTACCTGTGGCAATAAGATGATTCACTAAGGTCCAGTTGTCATCAGCTCCTAACAATGAACAGGGAAAAACTACACTGTGAAATGGTACATTGTCCTTGGCCATGAAGTTGTACAATTGCACCTGCAACAGGATCATAAAAAAAATAATAAGTGACTAAGCCACTCTTACAAATATTCAGAAACTTAGAAAAGGTTTAAAAGATGAAACTAAATAACATTCAGAGTACGTTGGAGTCCAGAATGGGTAATTAACACGAGGGACTGACACACTGGCCTCCAAAATAAGCAAATGTTGACAAATTGTTCCTCCTCATTGTTTTTTGTTTACCTTAAATCGACTTTGCCACTTGTTCACCATTTCCTGTTCTCTCAGCTCCTTTATTAGCAAACATTTTACACATCCCCTTAAACTATATGGCCTTTAGAAAAGGAATATAAAGGGCATATCTCTACTGCATTCTCTGTACTAATTGCTCTTCTTCTAATAAAGGCACCCCCTGTAAACTTTTGAAAGGCAAAACAGCTTTGATGTGGTATTTGCCAGGGAAAATAGTCAAGGGTCTTTTGATGTTTCATTAAACACAAAAGTACTATAAAAGCAACAGTTAAATGGAAACCACAATGCTGGAATGAAGCGGGGGGTCTCCACCCCTGAATAAAAATTCCTAACCTGTTTGTTTTTAAGACTTTTGGGAAGATATTAAAAATAAATTTTCATTTACAATATTCCCTCAAATTAAGATCCTCTTTTACAAAGTGCAGTATCCCAGGGCTTTTAGTGGAGATATACTGTACTTAACACAACCATCTTTCCTGTTCATACCAAATCAGGGTTTTCCCACTGACCAGTATGACTGGTATTGATAGGGTGCATCAAACTTATTAATATACCTTCAATAAATCCCCAACCTTTAAAAATGCAAAACCCCAGGACATTTATCAGAGATTACCATATTTAACAAGTCTATGTTCATGTTCATCAAGGTTCTTCCATCATTCTTTCCACTGACTGGTAGAATTAGCAGCGATAGAAAGGTACCCTGTCGGTGCATCAAACACTATATATACCCTCAAATAATACTGCTTCCCCCCCCCCCCCCTTTTAAAAAAAATGCTCCAGGAATTTTATCAGAGAGTATACTTTACTTCACATTGCATCTTTAACTTCATATTGCATCTCAACCATCTTTTGATGTTAATACCTGATGAGGATTTTTTTACCATAGTTCTCTCTGACTAGTAGAACTGCCAGTGATGGAGGGGTTCTCTTCTATAGGGGCATCAAACATATTTAATCTAAAATATAGTCTCCACCTCCCCCCCCTCCCCCATTTTGAAAAATGCAAGACTCCAAAACTTTTATAAGAGAATATATAATATTTAACAACAAGCTTTCCATGTTCATACCTCATCAGGATTTTTCCACCATTGTTCCCATTCACTGGTATAATTGGCAGTGATAGAGGGGTACCCTATGGGGGCATCAAACCATACATAGAATACTTTGCTGGTGTAAGGCTCCAGTGGTACAGGAGTCCCCCATTGCAAGTCCCTGGTGATGCACCTTGGCTTGAGACCGTCACGTATCCACGATGATGTGATCAGTTTAGCATTTGATGTCCAGTCTCCCTCAGATGTTGATTTGTCCAAAAATTTTTGAAGTTGTGCTTCTAGCTTTGGTAGATTTAGGAACAGATGATCGGAGCTTTTGATGACAGGTGTGTTGTTACAAACCTTGCAGCGAGGATTCTGGGAAAGAGATATATTTTGTAAGAGAAACAGGTGTTCATTGGATAAATTTAACTTCACAAATTGGATTTTTGTAGACTAGTGTTGTTTTGTTAGTGACAGGTGCTGTAGGATAGTGTCGCAAAAATGATAAACAAAGTTAATGAGATCATCAAAAGAACCAAGTAGTTTGAATATCTGTTTCATATCTGTACTTCTACACAATCAACAGGTAACAGAGCATGGATTTTGATTGGCTTGTTAGAGGTTATGCCTCAGCTTCTAACATTTCGTTTTAATTTTGTGATGTGTCCACTGTCCACTGCCACTTTCAAGATGTGGGTCACAGGGCTGATCTCCCTACTCCATTGTTAATGTGACACATAACACACAGAGGGGGCAGGCTCCATTTTTAGAGTTTTTGGCATGACTTCTAAGATGAGATGTGGATGCTGTGCCACTAGACCAAACAACAGGACATGGGGGAAAACTTTGGAACATATTACTTGATAAGCAATTTGAAAAAAAAGTGCCTGCTTACATCAATGCAGAATATTAAACAAACCACATCATGGCAGGACACTCTTTCTAGCATTCAACCTAAATATTTCAGATACTTTTCCAAGTTACATACAGTAGCTGTACATAACCACTGAGAACTATTTCTTGCACACTCATTGAAAATAATAATTTGCCCTTAATATAGCACTTCACACTCATGGTAAGTCTCAAAGCACTATTCAATAATATTACTCTCAACAACACCCTGACCCTGAGAAAGTTCCTCAAGGAACACACTACATATCATGATAAGCTACCTTACAAGTATGCACATTAAACCCATCGGTGGAGAGAAAATATTGAGACAAAGCATCTTACCCAAGGACACAATATAATGAGCCAGGCAAAACTAGGCCCTGCAGCCCTTGGATAGATAGCCCAATGCCATAGTCATTGGTCCACCATGCTCTCATTCCTAACAAACTGTAAACTTTTGCAGATGCTACATGTCTGGATTGTCACAAAATTATATTACAACTCAGGATTACCTCCAAAAATGTCACAAATGGTTGACATCAGTAAGTTTTGAAGATAGCAACCAACAGATCAAGTCTGACAGGCAAAAGAGTCATTCTGAGGCAAAGCTCACAAAAACAAATACATACACATAGGCTTTTACATTATATAAGCTACATTAAATACCATTTTTGAGTTATGAAACAAGGACTTCACCAAATGCCATTTTACAAGTAACAATTACACAGGGTTAAGGAGTTTTGGTGTGCATCATCTATTTCATTTTTCCATTGCCAAAAAACTATGCACACCAAAGCACTGTCCCACAGTCCATAGTAATTGCTACTTGGAAAAGGGTCTATTTTTAGCTTTGAGTACATCAGGAGAGAGAAAAGGAGAGAGTAATATTCTTCACTTCAGCAGTTTTGGTCAACGGATAAAAGGCAAAAGTATGAATGGTCTTTCTGGAAAATTCAGAAAAAGAAAATGTCTAATATTGAAAGAATTTATATGATTTCTGGTACAATTACACAAGAAAATGATAGAAATGACTGGAAATAAAAGCCTACTTTTAATTCTGTTGCATTGATCAGTTTGCCGCATTTGTCACACTGGTCACCTCTGGCATCGTCATAGTTACACAGAGGACATGTCCCTTCCACAAACCTATCTGCTAGATATCTGTTACATGTTTCACATTTAAGTTGTTCCACTGTTTCTGGGAGCAGGTAATCTGCTTTGTGTAACTTCCAAAAAATGTCCTGAGCAATTCTTTAAATATCAAAGGAAGAAAGAAGTACAGTTATTTACTTGACAGATGGAAGCATCATGATAGCATTTGTTCTCAAAAATGAGAACAAATTCTAAAAGATTAAGTGAAAGAATAACAATATTGTAGAGTGCACAAATGTTCTATTTATACCACAAACTATCCATAGTAGAGTGTTTTAAATAATCCAGTGCTATGACAGAGTGGATGAAAGCTCTGGCATATGTTGTGATCAGACGCGTAGCCAGGATACGCGATTGTGTCATGCGGGAGTTTTGGTGGGGATTTGGGGGCACGACATGAGGGAAAAGTCTCAGGATAGAGAGAAAAAAATGCTATTTTAGGTGTTTTTGCATTGCAATTGGTTGGGTCATGGGGGGTTCAAACATACAAAATACCCCCCCCCCCCCATGGCCATGCCACTGGTCATGATCCAATATTGGTATAGCAACCAAGTATTTGATCCTCAACTGGGTAATAGTGAAGTAGCAAGAAACAATAGACATTACACTCATCGTGCAGGAATGACTTTCTGATTTGAAACAATTAGATTCTAGATTTGAAGTATGCAGAATTAGAGGTCCCTAGTCCTAAGGAAACATGTAGGAACAGGAAACTTTGTGTTTTGACCATTAAGCTGCAGGTGTCTCAGCCAAACTGCAGCTGCTTAAACAGAACTCCTATCTCCCTAGGCTACTGCTTCAGCATCAACAACCATGTTTTATCACTCACACAATACAATAGCAGAGTAACTTCACCTTGCCATTGTGACAACTGTAGCAGTAAAGTATCACAGCAGCCTTTACTGATACAGGTGCAGTTAGGTCAACGAGGTTTTACGGTTCAATTTTTAACTGATTGGTTTAAGTCTTAAGGTCGGACTGGGATGATTGGCCACAGCTTTTTTTTAGTTGTTATTCACTGGTTTGTTTTCCCTACTCCATTACTTATGCTGAGCACCATGCATAATGGCAGTAGGTTCCATTTTTAAAGTCTTAGGTATAATCCTCCCAGGAGTCAAACTCAAGACATTCTGACTGCAAGTTGGATGCTCTGACTGCATGTTTGGTCTAGAGGTAGAGCATCCGCCTCTCGGGTGGAAGGCCTGGGTTTGATTCCCAGGTTCGAGTCATACCAATGACTCTAAAAATGGAACCTGCTGCCATTGTGCGTGATGCTTGGCATAAGCAATTGAGTAGGGAAAACAAGCATGTGAGCCACAACTGAAAAAAAAGACTGTGGCCAGTTCCACTTGAACCAATAGATTGGACAATGGGCAATAAAACTCCATCTAAATAACTAACTGGCCACAAGTTGGATGCTCTGACCATGCAGGCAGTGAAGTATGATATTTTGACATCATACTTTCTTTTACAAAATATCTCATCCATGGCAGGAAGAACTATTAACAAATTTGGTTTTTGTAATCAATATTTTATGAAACATTCACTCATGCCGTGACATTGCCTCTTGCGAAAGCAACATAGACACCCCAGTAGATCAAAGGCGGTGTGGGGTGTAACTGATATCTGAGTTTTTCAGTTACATGATCTGTTCCCTCAAGTGAGCTATGCTTGCATTGTGTTCACACTGCATGAAAAGCAATCAACACTTGCTTGACTGGCTTGTTAGCTAACCCCAAATGTTGCGTAACTTTTTGTGTCTTTTAATATATCTGTTACTGTCAATTGATTAATCAGATGTGAAACATGACTATATCAAGTGTGCGTTTAGTGAGCTTCATTACCTCCTTAAATCGATAAGATGTAATCAGGCTGAGAAGGAAGATGTAACAAAAAGTGAGAAGGAACGTTTCATCATGCTTACTCTGTCTGCTTTTTTGTGGTTGTCCTTCCAAAGAAGTCAAAACCAATGTTAAACCACCTATACACTTGGTCATGGAGTTTGAAGTACTTGTCACAAATCTGTTGAGGAGTGAGGCCTTCCTCCAAAGCTTTGGTCTCTGTAGCTGTTCCGTATTCATCTGTTCCACAGATGTATAACACGTTGTAATTACGTAGCCTGCAGAACCTGATAAAGAGGGAGTCAAATGGGATACAAACATTTGACAGATGAGGTTTTTATAAAATGAATCAAAACGATCTAACCTTCAAATGGACAAAACGTTTTATCCTTTAAATGCTCTTTATTTAGCATAAAGTTTTTGTGAAAAAAAGCCCTGCTCACAATTTTGTATCTGATCTAAATCTTGACAGAAGAGATAGGAATTTACACTACTAAAGACACCTGGAAAATGCAATAGTATCCATTCCATTTTAACCATATTTAAATCTTCTCAGTAACTGATACTTTATGAAATCTATTAAGACATACACAAGGTTTATACAAAATATGAGGGTATATAGCATATATAAATGATATAGCAAGAGCTGCAGGGCGAATGTAAGGCTTTTTCACTGGGTGAAAAGGCGACATTCAAGTGCTTTCAGGGGTCTCAAAACTAACTTCCTCAAATCCAAGCTCTTGCAAGGCTTTGAATGTCTTTAAAAAATATCCATTATAATTCAAGCACCTACAGCACTTTGAAAATGGCTTTTTAAAATGCATGCACTTTCAGTGAGCCATCTGTAAAATGAAAGCACTCTTGACAGTTCTCAAATATTTCTAGGAATATTCTTACCTTGAAAATACATCAGCACTAAGAACACATCCAACAATATTACCAAGATGAGGAATGTTGTTCACGTATGGAAGGGCACTGGTTATTAAGACATTCTTCTTATCCTTTTTAGGAAGTCTTTTGAGAAGAAACAAAAAAAAATGCATAATTTAAACTTTGCCCCATTTAGAAAGAATATGTTCATTGTTAAAACCAAAGTGACTAACTTTCAAGGTATGATGACATGTCAGCAAACTGCCCTGACTTTACTAGACAATTAAAGAGAAAGATTTGCCAAGCAAAAATCAGTTGGAACAACGCCAATACCTTTAACCAATATCGAGTTACATCTCTCCAATGTTTGAATGTTCCTGGTGAAACTTGTTACCTATGCAAAAGTAATGATGTGGTGTGTTGAACAGAGTAGAAATTTCTTTCGTTAACCCTAAAAGTTATCTCTAAGGCCTAATCATCACAAAGTGTACATTTTGGTTAGTGGTAATGATGATGGCTTTCAAGACACAATATCAACTTCCATGTGAAACCCTCAGAACAAACTATTGTTACACCTGTCCACGAAATGATGACTTTAAACGGAAGGATAACGTTAGCTGTATATGGCCTATCCCTCTCTCCATATCACAAAATTTGCAGTTAAAGTCTGTTACTTAGATCAGACATTATGGTACAGTTTTTAAAATAGGTTAAAATTTGGGGAGACCATTGCCTTTTTCCAGATGTGGCTCAATGGTTTGTTTTCTCCCATTCTATTGCTTATGCTGTTCACCAAGCACAATCATGGCAGTAGGTTCCATTTTTTGGTACGGTCTAGTCAGGTATCAAACTTCAGACCTCCCAGCTGAAAGTCATGCTCTAAGTACTTGGCCATGACATGGGTCCCTTTGAAAAGAGCAGCCATGATCTAAGCTTGGAAAAAACATAGTGGCAAAAATGGCCAAATATTAGCTCATACTGGGAAGCTTGGTCTCTTTCCCACAACTGTAAGTTTCAAAGTTTGGAGACTTAATTAGACCTGCCTTTACTTACATGGGATGATTTCTCTCTTGAGGTTTTGGAGCATTTTTCTTTCCCGAACGGAATGTGTCCTGCGCTGCTCTGACCTCCTCTAGAGAAAATTCCTCTGCAACTGCTTCCTTTAAAAACAAAAGGAAATATCAAACATTTACAAATAAAGGTAAATTACTGTGAATTGCAACCAAAGTGCAAAGCAGATGCAAAGAACTTTTGTTACTGGAAGCAAAGTACTCCCAAAAATAGCAATCCTTTGTATTCCTTCAAACCCCCTCCCCCCCCCCCCCCCCCAAAAAAATGGTTCCAATAAAAATTGACCCCAGCCACCAGAGGGTTTTCAAAATAGGTTGCAATAAATTTGAAAACAATAGATTAGTCAGTCAGTTTTATGTATCAGTTTACAACCTTCTGTTTAACTTAAACAACAGGAGATACAAAGATTCCTTCGATACTAAAGAAAATATTGAACAGTTGTAAATACAGGTAAATCAAATTTTGACAAAGACCCAAAGAAGAAATGAAGAACATGACATTTATTATTACAAGTAAAACACTCTCCAAAATAAGGATGTGTCCAGGAAGATCCATGAAAAGACCATTCCCAGGGTAAATGACTGCACTGTGACTCACAAGTGACTGATATAGTTTGAACAATACTGCAAATACAATCTAAATCTGACTGATTTATGACTACTTGTGGAAATTCTCATTACACCCTCAGATTAACTTGATAGAGAAGTTTTCTAAGGAACAACCATCCATGATGCAGGTAAGCAACAGAATTGGAGAGATTAAGGCTGAAGGTTTTTGATTTATAAATTACAGTATGGCTGACTAAATCCTACCATCACATGACTGTTTGAGTTTCTTTACACTGCAATAGCAACAGGTAATTAATAGAATTAGGAAGAGAGGGCTGGTGGCTCCTGATGAATTATGGTTGACTAAATCATACCATCATTTGACTGTTTTGAGTTCATCTACACTGCAATAGACAGGGAACAGATTACTGAAACATAAAATAAGGTACTGTAGCCCAGTGACATTGGGTTTATAGACGAGGTTTTACGGCTCAGTTTTTCACCAATTAGTTTCAGTCCGGCTTGCCCCAGAATTTGTTCTATTTGTGGTTCACTGTGATATTGCCTGACTGAACTTAGGAAAAATGAAGGGGATATAAAATAATTGGAAGAGTTTTGACTAACTGGGGTGAAGTATAAATGAGGCACATCAAATAAAATGGGCATTCAAACTGAGTCACAGCAAACCTTTTTACAGTCAAACTGGTATTGTGTTTGGTGCTCAGGATATGAAGCAATTGAGTAGGGAAAACAAGCCAGTAGGCCACAACTGGAAAAAATGCTGTGGCCCGCATGACTTAAAAAGATAGTTTAGAAACTGAGCAGTTAAACTTCAGCTACCCAACTATAGTCAATTCAGACTTTCAAGCATACACTAAATTGAAGACAAATATAAAGAACATCAGGTTTTGTCCATCCACTCCTTTTCCTACTCTATGTAATGCAGCATGACTACACTAAGTACATATATTAAACATTAAACACTAATGACTGAAATATTCTAAAACTGCACCTACAATTCCTTTGTAAGCACAATGTTAACAATAACATTTCAACAGTTAGAAGCTATTGGGAATTAATATCAACAGCCATATGAATCATGAACTAGTGTCAACCCATACTTACAGTCATAGTACTTTCTTTTACCTCAGGGAAAAAAACATTTCCAAGAATAT
The DNA here is from genome assembly GCA_037179385.1 of Holothuria scabra. Classification (NCBI taxonomy): domain Eukaryota; kingdom Metazoa; phylum Echinodermata; class Holothuroidea; order Aspidochirotida; family Holothuriidae; genus Holothuria; species Holothuria scabra. The sequence goes on from CM074187.1 coordinate 31,573,028, forward strand.
ACAGCCAAAACTTCAAACTGAGACAATTTGTAGGGAGTGAAAAAGGGTATTCCCCAAACATGGCAATTTCTGATCTTTTGACCTGCACACTTTCATATCCGTGTTTCAATGTCCTGTCCACAAATTACAAAACCTCAGGTTTCTACACACAGCTCTACACAAGGAGATAACATTTTTTTTTTCAAGCAACAAATACAACATGCCAATGTTGCCATGCAAATTAGATTATGTTCCTCGACAATGTAACTGAACATAACTAAGACACATACATAACACTATATGGCTGTAACATGTGGCATTTTGCCAACCAATAAACAGAACAGTACTCAGAAGTGGGACTGTCCCAACATTTTTGCATAGCCTACTGTACCAGACTGTGTATAGGAGACCTGGGTATGATTCATACCGACAACTTTACAAGTGTAACCTGTCCTTGTGTATAATGCTCTGCATAACCAATAATTAAGTAGAGAAAACAATCCAGAGCCCATGGGCACACAAGGTGGGGGTACGTGTGCAGAGGGGGCACCACTCGTCCTCCCAATTTGGGCAAAAGCAGTTGGTCTTTTTGGGCAAGACATGGACAAAAGATGATAAACAGTGGCATTATTTGGGCAAAAAATGCCCTGGCCCCCTCATAGGAAATTACCCCTGTATGCCTATGTCAGTGCCCAAAACTGCAGTTAAAGTCATGAGCATGGCTAGATTAATTCAGTTAAGGCATCAAACCCTAGCTGACTAATTTTGCATAGCTTACCTCTGTTGAAGGTGCCTCTGGTTGTTTTGAAGAACTCTTTCTTGATGGAAGTGGGTTCACAACAGGTTGTGCTAAAATTGATGCTTTCAGAGATGAACTACCCTTTCCCTTTGTGACTGCAGAAACTGAAGAACTGAATGCTGGATCTGACGAAAGTTTGGTAAACCAAGAATTAAGCTTTGAATGTTTCTCAAAGCAAGACTGGTTGATGGCATACAGAGGATAGAGGGCACCAAACACACAGATGTCAGCTGCTGTTATTTTATCCTAGAAACATGAAAAAGAAACATAACCACAATATTGTCATACTATTTGCTTCTAAGAACTACTCAAACTTTACAGATTAAGAGTAATACAGTAATTGTATGTCAGGGTTGAGAAAAGACTGACAATTAATAAGTCTAAAGCCAAATTCAGCTTTTGAAGATAAACTAGAAATGAGACAAAGAGACAATGGTTAATTTCACTTTATTAACAAGTGCATGCTACACCTGGGGTAGCAAATTAACGATATGCATGAAACCCTGATTATCTGAACAACATTTGGTCCCGACATGATGGGATAAACAGGGTTTTACTGTAATTGCATGTTTCATAAAGGGGTTGAGAAAACACTGACAATTTATGAGTCTAAAGCTAAATTCACCTTTTGAAGATAAAACTAGAATATGAATTTGAAATACCTTAGCCTACAGTAGAAACCAGAACCCCTTCAACATTAACCAAACTGTGTATGAAGTCCTCCACAACACTGTCTGGGTTTGATTCCCAGGTCAAGTCATACCAAAGACTCTAACAATTCTGTGTGATGCTCCGCATAATCAATGGAGTACTAGGGAAAATAGCGAGCCACAATTGGCAAAAAGGCTATGGCTGGCTTGACTTGAACCAATAGGTTTGAAACTGGACCTTAAAACTCCATCTAACTAACAAACCACAACACTGCAGGCAGCTCCACTGAATAAATAATTTTTTTAATTAAATCTTCCAGATCATCCTGAGACAAATAAATCCAGAGACTTTTGGGATACTTACAAGCATACAACAATCATACCAGTTCACCATGACTTTTCACAACTTCATATTTTCAAGCACACTTAGTAAAGGCACAGTCTCAAATATTTGCAATTACTGTATCTGTATTTGTAGCTTTACCCCAATATGTTAAGCTACCTTTTACACATGAATCTATCATAACACTAGCTTAAGGATTTGTTCACCAAAATTTTGTGAGTGTTTCTTCACAAGGTTGAATGGTATCTTTTTATTACTGAACCATATTCTGACAAATATAACATCAACAACTTTTTTAAATTGCAAGTAGTTATACAAATATCTGGTGTTCAAGTGATCCTAAGATTTACTGGCCATGGTTTAGGGGTCCATCCGAAGACTTTCCACACATGGACAGTGCATACCTCACGTTAGATTGTTTACCCCGTTCGTCTGAGTATAGGTGTAGCAAGATGGCTGTATGCTATGCTTTTGTATGAAAGTCTGGACTTGCAGTAAATCAACAGATTTTGCAAGAAGGTTGAAATATTTTCAAGATAGAACAAGGTAAGGTCAAAATCACCACATTTATTACAGGAATATGATTCTTTTCTCATTCCAGAGTAACTTTTGTTTAAAATATTACAAAGTCGTCAAATCCTACAAACTACAGCTTCACCACGGCCATCTTGGACCTTTTTTGTCTCAGTCGGTGGCAACAATCTACGGATAGGACGTATGCATAACATGCCCTGTCCATGTATATAGGAAGTCCGCAGGTCCATCTTATCATTTCACTTGCCTACCTGTTCCATGAATAGTTGTATTCAATTCAAAATCTAAACTTAAATCCTAACCTTGGGGTTTGGGTTTGTTTGCACCCATCTGTTCATTTCTGCTGCATTGGCAAATAAAATGATCACTTCAATTAGGGAAGATAAACCGCCACAATTTCTCACTGTTACTTTGCTGTCTGATTCATCAGTCCCACTTATGTTTCATTTCATTTGTTTAATCACAATAGTAAATGAACATGATGACAGTTACATACAATTAATGAACACTGTAACATAAATATTGTGAATGGAAGTACTCTTAAAATCCTTGAAAACAAAAGCACTTAGAGAAAGAGTAGACACCTTCAAGTAAACAAAAGTGCAAAAGAAATTCATCCCATACCCTGCCTTCCAATCTGCACCCACAAATTTATGGTCAATTCATATACCTCACCTGAACTAGATACTGTGTGCCATTGAGAGTATCCTCAACTTTCTTCAAGCAAGACTGTAATGCCTGCACATCAGCTTTTCCACCTCCATAAATTACAGGTAAATACGACGACAGTACCGACTGCAAAGATAACAGATCAACTGATTTGTAAATATTTATTTGTTTGTTCTTGACAGTATTCATTGATCGTCATGAAAATGATGATTTCACAAATCAAACAGTATCATGCAAGGTATGATTATGAGGAATTTGAATCACACTGACACAACGAAGCCAGGGTCATAACCTTGGAAGTGCCTCATAGCTTCCACGTTATAATGATGGACAGTATGCTGCTCTGTAGATTTTCAGATTAAGGTTTGAAAGATTTGTTTTCACTTTGAATTTCTTTCATTATGTTGTTGCATAGAAGCCAATGAAGGCAGTAGGATGATAGGATTGAAAAGGTAGCGTAACAGAGTGGATGGTATGGTAGTATATATTAGCAATGCCACCATTGATAAAGGGCTTGTTCCATATGTTTGTGTTGCCTCTGCAAATTGAATTTTCATACATAAGTGCATGCATATTGGCTGGGGTATTCAAATGTGGGATGAAATGGAATAAAGTTTGCAACTAATTTTTAGCCATTTTTATATTTTGTGTCATTAATTTTATTGAAATTGAGCAAATCTGACAGAATTTTGCTGTTGATGATTGTTTATTGGTCTTCAGGATCCAAATGAACTGTTCAGATGTTCTGTGAAAAGTCTTGTCAGAATACTTTAACATATTTCCTGTTTGTCCAAACACAAAGAATCACTCTAACTTCACAACTGAGGAGAGAAAATATTGCCACGTACTGTAAGTCTCTAAAGCCAATCATGGAACAACCTAGTTACACAAATTCGTGTCAAGGTGACAGAATTTCATCTATCACATGTTACAGAGCAGTGAGAGGGCCATACTCTAAGCTTGCATTTTCCATGCTGTGTTCTCAAGGTACAAAAAATGAACTTGCAGCAGGCAGGTGTTGATTCCACTGATTTACACTGATGGCTTCATGTTTTGTTTTATGGTGCTTTTCATCCTTCTGTTTGACCGGAGATTAAGGATGATTTTATGCGTTAGACAGGCATTTAAAGTTTTTTAAGTTCCATTGCTCAGGATGCATTTGTGACATCAGTTTTTAGTTGTACAAGTTAATTTTAAAGAAAAACAAAACAATTGTTTGCCACAGTGAATCCATGACATCATTCAAGTTCACATTTTCAAGGGAATGTTTCAACTTCAATTGCTAATATCTAGATAACCAAAAACAGGAAACGAATGTATTCACAGGATGGCTTTAAACATGTTCCTGTTTCACATATCAAAAATTAGTTTGGTCCTGCACTTTTCTTTGAATGCCTAACCAAACTGCAAATTTGCAGCAACATAGCAAACAAAAGGGGAATGATAAGAACCACAAAACACTTAAGTTATACTTGAAACAAGGGTCACCAGAGGCAAAATGTTTTTCCACACACATGAGAAAGTTGTTAAACAAAGTGAAACAGGACTGATTTTGCAGAGATCAATTTTTGTATGAACAGAAGCCTAGAGACTAACAGAATTCTTTACAGATTCCGTGTCCCAGATAATTCAAAACACACTCTTCAAAGTAAGAGCTTGTCCACACATAAGTTCAAAAGTTCAAAACACATTTTTTTAGGGTTACAACCAGGCCTTATGTTTTAGATTTTACAGGTCTGCTACAAATTGCTCTCCTCAAGAAATTAAGGAGTGTGGTACAGCAGGTGTGATGTTTTTAAAATTAAACTTAAATAGATTTATATGAGCTGCCTTCATCTTCTAGGTTTGCAAAAATCACACTCCTCATGTGATTCGAGGTGAGTGATGGTGTGTAATCACTATCTCACACCTCAAACTTTTAAATTAGGGAAAGTTCATTTGCCCTTCTCCCAGCATTAAACAGTACCTGTAATTCCGTAGACTCCCATTCCAGCCATGATGTCACTCTGATGTCGTCTGAATCCTTTCCTGACTGGCCTAATAGATACCTGAAATAAAGAAGATTTTGATACTAATTCATGCATTTAATAGCCTAGGGTGCTCACAGAAATCAAATCTTTTCAGGAACTTACTCTTAAGTTCTGACTTGCTGACAAAATGACAATCAAGTTTTCATGTCATCTTAGCGTGGAATTACATTTCTCAATATGATAATTGTTGAGGAGATAAAACAAACATGGTTATCTATACTTTTAATTTAAATATACAGTATTAACAGTTGGGAAGCTGACCACAGGGTCATCAAAATATATAAAGCTCTGATGACGTCACAAAATTTTGAATTTTAGCCCTGTATGGAAATGTACAATTGGAAAAAAGAACGGCTGTTTTATTCTGTATACTTTCAATGACAAACAAGAAAACTATGAAACTTACCAGAATATCTTTGCAAGTTATCATATCACTAATTTCAGGTAAAATTGTCAACTAAAAGGCACAAGAATCACCGGGAGATTTTAGGTCACCCTCTCTGAACGTTGGCAAATGGTCACAAATTTGTCCCGAAATCATCCCAAAGCTGCCCAGCAATTACCAAATGATCAAATTTGATCACGAAATATACTTTCCCATATAGTTTCATTAATAAATTATTCCAATTTTCCTGAAGACGGTCAATCCTGCTTTGTTTATGCTACGAATCTATTTGCAGTACACATTTTGGTAAATCAGACATCTTGAAACGCAATGCGTAATGGTACCTATTGTAGCATATTGCAGCACTGCGATACAGGATCCAACACAATGCCCTGCATCACGCAGGCACATGCATAAGTGATGCAAAAGTATGTACATATAATGAACAGATGAAGCAGAACAAAGACACAGACTTCTTAATAGCATTTTTAGTGAAGATAAAAGGATAACAAGAAAGGTATATTTTGGAAATATTATTTGTTTTCTCTCTTTCAAATGATACTTCAACATATTTTCACCTTGAAGACAGAAAATGTGCAGGTTTAAACTCTGCAAGTGATCGATCGCTCCTTTGGTTTTCTGTGATGATGACGACTCTAGCCAAAGTTCACCCCATGACAATGACTCAATACTGAAACAAGTTTCTTTTGAATATTTAACTTTCTATTTTTCTTCAATTGCCCAAAAGTACTCAATTACATATCACCTTGAATAAGAATTATTGACATTTTTAAGGGGTATCTTTTTTTGCTCTGCGTAGGCTACTGCAACTAGAGTACAGTCTCCCAGAATGCATTTCATCGCAAGTGCTGAGGGTGTAAAGATTGCGCAATAACGGTCACAAATGTGCATGAGGTCTGCTTCCTAACTGTGAATGCAAAGAAATAAGAAGAAATGGTATACACAAGAGGGATGAAGCCAACCAAATATGAGTGCTGGGTAATTTAACTGGGAAAAGCACCTCACCCCAACCCATGGTATCTCCCCATAGCCATTAATTTTTCATTTTCACCTCATTTTACTTTACAGAGTGAATTTGGGGCTAGTTTTAGGTCCCATTAGGCATTGGCCTATTTGTGGTAGGTGGGGAGAGGTGTATTTTCCTGCGGTGCTGAGTGGGAATATGGAATGCTGGGTGTCACAGCCCTGCAGCACCACCTACTGTAGAACTACATCCCTGAATGGTATACAATGTAATCTGCTTTACTCTCTTTTCCGGGATGTCGGGCAGATGCAAAGGAAAGAGGCGATGACGCACTTCCAAAATAACACAAAACTCCTAAAAGAAATCCCCAAAACAAGGAAAAAACGAGAGAGCTGGAAAAACGTGACTTGAGCATTCCGCTGGCAATGAAACAAGGGGGTGTTCTGGGACAATTCCTATTAGCACATAGCGCCACCTACAGAAGACATTGCCAGTGAGTATTCTGCGGTAAATGGAATAGTCCATTTGTGAAACAGGTGAGGTCAGTAGGAGCGAAGTAGATTCTGCTTTACTCTCTTTTCAACCGATGTCAACTGTAGAAAAGGGTTTCTGAGTAGATGGTAAAGCAGGATGCAGGGAATAATTTATCCAGTATCGCATCGCAATTTGCTACACAAACAGGCCAAGTTGCTACACAAATGAAAAATTGTGTAGCAAGTTTTTGTGTACACAACCCTTGCATTTTCACTAACAATGTTTGAAAGATCAGAGATACCTTCAAAACTGCTACGCAAAATTTGAATGCTAAATTATTCCCTGGGATGCCACTGTCAGCCTAGAGAGAAGGGTGTGGGGTTGACTGTGTCTGCAATGCATTTGCCTAGCCCTCCACTTGCCTCAAATTCCATTCATGAACAATGGTACGCAGTTTCAAGAAGTAATATGCACTCACACCATTTTCCCTCCCAATAAGTACTGTCTTTTTCTTCCCCCTCCTATGGGTAGAGTCTGCCCTTCCCACTCTAGAAATTTTTATAACATAAATGAATTTCAAAACTTATGGTATCATGCTACTGTAGTGTTACAATAACAGCCGACAGAGATAAAGACCTACTGTTAGCTTTACTGTACATACCTCACGATGGCATTTGCTGAATTACTGTACATACCTCACGATGGCATTGGCTGAAAATAGGTAGTCTTCATCATCAGTCTGGAGAACAGGCAACACATTTCGCTTCAGATGTGGAACGACGATTGCTGTGGGAATGGAACAAATAACCTCTTTAGATCAGTATCTACTTTGAGATACTGTATTAAAGGGCAAGAGCAGTCATCCCAAATTGTAGAAGTGTAGTAGACTGTCCAGTTTCCTGATTGGCTGTTGGAAGTCATGTGACATTTTTTCTCTTCAAATGTGAATTTTACCAGAAATAACTGCTTGGTTTACCTTGAGTATGCAATAGTAAAGTTATAAAATGTGATGAAAGATACTCTGAAGAGAAATAAGATGAAAACTGTGTTATTTAGCTTTTTCTTCAAAGTAAGCTTGGGGTACTGCTCTTTACCTTTAAGATGTAAGTTTGTAAGTACAGTATCTGAACCTGAAGGGAATTTTGGGATGTACCCATGATACTCTGAGTATGCAGAGGCCCAGCTCTGTTTCATTTATTGGGATCTCATCCCACAACTGGGAAAGAGGGTAGTGGGTGCTTTACAATAAACCATAAGGATAAGTTGAGGCATAAAGTCCAATCTAGTCTAGTATCTGGGAAGCACACACTGAGGTTTCAAAGAACTGCTAGGTATTGAATTCAGGAATAATTGATTTTTTTTATTTACATGAATGGAAACTTTACCACCTCAGCCAATTTTCCTGCTAAAGAATTGTCCATTGAACAAGGTTCCATTTTATTTTCCTAAAAGGGCAAGAGCATTCACTCCAACTTGAAGTAGTGCAGTAGACTGTCCTGTTTTGTGATTGGCTGTTCAGCATCATGTGACAACAACTTTTCTCTTCAAATGTGAAATTTACTAGAGAAAACTGTATGTTTTACCTTGAATATGCAATATTGATTATTGAAGTCCTAAAATATAACAAAAGGTACTTTGGAGAGAAATTAGAGGGAAATTGTGATATTTAGCTATTACTTCAAAATAAGTGTGGGTGGACTGCTCTTGACAATTAAGTGCATACTCTGCATAATGTATTGACTGTTGAACATTTTCAACTGTCATCTTCTAAAAGTTACACACCTACAATAGTTAGAAATAAATTATCCCAGTACAGCACCAGTATCGTCAGATTTGTAACCAGAGAAAACTGATAGCTGGTTGAGTTGGGCAATCACACTGAACATTGCACCTGCCAAGTGAATGGCTCTGTGACTTTCACAACCATCTTAAAGCACTACAAATAGTATCATAATGAGAGATGATATACAGCACTAAAGAAAATGACAATATGCTGCTAATCAAAAAGATTAATATTGACAATGGCCCTCACTACTGATAAGAGGTGAAGCAAGGAATATTGGTCAGAGGGAAAATTAAAGCAGGATGTTAAAAATCCGAAAAGGTTGCTAGCAGGCAATTTTGGTCCATCAGGTGTGGGGGGGGGGATGCCCCCAACCATATGGTAGTCCCACCGACACTTCCGGAAATACTAGGTTTGTAAGAGAAATTGCACTTGAAACAGAGAAGAAGAATGTAAATAATATTACCTACCTTATTTCCTGAACTTAGTGTCAGTCAGTAAGGTACAATTAAGGTTATGATGGTGGGGAAAAGTGAAGGCCTCAGCCTGGTTCAACCCACCTTTCTTTATACTCATACTGTACTATGAATCATAACTACAGTAGAGAAAGGGAGGGATGAAGAGATATATAGGCTGAGGTATGGTTACAAGTGGTGCGCCACGTGGTTTGGAGTGGCATGAAAACTTAGGGAGAAATTGGAGAATATTGAAAAATTTAACTTTTTCACAACTTTTTTGACAGGAATTGTTCTACTGTATCTCAAAAATAGGTAATGTAAACAAATCTAATACTTCCCACAGGCCGACGTCACACACCAACAAGGATATAATGTCCTATTTGTTCTCACAAGAAAGTAAAATCACCGTTACTGTTCACATTCATTAGAGTCAGTGCTTTGTTGATTAACACGTTACCAATGAATTGACAAAAACTGTAAATTTTGTGAAAAGTTCTGGCTTTGAACAAATGATCAATTGAACAAATTTTGCATCATTTTGCATGAAAAGCCCCTCTGAAACGCAAAAATAACCCTCCCCCAGTTTGGCAATCAGTGCCGCATTGTTAGTAACATTTAGCAATGTGGTACTTCAGAAAATTTAATTGAGGAAGCCTGCTCTAACCACTTGACCATGCAGTCCACCAGACCCTCAACACACCAACCCACCCAACCTCCTAAAGAGGAATTACAGAATGAAATTTTAAAGGGTCTTGTGAGAACAAAGGAAAGTGAACATTCCATTTCATGTCCTATAAGCTATATGTGTACATATTTATTTGTAAGTAGGTAAATGCTAATTGCTAGTAATCTATGCCAAGCAAACTTGTTTCATTCAGATGCTTTGCCTGCATGCACTCCTGACTTCCTTCTTGTTTCCTGTCACATGCAGCTGTAGGTTTTACCTGAAGACTTTCATGTTGGAACTTCCACATTTTATCATATCCAATAACCTTGGTATGCATGTGCAGTCAATTTCCCTCTCTATGTCCTCCTACTTACCCGTCAACTTAATCATTACATCAATTGATTTATATTTATTTGCATGAGTGCACACAGCATCAACTATTGACCAATAGCAGGGCTGAAATGAGTTTTGTAGATCTATATAACAGTCAAATGTAAATTCTCTAAAACCAGGCTTCAAACTTGGTCACATGTGCAGAAGCAGGCCTCTATTTTTAGAAAAAATTATGGCTGTCCTTTGGGCAACCATTTCAGTATTTCTAGATGTCTGCAAGAAAATTTGGTTGTCCAAAACATTTTCCACACCATTACAAAACAGGAATTATGTTTCCTGTATGTATTATTGGTCTCAAAGAATAAAAAGATGTAATTTTTGAGAGACACTTTACACTTAAAGTCTGAAATATTGTGTGAAGGAAGAAGTTGAAAGAGTTGATCTGTCAACAGTATACATCTTCAATCAGACCAATCAGACAAAAGCAAGCTGCTTTATAACTCATTGCATGAGAAAAATGGCTGAGCATTGGACAACCAACTTTTAACTTTCGGTTGTCCATATGGAACTTTAGTTGCTGTGGACAATCAGACGACCACAAAAATAGAGCGCTGAAGCTAGGATCTCTGACGAAGCATGTACTGTACTTACCAGCTTAGAACTCCAAATCAAATTTACTGAAAGAATTATTCAAAATGCACCAATTATCATATCTATCATATCTATAAATATTTCATTCCAGAGGTGACTACTCATAAAATGAGAATAAATAATGGACTAGGCTACAGTAAGCTCACCCTAATTGCAGCAAAAGTTCAGGCCTTGAGTTTCAGGTATTCTATGCGTGCTAAGTCAAATCACACTCCTTAAGAAATTTGGAAACATGGTAGATGTGCTGTTTTCATAAAGTTTAATAGGCCTACTTAATAGATTATTTTGGGTTCTCATTTTTATCTAGGTGCAAAGGCACAAATAATCACACTCCTCCCAGAGATAAGTGAGCTACTGTATGGCATGCGGTCACACTTGCATGCATGCCTCAAAATGCAGGGCCTGGAAACTCCAGCTGCAGTTTCACTTATTTCTACAGTTATTGTCAAAGCAATTGGGTACAGAGCCCACTGTAAGCGTTTAACAATATTGGAATGTTTCAATAAGGTTGCAGTAAAGAACTGTAGATCTAACATTATTGCACAGCATGCTTTGGCAACATCAAACTAGTGCACGCAGCACAATGGAAATAAGTACTGTAAATTTAATTAACAAAACATAGGCCTAAAACAAAATGGAAATCAGTAAATTTATTAGTGTTACAGGTACTGTCCAGCATGGCTATACCTGCAACATTAATGTACTAAATATTAGCCTAGCAAGTGTTGTGTAGTGTACACTTTGCATCTGTCATGTTACAGAACTAACACCTACAGTATATTGTATGATTTTGTTTGCTGTATGCTACAAAACTGTTCAAAATTATGTCTTGAAATAAGAAACCATGCCACACCAACTAAATTACAGCCTGCTCTAGTCTTTGCGAGAATCAATCTTACGGTGGTTTGCTACTGCAAGACAGTCAATTGGTTTAACATTTAGGGTGTACATATAAGTACAGTACAGGTACAGGTATTGTAGTCAAGGTAACCTTTCCATCCAGGGTATGGGTAACCTTGACTGAACATACCCCTCAACATCAGGGAGCGGATAGCACTAATTCTGACTTCCCCCCAACCCAGGAACAGTTGCTGCGTCACAAATTTTTGCCCTCCCCCCAACATTATCCTTTGCCCTTAGTTTGCCTCACCCCACCCCCACCCACAATTTTGACATTCTGGTGCTGCCACTGACTGCAGTATTGTACAGCAGGCTTGCATACTATAGGCATAGCCATATCCCTATGTAGTTACAATAGAGTTTTGTACTGAACAACCTGGCTGCTCTGACGGCTAAAAATCATTATGCAGCTGCTTCATGGTGTACATTGAACAAACCTCTGTTACGAAGAATCGTGCTCACTGATTGGCTACTTGCATTTATGAATGAAGCAGCTGCTTTAAAAATGTGGGGATTCACCGCTTCTAATGTAATTACTGAGGGGGGGGTGGTGTCATTTTGCCAATTTAAGTACACCCATTCTCTGAGCGTTCTTCTTACGATACACCCGGATCCAGCCAGCTGAAGGCAGTGCGTATATTTTACTGTGCTTGTAGCAGCAGGTTCTGGTTATGTGCTGCATACAGTATTGCTACTGTATACAGGCAACTCCCAGGCCTGGTACGTACACATACATCTATTTACAAAGGCGGATATGCAATCTACGATAGGTGAAAACTACAATATCTAGATTTGATCGTAGTCTAAATTACTGACACCTCTAACGTTACATTTTGTACTGCAAACTTTGGTGGCTAGTCCCAAGGCCTAGCTTTTGCTTTGGCTTCAAGTCACACCATTTTTGTGGTAAATTCAAGTTCAAGTTCAAGAAATTTATATGGCGCATTATTTAAAATAATTATTCTAATGCGCCTTACAAGACAAAGTGAAAAACAAAAGACTAAGTTGGACTATCAGATACCATCAAAGGCACAGCTAAATAGGTGGGTTTTTAAAAAGGACTGAAAATGTTCCAGAGAGAGTGCTGTCTTAACTGAAGTGAGCAGATCATTCCATAACTTAGGGCCTTGGACAGCTAGTGCATGCTCACCAAATATGGATTTATATCTAGGAACAACCAGGTTGAGAATGGTCTCAGATCTGAGTTCATGTCTTGTTTTCTTAAAGGAGAATGTGTTGGAAAGGTAGAGTGGTGCCATATTGTGTAGAGATTTGAAAACAAGAAGCAAGATCTTGAATCAATTCCTGTAAAACACTGGGAGCCAATGCAACTCCTTCAGCAAGGCTAAGGATGGGAATAACCTGTTCTTGTTAGAAACTAGTCTGGCAGTGTAATTTTGCACACGCTGTATCTTGTACAGCATGCATTTCAGAATACCAGTTAGCAAAATATTGCAATAGTCGACACAGCTATGAACCAGTGTATTCACAAGAGCAATGATAGCGGTCTTGCTTAGGAATTTAGCACACTGTCTAATGTTATACAGATGGGTAAAAGCAGCTTTACACTTACTATTGACATGATCAGACATAGACCCTGATCTAATTAGAAATGAAACAAATTCTTCCAGGGTCTTTCCCTGAAAGACCCTCATCTAATTAGAAATGAAACAAATGGGTGGATAGGGCAAGTGTCAAAATTAAATAGGGCCTATATTGGATATGCCTATATCGGCAGCTGTCTGCATAGGGGGCGCGGCAGCTACTTTGGCCATGGATACTGCAGTGTACTGTGGCCTAGCCCATACTTGGTGAACAATCGCTGCTTTGAAATATTGTTGTAACGTTGTAGGCCTATGTGAAGTTATACAGCTGAATGAACTTTCACATTACAGCAAATTTGTGAACCAAAATGCTGATTAAATGCCATGTCAATTATTCTTCTCTTAATCTCACAAGAGCAACTACATACTTTTTGATCACAAAACATTCTGGGAAGGGTAAAAACTTTGGAATGATATCAGCAATTTTTCGTGCTGTAGAATTTACTTAGCATGTAATGTGACTATGAAACTTGTTAACAATGGCAAATGTAACTGCTACGTCAAGGTGCAGTACAGTAGATTCTACAGGCCCATACGTACCTCATGAATTCTAGGGGCCAAATGAGATCAATTTCAAGGTTCCCCCTCCTTTCCCCTCCTATTAAAATGAAATTTCTGCCAATTACAAGGAAAACATAAACAATCTGCCTGATCAGCAAAGCAGAACTTAGTCCGACGGGCATTGCAAATCATCTCAGTCATCCACATTATTTTTTATTGCAATCGGAATGGATATTCCAACAACATCCATACATACTGTAGGGCCAGCTTCAATGACCTTCACCTGGCCTAAGTACATAGCAGAACAGTCTGAGAGCTGAAGCTGTTTAAAGGGCCAAACCTCTCACCCCAAACTACAATTTTGGTTACCCAGGTACCAAAATTCTCGATTGGCTCAGCTCTTTGATTGACTGCTAATTCAAACAATGCAGAGTGCCAAAGCTTATATTACACTGCATGAATGGCAAGGAGAGTGTTTTGATAAATTGAGTTTTTCTGTACTCACCCTGAAGCAACAAACTGACATTTTGTCTGGATGAGGATGAATTTCAGACAATTGTAGGAGGGGCTTTAGTAAGAAGGTTAGGAGAATTGGTGCTGTTTGGGGTGAGAGAACTGGGCCTTTAAGAGTCATAAACATCTAGAGTTTAAACATAATTTTCTTGAGCAAAAGTTATGTTCACCAATGACTGCATGGTAACCGGCTAATAAAATAATAACAAAACCATATTCCCAGGAACTAATTATTCCCGCATTTGCATTTCTTTTTTTCAGTATCACCATCAACAATGGTACATTAATGACAAATTAAACTGTATTAGACTTTTCACCTGAGTCCCCATCAAAAGCAAGGTTTGGTGGGGTCAATCAAATTTCACCCAACTTCCTGCCTAACTCACAACAAGCACTCCTGAAGAAACCACAAGGTTTCAGCTGGGAGAAGATCTAAACAAAGGCAGAATAGTACAAGTCAGAAGTGTCACTATTGGTGAGGTTACAGTAGGCAAGCAGGGCAACTTCCTATCTGGTTTTTAGTGACCTCCTTCCACCTTTACATGTGTGGACAGAAATTCCATATGCAGGGAAACTTGAAATGTTGCAGACGAGACCCCTTGGGCAAAGATGCAACTTTAGGTAAAGTAGAATTAGGAAGAGGGGTAGCAAAAGTAGCAAGAGTTTCTCTATTTTCACTAACCTGATTTAGCCTATTCCAACAATATGTTAAAGTACTGTAGTAAATGTTGGCTAGAATCCATCTTACCAGAAGGTTTGTATTTGAGCCACTGGATTTTTATGGAAGTTTTCCTACTTTTTAATTTATAAACCAAGCCAAATTGGCGTGGGCTAGTATAATACAAGTAGGCCTAGCCTTCTTGAACAGGACTCTCTGCTACGTCCACTTCGGTTTGCGCAACATACAGTACACAAGCTTCCTTGGCCAATGGCCACAGTGCAGAAGGGATCCTCATGTTATTGGCTTTGCAGCATTTCCACATTTTGAAATTTGTTCCATTTCCTCAGACAAATTTAGGCATTTCCTAGAATTTTGTCCCATTTCAATGTTTTAAAACAGATTTCGAAGTCATTTTCTACCTCTTTGAGATGATAACTTCCCTCAGTTGTACACATTTTTCCTCCAAAGTCTGAAAATTTAACGTGATATGACATTTGCATACTGTAACATAACACAACAGGTTCAAGGGCAAAGGAGGGCTATAAAGGCTCCATAAGATCCCTGTAATCCAAAACCCCCGAAAAAACAAAAAGGAAACCACCAACACCTAACGAGCCCAGAAAGGTTAGATTCTTCCACAGTCATGGAAAAACCTGTTAATGCTTATCTAAAGTGATGAACTGATGTAGAGTTAACAACCCACTCAGGCAGGCTATTCTACTCATTAGCAATCCTATGAGAGAAACTGAACTTCTTATGTCAAGTCTAGCAAAAGATATTTTATATCACTGTTGCATTGCACTCTGCACATGATTTTATGAACTTACACTTGGTCAAGCATTGGCAGGCCAATGCAGGCAGAGTGCATGCTTAGAACCTGTAATTGACTTGGTTTTACTGTCATTTATAATCTCCAAAATCCACCTCCTTGCTGGCCTCCACTTGAAGAAAGACCAGTCAAGAAAGTTAAATATTGTGACAAAGTTCATTCATGGCAAGTATGTTATTTATAGGTAAACTTTTGAAGCTTTGAGGATTTGTGGGTTGTCCCCATCCCGCACATCATTGCGATTTTGTGACGAGTATGGCCAAGGAATGTGTACAAAGTAGGTTGTACTGAACACTAGTACTGTACATAGTCCCATTCAGTTACTAGCCTAGGCTCAAGTTTGCAGTGCATTAATGCAAAAAGGCAAAAACAAGATCAACTCCATCAGACTGGAATGTAGGCCTACAGGTACGTCTTAACTAAATGCCAAATTTTTCTGCCTAGCATGAATACTTTGCAATAGATATATGGACTATAGAATCTTTGAAATGACAGTTTAACCCTCCATCTTGCTGGACTAATATTAGATGGAAGTGTAACCTCAGTTCCGAGTCTGGATTTATATAGGGCCTGCTGTGAAACACTCCCAAGTGTCCAGGGTTCATTCCATGTACAGTAAAGCCCAGCCCAAAGGCACACTAAGGTTTTCGTGACCATACGCTGGGATTTTCTGTGCACAAACAATGCTACATAGCAATATGCAGGCCTGCATACATAGTCTACAGTATACATGTACATGATCATCGTATATGGCAATGCATGTACAAGTATATGGTACACACACAGAAAGTAGCAATCCGTATGGGATTGTACATTCTTGTTACAGTATATACATGTACATAATGCATACAACACCATTCATTGGCAATGTACAAGTAGGCTAGGCCTACTTAGTCACTGAACGTGACCGTATAATCCGTTCCTTGTAGTCACTCCTTACTACGGTCACTGGCCTACATGTACAAAGGTAACGACGTTTTAAGCCAAAGCAACAAACTGAGGTGTAATTACGATGGTATGATTCATAGAACAGATTTGAGTTAACATAATGATTTTGAGCATTCTTAAATACCACTTATACCTTCTGGAATGATTAATACCAGCAAATTCATAGCAAAAGGCAGGAAAAATGTGGTGCCATCCTTCGCAGTAACATCGACATCTTGATCGTCTGCTACTGTGTTGCATGATGGGAAGGACTTTGGCTCGACAAGCTATCGAAGACCAATTAGTAAGCGCGGCTAGTCAATACTTGTACGTCATATAGTAAGCTCCCTGTACATTACAAAATTGTACAGTCACTGTGTAGGTTTCCCCATTTTAAATGAGATCACATGACAAACACTGACTTCTTCAACTGAAAAATTACTCTGCACAGGCTTAACATTACTCGCAGAATTATCCTGCCAAAAATTTCCTTTTAAAGGTCTTATTTCGTTAACAGACTTGTGTGGAAGGGGAATGTGATGACAAAGATCATCTGTGGAAAGTTTGGTGAGAAAAGGTAACTTTTTGGGGACGTGAGGGATGCCTACTCACGCCTGAGTAGGCAAATGAGCTGTGTTTTTGTGTATACCGGGCAAGGGTCCAGAAATGAAGTGTATAGCATAGGAACGTAATGCTGGGTCCTGTTCAAGGGCTAGACCTACTGTATAGCACAGTATACTGTACGTTTATTATACAACGGGAGTTAACCAGCACACCGGGAGTACAGCTTGCCCATGGCTATGCCAAGAAGCAGTTGGTGCTCACGCCGATGATCTTCATGTTGGAGTGCGCGAAATGAAGACTGGCCAAGTTCCAACTTCCAAGTTAGTCAAATGCAATATAGGGGGTGGAATGCTTGCAAATACTTAGTCACCCCATCTGAGGAACCTCAAGGCAGAGTTCTTGAAATCCTGGAGGCAATTATATTCTGAGGAAGAAGGTCCCAGACTCCCAGTCTCTGAACATGCCTGGAAAGAAGCTACATAACATTAGCCTAGCAGTCTTTGTTTGGATATAACAAAATGAGGAGTAATTATAGAGTACCCCGCCACGCGAAAATACCCCTTTAACTGCGTGGCTACATCGAGCTGTCAAGTTGTCGAGGAGGCGACTTCTCAGTTATTTTGAGAAAGACTCCACAAGGAGACATTGTTAAAAGGTAGTAGGTAGGCCTAAGTTAGTAGGTTGGACAGCGGGAAAGTACATGTAGGGTTTGATATATCAAATGAGGCAGAAAATGCTGAGGGGCGAAAATGTGAGGTAATTTGCCTAGGCCTACTCTAGTTTTTGTTTTTTTTTTTATTTCGCAGAACACCTCCAAATAAGAAAAGACCAACCTGTGTTGTCCACATGGTTCAACTCGACGACCATTCCCGCAAGTTTGGAGGCAATGAGCGTTTTAAGAGTGTGTTGATTTCCTTCATCTGTGAAGAGCTTCATATCTGAAAGAAAAATTAAACTCCCACTGACCAAAACACGTCGTTTCCTCAACTGACGTTAGGCTAGTTTCGTCTTCGTATATGATAGGTGTATAACCCCCACAGTTGTATTGTAATCAGTGCTAGTGTATTTTGCTAAGGCGATATCACTGAGCGTCATATAGCATTCGTGAAAACTATGTATACTCTCGCAGGTTATCATGTAGAGAGTACGGAGGCCCTTCACATACAGCACTAAATTCCGTAATAAGTCCAAAAATTCAAGGTGAATATAAAAATGCTTGCTGCTTTAAAACGTTGTCTTTTTGACTCCATTTAGACATAGTCGTTTTTCATATTTAAAATCTACATTTTAGCCCTTTATGATTTTAATTCCTTTTTCAACTTTTAATTTTTTGTTCATACTATATGCTTAAAGTTTTCCTTACAGAGACCTCCGGTCGTAAGGCTGGCAAACTTATTTCCCAACAAGTTATTTTTAGTGTCGAAACTAAGAAACATTGCATCAGCTCAATACCTATGAAATGCGCCTGCGCAACCCCAGAAAACTTTTTTTTCGATGGATCGAATGACGCTGGTAGATGGGGATAAAATTTCAGGACGCTGAAATTTGGAGTTAACATAAAGCTTGACAACAGCGCCACACAATTAGATTCTACCACCGTAGTCATGGAAAAACTTGTCAATGTTTACCTTATCATGCTAAAAAAAAAAAAAAAGACCAAGTTCTATCAAAATGAAGCACCTTTTTCAATCATCAAGTAAAAATGTTCTCATTCAGTTAAGTAAATTTTGTGAAAAATCCTTAAAGCCTTTCTTTCTAGCTAAGTAGGCCTTGTTACCCCTTTACTTATTGTTTCTGGTGCCTTTTCTCATTCTCTTTATTTTGTTGTGTTCTGTTTAAAGTCTCACTCCCTTTCCCTCATTCATCCCTCCGTATTATTGTACTAAGACTTGGAATTTGTGTTTAGTTTGTCTTTTTTACTTCTACTTTATTTTATTATTATTACTCTTTTTCCTGTTTTTTGTTATTACCTTTTCATCTGTTATCCTGTTAAACATTGTTTGCTTTGTGTCTCTGATGCCTCTATGGGGTGGTATGGAGAAAAAAAACTGAGCTAGGCTTATTAAGCATCTTGTGCAGATTACCACTTTGGAGCTGAGAAGGACTGCGGGAACATGCTCCAGGTTAACAAGTTTCTTTGTGAAAGGAATCCCCTTCTGACTTGTAGTTATTTAAGGCCGGGTTCAAAGTAATTCTCGGGAGTGGGCATTGTAAAAAGCTGGAAAAGCCTTTTGCGAGGCTTGACATTAGGAAGTTTAGTTTCTCCCATAAAGTTGTCAACGACTGGAATTGTCTGCCAGATTGGGTAATTAACTCCCCCTCAGTTCACTGTTTTAAGGTTAACATTGACAAGTTTTTCCATGACTGTGGTAGAATCTGATTGTGTGGCGTTGTTGTCAAGCTTTGGTGGTTTGACTTTTGATTAGGGCTTGGATTTCAGGGCATCCGATCCGGGAGCCTTGGCCCTCCTTTGCCATTCAACCTGTTATGTTTATGTTATATTATGAGGCGAGTGGCTCTCCTCTGAACTTGCTCTTAAAGAAAACTTGTCTTTTACATAGAAGGGGCTCCAAGCCTAGCTGATCTGCATAGTCAAGACATGGGTCTTACCAACTGCTTATACAAATTAACTACAATACCCTTACTAAAATTGATGAAATTCCTCTTGATCAATCCAAGCGATCTTTTAACATTTGCAGCAGTGGCTGCAAACTGCCTTGATGACTTTAAATCCCCAGTAATAACAACACCCAGATTTTTTTCGAAGGTGACATTACTTAAAACACTACCATTCATGTTATAGCCATAGCTAAAACTTTTAGGACCAAAATGAAGGACCTTACACCTATCCTCATATTTGCCAGGTCTGAGACCAAGAAAATTGATAGCCTATCCAGATCTTTCTGCAGCAGTTAGGCATCATCAAAAATGCTTATCTTCCTATAAAGCTTAGTATCATCTGCAAACTTACTTATACGAGATGTAAGAGAAGTCAATATCATTGATGAAAATTAAGAAAAGAAGTGGGCTAAGGACAGAACCCTGTGAAGCTCCACTTGTGACTTCTTTCCTAGAGGAGAAGTTACCATTGACAGCAACTCTCTGCAGTGAGATTTACCATGAAGCCACGAATTTATACAATCAGCACGATTGCCCTGAACCCCTAAGCCATGCAGTTTAACCATTAGCCTACCCTGGAACTTTATCAAAAGCCTTTGAAAAGTCAAGGTAAATGACATCAACGCCATACTCAGAATCAAGAGATGAAGAGAAATCTTCCAGAAAGCTCAGTAAGCCTAGTAACACAAAATCTGCTTGGCAGGAAACAATGCTGTGACAGATTAAGTAACTCATTGTCTAAAAGATACTTAAGTAAACCATCCTTAATTAAAGGTTCCATAACTTTGCACACAACACTGGTTAAACTGACAGGCCTGTAATTGCAAGGCATACTTCTGTCATGTAGTATGGTGCACTCTGCATGACCTTTACCAGACGCCATCTTTTTGTTTACGAGCAACGCTCCCTTCCTTTTGTTCTAGATTCCCAGGGCCCTTCCTGTTTCCCGTCACGTGTTACCAGTGGACGTGACATATCACATAACCGTAGCTCCACGTGCACACTGCAACCCATATTTTCGAGGTGTGGCCAAATTCCCCCTTTGCAGCCTCCTCATTGGTCATTTATATCATAATAATTATTTATATGGTGCGTCATAACTTTTGACCAACCAGGGGGACTGCATGTGTTCAGAGCTCGCACGATTCACAAGACCGAGCCTTCGAGCTGGACACTCGTGCCGTAGACGCAGAGGGATACACATAATAGGAATCGTATTAGGCTGGCAGAATAATTATAAATTAATTCAACTTAATCATCTTTTGTGGAACTAAAATCATCAAATAAATATTTTAAAATCAACTCAACTCTCCTATCCTTTTTCGGCCTGGAACTCGATCCCGTACCACGCAATACCCAACACTTCGATCACCCTTCTTAAAAATTGGAGAAACATTTGCCACCCGTGAGTCAGACGGAACAAAAGTCAAATCCAGACACTTCTGAAAAATGATGTAAAGATGAACTGACAAAATCTCAGAGCATTCACGTAAAATGGCTGGGTGGACCCCATCTGGCCCAGGGACCTTACTAGCCCTCAAACTCTTTAACTTTTTACAAAGCTGTGCCTCCGAAAAAATGACATCACTGATTGAAGAAGAGACATCAGAACTCCTGCAAGTCCCCAACAAAGATAATTCCTCAGTAAAAACAGATACAAAATAGTCATTTAACAAGTTAGCCATACCCTGATGGTCACTAACCAAAGTATTATCATCACCTTTAAGAGGCCCACACCCTCCTTAAATTTCTGCTTAGACCTCACATAGGCATGGAAAGTTTTGGGGTTTATTTTAACCTCCTTGGCCAACTGCTTTTCAAACCTAGTTTTGGTTCCTTTTACCAAATTTTTAACTAAGAATTCCTGCTTCTTGTAAGCTGCTAAGTTACATGGGCTTTCACTGGCCCTACAGCGACGCCAACACTTACGTTTCTTCCTAGTTGCTCTAAGAACTTCTCTAGAAATCCAAATAGGCCTGTTTTTAACCACAGCTTTCTTAAGTGGGATACACAGCTTTGTTGTGTCAGAAACAACATCCCGGAAAACACTCCACGCCTCAGCAGGGCCTAAGTGAGACAAACGGGCCGCCCAGTCTATGGTTAAAAGCTCCTTAGCACGAGTAAAGTTAGCCTTGCTGAAATCTAGAATTGTTTTGTCACTACCATTATGATTGCTGAAACAATGTAACTCAAAACAAATAAGGTCATGGTCACTGGACCCTATCTTACCACCATTAGCTACATTTCTATCCATGTTCTCATCAGTACTTAACACCAAATCAAGGCAATTATCCTTACGAGTGGGAAACAGAACATGCTGGGTATTGGGTAAAGAAACCATCAGTCACAATCTCTAGAAAATCCCTTTCATGTAACCTACTAGTACAGGAATATGTATCAATCAATTTCAGGAAAGTTAAAATCCCCAAACACAACAGCCCTTTTGGTAGAAATTTTCCTAAAAACTTGGAAAAAACTTTGATTATTCTCAGCGCAAGAATTTGATGAATGGTAAACAATCCGACAAGCAAGGGGGAGCCATACTCATTGCTAAAGCTAAGTTCACACCACAAGCAGTTAGAGAACCCACCGGAAAACTCGCTGGTGACTTTAACACAATTTATAGGCGAGGATCAAGCAGGGACAAAAGGGGGAGGAAGGAATGGCAGTGGGGTGGTTGAAATAGGGGAGGGGGGTAAGTTCTGCCAGGTGATCTTAATGAATTATACACCTTCTTTCATTTACTCTGCCTGAAGTTAGTTGGATGAGATTTAACGACGCACCGACACTAATGAGTTACACAGTGTTAGTCAACTCGGTGAAATTCAAATTTTAAATTTATTTTCAAGTATTTGGTTAAAGTTCAAAGTTGGTTTCCCTTTAGTCGCCTCTTACGACAGGAGGGAAATGCCGTGGGCATTTTCTGCAACCCCCAGCCCATTGAGGTTACTCAGCTTACTCTGTCTGCAAGGCTGCAATGCTCTCATACTCACTTTCTATATTCCTGTCATATTTGCCCAGCAACCCATCCATTCATTTTCACAACAAAGCACATGCCCCTTAAGTCATACTGTTTGTTCAAAGGGGATGTTGTTGCGTTTATGATCTTTGAGATGTACTAGTAGGCTATAATTTGGGGTAGGGGACATGTATGGACAAATGTAACAGAAAATCATGGGACAATAGCTTGGTGGTTGCAAACGCAGGGGATCATAGGAGGGCCGGCAGCCAGGTCACACGTCCTCTCCCACAAAGGAGGATGACTCATTAAATACACAACTATAAATTGAGAGCTGAAATGAGCCCTCGCACAAAGGAAGATGATATCTTGTTGAAAATTTCCCGATATTTTCTACGTGTTCCTCAAATAGAGAAGTTTTTGCATTTTTTTCTGATGAAGTAATCTTCTGCAGGCCGTATATTTCCCCCACAAATGTCACTTTGAAGATTTCTGGGGGAGAGGAGTAACACCCCCATACAGCCCGGTAGTGGCGCCCCGACTGTCTTATACTGATCGGGAGTTTGACCTTCTAAAGAGCCATGACTCGAGCCATCAATTGTCAACTTTGCCCAAACTATTACCAGACCGGTGATGATGATTCATATGGCATGGCAAGTGTGAATAGTTGCTGTAGTATACATTCTGTCAAAAACTGGGGTGGCATACAGAGCGACGCATTTGCCAAATTACATTCTAAGCGATGCACAGGCAATATCAAGCGACACGGCTAGATTAGTTAATATTGGATAGCACAGCACGTGTGATTTGTAAGAGGAGTGTTTAGTCTGTAGGCTTATAAGTTATAGCTTAATCAACCTGTCAACCCGAAGCTTTTATACAGTTTAACCCACAAGGCTCGAAACAAGGGTCCCTCACAACCTAGTCCTGAAATCGCATACTAACGAAAATGTCGGCCGGCTCTCGGCTCACTGATTTGCATGAACACCAAGAGGCTGAATAATATAATTTGTTGCATGGTTGTTGAAGCATTGGACCGGCCATTGCATTTATTTCCAGTTGTTGCTCAATGGCTTGTTTGCCCTATTCCATTGCATAATAGACTTGGCCAAGTCTCTCGTGAGTGTTCCGCGAGGAGTTGACAGCTTTCTCTTCAAAATCCCCCTACTGCAGCATAGTACAGAATATCGTATTTTCCTTTTATCTGATACGCCCTCTATCGGTCTATCTCGTTGAAAAGCGATACCTTGGTAGACTGATAGAGGGCGTATTAGAAAAAAGGCAAATACGGTATGCTGTACTGTGCTGAAGCACTGGATTTGTGTGGAGTGAGTGTTGTCAGCTCCCCGGGCAACACTCACGAGAGACTTGGCCAAGTCTAATTGCGTAAGGACCAAGAGCAATGGCAGGAGGTTCCATTTTTAAAGTCTTCTTTACTTTTTTTTTTATATATAGGAAAAGTTATACCTCTATATTTACAGGATGGGAAATAAATGTTTTCTTTTTTCCTCAAAGTAAGGACTTTATATCCTGTGTTAATTTGCGTACCAAAGAAAGAAAAAGAAAAATAACATCTTTTAGAGTATGAAGAACTCCCACCTTTTCATCAGAACACATGTAGCTTACTTTATAGCTTACCAAAGAAATCCTTTCCTTTTTCTTTTGTTTTCTTTTTCAAAGGAAGATCTTTCTTTTTCTTCATTCAATGATAAAGAGAAGCAAATATAAATATCAATATTTACAGATACTTTTTGAAGGAACACTTTATTTCAACCTTGAAGTACATATATATAAACAAATATTTACAGAGTTTTGAGAAATAAGTGTAACATTTACAAGTATTTACAAACATTTACAGTGATACATTAAACTAAACACACCATTATACAATAATTGTAATATCTACAGATATTTAAGGTAGGCATGCATACTTTGCCAGCCCACAGATTTTTTTTTAAAGAAGAACTTTATTCCCGTCTTTGGAAAGTTACTTTAATATTTACAAGTATTTACAGCTTAATTGATTAATTTTTACAGAGCTAAAATATTTACATGTTTATACAATTTTACACACATTTCACAGTACCAATCAAATCCCACAGAGGATCAAGCAAGAATAACTTAATACAAATACTAATCACATATCACAAACAAAAATGCCCACAGAATTTTTTTCCTTCCTAGAAGGAACAATTTTATTAACAACAAAACAAATATACAGAGAGAAGAAAAAGAAGAATAATAAAAAAATAAATATTTGTCTTTTTTTTTTTCGTTGGAAGCACTTTATTTCCATTCTCAACCTATATACATACAAAACAGCAAATTAAATGATGAAAATAATAATATATACAAGTATCTACAGCTGAATAATTTATCATACATCACTCTTTCAATAGTACCTTGACTCATTATGCAATTACGGTAAATAAACATTTCTTTTTTTTTTAAAGAAGAACTTTATTCCCATCCTTGGAAAGTAACTTAAATATTTACAAGTATTTACAGCTTAATTAATTTTTTTTTTTCGTTGGAAGAACTTTATTTCCATTCTCAACATATATACATACAAAACAGCAAATTAAAGGATAAAAATAATAATATATACAAGTATTTACAGCTGAACAATTTATCATACATCACTCTTTCAATAATACCCTGATTCATTATGCAGATATTTACAATTATTTACTTTTTTTTTGAAGGATCGCTTTATTTCAACCTTCAAATACATATATGCAAACAAATATTTACAGAAACAGAAAAAGTATTTACAATTATTTACTTTTTTTCCTTGAAGGCAAAACTTTATTAAAACTCAAAGCAGAAAATATACAAGGTGATAAAGATATTTACAATTATTAACATATTGGTTCAGCTAATTACAACACAATAAGCTTAATTACTTTTTTTTAAGGAAGATTTTTATTCCCATCTTGAAAATATATACATATGTACATATGTATAAAACATAGGTTGGAAAATAAATATAATACTAACAAATATTTACGACCTAATAAATTCAACTTACAAAATCATTACATTAACATCATAATTCAATTAACTTACATCACATTTTTTAAATTGGAAGGAAGAAATCTTTTTTTTTTTTTTGACTTATATACATATGTACATGTGTATATGTACGAAAATTGGAAAATAAATAAAATGCAAGTATTAACAGTGGTTACAGTATGAAATCTTTGTTACAAATTATAAATAAGGTCACCATTCCTCAGGGTAAGCTTAATTAATTAATTTTTACAGTGCTAAATTATTTACATGTTTTTTTTTTGAAGGGAAACTGTATTTCCAGTCAAGAGCATATATACACTATTTACAAATTATTTACATGTTTTTTTTTTTAAGGAAGAACTTTATTCCCATCTTGAAAATATATACATATGTACATATATATAAAACGTAGGTTGGCAAATAAATATAATACTTACAAATATTTACGGACTAATTAATTCAACTTACAATATCATTACATTAACATCATATTCAATTAACTTACATCACATTTTAAATTGGAAGGAAGAAATCTTCTGTTCTTGACTTTTATACATATGTACCTACGAACATTGGAAAATAAATAAAATGCAAGTGTTAACAGTAATTACAGTTTGAAACCTTTGTTACAAATTATAAATAAGGTCACCATTCCCCAGGGTAACACATGACCTATCCTTAAACCACATTTTTTTTTTTTTTCCTGAAGGAAAAACTTTATTAAAACTCAAAGCAGAATATATACAAGGTGAAAAGATATTTACAATTATTTACATATTGGATCAACTAATTACAACACTATTACAGTTTACATAATTTTGTACATAATGACAATAACACAGATTTGCAGACATTCAGACACAGAGATAGACTAACAAGTTAACAATAATGATACAATAAAACCATTGTCTAATAAGTAATACCCACCTCAATACAAACAATAAGTTCCGCATAACTTCCTTCACCCCTTTCTTAAGGATTAATAATTAGTATTTGCCCATAAGAAGACAAATAAAAATAAAACGTTATACAAAAAAGAACGAAAGTAATAACACGGACGTTAAATCTGAAAAAGTAGTTTGTGATTTTCGATTTTTACAAAGGAACTTCCTCAATCCACAAACTAAAAATCTTGATGATGAAAGTCTAACATGATCCGCCATAACTCTTAACTTCATCTCGTTAATGATATCAGATCTCATCTGAGCTCCAGTTTTAAAAACCTTCTGAAAAACAGCAATACATCTAGATTTCCACACTATAGATTTACAAATACAAAAAATATACCAAATCCTGTTGAAAGTTACACGAGGTATTTTCTCCTTAGTGAAACCATACAAAAACAAATTAAGATTGATATCAATATTATTTTTGTATAACCTTTTAAAAACATTATCTACCCAAATAATTACAGGATTAATTTTGGGACACTCCCAAAATAGATGATTAATAGATTCAACCACATTACAGCATTCATATGGACAAATACCACCCCCCAATCCCCAACGAGCTATCCTTTGACCAGTTGCTAAAATGTGGTGACACAAGCGCCACTGAAAATCCATTAACTTGTTATCCAGTATTTTATTAAAAACTGAACTCCAGATACTTTTCCAAGGAAAAGATGGGTGATCCTGAACCACTTTAACACTAACTAACTCCCCCTTTTTAAACGCTTTTACGATAGACTTGGTTGTTGTACAAATATCCAGAAACAGGGATTCAAGAGAGTGCAACAAGATAAGAAGGTCACAAGCATAAAGTAAAAAGTGACTACAAACAGGGGAATTTGGCCTCATATTAGACCAAACAGAAGGAAAGACTCTACGAAGTTTAGAGGCCATAAAAAACCTGGCCAAAATGAGATACAAAGGAGGATCACCAGTAAGAATTGAGAAAAGAGGTTTAACAAAAAGAGCATCCATCTTAGTCTTAAAATTATCCAGACCTAAACCACCCACAGCTCTGTCTAAAGTGACGGTTTTTCTTGAAACTAAGTCCGGTTTCTTGTCTCCCCATAAAAAAGCAAAAACAATCTTATTAACCTTCCGGAGAACATTTTCTGGGAGTGGAAAAACGGGAGCAACGAAATAAAACAGGGGAAAAATAATCGTATTAATAATGGCCACCTTCCCCAGCAGGGAAAGATGACAGCCCGACCAACGTTGAGCACACATAGTGGCTTTCTTAAGTATGACATCCCAGTTTCCTTGAACAGACTCATCAGTTCCAAATGTGACTCCAGTAACTTTAATCGCAGAACTACTCCATACAATATTAGAAGGAAGACAATGGAAGGTGTCACTAATAACGAAACCATGGGATTTATTCAGATTAATATTACCCCAGTAGCCTCCTGAAACAAGTCAAAAGCTCGTAAAAAGTGATGGATATCATTATCACAACACGCCACGCAGGTGGCATCATCAGCATACTGAAGAAGCTTAACCTTCTTCCTACACCCAGGAAGATTGAATCCCCGAATGTTACCATTATGATTAACGTAACATGCGATAGGTTCAATATACAGAACATAAAGGAGGGGAGAGAGAGGACAGCCTTGCCTCACCCCACGGTAAATACGAACAATTTCAGAGAAGAACCCATTAACTAAAATACGACTGTTGATATTGTTGTATAAAATAGTGATCCATTGAATAAATTTCTCACCGAAGTTAAGTTTAATCAGTACCTTTCGAAGAAACCCCCAGTTCACCTTGTCAAACGCTTTTTGCTGGTCGATGGAAACTAAGGCACAGGGATTCATTTTATCGTAAGAAAAATTGATAATATCCCTGATCAGATGTAAATTATTATGAATAGATCTGCCAGGGACAGCACAAGTCTGAAACTCGTTCACGATGGAGGGAAGAACTTTGGAAAGTCTGATTTGAAAAATTTTGGAAATAATTTTATAATCACAGTTCAGCAATGTCACAGGACGCCAATTAGAAGGGTCCTCTCTATCGCCACCTTTCGGAAGCAACGTGATAATTCCAGAACGTTGGGAAGGAGACAAGGTCTCAGAATTATAAATTTCATCAAAAACATCAAGTAAATCTTTACCAAGAATGTCAAAGAACGAGCGATAAAATTCATAAGGGAGACCATCACTCCCTGGCGATTTGTTATTAGCAGACAGAGATATTACATTCCATACCTCATACAGCGTGATAGGACGCTCTAAATTATCTTTTTCCTCCTTGCTTAATCTTTTATGCAAACTATTGATAAACATTTCTTGAGTATTCCCATTTAAGGAAGCTTGTTCCGAGTAGAGATCTTGGTAAAAAACCTGAAAAATTCTCAACATATCATCGACCTTATCACACACAATACCGTTTTGGTCCCGAACAGACTGGATAGTTTTATGTCTCGCCTTAGTATGTTCATTCTTAAAAACCAGGCTGAAGGCTTCTCCCCATCTGCCAAATACTTGACCTTAGTACGAATGCATGCACCTTTAATGTCATCGTTAACAATACATTCAGTTTCTTCAGAACTAGCATGTAAACACCGATCCTGCAAATCCTTTGCATGTGCTCTTTTCATACGAGCTGTCTTCACACTATGACGAATAGCAAGATATTTGATACGAACTTTAACATCCTCCCACCAATCTAATTTAGAGTTAAAACCCTCTTTCAATGTGGACCACAACTGATAGTACGTACGCAGGTCCGAACAAAAGTCTTCATTGCCGTTAAGTACAACATTATACTTCCAGTAACCTTTGCCCATACTCCTAGGAGTGCAAGGAAGATGGAAGTCAACAAAAACCGGATTATGATCACTGAAGGGAAACGGAGAGGAAGATGCCCTAATTATCTTACAATCTCTGGGAATATAAATCCTGTCAATCCTAGAACTTCTATTCAAGCGAGACCAAGTATGGCCTGGTGTAGACGGGTACATACTTCTATAGCTGTCCACAAGCCGATACTCGGATACAAATTGATTCAACTCAGTAGACCCAACAAAAGCAGAGTTATTTTGGCTTGTACTACAACGATCAATATTATTTGTGACACAATTAAAATCCCCTCCTAGAACAACAGGGCAGCTCCCTCTTGTGAATGCATAAAGATTTTCAATGAACTTGGTCCTCTCAGCCGGAGGGTTAGGGGCATGGACATTACACAACTTTAAAGGAAAACCGTTAACCGAGCAGCACAACGAGATGCAACGACCAACATTATCATGTTTAATCTGAGACACCCTAAAGTCTACCCTACTATTGAAAATGATGGCAACACCGCCTGAGTGATTAGATAAACTAGGTGAATAAAATACACGCCCACCCCATTGTTTCTTGAAAAACGAAAAATCCTCTGGTGAAGAAAGAAATAGCTCTTGCAAGAAGATGATATCAGCATTTACAATTTTGCACCAATGAATAATACGATTACATTTAGTTTTGTCTCTTAATCCATTAACATTTAATGTAGCAATTGAAAGACTTGCGAAAATTAATAAGATGAAAATATACATTACACGATCAGGGCTTGGTCTTTTTCAAAAAATAGTTATCAAAAAATTCAATATCTCGTTTTGCAACAAAGTCAGGATGGTTGCCCGCAATATGCTGGATCCATTCCTTGGGAGAAGAGAGATTCAACGAACACTTCCTCCAAACGCACGGGTACTTAGAATCCTTTAATTTCGGATGATAAACCGAGATATGATTGATTAGAGCCTTATACTCCGTGAAAACCTCCTTACAACTTTTGGCCACACAGGCATGCCATGGTTCACTTTCAAGAAATATTTGCGTCATTTTAATAAGGTCAGAGGGATTCTCTGTTGGAAAACGGATTCTTGAACGAGACCTCTCTAACCTTCTCAGGGGAAGAGGCTGGGACGAGCTTTTCTTTCTCAGTGATGAAGACTTGTTAGACTTGACAGATACAGAAGGTTGAGACAAAGACATTTTAGAGCGAGAGGTTTCTTGAACAGTTTCATCATTTATTGCAGAAGGAACAAAGACCTTGGAAGGGCCGCACGGTTCTGGACAATCAACTGCCCAACTTTGGGACACAAAATCTCCACAGTCACTTCCCCCCTGGCTTTCAAAAAGCTCCTGCTGAGACCCATTGAAATCCGGAGTGCACTGGGAATCGGGGATAACGAAGGGACCCTCCGAGTCCATGGTACTGAGCTGAGTAGAGGGACCAACATCCAAATTAACTTGAACTTCAGATAGAGCAAGGTTGCCCGAGGGCTTCGAAGGGCCTGATTGATCCACAACTTCAGGAAGAGCACTAACACCAGAGGGCTTCAAAGGAGCAGATTGCTCCACAACATTAGTCACGCTGCGCTGAGGCAAGGGGTCCTCAGTTCCCATTTTGTCATGAGTCCCTGAAGGAGAGTCATTACCAGAAGACACCTTGGGATCCGCCTGGACCACAACATTAAACTCACAGTTCTGGGTTGGAGGACCGTCAACTACCATTTCGACGAGAGACTCAGGCTGTTCCTGATCATCCGAAGACCCCTTATTGTCAGAATTCTCCTCACTGCTTGGAAGGTTCACAATTGATGCACCCCCTTTAATCCAAACACCGGGTTGCGGCTTGATGACGTTTGCAAAGGAGATATTGCAATCCCGATAATTATGTCCAACTTTATTACATATTGTGCACTGAACCTCGTTCACACAGTCCTTAAATTCATGACCAAGTTGAAGACATTTCCTACATTTAACATTCTCACAATTGTGAACATCATGTCCTCTTTCATTACAATTCAGGCAGGTCCTGGGCTGGCCATGGTATCGAACCCAACAGTCTCTTCCAGCGAAACGTAATGATGACGGAATATCCTTTGAAAGAACGATAAAATACCGCCGTATTCCATTGAAAATATTAGGATAGTCAGCGTAAGTCAAAAACCTACCACTTTCCACTTTCCCATATCGACTTAAAATGAGTCTCACGATGTTATCATCTAGTTCGTATGGCACGTGAAGAACAGTAACCACTGTCGCAGAACTGGTATATGAGTAAGCTGTGCATCCTTTGGCACTAGACAAAGCAGGCCAATGCTGCTTCTTCAAAGAAACGGTTCGAAAAGTCACGTCCCACGCACGACCGGGTAAATCTTGCACCGAAATCAAGTTATTCGTACTAACACCATACTCCGACAAAAACTTAAAAACTTCCACTTTGCCGACATTGGAATCAAAACGCAATTGAATTGACTTTTCTCTCAGCAAAGTCTCCATCTTTGCTGACGCCATTTTGAAAAATTTTTCCTTCGAAAATCTTCTATAATCGGCTTCGATGTTTATAAATATTTGTCTTCTACACAAAAAAAGTAAGTTGACCGATCGCGGTCAGGTTCCTTTTAACGCATTTCAAAGCGTATCCACGGAGGTCTGCTATTCATTGTTAAAGTGATCGTCAAATCACCGATTCTACGTTCGACTCTAACATGGTACACATTTCCGAATAGCAGCCATGCGGCCAATTGCATGATCAGCCGCCCACTTGCCCGCACAAGTTCTCCGTATTCAGGCATTCTCTTTGCGGGTAAATGTACGAAAGTCGAACATCATATTTATATCACGACCTATTGCTCTAATCGCAGGTATTACGAAGATCATTACGTTCATGATAAACAAGTGTGACATGATATCTATGGCAAATTTTTCTACAGAAATTTATGAGACATATTTTGCTCCAAATATCATACTTAATTTTGAACGAATGAAAATGAATTTGGCAAAATAAACTACATTTTAACACAATTGGGGGTGTTTCTAATAAAAAATTGTTACCATTGGTTCATTTTTTGTGACGTGACAAACGGACAGTAAAACATTTATTAGTTGCACTTTGCTCCTAAATATTTAATTCCCTCATTTATTGTTCGTGCAATGTACACAACACTACGGAGCTCCTAAAGTGCCTTACTGAATGAAACAATTTATATCACGATGTCGACATCCTTTGCTTAGGAAGTTAAGTTGACATGGGGGATAATTTATCTCACCATCATGACACGCGATATGGCTCTTTCGATGCTCCATAAAATACGCTATACTATGAGAACAAAAAGTTTCGGCAGAAAAGTTGTCAATGTAAACTTGCCAACTTTGTTGATGTAAAGCCTGTATACGTATTGAAACACTAATTTGACGATTTCTTCGTAAGTTATACTATGTAAAAGGAATGGAATGTGACTACCACTCCTATATAAACACATCACGTGTTTCTGCCCTTTGTACTTAGGCGCTGACTAGACCCAGCTATTAACCTACCATTGAAGATGAATTGGCCAAGGAAGTGGGATTTTATTGTAAGAGGATCCCACGGCCCGAATATGTTCGGCGCGATCGCCCAAATCGTAGCTAGGAGGGGCCATGGCTTTGAAAGTTGTCCGTTAAATCGTGAGCAAAGTTTAAAAATTAGCGTTATTTTTTTTGGAAATTTTGTTTTACATATTAAAAGCCAAGGAAGAAAAGCTTGCAAAGAAGAATTACCACAACATGGAGCTTCATCTGCTCTGTGGGGTGGGATTTCAGAATATGCCCACAGTATTTTCCGCCTGTCGTACGAGCTGACGTCTAAAGGGAAACTAAACTTTTTCTTGAACCACACTTGAAAATTAATCGAACTTTGAACCTTTCATCGAGTTGACTAAACACTTTATAACACAATTGTATTAGTGTGTCGTTAATCTCTTTTTTCCTCCTTTTATTTCAACTTTCTTGTCTAATATACATGCTTCATCAACATGATTGGCCAAATAAGCACTTGAAAATTACATAGAGAGATTTGCATACTGTTGCTAACACGGGTATTTTACAGAAAAATGTACAAAATTAATAAAACGAAGGGTCTTAATCAACGAAAACTTGGACAAATTGAAAAGACTTCGTAGAGTTGTGTGAAACTAACCTTTCCTTTGTTGTGGGTCTCCTTCTTTGAGAAAAATTACTTCTCGACGGATAAAGCAAACTTAAATTTTAAGAAGAAGTCATCAATCACTGGCTTACACTGTCTCTTCTTGCAATCATAAATGAAATACGTCATATTAAAAAATTAAAAAATGATATGGATGAACAATGTCATATGTGTAACCAAAGAAAAAGTTTTTTTTTTGAAAAGAAGAATTGAGTATTCAAAAGTCTACTTTCAGTATTTAAAATAAACGAAGACGGAATAGTCGTTAATCTCATCTTTCAAATCCAAGGGCGCTCCAGTCCAGTCATTCTATCACACCACAATGCATTACATGAGAAATACGTGAGAGCGCGCCACTAACTTGAGTCTCATTATGTCTTCTGACTTCGTTGGTGTAACATCAACTTACAGTAGTCGCTTTATCAGTAGTCATTTCATCTGGGTGAGTTGTATAGTACCGGTACTTAGTTCCAGGGCAGTGAAGCGAGCAAGGCTTTATATCAAACCAAAAGCCTTATTCATTGGTCGTTAAACTGCATCCGGTTGTGGAGTTTGTTTAAGCGTGGGAATAGTGAGGTTACCCTTTGTCACAACTGATCCGGGGCACCCTTAGGCAAGGTATACCTGTATATTTGCCCTGTGCTTTTTTATACCGCGTTCCCACGAACACGGACTAGCCCCGACCCTTGACTCACTCTTCAGTCCGGTTCTTCTAACACTTGTCCCTTCGTGTTCACTTCGATTCCAACTCGGTGTTGGAAACCACAATTCACTCAGTGCAGTGTTCAGTTGACCAATGGAGAGCGTTATATCGGTATTGGAGCAAACGATTAGCCAATGGCATGTCTTCAGTTTTTAGTGTAATAGGTACGTTAGGTATGTGTTTGAGGGTGCTCGTAAACGTTACAAGTGCATTTTTCAGTCAGTCAGGGTAAATTTCAATGTGAAGCACATGGTTGCGTGCAGGAAACTTCTTGGTCCCGAATGTGTATTAGAAGTTAGGCGCGTATTTGTTTTTACATCCAAATCAGGGATCATTATTTTCTCGGTGACTTCATATGCATACGATCTATTGCAAAATTTAAATGTCATTTATATAAAGACATTTCGTGGCTGGTTCCATGCCAGTCAATCACAACTTGCGACATCAGTGCGGTATAGTGTTTGACATTCCAGGCCTCGCGACAAATTTCTCCCATTGAGTTTGTGTTACGATCACACCGCACAAACGTGCTCTCACCATGAGGATCTAAAGCAAAGCTAAATTCACAAAGGAAAGGCAACACAAATCTTTGAGTATGGGGATTTTTCGGTGATAAGTTTTACGTACATTTCATTTGCATATTCTTTCTCCAGCTATACCGTATTTACGAATGAGTTTTTATCGACATTTTAAGTAAAAATAGCAGACCTACAAGAATGAAATCCCGGTTGCGAAACGGACGAAACTGTTCCAAATATTTTCTGGGTATGGTGCATTTAGCGATAAAAGATCACCTTTCGAACACTTGCTACTTGTCAATAATCGGTTATAGGCATCGGCCAATTGCTAAAATTGATAAAGGTAATCGGTTATTACCGATTATAGCATAATCGGTCGAACACAAAGAGTGCCAGTAATACTCTTTAAGCTTAGGTTGGAGTGGCCTGCGTAGAGCCGCTGTGGCTGCAGCCCCAGTCAGGCTGCCGCCCCTCAGTTGATTTTTTCGTAGCGATGAGCTGGACGAAAAAAAATCTTGGGCCCCGCGGGCTAAGGTTGGAGCGGATCATACAAGAAATTTGTGACTTTTAAACCCTCCAGTTGCTTGACCGGAAAACCCACTTCCCGGGTGTTCTAAGCTGAATGAGTACCAACCCTTAAAATATTACGTTCTTCTAATGAATTAGAAAGTTTAATGGATGCAAGATGGTATCATATGAATATTAGAGGAGGGTGAACATGTCTTTAGCCCCCCCCCTCCACTTTTTCTTGATGAGGCCGCGCAATGCACAAGGTTCTGCAGCCCTGATTATACGTGCACAAATCAACATCCCATAACTTGCTGAGGCTAAATGTAGCCAATTGCCCCGTCAAAGCGCTCATGCAAGACGTTTTATCTGTGGTACCCACCTCTCCTTTGACAACATGGTACTAAATTCCGAAGGACGGAGATCTCAAATCGGGTTGGAAACTGGGCCGTAAAACTCCATCTAACTAACTAGGCTATACTGATTAAGTAACTCAACTTCGGGTACATCACTTGAGTGAATTGAAAAGGAACGGTAATCTGGTATTGATGAATGTTTTACGAAGTTATTACAGTAAAAAGCCATCATATTTTCACTCATGGTAAGAAATAGCTATTATAGCACGCAACAATTTAGTATAACACAGTTATGACTGAGCTTATGGTTTAGAACACGGACTCGGTTGGGATTGGTGAACGATCAGATTTGCCGAACTTTTAGAAGAATTCGGCTACATGTTGATTAAAAATTAGATGAAGGCCATGGAGGTGAAGGTATATCGCCTTTCATGTTTTTCCGGGCCGGTAGAGAACATAAAATTAGTTTGTCACCGATTATATTGTTCGGTGAGGATTACATGTATTTCTGGTATAAAACCTCTACCCCTCCCTATTGTAAAAAGGAAAAAAGAAATGCTTTCTATTTCATGGCCCACGACATTGATTCAAATGGAGACCCAGTCTGCCCTTTGGCTCAAACAATGCAAAAGTGAAGAAAAAATCATGCTATGAAGGTTGCGGGGATATTCAATGGAATAAATGCAGAGGGAATCAATTTCAACGAAACTGGTAAAAGTATAAGTAATACATAAGTAATACATGGTTCAGGTATAACTTTTCGAGACATGGCCTATACCTGTCCAACTTCCCATTCCGTAGGTCCTTTGTATACTTGTATTAATTTCTTTTCCACTCATTGATATAAAGTAGGATT
Organism: Holothuria scabra; assembly: GCA_037179385.1. Classification (NCBI taxonomy): domain Eukaryota; kingdom Metazoa; phylum Echinodermata; class Holothuroidea; order Aspidochirotida; family Holothuriidae; genus Holothuria; species Holothuria scabra. The sequence goes on from CM074187.1 coordinate 31,609,707, forward strand.
TTCTTGAGTTTGGGGGTGCTGAGGGATATTTTTGTGGGGCTTGGATTTCTGATCAGACTGGTCCACTCTCTAATAGAAAATCCGCCAGTAGTTGGTCTGGAATCTCCAGAAAAATTTGACCCGATAGACTGCCAAAGAGGGCATTTCACATGCTTGAGAGTACAGCACACAGAGACGTAGCTACGGGGGGGGGGGGGGCGATCTCTCCCTGGCTAGCTATAAAACATGACAACTTCGGAAATTTTCAATTTTGACACAAATCAACTACAGTGTGGTTTTCCCGACTCTTCTTTCATGGAATTCTAAGTTATCCCCCAAAAGGGAGGAAATTTGGAATTTGGTTTGTTAAAAAAAAGAAGCATTTTCTACATGCTTCATGTGCTGCAAATTGCAATTCCTAACCCAGTAGTGACTTTGAAAATGGCATCGGAGAACCTTTATTCTATGCCTTAAAATTACTTAGCAACAGCGATCTTTCGTCGCCGTGTAATCTCAGATTTCCCAATTATGGATCTACAGTAATCCACCAACGTTTTAAGTTTCCCGGAATCCAAAATTTCATTCAATACGAATTCCGTTTTTTCAAATATTTGTTTAAAAAGGGCGAGAATTTAGGCGCTCTTCACACGTCGCAAGTTACCCCCCTATACACTGGTGTTCAAACTTAAAAAAAAAATCTGAAAATTTGGGTGCCTACCCTCCTTTGAAAATGTCTTGCTTACGCCATTGATAGCATCTAAATTGCGGTAACTTTTAGTTTTCATTTTGTAAATGTTCACTTCCGTATAGAAAGAGCAGATCAAATATAATGCAAAGCTAACATAGCCTATAAAATGTAAGGCTGCCATTACCATTTTTCGGACGAGCAAAATTTTGTACTAGTGGACAATCTATTGACTTGATTTGTACATTTCCCCATCCCCCTGTGTTACCTAGCTATCGAAAACATCCCACATTTTTTGAAGGGGTTACAGTCCGCGAGACCAAAGATTCAAGAGACCGAAAATGTAATACGGCTCACGAGCGACGAGACCGAGGATGTTTCCGGATTTTTAATACAGCGAATCTTTTCACCATTTTGGTCTCGTGAAACCTGCAACATTTTCGGTCTTGAGAACCCTTTCTCATTTTATCATCTCATTCATAGGCGTAGAAAGCGGGAGGTGAGGGGCTGGGTGGCGACAGCCCCAAGTGAAAAATGAGGGGCGGACGCGTGATTCCGCCCCCTCCCCACTTTCCGGCTCAGAAAACCCCTTTCTGCATTTTTCCTAATTCCCCCCAAAGCAAAGCCAAATTCAACATGGAATGCATTAGTTCTTGCTCATAAATAAGTTTGGTAAACTGTTCCGAGCTCTGGAAATGACAAAATCGGATATACTTACCATATGTGACACCATATCATCAAGAGACACGGGTATCTTTATTTGTAAACTGTCTTTTATAGAATTCCAAATATTCTTAAACGAGAGCTCTTGATTTTTAAATATTTATAATATATATAATATATCCAAAAAGGCAACAAAGTTTGGGAAACTTTTAAAATGTCCTCGGACTGAGAGTGTCAGTTCTTACTGGCCTTAGATAACATTATGTAGCACCGATTCAGTCGTAGGGCAATCTAGTTTCTTCAGGAAGCAGTTTAGGGTTAGAATTCATTCTCAGATTTTCCACCAATATATGGGGGAAGTGCAGATTCTTCAGTAACGCCACAACTCTTTGAATATCCTTAAAGGAAACCCAGAATCCAAACTTTTTTTGTAATACAAGCTCCATATCTATACATATATTTGTTTAAAAGGGACAAATAATTCGGCGCACTTTGCGCGTCAGAGTATACCATGATACAGTGGTGTTCACATTTGAAAGATTAGTTGGAAAACTTAGCTACTACTTAGGCTACAAGACCGAGACATGACATTTCCGGCAGTCTGAGGGGTCGCGATTTTTCAAAATTCTGTGCGCTCCAACTGAAGGCAGGGGGCCATTGGTCTACCGTCTCAAATGCTCTCATACACACCTATCATCAGATACTTTTCAACCCTGTCAGTTGGGTAGTTTGTGTAGAAGGATTGTTTAGCTATTAAAGTGTCAAAATTTAACAATTTTCAATGTTGCAGAGCAGTGACGTAGCTACCAGGCTACAGGAGGCAGGGTTGGGGCGATTGCCCCTCTGGCCCGAAAAGTGAAAAATTCGGAAATTTGACATTTGGGACACCATTCAAATACAGTGCGCTTTTCCCAACTTTTCCTTCATAAAATTCTGAATTCTTCCTAGTGATAAAAGCTCCATTATTTGTAATTATTAGTGTAAAGAAGCAAAATTTACCGTGCATGACTTCGGGCGCCCTAACTATTGCAACCCTTAATGCAATAAGCGGTAGCTGATATAGCAGTCAGTGATAAACTTTTCTGAGCCGCTACAGTGTCGTTCCCCTAAAATGTTCTTCAATATAAGCTTTTGTTTTTTAAATATTTTGTCTAAAAAAGGCAACAAAGTTTCGGGAGCTTTTTGAATGTCGCTGAGGAGCCTCAGTCCACACTCCTAAGATAACATTATACAACGATCTTCCGTCGACATGCTATCTCAGATATATGCTAATAGGGAACGCAGTTTCTTCGACAGTCCATAAATATTCAAATTTCCTTACAGAAAACCCTGAATCTAAACTACTTTCTGCATTACAAGCTCCATATTTATAAATGTGTAAAAGGACCCTATTTTCGGCACGCTTCGCGCGCCGCAAATTACGTTCAAGTTCCTGATACAGTAAGGAGTGTTCACACTTAATAAAAAAAAACAGATTTTGTATTTTTAAATTGTTTTTGCTCGTAGAAAAAGCGAAATTTAGCATAAAAAATGCACCTTTTTGCCAATGGGGTGGGGGTGAGGTGCATCCCCCCCCCCACTTTCATATTGCTTTCTACGCCAGTGATCTCATTAATTTGGGTCCTGGGAGTTTTCACCATTTTTTTTTTTTTTTTTGCAACTTACGAACTTACGTCTGAAGTGAGTGCTCCACAATATCGGGCAAAGTAAAGCGTTTAGAGAACTATGAAATGAGTGAGAAAAAAACTTTTTTTTTTACAGCCTGCCGATGGAGTCGTCAATTTTTCTAATCTGTTACTTTTATGAGAAGGGGGCTTTTCCTAAAAGTGGCCTTTTCCCAAAAGTGGCCCCTAACCCGTTGGAGAAGGTTGCCTCTCCCCGTCGGTGAGAAGATCCAATGTCTTCGGGGCCGGGAGCCTCCAACCTAACATAAAACATGTAAGTCCTATAAAGTTAAGCCCCCGCCTTCGACGATCTTAGCAGGCTATTGATTTTGCTTGCAAGAAGATTCTACAGCTTGAATGCCTCAGAACTCCCATTTTTTCATACACAAATCCAATGTGTCATATCAAAACTCAAAAATATCCTAAGATGAAGCTCATTACTTTTTAGGGAAACATTCCATTATCGCTCGAGGGCCTTAATCTGCATAATGATATCCAGTTACCCCACAAACTATGAGTTGCCCCGGTGACCTCCATTTATTTTTCTCAGAAGGTCAGATTCCTCAAATAACACTCCAACATCTTTCATCATAAATTACGATTTTTCTCCAATATATACTTTAGATTTTCAAATTTCGGTGAATAATATTCCGTAAAATAAAAACACAAGCCAACTTCATTTACCTTGACATTACTTATACGGTAACTTTGTTCTTTGTTCTTTAATTTTCTTCCAAAATTTCCTTGAATGTATGCTGCTAATTTTTTAAATCTTTGTCCAGGAACGGTGGTGAATAGTTTCCGGCAAACTTTCGGTTGTGTATGAAAGCCTTAGCCTACAAAAAAAAGTTAACCAAAATGAATTTCAGTCGCCCATGTAATTTTTTTTGCCCATACTGCCACAGGAGGGTATTTTCATCAATAAACGCTCCGATTTTTTAAAGTTTCTTAAAAAATAGGATTTCTTCCAAAAATGTTTTCAAGCAATTTCCTCCAAAGCTTAAATTTCAACCCCCTGAGCAAGCCTCAAATTCTGCAAGTCACGTCCCCACAGGGAACCAGTCATCGCCTTTGTCGGGGCTTCGAAATGTTGCCCATCCCATGTCGTCGGGGAGCTTGGCGCCTCCTGCAGGGCAAACTCCTGTCGCTACTTATGTACATATTTACGAACACGGCAGTGTTGTTTCTCAAATTCCATGCACCGTCCGTGCAACCTGCTGCATCGTAGCAGCTCCCAGAATGCTTTAGCTGCGTGGCACTCGAGCATGTCCAGATCCAGTAGCGTGTTTAAAGGGTAGGGGACCTGAGGGGACAGCCCCTCACCACCTCCGAAGTCAGTTGAGGGATTTTCGGCGGGATCGAGAAGACCACCAGAAAATGGTTGTCACAAAAAAGTCCTCGAAAATTCGGATAGCACAAGTATCGGTCGCCAACAACTACAGTGCATAAAAGAGAGAAAGTAAAATTCATCAAAATCCTTGTTAGTCAGGAGAACCACAGGTTGTGCCCCCCACCTTCGAAATCCTGCCTACGCCACTGTCTAGAGCTGGGATGTCGAAGCATTTTCCGAAGATGTCTCACAACTTGTTAAATCCCAACTTTTACGTGACATTTTTTTGGTTAACTTTGCCCCATCCTAGTGTCAAGGACCTTTATTACCGGCATCGAAAATATCGCCGAAGAAACTACTTGCAAAATTTGACCAAACAAACAATTTAAAACAAACAGGGCGGGGCCTAATGAATCTTCAAATATTTCGAAAAAATCCCATTGAAGTGAACAGATCCAGTCAAAGGTTACGTGCAACCAATGCACATAATCTCTGTTCGCACGTGTTCTTATATATGCTCCCTACCATTCTGATTTGGTGTTGTTGTTTAAAGCCCGGTACACACCGCCACGACTACCTACGACGCGACAAGACTTCACCTGTCGTAGACAATCTGCATAAATCGTAGACATTCTGGCGCCTTCCTAAACCCACGAAAATACCATGTCACACCGCTCCGACACTAATCGATGGAGCGACGCTGCACGTGGCGCGCCATCAATCAGGCTATTCCAGGTTTGAGATTTAGGCCCTACAATAAATTTGAAATGGTTCATATTTTGGCCTCTGGGTCGCAATTAAAAAATTATTGGCGTGTACAGGCTCTAAAGTAAGCCTTTTACACTGTCCAAAGTTCGCGTATCGTGTCCTTTAAAAGATTGAACTCGGTATATGAATTAGTAAGTTAGATGGGCTTTAACGGCTCAGTTTCTAACCGAATTGTCAAAGTCGGGCTGGCCACGGCCTTTTTTCTAGTTGTGGCTCATTGGCTTGCTTCTCTAAGGGGCTGTGATTTCCCTGGGACATAGGCTGGAGGAGGGGGTGCGTGCGGACGCACCTCCCCTCACCAGCTGGAGTTCCGCTCAAAATGAGGCAAAAGAATTCTTCAAAAAACATAAGGCGAAAAAAGAAGCTCAAGAAGACTACGGTGCTACTCCCTGACCAGGGAGGTGTTAGGACCTCTAACATCTCCCTGCTCTGACCGCCGTCTCCACCCAGCACGCTTGTGCCTACATGCAAGAGGATAAATACAAGTCGGCTATTGCAGATTTATCTGCCAGCCTTCGTAGGCGAACAAATGTCTTACAAAGGTATTAACACTTGTTATTTTGAAAATAAATATAGAAAGAAAAATATTCCCCTTAAAAAGCAAGTTATTTCTAATTGGCTCGGTATTCTAGGCCTACGTAAATGCTTGAACATGAACGCACAACGACTGGTTTGAAGTTAACGGACTTGTTCCGTCTTTTTCTGTGCAAAGTATCTTCAAGTGACGCACTTTTATAAGTGCGTTCGTTTTCCGAGCACGCAGAAGTTTGCATCAACTAAAATCCTGATAATACCTGCTCTCGGTGTTGCGAAATAAAAACATGCGGTAACTGGAACTGTGTACCATGGGTGAATGCTGCGCTCTGATTGGACAAACCGCATGAGGCCTGTTTGTCGCGTCGAAGACGAGTTCACACCAACACAACGAGTACCGCCTAGACCCGACTACGATTGAACATGTTTAATCTTGCCGACGGCATACGACCCGACGGAATCGTAGTCGTGGGAGTGTTCACACCGCCCATACCCCAGCCGACGCGTTGGGTGGTCGCCGTCGTGTCTTGGGTCGTCGTGGCGGTGTGAACCGGGCTTAAAACATGATACTGTATGCGCGCTAATCAAGGATAGGATGGAAATACTGTACTTAACTTGCTTACACTGAACGTGTACAAAATTAGCATGTGAGATGTACCCACGCAACGAATTCGGAAATATTTTGCAAAAAATGTAACGTTATTTGGCCTAATTTGCGGGAACTTGATGTGTAATACTAGATAGGCTACACGATTTTACTAAAGCCCGTATGTATCGATGAAAACGCATATTAATGTTATTTCTAAGGTGTTAATACCGACTAGCCTTTTACCACGGTAGTATTAATAACGATACAAAAAACGGACTAGGCCTACTGTGTCACCCCCCAAATACTTGTGTGTGTGTCCTAGCAAATACTTCTGTTGTTGCTTTCGCTCGTAATCTTCAATGAAGATTGTACGGTACTGCTGCTAAAGGTAATTTACGTTATTCTAACTAGCAAAAGAAACCTCCCATTCTCTCCCTCAACCACAAGATTATTTACACATCACCGCAAATTGTGCGGTCAACTCCGACTCAATCCACCTCCCAAGCAGGACTGAATAAGCCCTGACCCACTCTAGCCCTAGCCACTGTTCCCGCGTTAAAAAGAGTGAGTTGATCTTATTTTTAATCAGTTACCCGGTAAGTCCGTGTTCGTGGGAACGCGCTATTAGTGTTGTTGCCTTCGGGCGTGTTGTTGCCTTTGGGGCGTGTTGCCTCCGGGCGTGGTGTGGCCATAAAGGTTGGTGTTGGATGGATTGGCGTGTTGTTTGGGTGTTGGAATAGGGCTGGAGTGTCTTTTTCGTTTATTAAAAACCTTGTGGTTCCCTATTTTGTGTGTGGGTGGTTGATGGTTAAAGTTTGTGTTTTTGTCCGGCCGGTTTGAATTGTCTATTTGTTGCAACGTGCCCGTTTCTAAGTATACGTTTTAAAAAGAAGTTTTTTGTTTCTCCGTGCCCGTTTCTGTGCACATAAAAAACTAAAAGCCTTATTCACTGTATAGTAATTAGTATCAACTACACTCACTTCACACTGGCTGTACAGGAGAAGACATAATTGTTTCAGCTCCTGTACTCATTAAAGTGTAGTATAGCGGCTGCAGAGAGGTCCTTAAGGGAGTATACATAACTGTCAACACTCCTTCAGCAGTCTTCTAGGATTAGATATAATTATTACACTCCCAAGAAACCTAAACTCCCATTCAAAATGAATGATGAACTGGTTCTTGGAGAAGATGTTGGAGAAGATCTCCACTTTTCTGAAAGTGTGGCAGGTCGTTCAGAAGGTTCGGACTCTTTGCCCCCTAGCCTGCGGAGCAGACTCTGTAGTAGGCGAGAGATGGTATTCTCTCAAAATCATAATACACCTCTCTAAACAGTATAATATACAGAGTCTGCAAACTTTCGTCCAGTTTCCATTTACAGTAATCCCGCATTTTGAGGGACAAATTAGTAAACATGAATGGTCACGTGGTGCACGAAACAAGTATCATGAATAGTGTATTTTTGTACATACAACTGATACAACGAACGGCGAACAACCTAATTAGCTTTTCTAGGTGTAAAATGTGTACCAGGCCATACGTTCGATGCATAAATATTATCCATTACGCGAGATATAATTTAGTATTTTAATTTTTGTCGTGACGTCATATTTGGTGGTCGTAAATGAGATTCGCTAGAAAGTTGGCAGGCTATTGCATACCGTAGGTATGCCATGTAACTTATTGGAAACGTCGACTGTTCAACAGTGAAGCTGTTGAAAGACTCATAGTATTATTTATAGCATAGCGAAAGCAAGATTGTTGATATTTGAATGTATTAGTTGAAACGCAATCACAGGCTATTTGCCCCCGGGAATTACTCCGGCTTTATCAAAATTTATACAGCAGGCTATTGCCAATGCAGTTCAATCTCAACCTGAGTCAGTCGCCAAAAGGGTGAAGTTGGATGAATTTGAAGATGATATTTCGAGTATCTTTAATGCTTTCCAGACGCTGACAGAAAGCCAAAAAGAGTCAGATGCTAATAAATTTCTTGAAAGCGTGGAAATTGATCTCAGTGGAGAGGACCTTGGTCCACCTTTACCACAAAAAATTGCGGATATTATAACTTAGTCACAGACAAACAAAATGTCGGATGACAAGTTTAAGGAGAAATGCAAAAAGTATGCAAGACGTGAAAATTATAATTTGCTTCAAGAAACTAGGATTAATCAGTTGATATGGGATAAGCTGAAACCTTCTACACGAAGCAAGGACATTAAATTTCAGTAATGTCACACTGCTTTAACCAAGGGCATAATTGCCGTAGCAGAAACAGCCAAGGCAATCTTAGATTGCCCGGGCATTGACAAAGATATTGTTCATGGCATGTTCGATGCACTTGCACTGCTGTCGCAGGGATATTTTGAGCTAAATTATATTCTCAGAGAGTTGATCGAGCCGGATTTGAGTCTAGATTTTCAGCAATTATGTTCTCAAAAATGCCCCCGTAACTGCCCAGCTCTTTGGTAACGATGTTTCAAAGCGTGTTAAAGACATCGCTGAAGCTGCGAAGCTGAACAACAAAGTTTTTCTTGGTAGCTCACGTGGAACGAACTTAAAGTGAAGTTTGATAATGATTCTATCGAATCACTATGCATGCATGAAGGAATTACGTGCCCACCCTTATGTTTACTAATCTGAGGAATTTGTTGCCCTTACCCGAGGAATACAGATAGTCACACTTGACGGTAAAGAATGAGACTCTAGTTAGTAGCGCGCTCTCACGTAATTCCTCCATGTATGCATAGTGATTAGATAGAATCATTATCAAACTTCACTTTAAGTATTTGTTAGATTCTATAATTCCTAATTTATGTTAGTGTACTGGATCCGAGCTTTTGATAGTAAGCCCTCCCAAATTAGAGCACGAAAACCGGGTAAAGCTTACCTGTATTATGCAGCGTTGGCACCTAGAAATACCAGTCAGAACTTTTGCCCCAGCTGATGCCCCATTCAAACCAAACATTACTTCTTTAACCCATATTGAGCGGGTGGAATACAGTGGGGCCGTCCTTGGTAAGTTCTAAAGAAAAACCCCAATGGGAGCTCATAGGGCATACTCCGGAAACTCTACCATTTTATATCACATCACTGTGTGGGAAATTGAGTCACAGGGTCGGTGTATTTCGATTTAGCAGATGATGTCTGGTGAAGAAGCCCTGTTCGATCCCATGATGAATTCCATGGAAAAAGCCTTGATGGGGATAAAAGGAGCTTTGAGGTTTTAGCATATATCTGGGTGACAAATTGAGTCTCAGGATAGGTACATTTTGCCTCAGTAAATAGGGTCCAGGCCCTGCTTAGATATTCTGTGGATTCCCTATTCCCTGAGAGGCACTGAAGTTTTAATGGCATAATTCTGGGTGAAAAATTATGTCTAAGGATAGGTGAACTTGACTCAGGATGGGGGAGCCAGGTGTTTGGTGTGAGGGGGAAAGTTGATCCATCGTCCCCATTTGTTCAAGGTAGTGATGGGGAATGGACATCGACAAGAATGGACGTCCCCGCGTCTTCCGATGATTCTTTTTGCTGTATCGACCGACCGAAGGCCGGCTATACTTTGTATAGTAGATCAAGTGTAGAAATGTCCCGATTTTTGTTCCATCAGTTAATAAAAAGTCAAAATTTTGACCGGAAACGAAATGATTTTGTCTTTCAGACCTACATAGTATATAATATACTAAGACCCATAGTTAGAGAGTAGCCGGTTTGGAGGCAAGTCGTTGAAAACTCTAACAGCAAAAGAGTAAACTTAGTCAATCTCTGATAGAGTCTTGAGTTTTTCAGTGCGACAAAGATTATTCATTTTAGTCAACAGACTCCTACGAAATTTGAAAATTGTCTCAAAATTTATAAGATAAATGATTTGAAAAAGGGCTCAATGGGAACTGTGGTTCCTTGCTGGATGTAATGAAAGTATACAAATGAAATATTGCAAATGTGAAGATTGCTCAATACACTCTAAAATCAAAAGAGTGAACTTATTCACTCTCTGATCGAGTGAAAAGTGTAAATTCACTCCAAGACGGAGGAGTGAAGATTCACTCCAAGAGGAGTGAAGATTCACTCCAAGAGGAGTGAAGTTCCCTCCAAAAAGAGTGAAGTTCCCTCCTAAAAGAGTGAAGTTCACTCCAAAAAGAGCGAAGTTTCACTCGTGATGGAGTGCCCACGGTGATCGCTCTTAAAAAAGAGCGATCATTGCAGGAACTCGTGGAAGAGTGAATTTTCCCTCTTCATCTAGTGAATTTCACTCTTTTTGGAGGGAAATGCACTCCTCTTGGAGTGAATCTTCACTCGTCTTAGAGTGAATTTACACTTTTTACTCGATCAAAGAGTGAATAAGTTCACTCTTTTGATTTTAGAGTGTACTCTGGTGACTGTTACATGATGTTCCAAGCTATTGTCACTTCTTGGCTTAGATCATCTATTTGGTTTGCTCTTAATTGAATTTTTTCAGACCTTGGCCCCTGGTAACCCCATAAGGCCTTTGTTCGCCACCAAAAAACAAGAGGGACTATCTTCTGACCGTAAAACATCTATATACCAAATATGAAATCTATTTAAGATTCCTATCTTGTGATATTGCGTTAGCAATTTTTTCAGACCTTGACCCGTGGTAACCCCAGATAACCTTTGACCTCCATAAAAAATAGCGACCAGTTTCTGATCATAACGCATCCACATACCAAATATAAAATCTATAGAAGTTTGCTAACGTAGGATATCGCGTTAGCAAGATTTTCAGACTTGGTGACCTATGGTGACTCCAGATGACCATTAATCTCCACTAAAAACGATAGGAACCGTGCTCTGACGTATTCATATGCGAGATATGGAATCTATTCACGGTTCCTGTCTTGTGATATTGCGCTAACACAGTTTTCAGACCTTAGCTCCAGGCGACCCCAGATGACCTTTGACCTTCACCGAAAATAATAAGGACCACCTTCTGATTATAACGCATCCACATACCAAGTATGAAATCTATCCAAGTTTCCTATCTTGAGATATTGCATTAACGAGACTTTCAGCGTTTGACCCTGGTGACCCCAGATGACCTCTGACCGTCCCCATAAAAAATAGGGACCATAATGCATCCACGTACTAAATATGAAATCTGTTCAAGTTTCCTAATTTGAGATAACATAATGAAGACGTTTTTAGTGTTTTACCCCTGGTGACCTCAAACAGCCGTTCACCTCCACCAAAAAAATAGGGCCCACCTCATAATGGTGGTTCTATAAACCAAGTGTCAACTGAATCCAACTTTTCCGTGTGAGTTAAACTCACAAAACTTTCCGAAATTTTCCGAGGAAATTAGTGGAATTTTATTACAGAAATTTGAGCAACATATGTTTCTTTGCAACAAATGTGTGTATGAATATTGCGTAAAACCTTCATACAAGCAAAATGAAGCACATCGCCGGGAATACCGCAGGTTTTTTTTAGGTTGGCCTACATATTTGTTTTATACGAAACTAAAGATATTTGATATTCCTTTCTAAATATTCGAAAGTCTGGAGCTTACTGGAGCAACATTTGGAAACTGTTGGATTAATGTTAGGAAATTTCAAGGAACCTTTTGAAGAATTCACCTTTCCTGAGACCAAAACGACAAAAGATAGTCTCGGGTGCGGACTGGGGGAAGCTAGACGGAATCCAGTTTTACTTTGCGGAAAAACTCGCACTTTCGAAGCCAATATTTTCCAATCACCATCTCCCTTTTGTCTATTTTACTGATTTGCCCTTAATGTTTTCATTCATTGCCTATCGCGTCCCTAAATTTCTGAAGGAGGGGGGGGGGGGGATTCTTCCCTGCCTTTTCTGTTTGGCTACTATACCCCACTTGGAACATTCGAAAGGGCTTTGTCTGGGGAAGGAATAACCCCTACGCACGCCACCCGCACGTGCCGGCATTGCTAGTCGAAACACTCAGTTAGGCTGTGTAATATATGCTGAGCCTGCTTTGCATTTTTCAGTGGCATAATCTGACTTTTCCACTTGGGGTGAAGCCTTTGAGGGGGAAAATTGCTGACGTGATGGGGGCAAGAAGCAACAACACCATTTTAACGGAGCGCCGCCATCAATTTAAGCGAAGGTTGAAAAGAGAATTTTGGCTGAATAAGTTGGCACTTTTCAGTATCTGTAGTGTTAAGTAGGCCTAGATGTAGCAGTACTGGGATCTTGCGTAACGGGAAACAGAAAAAGAACGACGGAGAGTTCCAATTGGTTTTCACGATGATTTGAGAATTTATTCGTTGATTAAGTTCCAAAAGAATTAGATTACTTGTCCGGCTAAAAAGAATCATTAAAATTATACAATATACAATAATATATGTTGCTCGATGTTTATCGTCTGAAGTCTACTGCACGAGTGCCCGGGGCTTGTAAACCTCGTTGGAGATCGGAACTCTGATTGGTTGAAAGTTGTGACACACCAAATTAAAATAATATTTATGAATGTGTTGATCTAAATGACCAATGAGGAGTCTGTAGAGGGTGAAATTTGCCACACCTTAAAAATATGGTTACAGCGTACACGTGGAACTAGGACGAAGTAAACTCTCACGTTCACCGGTAACATGTGACGGGAAACAGGAAAGGCCTTGGGAATCTAGGACAAATTGGAGAGTTGCTCGTAAACGACAAGATGGCGTCTGTGTTAAAGGTCATGAAGTACATACTACATGACATCCCCTTTTGTCTTTTTAAAATTTTGAAACGCAGTGAAAAATGTTACTCTCAGGCGGCCAGGTCGAAAACGCGGAAATCGCGGAAACCGCGGAAATCGAAAAACCGCGAAGATTGTCCAAAAAACTGTCCGCGGTTTTCCGCTAGACTTTCGTCTAGGAGTTTCCTGTAATTCCTTAAGAGGTATCTTTTTCGGCGATTTCCGCGTTTTCGACCTGGCCATATAGCCAGGTCGAAAACGCGGAAATCGCGGAAAAGTGTTTAACACATGGTAGACCTGAGCGAAAACTCTTTTATCACTCGTAGCATTTCCTATTCAGTGCAACAAAAGCCATGAGACCCGTTTTAGTATCTTGAAATGAAAATTGCGTGGCAGTTTGTAACTCTGAAATTATGAGTAGCCCGGCCCTTCATCAGACTCTGTCATTTGACTTAAACGCAGTTATTGTTAAATAATATCAATTTCCGCAACGCTTTTTACTCTTTCGTGGAGAAGTTTCCTCTTATTCCTAAAGAGGTAACTTTTTCCGCGATTTCCGCGTTTTCGACCTGGCCATATAGCCAGGTCGAAAACGCGGAAATCGCGGAAAAGTGTTTAACACATGGTAGACCTGAGCGAAAACTCTTTTATCACTCGTAGCATTTCCTATTCAGTGCAACAAAAGCCATGGGACCCGTTTTAGTATCTTGAAATGAAAATTGCGTGGCAGTTTGTAACTCTGAAATTATGAGTAGCCCCCTTCCCCCTTCATCAGACTCTGCCTTTTGACTTAAACGCAGTTATTGTTAAATATTATCAATTTCCGCAACGCTTTTGGCTCTTTCGTGGAGAAGTTTCCTCTTATTCCTAAAGAGGTAACTTTTTCCGCGATTTCCGCGTTTTCGACCTGGCCATATAGCCAGGTCGAAAACGCGTTTAAGTCAAATGACAGAGTCTGATGAAGGGGGGGGGGGGGGGGGGGGACTCATAATTTCAGAGTTACAAACTGCCACGCAATTTTCATTTCAAGATACTACGCGGAAAAGTGTTTAACACATGGTAGACCTGAGCGAAAACTCTTTTATCACTCGTAGCATTTCCTATTCAGTGCAACAAAAGCCATGGGACCCGTTTTAGTATCTTGAAATGAAAATTGCGTTGCAGTTTGTAACTCTGAAATTATGAGTAGCCCCCCCCCCCCTTCATCAGACTCTGTCATTTGACCTAAACGCAGTTATTGTTAAATATTATCAATTTCCACAACACTTTTGGCACTTTCGTGGAGAAGTTTCCTGTAATTCCTAAAGAGGTAACTTTTTCCGCGTTTTCGACCTGGCCATATAGCCAGGTCGAAAACGTGGAAACCGCGGACAGTTTTTTGGACAAACTTCGCGGTTTTTCGATTCCCGCGGTTTCCGCGATTTCCGCGTTTCCGCGTTTTCGACCTGGCCCTCTCAGGCTTACAATATTGAATACTACATGAGATTATTACAAAATGTTTTCTTTGGCAAGTAGATCAAAAATATTAAATACAAAATGATGAGAGATGAGTGAGAGAAAAAGGAATGGAAGTGGGTCCCACCCCCAAAATGAAACCAAAATGAGCACGGCGTAATCGAACACTGGAATAAAAAAATCTTCTATGAAGTGAGCAATGTATTTAAAGGAGGAACGTCAAACGAAAAGGAGAAAGATCTCATGACGCATATTTAAAGTAAAACCATGAACAAAGGATGATGTAAGTAAACTTCTGAAACTACACATAGAACTACTTCGTTACGCTTAAGGAGAAATTAAATTGAGCAGTACAACTGAAACAAGAATATGTAGGTGTACTCAGAATTATAACATCTGGTGAGGAGTAAACCAGAAAATTCTACCTACGAGGAAACTTGAATCAGAGTACACCTGACTGCAAGGACATGCTAAAGTTGTTAAAATGTTAAGTTTAGGATTTACAAACAACATTAAAATGTGAAGACACTCTCTTGTTGAAAAAAGATGTGTAAACAGACTCAAATTAAAAGAAGTTTAGGTAATACGACTCGTGATGACTGTGCCCAAGAAGGGAAGACACTGTCATGTTCAACAAAAATTCATTTGTGATAAGCATTTTCTGTGTGAAGACCAGTGTTGCTAATAATCCAGGTAGATTCTATAGTAAACTGGGTAAACGCTCTGGCGAATCCACAATGACATACCACTCCTGTCTTACATATTTGATTGACAGTGCATATTTGCTCACATTTCAAAGTGTAGTGAAAGTTGTCACCACATGCTGCAATAAACTTTCATAAAAATGCATTACGTTTCTTTTACTTTATCAAGGCATTTCAAAGATATATACAACAGGACGAAAAAGACCACGAGTTATGGTAAGTACAATATGCAATGAAGATTGTATGATAAGCAAAGCATACGTGGAAAGTAAATGTCGCATTAATTCCTGCCTGACACTGGAACAATTGCTGAACAAACTTATCAGGACCACCTGTAATTGGGACACGTGCACCTAACAAGTGATCTAAAATGTTCGTCGTGCCCGCATATTGATGAGCATTTCACCAAAATTTATACGGTTGAGTATCACCAGGGAGTGTTCCCATACATCGCATACTGAACAAAATTGGTAAATTTCCGCTATGAAAACGTACACGGCAAACTTCCATCATGCTATGAGAAGCATGTGCTAAACGTCGAAATTGCAACTTTATTTGGTGGTCATTTAAAGGCACCGTAGCAGCTAAATTGTGATTGGGCTCAACATGTTTTAGTAATGGGGAAACATTGATGGGTTCAACTTGATAGACAGCAAAAACATCTTTGCTTGTGATGGAAGGCAAAACATTTCATGTTTCATCGTGAAACTGAATATGATGAGCATCTTTGTTAACACTCATATGCACATTTCATTGCATGCTGCTTCAAATTTGTCAACACTTATTATAGGTTTACTGTGATTTGATGCTCGTAAAAAACATGGTTTCAGCCTGTTGAAGCTAAATGCGTCTTGCAAAACATCACCTTGTAATGTCTGCAGGAGATAGTGAGTACGATCAAGAATTTCATTCTGTAACGATCTTACGAGAATTGGCAGTAAGTGAAGACAATGGCGGAGCTAGGGTTTTCGGTCAGAGGGGGCGAAAATGGTCTGCAGGGACGCTTCGAAGGAGTAAATACCCTGAGCCTCAGCACGATCAAAGCCACGGCTTTTCAGACTTTCCATTTGATTTTCCGCACCTGGTAGAAGACTAGTTTGCCATTTCTCCTCAGCAAGTTTTTCTATTAAAATATATTTAAATTTTCTATCCATGGGTATCCGCAGAAGAAAATTTAGGAGGGGACAAAATTCTTTTAGGGGGAAAGGCTCGGCGCCAACTCATGGTGGGGCGGAGCGCAAGAAAATTTTGGCCCAAAATACCTCTCAGATTGCTGGAAATGGCATTTCTAGAGCCTATTGCCGCATATAAATAGGGAAAAAACTGAGTAAACTCTTAAGAAATGTTGATGTTATTTTTTCTTCGTCGTTTTCTTTATGTTTTCTTCGTTTGTTCAGGTTTTTTGTTTTCCAGGGGAGGGCAAGTTCCCCCATTGCCCCTACCTGCGGACGCCCATGTTTCTATCCCTCTTTTTCACATTCCAGTATGAACAGTGGCGTAACCTGCTGACCTGACTGTCCGGGGGGCAATAGCATATGGTTTCCTGATCTTGCACTCAGTAGTTGAGCTCTTTTAGTTTGTGGGGTCTTAGGGCCTTAAGGGAAGTGTTGAGGGGGGAGGGGCAATTTTGGACCACGCAACTCACCCTACTCCATTGAACTAAAGGTACATTTTTATGCTAATTTTTTTTCTTTTTCTACGAGCAAGAACAATTTTTTTTTTAAATAAATCTGATTTTTGTTTCTTAAGTGGGAACACTACTGTATAAGGTACGTACCGAAAATTTGGATCCTTTTAACACATTTGTAAATATGGAGCTTGTATTGCAGAAAATAAGTTAGATTTACGGTTTCCTGTAAGGAAATTTACATATTTGGGGGACTATCGACGAATTTGCGTTTCCCATTAGCATGTATCTGAGATAGAATATCAACTGAAGATCGTGCTATCTAAGGAGCGCGGATTAAGGCTCCTCGGCGACATTAAAAAACTCTCGAAAATTTGTTGCCTTTTTTAGACAAAAATGAAAGCCTATATTGAAGAAAAGTTTAGGGAAACGGTACTGTAGCGTCTAGGACAAATTATCCACTGACTACGTTATGAGTGATCACTTACAGCTTTAAGACTTGCGATTTAAGACGCGCGAAGCGCGCGGAAAATTTTGCCTTTTTAAAACTAATAGTGTAAAATATGGAACTTTTATTGAATTCGGAATATTATGAAGGAAAACTTGGGAAAACCGCACTGTGTTTTGGCTGGTGCCTCAAATGGCAAATTTTCGAATTTTTCGAGCAAGGGCGCAATTGCCCCTGCCTCCTGTAGGCAGGGAGGTGTCACTGATACCACCTCCCTGCTGTAGCTACGCCACTGCTCTGCAACATTGAACATTGATAAAATTTTGATACTTCAAAAGCTAAAGAATCTATCTACAAAGATTGCACAACTGACAGGGTTGAAAGGTATTTGATGACAAGTATGTGTAAGAGCATTTGAGTACGGTAGGCCAATGGTTCCCCTGCCTAGAGTATGAAGTCTTGCTAGAAAGACTATCTTCAGTTGGCACCGATGGTGCAGAAAATTTTGAAAAATCATGACCCTCAAACAGCCGGAAATGCAAGCAAAATGGAAACTGCTTATTAAAACTCTTTAATCATTACCAATAGGATAAAAGTTATATTTTATTTGAACCTGAATATCCTCTTCTAATGATTTTGAAAATGTTGTGGAAGCTATTTTGGTATCTTTATAAACTTTTTTTCAATGTCTATGTTGACAATTATCCCCGAAAACAAGAAAGTTATTTGTTATACAATTATTGTTGCGCCCTTTGTAACATCTTTCATTGGCCGGGAGGGTTAATTTAAAGTCAGTCTGTGTATTTTGTAAGCTTATAATCACGCTTAGTGTTGAAGCAATTAACTTAGCACAGCGACAACATTCGTTAGTGCGTGTAAAGCATGAAGATACGTCTCGGCAAAACCTATCCCTATATAACAGAAGATGACCCTTTTCATCAGAATAAAGTGCAGATAGTATAGTTACTGGTGGCTGTTAAATTTGAGAATTTTGCTATCTGGGCCTTAAAACAACGCTGTGATTTTGGTCCGACAGGTGGGCGACCGACCCCCCCCCCCCCGACCATATGGCAGCTCCGCCACGGAGTGAAGAGCTCGTTGGCTCATACAAGTAGACAAGCTGTCCCAATGAATAGATGGGGCTCTTTTCCAGCTTATTCATGATCTTAGAATTTTGCTTATCCTGATTATGCTTTTGGAGTGTAAGCATTGTTTGCAACAAGTGATCAAACCTTTTTTTTTTCAAAAGATCAACATACTCACACTGTATGAAAGAGAAAGCCCTTTCATGGAGTTAAAGTCAAATTGGTGCGACCATAGACTAACTCAAAAGGACTGTGGTCACCCAAATGGGGGGAGGAGAACGTGCTATACGCATAGGTCGTAGTAGAATTATATCTCACCCAATCAGTGCTAAATTGTCTAAGGTTGAACTTAAAAAAAATTGAAAGTGTCTTTATATGCCTTTCAACTTGTAGGCTGCCATGATTGCGGACACTGATGACTTTCCTGTCTATATTTAGTGTAGAACACAATAATTCCACTAATTTCCCAGTGAGAGACCTGACCGCATCTGTTATAAGCATAGAAGGAGGACCAAAAAGAGTAACAATTTTTTTGTAAGATCGCCTCACAAATGGTTCGAGCACCAAGTGTTTTTAAAGGAACACAAATAACAAATCTGGTAATTTCGTCACATGCAACCATTAAATGTTTATACCCTACATTGGATGTAAGCATGGTTTCGAAATCCAAACTTATCTTATCAAAAAATCGTTATGAATCTGGTACTCTTGCATGAAATTTTGTACTTTTATCTTGCTTGGGTTAAAATTGTTTACATTTTAGGCACAAGCCTTGACATAATTGCTGACAACCTGAAACATGTTTCTCATAAAGAAGTGTTATCTTATGGTGAGATACGTCTTCATAACACGTTGATGAAAACTGAGAAGATCATCATGATACTGGAAAAATTCTACCATTGCGCCAGGAATAGCTAATTGCAGTACCACTCTAGACTTGAGCTTTGCATGCAAAGTCAACCTAAACAGAAGACCATCACACATAATATATTAGTTAGGGAAACAGCCCCCTCATTATAAACACTATCGGGAACGAAAGGTTTGAAGGTCCCATTCTAATGAGGATGCCGTGACAGAGAAAGTAACCCATTTCTTAAGTTTCGCATTCGGGCCCATAAGAACAGGTGGGACTCTATAAGGCCCCCAAAATAACAATCAATTACACTTTTGAGAACATCAATAAAATTAAAAAACACTGCAAGTAACCAAACCAGTAAATTGAAATGTGAAATTTAATTAAACGAAACCTGAGCATTCAACACTCAAGAAGGACTCAAAGTAGGGCCCAAGTAGGGTTTCAATTACACTTTTGAGAACAAATTTGAAACTGACACCGTTTAGTCCAAAGGGGACATAGGGAAATTTGTTTGTTTGTTTTTTTTTTTTTTGCAAACTCAACTGAGACCAAGACGTCTGATTTTTTTGGGGGGGGGGGTGTGGGGAGGGGCATGGGAAGTGGTGACTGACTATCTAAGCGGAGCGCCACCATCGGTTGGCGCGGAGCGCCCAGAAAATTTTGAAAAACCGCGACCTCTCAGATAGCCGGAAACTGCATTTGTCAGGCTTGTAAGTAGAATTTAAGCAGTCGTTATTTTGAGCTATCCTTTGCAATTAAATCTTCATTTTAACCCTTTACCGTAGTGCTCCAATCAGGACATATTTGCGCGCCTCGGGAGTGGGCGGAAAAGCGGACGTAGCACGCCCCGCACCAGCTTCCGTAGGCGATTGACCACGTGACCTTAAACTAATGTCTCTCTCGTTGTTGTGTCCGAATTTTCGGGTAGCTACTCGCAGTTTCGAGCTCCGCGTGAAACAGTACAGATGGATGACAGCCGCGCTCCCCGCATGGGTCGAAAAGGACCCAAACAACGGTAAAGGGTTAATAAAAAGAAAATCAAATTGCAAAATGATCAGAACATTACCAGATAAAATGTACTGGCTCCTTTACAGCACGATGCGATATTTTATCACTTACTTTGTCGCAAAGTAGAATCGCCATTAAAAAGAATAGACCAGAACCAAATTTTTGTTTAATATGTTACAGACGAGCATATTCTAAGCACCCTGTGAAGTTTTCATTCATTTTTCATGTTCGGTTCTCGAGATATTAGAAACTGAAGTTGACACATTTTCTACAGAAAGTTACCTTGAACCAAGCAGGTGCTATTTCATGTGATTAGGGATGCTACCTTGCCCCTAAGGCAAATAAAGTTTTTTAACTTCCATTGCTCGGGATGCACTCATGGTAACAACATACAGACCCGTAACCCGCGGGGGGGGGGGGGGTCGGAGCGTTCGATCGACCCACCCAATTTGAGAGAGGTCCATTTTTCCAGCCCTGTGTTTGAAGGGTCGGCTTTGAAATATTTTTCATCTTGATATTGAGGGCGAATTTCCGTTCACTATTCGGCAGATTTCAAACTTTTCCGGGAAGCATGCCCCGGACCTCTAACAACTGCATGCTTACGGCACGCGCCAGACGCCTCCGTATTTGGAAAAAGGTCCACATCTTGGGAAAAAGACCTACCCCTCCACATGGGCTGGCTACGGGCCTGACATATCACAGTCAAGTTGTATAAAATGGTGTTAAACTTTAGAGAAAAACAACTAAACACTGTCGATCAATGTGAACACATGAAATCTCGCCTACTTGTTGCAAGTTCACTCTTTTTAGAAAATATGTCAACTTGAACTTCAATTCTAATATCTGGAGAACCAAACATGGAAAAAGAGTAAAAATTTCACCAGTAGCCTAAGCTATGCCTAAAATATGTTCCTCTTCAAAATATCAAACATAAATTTGGTTCTGGACTTTTTCGTGTTTGAAGGAGCTGCACACCAGCCTGAACATTAACTGAAATCATGTCTTTTCGAATCATATTAAATCATATGACCAGTGGTCGAATGAGCTTGTAAACCTGTATCGGCCGCACAG
Organism: Holothuria scabra; assembly: GCA_037179385.1. Classification (NCBI taxonomy): domain Eukaryota; kingdom Metazoa; phylum Echinodermata; class Holothuroidea; order Aspidochirotida; family Holothuriidae; genus Holothuria; species Holothuria scabra. Next base: position 31,630,843 of record CM074187.1, read on the forward strand.
AAGCGTTTATAGCGCTACCAGCACCAATAACAGTGCTGATTCAGTACTGCTATTGGTGCTATAGCACTATCAACGCTTCTGTGCGGCCGGTACTGGGCTAAAATTTTGATACAATTACGAAGTATATCCTTGACAATTATACGCTTTAGTTTATACTTTAAACCTGTAAATAATTAATATGACATTTGTATGAGATAGAAGGCTGGGATAGTTTGCCCAGATTAAGAAAAGGGCTACTTTTTATTCATGTCATATCAAATAACGTTATTTTTGGAAAATTGAAGACTGCTTTGCAAATGCTAATGTCAACAAGTGCAGCATGATCCACAATGCGTCAAATTCGACATTTTTGAGAAGGTGAATGAAGCCATCATATTAATGAACAAACCGAACAATTCTAACTCTGATACACTATATCGAGTACAAGCTTCTGGTAAAACCTTAGAGTAGTAACCTAAAAGATATTTTTTTCCATTCCAACAGTCTGTGTTAGGTACGAACCAGTGGAAATCCTTGGTGTGTCACTATAAAGAGTAAAACGAACGTCTCTTTTAGGCATATGAAGAACTGGTGGATTACACATTAAATTACGAGTTGTGTCAAAAGCTTTCTAGTGTTCCTCTGTCCAATTAAAGTGACGTTTTGCCTACTTAATTTGTGAATAGGTCTCAAATGTTCCTGGATAGTCAGTTAGATAGTTAGAGTTTTACGGCCCAGTTTCCAACCCATCGGTTCAAGTAGATCCGGCCACCTCCTTTTTTCCAGTTGTAGCTCACTGGTTTGTTTTCCCTACTCCATTGCTAATGCGGAGCATCACACAAGTGGGTTCCTTTTTAAGACTCTTTGGTATGACTCGACCTGGGAAGCGAATCCGGGCCTTTCGCGTGAGAGTCGGATGCTCTACCGTTAGACCAAACAAGCGGTCAAAAAAGTGTTCCTGGATTCTAGGAAAAAATTTCAAGACACATAGTTTACTGCGCCGTTCTGCCTTTCCATTGTGTGGGACTGGCCTACGCGTGTTGCGAAGTTGCGAGTTAGTGGCTGAATGGTAGCCTTTCTATCATTATGAACAGTTATGATATTGTAACGATAATGTATGCGCCCTCTATATATTTATATCACCTTTAATGTTTATGTTTTATCTTTGTTATGTCAGGAATCACCGGGTGACAGGCTGTATTGTAGTACTTGACCTCTAGCTGACCCGATCACGCAGCGCGCTACTGTTAATTCCCCTGGCGCGAGGTATTAGCCAATCACGAAAACACAGATTTCTTCACCCGTTGATTCCTGCGTGCATTGCTTTTAACAACGTGGAAGGTTCTGGGGAGAACGCGATTGAATTCTCGTTGTGTTGACACGTGCGATAGAGTCGAAAAGAGAGCGAACAGCCCAGCAACAATTAACTATTGTAAGTTGTCCAAGTAGGGATGTAAAATGGCGTATTTAAGTTTAATTAATCTATAACAGGTAATCTAGATGTTACTTGGATAATCTGTTGTATTTTAAGACAATCTCTTGTTCATGTGATTACCTTCACAGGGAGAGAAAGTAAACAACACATTTTGCTTGGTAAGGCTAACGTAATGGTTAGGCCGTTAGGCTCCTAGGCCTCGTTAGGATGCTTAGTCTGTGAATAGTCCTTACGTTACAGTTGGAATAGGCGAATAGGTTAGGTCCTGTATTTGTAGGCAACAATCCTTGAAGACAAGCATTAGTTAATGAGTCTACTGTTACTTAAAATTCTGAATTATCTCTAACAGAAGGTTTTAGAGTGCGTTTGAATCAGGGTACGGAATTATTTTACGGGAGTTTAGGTTGATACACGCGGCCCCCCTTGGTTCTTGGTTCTTATACTAATTAACATGTATTAAGTGCAGTGTGTAGACATTACAAGGACTGACTTTCAAGCCTAGGGAATGTTTAGGAGTTGTTAGACAGACGTCGTTTCTTAAGGCTCCTTGTACACGAATATTGACCTTCATTCTCGCTATCTTGTGTGTGTTATTTGGATTAAGTTACTCAATTTGGTAAAATACCTTTTGGTTCATGTCCAGTTATGTAGGTTACTCTTAGAATTTATTTTCTCACGAGAGAGTTTGCTCACGAGTAGGTTCACATACAGGGATAGGCCCGTGAGGAAGACTGCTCAGGAAAGGTTACTCACGAGTCAACTGCTCGGAAGACTGCTGCTCGCGGGAGGTTGCTCACGAGGAAATTACTCAGAAGATTGTTGCTCGCGGAGAGGTTGCTCACGAGTCGACTGCGAGGGAAGAACCTGCTCACGAGAAACTACCCACAGGGCGATTACTCGGCGGAAATACCTGCTCGCGTGCTGCCTGCTCAAAGGAAGTCCCTGCTTACCTGGATCCGTTCCCGAGTCACCAACTCACGAGGACACCTTTCTAGGGGAACCTGCTCACCGGCGGTCGGCTGAAGAGAAGCTGTTCGGCTGTTGGCGAGGAACTTGCTCGTGTGGGGTCCTACCTACTTTCTCTCAGGGGCCTACTCGTGAGAAATCTTTCCGTGCACATATAATTTGAGACAGGTGGAATAATTACAGTATCTAATTTGTTTTACTTGCTCATATATTGTAAACTGTATACTTTTAAGCAGTAGTAGGGTGGTCCGTTGTATATGCAATACGCACGTACGTATACTTAGGCCAATAAGAGAACCATATAGAGGTTAGAGAAGCAAAGTAAGAAATTGTTGCAAATCAGTGCTGTTCTTCGACTCACTAATCAATCCGAATCAGATGTAATTAATTTGATCAATAAAGTGATTATTAAACAGAAGAAAACCTCTCTTCATCTTTGTGGTCAACTGTGCTGACTAATTTATCTAAGAGCGGACGAGCGCGCGGCGCTACAATATGACTCGTGTCCCATATAGGTGATGGATGAGCAAAATAAACTACACTTGCGTTGGGAAATCTTCAAACCATTAGCTATCAAAGCTTTAAAAATCGAAGAGTTTGGAATGAGACGATTTGTCTTTGCTATAAACAATAATATCGTCATGCATGGAAATACAAAACTGATCGGAATTTAGTACCTGTAAAAGTACTTCAATCATCTTAAGCGTTAAATATACTCGGACTTAGATTCAGTCCCCGTGGCAGACGCAGAAATAATGTTGGCCTCCACTATAAGATGCAATGCCTGTTACTTCTGAGCATTTTTACCCAAAGGAATACAGAAGAGGGCAGATTTCATATCTAACAAAATTGTGGCATCAGAGTTACCAATTGTGTGTAACAACTCTCGTTCGAGAGTGGGGAGAGGTGGTTAATTCTCTGAATTCTGCTATTCAAAAACGGAAGTCAGTTACCACACGTTTTCACATTATTGTGCCCTTTTTTGGAAGTAAGGAAACTGGAGACGTATAAGACTGGTTCCCAACAGCCAAGATATCAAGATCTAACAATTTATATAATTCTTCTGAGACAACAACTTTATCATCTGGAGATAATTTATATATGGCCTAATGAAGAAAGGCTTGGTATTGTTTAGGGTTATACCTGCCTCAAAGTACTACCCCACACCATCAGAGAAGAGATAGCACTAATTCTGACTTCACCCCACCCCAGGAACAGTTGCTTTGGGATCGGTATAATGAAAACGTCCTTATTTTTATCCAGCATTTGATAAAATTCTTCCTGTTTCTTTGAATTTAAAACACTTTCCTGTAAGAAGACCTGTTGCCTAATGATTTCGGACTTGGTCAGTGAAGCTAGAGATCATTTTGCACTCAAATGTGGGTAACGTTGCAAGTTATAACGCTATGTGGTCACGTTATGAATAGTCACTGGAATTATCACATGAAATTGTGATGTTGCAGCATTAACATGCTCTAAAGAGTGCCTAAAGGTTAGTCAACTGGGTAAAATTCAAAGTTTAAATTTATTTTCAAGTATGGTTCAATTTCAAAGGCAGAAAATGCCTGTCGGAACCCCAGTCCCACTGGGGGTTACTCAGCTTACTGTACCTGCAATGCTCGCACCTTCTATATTCCTGTCATATTTGCCTAGCAACCCATACCGTCATTTCCACTGACAATTTTATATCCTCTAAGTCATATTGTTTGTTCACAGGGGATGTTGTTGCATTTAAGATCGCTTATAAGATCTACTATAAGCTATAATTTGGGTAAGGGACATGTATGGACAAATGTAACAGAAAATGGGACAATAGCTTGGTGGTTGCAATAGCAGGGGGGGGGCATAGGAGGGCCGGCAGCCAGGTCACACGTCCCATCCCACAAAAGAGGATGACGCATTATATACACAACTATAAATTGAGAGCTGAAATGAGCCCTCACACAAAGCAAGTTGATATCTTGCTAAAAATTTCCGGACATTTTCTACGTGTTCCTCAAATAGAGAAGTTTTTGCATTTTTTCTGACGAAGAAATCTTCTCAAAGAGAGAGCGGCATTTTACCCCTACAGGCTGTACATTTCCAGACAAATATCACTTTGAAAATTTCTGGGGGAGGAGTAGCACCCCCATACGGCCCGGTAGTGGTGCCCCTGACTGGCTTATACTGATCGGCAACTTGGTCTTGTAAAGAGTCATATCTCGAGCCATCAATTGTCAACTTTGCCCACATTATCATGATTACAACACAGTTGATGATGAATCATATAGCATGACATGTGAAAAGTCGTTGTAGTATACATTCCGTCAAAAACTGAGGGCGGCAGACAGAGTAACGTATTTACCAAATTACATTCTATCGCTTCACAGGCAATATTTCGCGGCACAGTAAGATTAATTAATCCTGGATAGTGCAGCACGTACGTGTGACAAGTAAGAGAAGTGGTTAGTCTATAGGTAGTGTTGCTTAATTAACTCGATTTTTTTTTTATTTAATAAGGCTTTACCCATTAGGCTCCAAGCAAGGGTTCGCCACAACCTAACCTCGTGATCATATACTAACGAAAAATATCGGCTCTCGGCTCACTGATTTGCCGGAAACGGTGTATTTGGTCAAAATAGTGTTGTATATTAGATAAAAAGGTAAAGTTTAAATGAGGTCCAAGTTTGGTTTAAAAGAAGGTGCAAATACCGTGGTTCAAGTTCTCCCTTTTAGTCGCCTCTTACGACAGGCTGGAAAAGCGTGGACAGATTCTGCAAACCCCAACCCACGGGGAAGCCTAAAACAGAGAACAGATACTTCGAACGATTTTCTATCTGGTTCTTTAAAAGTATGATTTGTTGGCTTCAAACATTTTTCTTACTGATGAAGCAGTGATCCGGAACTAACGACAAGTCTTATCATTCGCCTATTCCCAACAAGTTTACCGTCCAGCATGGCGTGGGACCGCTTGCTTCACTCTTACGCCATGGTAATGACATCAGGAAGTTAGGGGCGGTTCTAAGGGGGGGAGACTAAAGGGGGATTTACCCCCCCCCCCCCACAAATTTTGCTAGCCCCCCCCCCCCAATTGGACAGATGATTTATGTAAACTATCAGTAACAAAGACAAAGGTAAGGCTTTTAAAATATTGTTCATGGTATGCATAGAGTCGGGTTTGTTTCATGGCAATGCAAAATATGTTATATTTCTGTATAGGCATGTTGCACAATTGCCGGAGTTGATTTTACACTCGATGTCTCAAGTTCGTCTGATGTGACATCGACCAGTCCACACATGCAATCAATCAACGTAACAATGGCTTTTTGCACTAGTACTACACAGCTATAAGCCAATCTGTATAATGTATTAACACACGGGAAGGACACATGCGTATAGGCCTACTCAACTGTGCACACAAGTTTTCTTGCATTACAAGATGTTATTGTCCATGGATTTGGTCAACGCTAGCAATGTATTTGTGTATACCTTTTATTTTAAAAGTCCCCTAGGCCGAAACCGAAGGGTGAAAACCAAAAAGATTTATGTGTACCGGCGCTCTCTACTCATGTCACGTAAAATTAATTATCAAACTATAATTACGATAACCGCGTGTAGTAGAACGACAAATAAAACAAAGCTTTAAAAATTAGCGTCGTCTAGTTTTATTCTTCCGGTGTTAACTTGTTAAGTGTCAAAGTTTTTTCGTGATTTTCAAGAAATCCACAGAAATCTTATATCCAAATTGTCACCGAATCAATATTGAACCAAACGTAATGAAATATACTATAACAGTGTAATGTTTTACTGAAAAATTGCATGCGTCTTCTATTTTAAGAGTATTTTTTCCGTCGCGGCAGAGCTTGCCGTTGCCGTTACCGTTGCCATAAAAGTGTTAAAGTAGCTAGAGTTCATTTTCTGCTGCCATAATGGCAAAAAAAATTTGAATACTCTATAACTCCCAGTGCCAGCAAAGACTGAGAAGACTGAGTTTGAAAGCAAACAATGCAAAGAGAGAACACCTTGTTAAGTAATGTGAACGAATTGAGCCCCAATTTTCCCGGCCTGCCTTGCAACAATGTAACCAGATAAAATTTTCTAATTCATCTTTATTCTCGGAAGAGTAAGTTTTGGGGAACACGAGATCCTAAAATAAAGAATGTCTGGGTGCGTTTAGCAACTCCTGACAAGCGCCAGTTCCTGCAATCTGGGAAGCTTTTTTGGCAAAAATTTCCTTGGTGTACTACGCGAAAACTCATGGTGGCGCTCCGCTTAGACGGTAAACCGTGAATTAGCCCCGCAAAATAATGTCCCTAGAACCGCACCTGCAGAACGTTATTTACTAGGGCCACAGGTATTCGGGAGCGTTTCAGTTCGGAAACGTTGGAAAACCTTCGATACGCCGGACAGAGAGTGATCTTGCCACATAGCCTCGTCGTTGAACTGTCAGGCACGGATTCAAGGGGTAGCTTTTACGGCCTTAATCCCCCCTTTTCGTCACATCAACAATAAAACACACGGGAAGTTAGCAGTGCAACTCCCTCACAACCGTGATTTCTCTTCATCCCCCTGCCCCCCCCCCCCCCTTTGGAATGTCTGGATTCGCTTGACTGTGCTAAGCATGGCCGCTCTCACGTTGAAATCCAGGTTCCACTGATTATAGTCTTGAATTCTGTGTACAACCTTAAATATCATTTGACAAGCAACGTCGAACTTAATGTACATCAGGCTCTTGGGTTACCTCAAAGAGTAACATTGACACAGCTTTAGTTAAAAATATCAAAATGTACAATTTTACATTCAGTTCACAATGTTAATCGAATCAAACAATTCATTCTACTTTCAATAAGCAATAAAAACGCCTATAATATGCCCATTACAAACTAAGCTACTGCACCAAGTCCAACATAGATACATTGCCATCGGGGCGGACGAAGCTTTTTCTTTCAGCTCATCGCTACTAAAAACCAACCTGATGGCGGCAGCCTAAGGGAGCGGCAGCCACAGAGGCTAGCTAACTGCATATATATAGCAAAGTTTTTGATGGTCTTTAGGAATTTGGTAATATGATGTTTTAATTTCTTACCAATTTGTTTAAGCTGGACCAGACACGGCATTTTTTCCTGTTGTTGCTCAATGGCCAGTTTTCCTTACTCCATTGCTTATGCAAAACACATAATGGCAGTACGGGTTACAGTTTTGAGGTCTTCGCTGTTCTCTTTTCTTTTTCTTTCATTTTGTTTTTTGAAGAAAGGATTTTTTTTATTTTCCATTTCATATACCAAAGGATTTGGCATAAGTATTTGAAAATATTTTTCACTTTATTTACAAGTTGGCGATGTTAAAATACTGAACAAAACCTTCTAAAAGTAAATGGAATATTACAAGTTTATTTAACTTGCAACCCATTAGTGACACTGACAATTACGTACTTTTTATTGAATGATCTTATAAAACAGAAACAGTTATCTGAAGCTCTGAATAAAATGAAACCTTCCCTATCCAATAGTCTCAATAGTCAGAACAATTTACATACTCTGATAAAAACTCCTGTATAATTACAGTAAAAAAAAAATACATGTGAATCACTGCATGCATTTGCAGCAGTGAATCACCTTTTTTTTTTGTTTTTGTTTTTGTTTTTGTAATTTTACAGGCGTTTTTAACAATGTATAGCACGATATTTAAGAGATGTTTTTCCATATAAGTAGCGGATGAAAATACATAATTAAAGTTTAAAAAGCGCCAAAGATAAATATATAAATAGTCAGTCGTAACAATATTAGGAATACAGTAAATTGCTAAATTACGGTACTTAAAGAACATTCATCTAGTACTTAATTAGCTATTTGTTGTTCTATCTTTCTCGGGCAATGAAAATTAAATACCGGGTTTCGATTGTTTAAAGTAATAAAGTAAAAATTAAGGTTAGGTACATTCCTTTAATTTTTCCTCGAAGATTCTAACGCCAACTTCAGGACTGTTTCTTAATCGTCAATTCCCTTTAAGCTTTCAGAACAAATTATCCATAGACATATATTATGGATCATTTTGAAAAATTTAACATACTTTCGGGATATCAGTAACATGCACTTCCGCAAGGGGAGATAATGTGAAACCCAATTTTCTGCCCTTGTTTATGACAAAATCTTGAACAGCAGAGGCCAAGCGGATCTAATCATAATGGACTTTAGCAAAGCTTTTTGGCATTTTACCTCAACAGCGTCTTCTTAACAACTTGGAACCATCTGCCATGTGCTACCTACCAAAAGATTTTAATTGATGGTGTGTCTTTAGAAAGATCTCAAGTTATCTGTGATGTCCCCCTGGTAAGGTACTGTCCTTGGACACACACCCCCCCCCCCTCTTTATTTCTTATCTATATAAACGATTTGCCGACAATGCTTAAATCAAGTGTCATGCTATTTGCCGATGACTTTATCTTGTATGGTGAAATTAAAAACACCAATGATATCCACGTTCCGTAATAGGACGTTGGGACATTGGCAATTTGTGTCAATAGGAATGGACTTGGCAAATGGGGTTATTACAATCCTGAACAGATACACAAAGATATGTACAAACCAAGGCAAATTGAATAACAAATTTACAGATATCTTTTGCCACAGAAGTTGGCTGGCGGCAAAATGGAAATGCCTCTTCAGTCCTGCACTAAAAAGTACCTAATTGACCGGTCAGAGTCGGTCAGGCTCTTTTCAACGCGTTTCGAACTGTATCCACGAAGGTCTACTATTCAATGTTAACGCAATTCGAATTGTATCCACGGAGGTCTACTATTCAATGTTAAAGTAATCGTCAAATCTCCGATTCTACGCTCAACTCTAACGTGGTAGACATTTCCTGTTAACAGCCATGTAGCCATGTGGATAATAATTCGCCTGCTGGCCCGCAGAAGTTCACCGTACTGAGGCATCTTTCTAACGGGTTATTACAATAACGTCGAGCATCATATATATATATTGTCATTCATTGCTCTAACCATAGTTATTATGAAGATCATTTTGTTCATGCTAAACACATGTGACATGATATACGTAGCACATTTGTTTACAGAATTTTCGAGGACATATTTCCCTCACTATTTCTTACTTATTTTAAAAGGATGAAAATGACTTTTGCAAAATAAAGTACATTTTAACAAAAATGGAGCATTTCTAAAAAGCAATTGTTACCATTGGTTAATTTTCAGTGGCGTGACAAAAGGAGAGGAAAAACACCGATTGTTGCACTTTGTTCTTAAATATTTAATTTCGCTTCATTAATTAGTGAGCAAAGTACACAACACTACGGAGCTCCTAAAGTGTCTCATTGCATGGCATGATGGTAAAATAATTGATCAATCAGTCAATTATCTTTGCGTAGGAAGTCGACGTGACTCGGTGATTTATCTTGCCATGTTGAAAAATTATCCCACCATCATGACAGGCAGTATGTCACTTTCGGAGTTCAGCCTGGGATTATGTTAGTTGACTAGATCGGTTAATGAAACATTTCCAACAAAAAGGACGATGTTCTTTTTTCGGAGAGACAAACTTTCGACTTATTTTAGGATCATTGAAAGGTATGAATTTATTTCAAAATATGCTACACCTTTTATAACCAGAGGAGAAGCTTTCAATCCAGAAGGACACCTTTGAATGTTCGTCGGACTGGGCAAGAGATTTTGATGGACGGCCTTCGATACAAAGTAAGACGATAAAAATCGGATAGGCTTACAGTATCATACAGGAGTGGTTCACCTCGAAAGTTTTGTCTTCAGATTCCCCCACCTAGACCTGACATGCTGTTGGGGCCGCGCGAGTTTTGGAGTCCAGGGGCCTGCAAAGTCTGAGATTTTCGGGGAGACCACAGATTATTTATGTTGGCCAAGGATCTGAGGATCTCTGACGAAAATTGAAAATTTGTCCTTTAAATTTAGATAAGTTTTGAATAACTGAAGGTTGTACTGGACAAAAGTTTGAACTAAAGGTAAAAGAAATGACTTTTACGTACCTGGTATTTGAAAACATTTCATTATGCAATCTGCCTTCAAGGGTAAAGTTAAGTAGAATGTCTATCGGTTTCATCTTTTGGATAAAGGCTGTCCCAACAAGTTGGAAAACTTTCGGAAATTTTTTGAGGGAAGAAGTGGAGTTTTATTGCAGAAAATTGCGAAATTTATGTTTCTTTGTAACAGATTAGTGTATAGTGTTGTGTACATCCTTCATAAAAGCAAAGCCAAGCATGATCACAGGGAACACCGAAGTTTGTTTAGGTTACAACCTCCTCGTACTTTAAATCTTTCTAACGTCTAATGAAATTGTAAAGATATTTGGTGTTCCTTTGCCAAAATTCGAACGTCTGCAGCATACATTGAGAAACGTTTGAAAATTTTTCGATTCATATAAGAAAAATTGGATTGTTGAGGATTTTTCTTAAGAATACGCCTTTCCAGCAGTGAGAGCAAACTAAAATTGTTGCTGACGATTAAGGACTGGAAGAAACTAGACTGAGACCCATTTTGATTACAAGGAGACATTTGATTATTTGAAAGAAAGTGAGGGGCTCATCCTTGACGGGAGGTCCTTCCATCCCTGCAACCACTTTGGTATCAACCCTGCTCCTGTTTTTCAACTGCATATAAGCAATAAATAGTTTCATGTATGTGTGCCCAATGGAAACCCCGAATCACATGCATAATAACTTTACACTTTTCCGAATAGTTTCAACTGTTCTATTAATCTGCTTTGTCTTCATTTTCACCGTAACTTTAATAACATGATAGCATTTGCGAAACCAATATTTTCCAGTCACCATCCCCTCCACCGCCACACACTGCGCCCAATCCCTAACTTCCCATCCCTCCGTTCCCTCGCCTTTTTATTTTTCAGTCACTCTAAATCTGCTAGAAAATTATTCATCCAGAAGCCTGACGAGTACAAAGCAGTGTCGTAGCCACGGGTGGGGAGGGAGAGGAGGATGGGGGTCAGAACCTCCCACGGCCCAACCTTGAAATGCAAAAACACATAAAATAACATTTATTTTTCTCTATCCTTAGACTCTCCCCTCATTTCGTGCCCCAACCCCATGAAACAAAAGCTCCTCGTGACACAATCCTGGCTACGGTAAAGAGTCAAGAGATTCTCAGGATGTGAAACTTGTCACCTGAATATATTCTGAAATTCAGGGTGCGGCGCAGTTGCAGAATAACTGCGTGGATCTATCGCAAGGGTATCTATTTAGTAGCCGGGTAGCCCGGATTGAATATTATCATCGGCCAGCATGAACATAATTTTTACCCAGGTCGCCCGTGGGGGCCGGGCAATCCGCTGGGGGTCCAGCCCCCTCCCCCGTAGCTACGCCACTGCTTCTGAGCGAACATATGAAAATTTGAACTTAATTCCAATAATCCACTATCATACTGATATGGAGAGGTGGTCGGAGAATACAGGTATGCAGTTCATGAATATGTGAATGGCATATCACCACTATTTATGTTGTGTGCCAATTAAATAATTAAAACCTACTAGAGTATGCCCTGGCCCTATGGTTTTTTATTTCATAATTTGATGGTAAGGTCTTTACTGCGTATGCATGCATGTGCTTCTCAGTGACGTCCTGCATGTATGTTTTGCCTTTAAAATGTCCCCGTTCTGCTGGTCTATGTTTGACTCATCGCGGTTCAAGTTCACATCTCGATTCTCGGCCTTTTGGCTAAGATCATGTATCTGTTCCTTTTGGCTGTAGTCACACATGACAGACAAATGATAAAAATGGTCTAAGGGTCGTGACTTGGTCAAACGTTGTCCTTTCATAGTTTTGTGTCGCCGATCAGCTCTTTGTCAGAGAGTCGGGAGCACTTAAGAAAAAGCCTGGTTCACATCATCAACAAAAGCTTAAACCTCATTTTCTCACAAGTACATGGTTAATTTTCTGTTTATGCCAGAATTTGTCCATTCTTCCAGGCTAAATAAGAGACAAGATCAACAATTCTTACTTATTTTAAAAGTATACCGAACGGTGGAATTGCACATTGGACCATTTTTTTTCAAATATGTGTTTTAATCTGTGATTTTGGTTTCTTAACTAATTAAGTTCAATAACTTTAAATCTAAGCAAATGCTAAACTTAAACCTCATACATTCAAGGAGTATATTTTCCCGAAACACATTTTTCCGATTTTGCTTTTACCTTTCTGAGAAAGACATTTGACTGGGGTTGAGGGTCTTAGTCCCCATTCCTCCTCTGGTCAGGGACGTCGATTTGGTTTTCAATTTTTGCCATTTTTCAAATATTTGAAAATATGAAGCTTGTTTTGAAGAAAAGGTTTGATTCTTGGTTTCCTGTAAGAAAATTATTTGAAAAGGTGGGAAATTACTGACAAATTTGCATTTCCTACTGGCAATTCTGAGATTGAACGGCGACCAAAGATCTTTTGTTGCTACATATTATCCAACCCCTACGACATGAGGCTCTCTGACGAATTTCTTTGAGCCAAAGGCTTATATTGGAGAAACTTTTGAATTTTATGAAAGAAGATTCATAAAACAGCACTGTAGTTACTGATGTCACTTGATGATCTGGTGTCTGTTTCCATTTTTTCACTTATAAAGTCCAGAGCTCGGAAATTTTTTTCAGTGTATGAGAGAGTACTTCTGCTTACTAGGAATCGCAATTTGTGCCGGTCGAATTGGCGAAGCGCGCGGAAAATTTTGCTCCTTTGAGAAAAATAATGACGAATGTGGAGCTTTTAATGGGGAGATTTCGGAATTTCATGAGTTGTCAAAATCACAGTAGACTGGTTTCATAAATAGCAAATTTCTGAATTCTTCATTTTTTAGATCTGCCTGCCCTGGAGCTACGCCGCTGGGTGTCTAAGAGAAGGGACCCAGATGAAAAATAGTGCTAAATGCTGCAATGCTCCAAAGTTTTCAAAACATGATCTTGAAAGTGTTGGTAATCACTTCAACGGACTATACGGTCAATTTAAATACGGGGTGTACTCTAGAATTAATTAGAATCACAACGAAAATTGCCATAGTTTGCGAAAGACTTGATCAAAATCGCACTTCAATCTACTACGAGAAAATCACAGATCGAGGGGTTGGGGAATGGTACAAATTAAGTGGCACGGTGCCACTGCAAGACCGTTTCATAAGCCTACTGGTGTACGATTATTGATACAAAAAACATTAAAATATGATTTTTCGAACGACACCTCATCACACATTATCTACCTCTAATTCCTGATCGAAGTATCTTATCTAGCAAACGTCAGTGTGATTTTACTTCTCTGATAATGTTCTTAATACGAAATGATCGAATCGCTATACAAAGGAATGATGTGAGCGTATCGAATTTTTGCATCAGAAATCAAACATTTTTCTAAAAAAAGTTGCATGCAGACTGTGCACCAAGACATTTTCAAATTGCTTAAAATGTGTTTGCCAATTTCAGCCGGCCAGGCTGGTCAATCACTAAATACCACAGATTTCATTTAAAAATAGCAAGGGACGATTCATCTTCTTCGTATTCCTAACTATCGTGCTCCTTCATAACCACACTTGTTGTCCTATGTACACGAAAAATCGACATAATCATAGAAGCTGATGAATAATGAATGTTTGATATACAAGTGAAAAAGAACACCAATGAGACTGCAAGGGCGAGGAGCGCGCGAAAATTTTGGGGATTTGTAAAGTAAACATGTGGAATTATTGATACAGAAAGCTAGTCGATCGTAATCTGTAGAGGACACCTTTCATAACCCACATGTATAGTCTTTTTGGTAGTACCTAATTTTTTAAGTTTCACGTCACAAAAAGTGTTTGTGCGTTGGGCGGGGGGGGGGGGTACTTTTACGTTAGTGTGCCCTCCACTCAAAAAGTGTGGGAGGACATGTCCCCCTGCCCCCCCCCCAAAAAAAAATTGATGCCCCTGCCTCTGATGACACGTCAGTGTGACATTTTCAATTTCATAGCTCCGTCTTCAAGGAAAGATCTGGGGCACATTTGAGAATATTGTGGTAGACTCCTCGTATAAATTGTAGTTTGGTGGGGCAAACGACTATGTACTCGTTCTATCACAATATGTTTAGACTGCTCGAGACATAACGGTTATGAGGGACTGCACTTTTCCTATTAATAGTCAGTGGCGTAGCCACGGGAAGCCTCGGGGCTTAGGCCCCCAGGTTTTCTTCAGTCTCCCCTCCCAGATTTTTGGGGTCCTGATAAAGTAATTGAAAAAATAAAATGTTTGAACGGAAATAAATTTTGAAGTATTTTCAATTAAAAAAAATATACATGGTGTAAAACACATGGTGGTGTAAAACACATTTTGTGCGCACGTATGAAATCAAGTAGTAACTTCAAAATGCCTACTTTCACTATATTAGATACCGTTTGTGATATGCTCTGTCGTTTATTGCATTTCATTTCGAAGGTGAAATGAAAGTCTCGACGACAAACTTTAATGTTACTTTGTTAGGTTAAGACCCTTTCTGCCTTTCGGATGGCTGATTGATTTACTGAAAATCATACACAAAATATGCCGTAAGCAGATAAGGGTAAGGTACTGCCTTCGGATAATTCTTCCCTTCCATCCTTAATTAACAAGTAGGCCTATGTCGTGCCTCATTCCTGTCCATGACATGTGCCACTGTAGGACGATTTTTTCGACAAGTCCTCTTTTAATAGTTGGCACTGGCGTCCGGGGCATTTGAAAAATGTCCACAAGGTCCGGATTTCATGTGCTTCCCACATGATCCATACTTCTGCTGTGCGGTCAATTATTTTGAGAGATTTATTCGTAGGATTTTAATTTTGACTACGTAATGTACCGATGAACAATTACTGCACCATTTTGTACATTGTTTCTTTGGTAGTATATATCTCTTGTAAAATCTCTACGAAAACTACAAATATTTTGGTATTTTTCATGCTCCCTAAAAGGGAAAATCCTTAAACTTAGGCCTATAATCAGTTTTGCCAAACACAGCACCATTTTTTATCTAGGGAATCTAACGCAAAGAAAGTTTCTCAGAGGGGGACACAACTACTTTTGGTCTTCCTGTTAAAGGGTAAGGTACGTACTGCTTTGGGTAAGCTGAAATCCATTCAAATATTGCCGCATTTGCGGCTGGGTAAATCCAGTTTAAAACACGTGGGAAGTGACGTTTCCGGCCATATGGAGGGGTTTTATATCCCAAAATTTTCTTGAACGCTTCGCGCCAACCGATGCTGGCGCTCCGCTTAAATGGTCTTGCCGTGCCTGACCCTCGGAGGTACCAGGCCCTCCCCACTTGTTACCTAGGTCCCCCTCCCCCCCCCAAAAAAAACCCATCCTGGCTACGCCACTGTTAATAGTGAACCTGTAGCAGTTTCTATCCCAGGCTTCCTCTACTAGTTTTTTAGCTGAAGAGCCACATGGCGAAGTTTTGTTGATGAAGTTTTTGTTGGTGTCCCATCCCCTTAAGAAAATGATTGTGTCTTAGAAGTGGCTCAGATGCAAAATGGTGCATCGTTTTATCCCATTTTCCAAATAATTATTTCACAACTTTTCTATTTTTTTTTTTATGTGGTGAATCATGTTGGTTGAAGGATCTTTCTTACACATCTCGAAGAGGGATTTTTGCGTCAGATCCAAGAAAATACCAAGAAAAAGCAATTTGCAGTTACACCCTGTATCAATTGTAGCCGAAATGTCAAGTCTATTGGAGAAGAACTGGCAAACTTGGACAAAGACGGTTGTAGATAATGTCATTATATCTTTTTATTGGGCGTGTTCAAATTGTTATTCTCATTTTTAATAACCATCTAGCACCGTACTTTGGGCGCCACCCCAAACCACGTAGTGTGCCATCAGTAGTCCGCGCGCCGCCATCTGAGGAAGCCTGCCCTAAGTATCCCAAAAGGTATACTGTGCCTCAGATACGTACGTGCTTTCGGGCCAAGTCGTCCCCAAACCAACTCGTTCCTAAACCAACTCGTCCCCAAGCCTAGTCGTCCCCAAGCCAAGTCGGCCCCAATATGAGAAATTAGTGAAAAATTAGTGGAAAATAAAATTATCTCATTTCAAGAGACCAGTTAACACCGACTTTGCATTTGTTTTTGGTTTGTTCATTATTTTTTCCTCCCTTTTGCTAGTTAAAAGGGAGATTTCGTGACACATACATTTTTTTAATTTTTGAAGCCGTGGTTTATGCATAAATAGAGAATGACAAGTCGTTTAAAATACTGGAGCATGATAACTTTATTGTCGCAATTTGTCTACCCATCATAACCAATAACATATATATTTTTGGAGTTTGATAACATATATTTTAAACACAACTGATGGGGACATATTTTTAGTTTGGCAAATATAATTTGTCTTGCAAATAAATGTTTTGGCAAAAGTAATGTTTCTTGCAGATACATTTATATCATTGCAAACTTATTTCTTTTTCTTGAAAATATATTCTGGTTGGAAGAATATTTTTGTTGCAAATATAATTTTGTGGCGAACATGGTAACTATTTCAAGAAAGATATACTTTCTTGCAAATATATTTTGGTGTAAACATAATTTTTCTTTACGAATATATTTCAAGTGTTGGACAAAATATTCTTCTTAATATATATTTCAGAGCATTAAAACATATATTTTTGTTTGGAATATATTTAATTGCAAATATATATCTTGTTAAGAACATACTCTTTCTACAATTGTATTTCTATTGCAAATTTGTTTCACAAATATAGGCCTAATGTTTGAAGCTACTAAATAAATTTCGTGTTTTGTCACATAAATATTTCAGTTTTGATTAGGTTTGGTTGGTAATATATTCCCCCTTTCTCGCGCCATAAAAATCACATTTTTCATATTGGGGACGACTTGGGTTGGGGACGAGTTGGCGTGGGGACGACTTGGCCTGCTTCGACTTACGTGATAGCATTGTATCAGTATTGGCACAAACGGCGTACCATAACTGTCACGTTGTTGTCCACATGTACGTTGTTTATGTATTATATTACGTAATGCCCTTTACCCCTGCTCCGGCACCACGGATAGGTCACTGCAACGACCAACCTTGACTTTGAGCTTGATTATTGGGAGTTTTCATCTTTTATTTTCAGTCAAGTTTTAGCTCATAAGTATGTGGAATTCCTGCAGAGTTGGTTCGAATGTCTGAAGCAAAATACACAAAATTCTTCAGTTTCAGGCTAAAACTAAAGAAGGCCTAACGTTAGGCTAGTCCTTGTACAGGACCGTGTATTAACGTTAGGACGTGTTAAGTTTACTGTGGTCCAGTTAAGTGTGGAGTAAACAAAGTTGATGTAGGCTAGTAGAGTCCTCTTCAAGGACTAGGCTAGGCCTACTAACGTGAGACACTAATATAAAACCAAGGCCGGAGTTAGCCTAGGCCTAGCTAGCCTAGGCCAACACTGAAATTGTTAGGCCTAAGTTTCGCTGCAGTCATGTTTAGAATGTTACGCTAGGCCTTGGGTAAAGTTGGGTGTTCTCGATGTCGGGTGTTTTCGGACGGTGGTGTATAAATCTACTCACTGACTAAGATAGTTTGATCGATTTTTGGTGCCTGACAGTCGAATCGTAGATGTATTTATGAAGTCCACACAGTTGTATTTGTAGCACATGAAGCCTTCTCATTTTCGAGAAAATGGTAGCTAATTGCAGCAATAAATTTCAGTTTGAAAATTTCTTGGCACATTTCCAAGTGTGCAAGACCTTGGAAATTTTCTTGCCGGGCTGTAAATATTTGTAGAAAAATCCATGTTATGAGAAATAGATTTTTTTTTTTGCCACAGGTCTCGTAAACACGTTGGTAAGCAGAAGACTGTGCTATATACCTTCACATAGTGTTGCAGCAGAGTTCAAGTAGTGCTGTCTCTGTTGGGTGTTTTCGGACAGTACACAAACCTACATACATGTATGCACTAATATGCATGCATATGTGTGCACGGGAAGTGGAAGACTGGCAATGTGAAATGTTTATTAAGAAGACTTCACAGAACTTTTTTGGATTAAATTTTGCACTAACGAAACTAAAGAAACATTAAATTGATAATACCTCCATCATTTGATGTGCATTTTCTTATCTTTAGTAATAATAATATTGAAATAATAAAGTGTCTGAGAACACGTACCCGACAGTGTCCGGCAATACCCAACACACACTTAACATTTTCTAAGTGCTGTGTAAGGCCTTTATAGGTATGTGTAGATCTGCTACGTATCTGGTGTACATAAGTACAGTTGTGGCTGTCAGAGTATCAGGTAAGCAGCAGTGTAGTGCAACTCTGTTGGAAGCTATGGGGAAAAAACCTTCAACTGTCCGACAATACTCGAACATACCCTAGGCTAATGTAAGTTGTTACAGTTACGTCCCTGACAAAAATAAACAAGTCACCTGCCCTGCTCCATCTTTCGATATTGGTTACAGTTTTTCTATCTTTTTTGTCAACTGCTGTTCTTTATGACATGGTCGTTACCCAAGTTACAGATTGAAACATCTAACCAATCAGTTGACATAAAAGTTTGGGCATTGTTGTAAGAAAAACATTGAACAGATGATTTCTTATTGTGTGCATGCTTAATGCGCACACAATAGACACCTCATATATAGTGGAATAATCCAATGTATACGAACCGGCAAGATCTGGGACAAGATCCATTTCTTTTCATAATCAAGCAACTAAATGAAACAAGAGCGACAAACAAAAGTTATATTTTGTTTTGTTCAGAATTGAAGACCGTCACAGAGGGTTAGGAATAGAGAACTGATAAGATAAAGTAGTCTCCTGAATGCAACAATTCTGCAATATTAACTGTATAGTTTTCTTTTGACCTACTGTAGATGCTTGAACTGAAACATGAATCGCCCTTACCATTTAGGCGCCTTTAATGCCAGTGATCACATGATCAGCAGAACGACAGATGATACAGTTGATGATATCAAATGCTACTGTGGCAACAAAAAGCTGTTTCAAGATTTTAATGTGTTTCAGTGGAAAGTCAGATATGTGCCATGGGCAGGACTATATAAGCTGGACCACATCTAAATAACTAAGTTAAACTCAACCCAAGTTTTTACTGCATTTTGTAAATATTCTTACATAAAATTTTTTCATTGGTGGCTATACTTGGCAGCATGGCATAATTAGATTTAGCATTCTTACTTGGCTCTTATTTAAAACAAATTTAAAATGGTTCCTTTGAGCAACCGTACTGTAAGAGAAAAAAACCTACAGTACACACTGTGCTCTTATCCAACCCAAGAAAGAGGAGGCATGTGAGAAATTTTATGCACTTCATAAAGTTATAGTAGGAATGGAAGAGAGATCAGGGATGAGGGAGTAGCGAAATAAAAGACTGAGCACTTAGTTATCTCTCTCTACCCTTAAACCTCATTAGCCAAGATGATAGCTAAGTTACATCTCTTCTGATCTGGCAGGATAATGCTTGCTTTGTTGGTGATCATGCGATGCATTCACATACAGTTGATCTGTTGAACAGCTGAACCGTAATAAGCACTGCCATCAAACAATACTGAGAACACTAAGGGAAGTTCAAAAAAAAACTGAAATTGCCATTTGTGGGGAAATTTTGATATTTGTCAGGAGAGGGACATGCCATATATGGCTTATGTTATCCATTGTTTTAAGGATTGTTGTAACATTACATAGTTTGTTCTAATGGCTTTATTTTGGTATAACTGAATTGTGTCCATAAATTATGAGTATCAATTACCAAAGCATAAAATATCTAATGGTTAATTAAATTTCAGAGACCTAGTTACAGTACTATAGAGTTTAACAAAAGAAATGTCAACACTTTGCAACACTCCACATCATGACTTTTGCTTTTAAGCAACAAGTTGCCTCAGAAACACTCAAATTTTGAAGAGTTATATGTTGAGAACTGTAAACGATATTGAAATAATTCCAACAGATTTTTCAATCTGTAACAGCCAAAGGATGACGGGTCATTTTACTGACATGCCGCACTAACTTTAATGCCTATGGTGGCCATCTTTCAAGAGAATTGTCACTGAGGAACTTCACATGAGAGCCTGCTGGCTGCTTAAATTAAACTATAAGTCTTGGAGAACATCCTTGTATTTTACAGTTTGTACTATGTACTGCAGGCACATACTGTAGCCAGGATTGTGTCAAGGGAGAAGGGGAGGTGGGGTTTGGTGTTATGGGGGATTTAGGAGCAAAACATGAAGGAAAAGTCTAAGGATAGAGAGAAAAGAACCTTTATCTAAGGTGCTTTTTTGCATTGCAAGGTTGGGTCATGGGGATTGGATCTAACCTTCAACCCCCCCCCCTCACCACACCAAGTGTGTACTGTAACTTAACTGTGGAGCAGTAGGGAAACTTTACAAATCCCTACACAATATGGCACCACTCTACCTTTCCAACATGTTCTCCTTTAAGAAAACAAAATATGAACTTAGATCTGAGACCACTCTCAATCTGGTTGTTCCTAGATATAGATCCATATTTGGTGAGCGCGCACTAGCTGTCCAAGGCCCTAAGTTATGGAATGATCTGCCCCTTTCAGTTAAGACAGCACGCTCTCTGGAACATTTTCAGTCCTTATTAAAAACCCACCTATTTAGCTGTGCCTTTGATGGTATCTGATAGTCCAACTTAGTCTTTTGTTCTCCACTATGTCTTGTAAGGCGCATTAGAATAATTATTTTAAATAACGCGCCATATAAATTTCTTGAACTTGAACTTAAGTACTATGCTGAGAATCTTACATTCTTTTAATGCAGGGAGGTCAGGAGTTCGATTCCTGGCCAGGTCGTACAGAAGACTTTAAAAATGGAACCTTAAACTGGAATTGTGCTTGGTGCTCAGTATAAACAATGGAGTAGGGATAACAAGCCAGTGTGCCATAACTGGAAAAAAGCTGTGGCCGGCTTTACTTGAACCAATTGGTTGGAAACCAGGCCATGAAACTCCATCTAACTAACCTTTAATGCAGACAATCTGAAAGTACTCTATAATTACCTCAGTTTACACTGTGGGCCTCTATTTTTGGTGATAGGTTGTGACCCCAAATAGAGTCAACTAGGGCTGTGAATATTTAATAAAATTACTAAACATTTAATTGCATAATTTTGCAATAGTTTAGCCATTAATCGCCGTAGTCAAGAATGGCTGTATTTTCATACAGTAGCTTTGAAAATTTTTGTTAGGTACTGTAACCATTAGGCATAAGGTTGCCTCTCTACCATTTATACCCAACACCCCACTTTTTGTTCAGAAAGTGAGGTTACAGCAAGGTCAACCTGACTTCCTATTATCAGCTTTCTGTCAATAGTAGCTGCCATGTCCAGCACTATGTAAACAAAGAGTCCCATTGAAAACCTCATTCATAAAGGCAGAGACTGTTTAATCAGTGCAAGCCAAGTTTGCAACCAGAGCTGCCTCAGCAGACCAGGACAATAGGCTTATCTTTTTGGACACATGTAAGCTGGTTGTGCAGCCACTGAAGCGTGATGAATTGTGTAAAGAAACATTGCCCTGACTGCAAAGAGGTAGCTTATGCCTAATGACATATTGTATGTACAGAACGGTAAATGGCAGTCACATTACAACCCTTCCCAACTGGGCAGCCGCAGTGCTGGCCTCTATAGAGTCCTTTGAAGAGAAGTAATAACCTTCCTACTACCACTATTAAATACTTGTATGTACTGTATTCAGAATGCATGTGTCGCATTATGAAACATGAATCAGTAATGCCGCACAAACCACAAGTCAAAACTGATTGATAGAAGGAAAATTGACAAAAGAGACAGAGAAATTTGCAGATATTCAGATGGACAAAGAAACAGGATTTGCCATAAATCCCAAGTAGCCTATTATTGAACATTCAATCCACTTGTGATCATTTAGTGATTAATCACTAAATGGTCACAGTCCTAGAGTCAACCTCAACAGATTGGACCGAATTTGAAATTGTACTATGTTTTCTAGCAATAGAAATGATATTACACATAGCTGGATAGGTACAGTAAGACCTTATACCCCAAATAGCTCAGTGACCCTGGTCTAGAATGCTCTTTGTGAATATAATTTTCTCTCTTTGTTTTTCCTTTGTAGAGAAACAGCTATTAGAAATGACCAGAAAAGCAAGGTGGTCTTTAGAGAGGTAATGGAAGATACAAAAATGAAAGGGAATGAGGGTACCCCTGATACGAGAACATCATCATCTCAACCAAAAATCAAGATATGGCAGCAGGTTGTTGCTTCAGGGAGTGGTGCTATTCTCACTTCGATATTCAGTGAGTTTTATTATTCAGGCAGTAAAATCTATTATTTTCTATGTCACATTTCATCAGACAGAATATGCAACTCTCTCTTGCTATGTCAACTGCATGGTCAAGACATTAGAGAATCTGACTTCGATACAGCCAAAAGCTGGGGTTAGAAATCTGGCCCTGCAAAACTGAACACTCCAGTTAGATATGTACAGTATCATGATTTATCATATGGTCAGCGCTCAAAAAATAGGCTACTAGAAGTATCCTCCATGCTTTATGGTAACCTGGGTTGTCACCATGACGGGCGGCACCGAGTGGTACTATCCAGCTCCCTAATTTCCACCCTGTACTTGCCATCAATATCAGAATCACTGCCAAGCACAAATTTCTTACCCTAACTGAATAAAATTTTTTGATTTCTTTAGAATTGAGTGATAATACCTTGTTTTTTGTAAGCACTCTCGAATCTGCAAAAAATTTCAAAGAAGGTAGCGTAGTGACTCCCCTTAGATCACTCCTACAGGACGGTGACCACAAATTACCCAGCTCTCAAAATGGTCTGGTGACAACCCTGATTGTAACAGACTGCAGTAACTGAGTATTGTAGCATGACAGGATTTTATTGAGTTTTACATGGTATATTTTACTAAATTGTGAATGAAATGTACATTCAAATCAATGTGATAAGCCAACAGCAAGACAGCATTTCTGTCACAAATTTTAGAAGCACCAACATTTTTAAGGAGACCTTCCCAATGTTAAAGGAGGGAGCAAAGGGCACCGGACACATAAGCAGGCACATAAGATTTTTCAACTCCTGATGGTTTATCATGGTACATTTTTTGCTGGAACTTGAAAAGTGAAACATACTGTTATTGTGCTTGGTACCTATAGCATAAGCAATGGAGAACAAGCCAGAGAACACAACCAGAAAAAACAGTGGCCAATTTGGCTTAAACAAATTGGTTAGAAACTGAGCCATAAAACCTCATCTAAACATTAACATCCTGCCATGCCCATTAAAATAATTTTCACTCTGTACAGTAGTTACAATAGCCTTCATGCAATTTGTTATTACAGGATTTGCAGGTTTTGCTGAAGGTGGAAAAAACCATATTCATACACACAGGCTTTGACAAATTCGTTTTTTATTCTTTGTCCTTTGGGCTAGGGATTCCCAAAGCCTACTTGTCTGCATAAATATGCACCAGTCCATATCTAATTATGTAGTACAAGTCATTGAATTCCTATGTGAAGAAAACTTTGTGCTTCTTGCCTGGCAGGCTATTTTTGAGCAGTTCACTTGTCCGAGTCATTTTTTACTTGCCCCATACTGTCGGGCGGGTGATTTGTCGAACCCTGCATACACACATTAGCATGCATGTGTAAAACATAGTTTGGTGAGAGCCCTGACTGAGAAGTGCAATCAACATCTTTGTGTTAATCCAGTGAGCTTCTTGCTGCCGGTGAACTTGCATTTTAATACAGTGATCCCACTCTTTCATGTTCCTTCATACCTCATCCTGACAATTTCCATATCTCTGCTGGGTTGACTGACTACTGAAGTGGGGAATATTTTTTTTTTTTTTTATAATTTCATGGAATGGTTTAAGTAAGAATTTGACAAGGATGACAAGGCAGTTGTTTGAAAAATAAATGGTGTTTTAATTTTCACTGTGTTTTTGTACTTCAAAGTTTCTCCACCATTGAAGATACCTGTTTGAGAACCTATTCCACAGTTTTTTAATGGTTATCCCAGTTTCTATCAGTTTCTTCCAGAAGGAACTGGAAGAAAGAGGTTTCTTCCAGTTTTCTGAAAGAAACCAGTTTAGAAGAAATGGAACTCTGTGTTATCATGTACAGTTACAAATGAAAAATCTCATCCTAACCAGACTTTATCTGGCCTGAATGAAGAACCTTGGGCAAAACCTGGTTCAGGCTTGGATCCTTACAACTTTTATCATGTCTACTGGGTCCCACTCAGAAATGTTTAACTTCATTTACAAATTTTTACAAAACATTTTGTCCAAAGACATCATCGCAACATGTAAAAAGACGTTATTCATTGCAACATGTAAATGCTGTAAGAGTTAATAATTGAAATTCAGAAGTTTTGTTGAACAAATTCTCTTTTTATCATCAAAGTGGCAAAGAAGTTCTTCCTCCGTACAACAAATTTTAGTTTCTGGTCAATCTATGAGTTTTCATTGGTTATGGTTGGAAGGTTTCATTACAGTATTTACTTTAGACACTACTATACTGTATACAATAACAAACAACATTGTAGCTGCAAGGGTTGGCAACTTAAAACAAGGTACGGTAACAACCCACACTGTACTTGTGCTACTGTAAAATAGAGTCCCTTCCATCAGCACAAATTGTCATTATGGACGAATTCGTACTGCAAGTGGTGGTCTGTTTCCAGTTGGCCATAGCTGGGATATATCACTTTTCAAGAAAATTAACCCCCAAAGTATTTTTAAGTTTATGTATGATTTATTACTGCTTTACTACTCTATGGAAATAAAAAGCCCAACAAGTGCCACTTCCTGCCATTTGGTGAGCATGTTTGTCAAAATTTGTATACACTCGGTGCGAATTGATTGTGGTGCTACACTTACATAGTCTTTGATGCCATTTGCATTCTGGGCTGAGATCTTTGTTTCTACAACCCAGATTCTAGTTTCCTCGCAGTTTATCAACTACGAGGAAATTAAAGCTTTTGTACTTTAAATCCTGTTTGCATTCTAATTAATCTTCACTTTGCTCATATGGAAGATGTGTACGAATGAGATTTTTACGTTGAATTTATTTTTAAATAAACTTATTGAATCAATATAAAAGGTTGCAAGTTTGTAAAAAAAAAATTCTTGATTTTTTTCAGTGACACCACTGGATGTGGTGAAGATCCGCTTACAGGCTCAAGTTAAACCAATGGCTAGTGGTAAGCTTATCTTGTGTTTGCAAGTTTAGCAAAAATTTCCCTCCAACACCTTCATCTTTAAACCTCTATAATCACTAATACAAGTGATGGAGACCACTGTTTCCCCTAAGAAATTGTACATTGGGACAATACCTTCACTATGAGAAATTTTGTCTCATTCGAAATTTTGGTTTGTGGGAACTGTACACACATCAGATGTGGGGAATAATTAAACCCTGTTTCTTCATTTTCCCCACAAACATTAGTGCTTCTAATTGACAAGCCATTGCGTTGTGACATTGTGTCATAACAGCTTAATAGCAGCAAGCAAAACATTAATAGTTGTCAGTTATAGTGTTGCATCTTTTAAGGCTTAACATTCTTGTATCTTATGTTTATAGTAGTGCCAGTGGGATATGGATTAAATACATGGGTCACTTCTCAGTAAAGGGAAGCATTTTGAATGGTTTTTATAGATATTGTAATTTTGATCTTGTTAAGGTCCAACAGGCATTCTTAGGACTCATTGTAATCTTAGGTTTAACTACAGTAAGGACTGAATACTATCTTCTCTGTAATTTGAGTAGTACTGTACAACAATAACATCACAAATCATTGCACAGTATACCATTTTAATTTGAGTAAGTAAACTTCAACATTTTATATCTCGGCTCACGAATGTCCTATGAAGATGGGAGTTAGACTGTCAGAATTCATTTTTCATTCTGTTTAATGCATATTTTTTAATTTTTTGACTTGCGGTGCACTTTTAAGATGATACAGTAAGTCAAAAAGCAACCACCTTTATAAGCTTAAAAACTGATTGTTGTTATTACCATTATTACTTAAAAATTAAGTCAGCTTAATATCCAGCTTGCATAAAGAATAATGCTCATGAATGACTCTGGCTCAGAACCTCCATGGAGGGCAGCATGACTATCTTCTTGATCCACTGTTTGCGTGACAGACTTTTGCAGATTTTGCTTATTTTTCTGTTTGTGTGGATTGGATCAAACATCATTTCTAATGAGCGCCTTGTGTGCAGACAGACAATGTGATGTTTTGTGGTGACAACTTTTGATTCTTTCTGAATATAGTTGGGTTAACTTTTACTCATTTGTGGCTTCATATCTCACCACCTTAACTGTTGGGTAAGGAACTAACCAATTTGGTTACAAAATTGCCTTTGCAGAGATGCCAACTCTCCCTGATTCTCAGGGAGGCTCCCTGAAAATTCAAGGATAAATGTCCATTCCAGCTAGCAAATATGACAACCTCCCTGATTCAAGCAAGTTTTTCCCCCATTGAGTTGCATGTAATTCTAAAAAATCTCCCTGATTCCTGTGTGAAACCTGCCTGATTTCTGGATGGAAATGTTGGCATTCCTGCAGGCTTTGTCTCAGAGACAACTCAACCAACGTATATGCTTTAGACCAATGCTATGTGTACAGTAGTCCCTTTTCCAAAAGTTTTGTGTTGGCATACAAACCTACTGTAACTATGGGTAAAAGTTTACAAAGTGTTTTAGAGTGCAAAGAAAAATTTTACTGCTGTCAATTTGCAATTTAGTTCTTTTGCTTGTCTTTCTTGCAGGAGATTGTTTCATTTACTGCAATGGGTTGATGGATCATGTGTGCACTTGTCTGAATGGTAACGGAAAACCCTGGTACAAGGCACCTGGATATTTTAACGGAACACTTGTGAGTCTTTTACTGATCTTGTTAGGGAGTGCAGTGTGTTTTTCATATACACAGTTTTGCACACATGCTGGTGGTATTTGTGCATATGGAAATATTTTCTCATCCCTATTTGCATAACTTCACAGTTTCCTTCAGTGCTAATGCAAAATGTACCAATTGAACTTCAGCAAAGACTGTTTATTTTTATGGTACTGTATTTATTTACCAACAAACTGTTCTCAAGGAAATTTCTTCCTTGGAAGAGCCTATCTAGAAAGAAGGCCAACGTACTGCCATTGTATGAGTAATATATCATTTTCGCATATCTATGAATATTGGTTTTGAAAATTTGGAAATTTTATGTAAAGCAATTGCAATAAATCCTCCTTTTTAAAAAAGGAGGAAGACCACATGTTTGGGCTAGCGGTAGAGTATCGGCCTCTCACCCAGTCGGAAGGTCTGGGTTCGATTCCCATGTGGAGTCATACCAAAGACTCTGAAAATGGAAATATGCCATTGTGCCTGGTGCTCGGCATAAGCAATGGAGTAGGGAAAACAAGCCAATCCACCACTACTGAAAAAAAGGAGGTGGCCGGCTCAACTTGAACCAATAGGTTGGAAACTGGGCCATAAAATTCTATCTAACTAACAAATTATAAAAGGAAAATATGAATATGCATTGACTAGGATCTATACTCATGACAATGTGATACCCTTATTACAAGAAAGGGAGTACCAAATTCATTGAAAATTCCTTTTCAGAAATGTCTGAAGAGTCATGTTAATTTGATAAAAAGGTCATCAAGGTTATCAGGTCACTTGATACAAAGCCAAGCAATCTTCAGTCCCAAACCATCACTAATGATATGAACAAAATCTATAAGGTTAGTTACTGTAAATCAGGTTTTATGACTCTGTTTCTAGCCAATTTTCTGTGAAAAATATTGCTTTCATATCAAAAGTATATTGAAATACTGTAACATGTTGTTTTGCCAGATGGTTGGGTTTAAACAATAACAAACAAATGAAATCTGTATTGAAATCTTGGCTTATCAAATTTAAGCACTCACATCTGCAAGCTGTCATAGATGCAATTAAATAGTGGATATCGAATATAGGACATTTAGTAAACTTCAGTTATTACTCAAGCCACAATATAAAACTCTGACTGGCGAAGTGTAAATTATTCCTTCTTGATTAGTGATGGTACTAATAGCATGTGTATACCCAGGTGCTATGTACTGAATAATTTAGTGATTTAGTGATCAAAATTCGCACAGGTGTCTGGGTAAATTCTCTGTTGCAAATTCAATGAAAACCCTGATATTGTATACACACAAATCTGCTGTTAATGTTTCATTTGTTTAGCAATTTTTCCATCTTGTGTAGCACAATTTTATGCCTGAATTATTTCCTGGTACTGATCAGTTGTAGATCAGTTGCTGTCAGACTGATTTTAGACTACTGCCTCCATAACCATCTTTTTAACTGTTCGAATGGTGCCTCTGCATCTACCCCTTTCTTCATCCAACTCTTCAAAGTCCAATGCTCAAGCAAGTGATTACTTTGCCAGAGGATATGTTTATAGGAATTTAACTGTTTAAAGAAGTGTCTCTGCTGCAATAAAATTCCTCTGCAGAAGAAGCTACACTCAGGGGATGTAGTTGATAAATTTTTAATGCTATCCTAGGATAATTTGTGGTCACAAAATGTACTTTTTCTTACACCACACCCCTTGGATGCCATATTGTACCCTAAATTCCTACAGTGTGGTATACCAATAGCCAGGAATCCAATTCAGTGCCAGTGTCCCCCCCCCCCCCCCATTCTCTGTGTGCTCTGTAGCACCTATTTACATTACCAATTTCTTAACACCCTTTTAGGGGGCACTTGAAACTAGAGACCACTTTGTGAAACACTTGTACAGATGCACCTACCTTGTTCATGTGTTATATTTCAGTATACAAGTATGTATTTCACTAGAAGAGGTTTTATGGCTCAGGTTTTAGACATTAGGGCAGGCCACCACCTTTTCCAGTTGTGGCTCACTGGCTTGTTTTCCATACTCCATTGCTCATGCTGACACTGGTGCTGAGCTTTTGTTCTCTGTCTGAAGCCAATACCATGTTTCATTGAAATTGGTTTTGATGACTCAAACCAGGTGAGGTAATTTTCATTATGGACAACTTTGTCTTTTACTTGTGCAAAAATAGTATTGTTTGGAATTATGAGAAGCCAAAAGTATTTTTACTATTTGTTTTACAATGTATTTTACATTAGTAGATTTTTACTGTATATTTGAAACTTTGAGGAACGGTAAATTTTGATGTGAGATATATTGTTACCTCCTTTGAAATAATTCTAACCTTTATTGAGCATTAAGTGATGTAAAAGGTATCTAAGGAGTTTCAAGGGAGATTTAAAACGTACAAAAGTAGAGAAAAGGCATGATATCAAACTGAGAAATGTGTACATATTAGCCATTTCATGGAGTCAGGTAAGATTTTATGGCTCAATTGTCAACCAAATAAAAGTTGGCCACCTAGTTTTCCAGTTGTGATTACTGGCTTCTTGTCCCTACTCCATTGCTTATGCTAATCACCAAGCACAATAGGAGTAGGTTCCATTTTTGAAATCTTTGGTATGACTCGGCCAGGAGTCGAATTTCAGAACTCCCAACTGCAAGTTGGATGCTCTAGCCACTTGGCCATACAGTCAGGGGTCTAGCCATTATTCAAAAGTCCATTCGGGAAACGTTTCACAATTCAGTTTTGACATATTGTTTAATCCACTCTGAAAGCTAAGAGCACGAATCCTCTGAGGACATTCATATTTCCCAGTCTCACTGAGAACTGTGACTAGGGATCTGATTGCCTCACTTTGGGCATTTGGAAATTTGTTTAATTGACTGACGTCTAGCGATTGACAACTTTGGGTTATTTCTTTGAGAAGTGGGAAACATATTGTGGTGTATGAGAGATAAGGGAATGTATGGTATGGTTTGCTTGGCCTCATATACATGTCAGTGGCACCAATAAATGAATAGTGCACGACTGCATGGTTAAGTGGCTAGAGCATCTGACTTAGGATGCCGGAGTTAAATCCTGATGTCATACTGAAGACTTAAAATGGAACCTGCTACCATTGTGCTGGGTGCTCAGCATACGCAATGGAGTAGGGACAAGCACACTAAACAGCCACAACTGGAAAAACGGCAGTGGCTGGCCTGACTTACATGAACTACTGTAGCTATAAACTGACCCATTCAATCTCATCTAGCTATCTATGTGGAGAGTGTATCAACTATATTACTTGATGACACTAGACTTTCAACTCTCACATTAACATGACAATGCATTTGACAGCTTCAAAAGTGGAAAACCAAAATAATTTTGATTATATTCGTTATTCTTTTCAGATTTTGGCCTTTCACAGTGCTCCTCATTCTGTACTCTAATTAAAAGGTCTAATTTTTGTTCTATTGTAGGATGCATTTGCTAAAATTACTCGCAATGAAGGCATTACAAGACTATGGAGTGGTCTCCCACCCACATTGTAAGTTGCATTTTTCAAGTTCAGATAAATTTTTTCCTTGTAAACTTTCTGACATACCTACTGTACCACACCCCTTAATTTCCTGAGGAGGGTGATTTCTTGCACACATGGAAAATCTGAGACTCAAGGTCTGTTGTGTTCAATGTTTGAAGGAGACTGGTTTAATAGTTTTCAAGTCACTTTTCAATTGATTTCAGTGTGATTAAAAGTTAATCACTTGTCACCCCAAAGTACATGATACCAGGGGGTACCAATTTCTCAATTGGTACAGTTCTGTTATTTACAACAAATCCAAAAATATTATATAGTATGCATGGAATGTGTTCTCATTACACATTTGTACAACCTTGTGCAGTATGCTCACCACAACAGTATGCTGCTACGACACCCAATTAAGGGCATGTTCTGGTGGCTTTTGGCCTCTGTTTTGTAAGAAAAATCAAAATATTCCACACCATGTCCTTCAAACCCTATCACAATACCATTTTCCTAAATCAAGATATCTCACTCCAAAGATTGGTTATTTTTGTTAAAAATACCTGTGCTTTTTAACAGAGCCTCAGAAAGTTATGTAATGTGGGCACATTGCTTCCAATTCCTTTTGTTTTTCTTTATAATTGAAGATTCTGCTTTTCCTTGAAATTTGATACTGTTGCAATGTTTAAATATCTTTTCCTGTAGATCTGTCATTACCTTTCACCATATGTAGAGCACAACCAACAATCTTGCTTTCTTGCCTGCAGTGGTATGATAATTATAAATAAATTGAACATAATGTCAAAGTTATGTGCCAAGATGACATCACAGATTTCCCATGATGCATCAAATCCCAAGGAAAATGTGCATACTTTAAAAAATTGTTTCTTCCCAATGCTCTAAGCCATTGAAATGCAGTTTTTGCATTCTGAAAGAGAAAATTTTTCTGCCTAATTTGAGTTAATGAATTTTGTCTCCAGAATATGCCTTAAAGTAGGATTGTGTCTGGATGAGGATGAGTTGTAAACAAATGAGGGAGGGGCCAAAAGTGAGTTATTTGTGTAAATAAGCTAGTTCAGTAATTCTATTTGGGGCTAGGCGACATGTGCACATCCTTCAAATCATTGGGATAAACAAAAAAAAACTCCTGTTCCTACAACATGTGTTCCAAAATTTGAGTTTTCTTGAAAGTTTGGTGGGATTACTATTTCACAAACCATCCATAATATGAAGAGGGACCTAAGGTGAAAAGGAAAAGAGAAGTAAAATGTTTGAGAAAGTTCTGTTTTATTTTACAGAGTTATGGCAGTACCTGCTACCGTCCTTTACTACACAACATATGATCAGCTGAGAATCTATTTCCAAAGTATTCTTCCTAGTGAAAAGAGACTTTATGCACCAATTTTTGCGGGGGCTATATCTAGAGGTAAGATCGATTTGTGTCATGAATATTCACATGTAATCCTTTTATTACCTTGTGCCTTTGTGCCAACTTTGATGCCCCCCCTCCCCCCAGTCAGATCACCTTATTTCCTAGCCAGTATCCTAGCTCCACCCCAAGTTCTTTACCCAAATTTCTGTCTTTTTCCGTTGTTCTTGTCATGTTGTTTTTGGTTTTCCAAGATCAATTTGTTTCATGGATATTCAGATATGACCTTATGAATATTCAAGTTGGTTTGATTTAATATTCAAAAGTTGTAAAAGTTGGATTTTGTTATTTTTTTTGCAGAAAGCAAGCACATCTTTATCGGTTTTCCAACTTAAATTTTTATTTGGGAAAATTTTTCCACAGTTTTTGCTGTGTCAATTATCAATCCGCTGGAGTTAATAAGAACCAAAATGCAGTCTAAACCGCTGTCGTATTCTGAGCTGGTAGGATGTGTGAAGAGTGCAGTGGAAGTAGATGGGTTACTTTCCCTATGGAGGGGCTTGGGGCCAACGTTACTCCGAGATGTGCCTTTTTCTGGTAAGTGTCTCATTCCAAATCTGGAAAAAATGTGAAAATATGCAGGGATGAAACTATTGTTGCAGGTAGGTAATATGAATGTTAACTTTAGCAGTGGTCAGCAATTATGAGTGCATTATGGTTAAAAAAGGAAAACCCTATTGTTTTGGGGGAGGTCAAAGTTCATGTAGAGATAACTGCTGTCAAGAGGTGAAACGCACCAAGAATCCCCAAGATCACCATCACCAGAGGTCAAATAGCAAAATCTCCTCAAATTTCCAAAATTTTCCTTTTGACAAGGAACAGGGAATAATTTAGTACAGAAATTTTGCATAGCATTTTTGCGATACAAGTTCCATTTTGTGTAGCAATTTTCAAAATTTGCATAGCAATTTTCACTGTCATACTTTTCTTCTGTTATGCAGTACTCTGGTTCATGCCCAGATGCTATTCACCGCTATGATACGGTGTTCAGTTATATGCTGAAACTAAACCTAATTATTGACTTAATGTGACAGCACTGTTCCACGAAAAGTCCTATATATCTGCAATAATTCTTTATGGATCTGCAGAAACAAGGCACAAAATACTGACTTCAATTCCATATCGGAGTGAATCAGCTCCTTGCTTTGCTGTAGGCCTACAGTGTAAGGTCCTCCAGAAAGCCAGTCAAAAACATTCACTCAACAAGCTTGATGCACTGCATGCTAACAAACTGGAACAGGGCCAGAAGACAGTCAGTAACCTTGTTTTTCTTCCACCATGATAATAAGCAGTTTGCAAGCTTCTTAAATCCTGGGACTTTATCTAAATTTCGAGCTTGCAATCCGTTTCTAAGTGTGTTCTCAAACTTCTCATATGTATTACATACAAGGCCTACTATGGGTATTGCTACAGCCTCATTCAGGGTAGTCAGAACGATGACAATTTGAAAGATGTCCAATATATCAAATTTTCACAAATTTCACTAAACAATTATGAGGCACGTGTAAAATACTCTTACTAAGCCCTTCATACTATTTTCGAAAGATCAACCCCTGTAATTTTGCCCTACGATGCTTTTTCTTCCGAGTTGTTTGTGCAAGACCTTGCACTATCCTAACGTGTTTGGATATGGAGATGTGTAGAGCCTAGGCTATCTCGTGTTTTATGTGGAAGAAGTTTGATCCCTATGGGAAGTCGCCGAGCTATCGTAACAGAGTGCCTTATACTTCGTACACAGCTGCATACGTTGAAGTCGCACAATCGACAATGTAACTAGCGGCCAGTAGGTGCACGTAAAAGTTGCATGAATAGGCAGAATTACCTTGCTGTTTTGACTGGCATACTCAAGTGTCTGGGTACTTTTCTTGCTGCTTTTTTGCAGTGTTTCGTTACTTGATGTGTGTGTACTAAATATATATTGAACAGTTGTAGGCCTTCGTGCGCGTGCAGTATTCCCGATTTCATTTCCATTCCTTTTGCTCGGAAATTGTGTCGCAAATTTTGCTACACATATTTTGATTTGTATTGCAAATCTGTCACTTTGCATCGCATTTTGCGATGAGATACCGGATAAATTATTCCCTGAAGGAACCACTAAACCTTTATTCTTTCTGGTTTTCATAAATTTCTAGATGTGGGAAATGAAAAAATATGCAGGGATGATGCTAAAGTTTTCAGCTGTAAGCTGCCAGTCATGATTGCTAACCACTTCTTCAAAAGAAAAATATGCACTACTGGCTACCTTTTATGCACCTGTGTGGCATAAAAGTGCTACTTTACAGCAGATTATAATGCATATTTTTGCACCAAAGAGGCAAGTCAGACAAAGTCCATTGCACCTTATGATATGGTTAGATTAAGAAAGAATAATGTCTCCAAATTTTCATGTAAACTGAGATTTTGGAACACACATTGGAGGTGCAGGATTGGTTTGTTTTTCCCACTGATTAGAGCATCAGACTTACAGTCTGGAGGTCAGGAGTTTGAGTCCTGGCCAGGTCATACCAAAGTCTTTAAGAAACGGAACCTACTGCCGATGGTGCTCAGCATAAAAATAGAGTAGGGAAAACAAGCCAGCAAGCCACAAATGGAAAAAAGGCTGTGGCTTGCTGGACTTGAACCAGTTGGTTGGAAACTGGTCCATAAAACTCCATCTAAATAAACCTAACCCAATGATTTGGAGCATATGTGTGTGCATAGCCACCAAAATGAGTTAATTAACTTGGTTATTTATCTTCTGGTTTTTGAGATTTGAATGGCATGATAGCTGAACAATATGTCAAAATTTAAAACAGTTTATTCAAATTTAACTATCTTCCTTGTAAGACAATTGGCAACCCCAGTATTTATTTATCCCTACAGCATGTCATGTGATGTGTATGTTTTCACGATCATAATGCCTTGTTCATTTCTATCTATTTCCTCCAGCAATTCACTGGTTTTTCTACAGCTACTTCCATTCCAAATTATGCAAATACCTTGAGAATGATGAACCTACATTTTCTGGGGCATTTATTAGTGGAGCTGCTTCAGGCACGGTACGTTGACTTCATTTTGAAAGCAGTAAAATGTTTATGTGCTGTTTGACAAAACTGAAGACAAAGTGTACCGCAATTTAAAATATTCAAAAATATGTATTAAACAGCGTGAAAAGTGAATTCTATAACAGTCCAACTCCCATCTTCATAGGACATTTCGAGCTTAGATCGAAAATCTTTTAAGTTTATTCACTCAAATTAAAATGGTATATTGCTCAATAATTTGTGATGTCATTGTTGTACTGCTCAAATCACAATCTTTGTATATCTTTGTTTTTCTGAATTTACTGGTCCTTATACCAAGGTGTGATAGCACTCTTGTACTCTTATGGAGTGGTGTAATTAATTAAGCCCTCTCTGTGCAATATGCTATGCAAGTAAACAGGACGTGCACAAGGTCATAAAAATATTTTTAATTTTAAAGAGAAACAAAGCAGGTATTTGTACGTTGTACAACAAGGAAGTCACAAACAATTGCACAATGGACTGATGTGTTTTACGTGAATAAATTTCAACATTTTAACACTCAGCTCAAGCTTGTCCTATGAAGATGTTTGCTGTACTGTTAGAATAAATTTTTTGTGCCTTTTAACGTATGTTTTTGGATTTTTGACTTGAGGTACACTTGAAGCTGTAGTCATTTATCACCTAAAACTACAATTTAAGTGGTAGTCTGCAGAAACCCTCAATTGGCCTAACTCTTTGATTGACATAAAAATTAAAAAAGCAGAGCAGCTCATATTATACACCATGCACTGAGAGTGTTCTGATTACAAATAAGGGCCTTTCACACTCACCAGGGTATTGCCGTGAAGCAATTAAAAGGAATGCATCTGGATAGGGATGAGTTTGAGGCAGCTGTTGGAGGCTAGAAGTAAGTAGATTAAGATGGTTGGAACTGTCATGGTGATAAACAACTGCCCTTTAAATATATGGAAACTTCTGCCATTGTGCTTGGTGCTGAGCATAAGCAATGGAATAGGGATAACAAGCCAGTGAGCCACATCTGGAAAAAACTCATCTATTTACAAGTGTTATTTTAGTCAGATCTATTATTTTGCAGTTTGTTACTGTATCGGACCAGTGTTTGGACCAGTATGTAAAGGTATCGAAGGTTTGCTCGTTCCTAAATGAAAAATGCATTTCCTGATGGTTGCATCTTAGACGAAAAGCAGGTGCAATTTGAAAATAGTTTAAGTCAGGACAAGAAAAGACACTCGCAGGTTAAATTAATGTAATTTTAAGATTTTGATCAGATTTTTAATTAAGTATCCCTTGACGGAAGGGGTCCCTTGATGGAATTTGCATTATTTAATCTATAACTGCATTCTGCAGTTTGTAACACCTAGTCTGCAAAATCCAGTCAGTCTGCAGTCTGCAAAATAGTAGATCCGTATTTTAGTGCCATTACAGTGGTATATTATCAGCTTTGTATGACTTTGTAGGAGGTTTTCAGTGGGTTGACTTGAGGGGAGAATTGTTTGTATTCAGACTAATAGGTAGGGGGTGGGACCATAGGCATATGAGGCAGGGGTGCAGGGGGCACTTGCCCTCCCAGTAAGGGCAAAAACAGTTGGTCCATTTTGACAAAATATGAAATGGTGCCATCAGTCGGGCAAAAATTGTTCTTTCCCCCCTACAAAAAATAACCCCCATACTCCTATGTATGGGACAAACCTGAAGCCAGACAAGATAGTACAGGGGAGGAAATAGCTTCAGAAGGCAAAGGTTTTTAGGAAAGCAAGACATATTAAAGGCAAAGTAATTTCTAAACTCTTAGGGTTCGATTATTTTTTAAAGGGGAGGGGACTTGTCATCCCCTCACCCACCCTACCCCCTCCCAACGGCCCCACGACCATGGGCTTTGACATTTGTGTCACTCACAGTGATAGGACTGACTGGTCTTCTGCTTTAAAACATACAAGAAGTCAAACTTGCTCTGGCAGTAGTGTGTTTTTTTTTTCCTGCATTGCTTTTAGATTAGGCCCATCTCCTTGTTTATAAAATGTTTCTCATTTCATGGTTGAAGTTTACATTATCCATTTGATTGTTAGAAATTTCTTAAGCCTTTGTTTTCTTTCATAAACTGAAATTGTGTCTCCTCAAAATTTTCCATTGTTATTTAAATCTGGGAACACCTGTCATCCCTGTGCTTTGGATACTGATGAAGCTCATAAATATGCATGAAGCTCCTTCAAAAGTAATTTCAACACTGTTTATGTTCAGTGATATTATGCACATTTACACTGCACATTTGTTTTCCAGTGATTAAAAAGGTTATCAAACATTGATGCTTTCTGACCTAATTACCCTCATTCTTAATAAAAACACCTGGTTTAACATCTGTTATTTTTAATTTCTCCTTTTGTTTCCCTGATGGCTTTATCTTTTTGTGTTCATAACATTAAAGTTGATCTCTTGTTAAGCTCACTCCCTGGGTGGTGTCCACCTGCGAAGTTTCCATTGTTTATTGCACATCCTTTTGAACACCTGTGTAGGTGAATAGACACACCTGTTAAGAATTACTTATGAATATTCATGCTTTAAAAAAGACACATTGAAGAAAGAAAGGTCAACAAACTTTCCAAATCAAGTGTTTGAGCAGCTATACTATCTATTGTTTTGAGGACTACTTATTTCCCTAGCATAGTAGAAGATTAGTTGACAAAGCTAGAACTTAGGTATTTTTTTTCTTCATATTAATAAAAATGTCAGGTACTTTGAAAGTTGTAAAGGCTATTTATAGGCCTTCATTCCACCCATGGCAATCTTACTTTCCCAAAAGAAAAAAGAAAGGCTGGTCCCGCTATCAGAATAAAGGGGTGGGGGGGAGGTTGGTTGTGGGAGTGGGTGTTGGAAGTGTACTGCAAAAATTGTGACCTTGAGCTACATAAAATTATACACATTTTGAGAATCTTCCCCTTCCAAAATTTGTCACCTAGCAACATTATTTTTCTGGATTGAAGTGCAATCTTACAACTTTTTACCTGACTGCCCCTTTCACATGACTGAGGCTTTTTCCTGCCTCTTTGCTTGCTCAGTAAAATTGCTCACACAATGATTCTTTGCTGATCCAGACAGCCAGCAGTTTGTCCTTCCAAAGAAGCTGGTAGCTACGGCATGATTTTCAAATAACATAAACAGGAAAGATAAACAATCCTCGCATTACTTTGAGTACAGTAGGGGCAATGTATTGTTCGAGAAACCTCTCATTCAGCTCCAGCGGGTGGGGTTTGTAGCACCCTCTACAGAAATTCCGATTCCGCAGAAAAAAATTACAGTGAAACAAACTCTCCCAATAGTGCAACCACTGTCATTCAATGCCTTGCCAAGACAAGACCACTTGACATGGATTTCTACCCATTACCATGTACAGATATATTTGGTTTTGTTTATTTTTAGATTGCATCCATCATGACGCAACCGTTCGATGTCGTCAAAACACAACGACAGATAGAATTAGGAGATAAAGCACTTATGATGGGTAAGAGATTCCACTGCTCCACTATACATGTGATAACTTTTGCATTTTTAAGCTGCACTGTCTATCACACAGTATATTGCATAAAAATTACAACTCCCCCTGTGGGCAGGGGGAGTAGCATATAGCCACAGTATTTCCCACATTTGGTAAGAGGTGATTAGAAGAGAGAACTTGCAATGTATATGAACTTTATTTAAAAAAGAATTTGAACTTAAACCATGTGTGACACTGTTTTTAAAATTTACCACATTATTATATAGTTGGCACTATGGTATATATTGGTGTTGCTGTGTTGTTAGATGTCATCTAACTATAGAATTACGACATAGCCAAGGTGTTGTAATGAGAGGCCTTCTTTTAATGTGTCTGCTAAAGTGTGCTTGGACTTTTTTTTTTTTTGATTCGCATGCCTGTCACCTTATTAGTTGTGACTCTTATTGAGCCTAGTTATCTTGACTGACCTACCAACATAAACATCAGCAGCTATATATAATTCATCATTATCCTATCAATGGGTGTAAAAACAACATTATCATAAACTATTGGTTTCGAAACTGCTGTTTGTGTGGAGAACCGTAGTGGATAGTTGAAAACAAAACAAATTTATGAAAAGATCGCAAGAGCCATTGTTCCTCTCAATAATTCACTAAATAAAACCTATGAACAATATACAGCGTAAAAGCAAAACTCTGTTTTTGTGCAACTTTTGCAGTAACAAACGTAAGTCAAGGATGGGGGTTTCAAGGTAAGGGAAATCATTACTTGACTTGTGTAGTTAGCCATGAGTCAGGGTTTTGTAGTATAGAGTGGTAGGCCACCAAAGTTAACCTCTTTAGTCAGTTCTGCAAAAAATAGCACCTGTGGCTCTTTTTTATAAATTATTTAAGCACCAGTGTCAGTGAGGTTACGATTTCATGTGTGTAGCACATGCCTTCCAAGAAAAGGGGTTGTAATAAATTATATGAAATTGCAGGATATTTACATATGGAGCTGTAAGTAATTTACAAAGTAATTCCTTTCTGCTATACTTTAATTTGTTAATTATATTGTTAATCATTGTTAGGTTTAGGTATTCATTTGTACGGTGTGTACCGCAAGTTAATAAAGAAGTTAATAATATTTAACGTCACACTTACTTGAATGTGTTGTATGGTTTCATCTAGATTAAACGGTTAAAGGCAGGAAATATTGTACACATATTGTATAGAAGTTAGTATAGAAGGGTGTACTGTAAATTGCTGCCTAAGTGGGCAATTTAAAGAGCATTTGGCACCTCAGTATAATTGTTTTGTGCATTTTGTAAAGTGTTAAATGCATCTTTTGGTGGTGTGTTTAAAGCTTGCTGAGGATCTGTTATGTTCAACAATGATAAGGTGTGTTGAGAACATGCCAAATTCTCTTTAAAGTGTTTGTTTAGTAATAATACACTCTAGACTTTATTGGAAGAATTGTATAGTTTTCCCTTGTTTACATTAAAATTTCAAAATTTCTGCACTTTTCTCATCAATCTGAAAGTTAAAAATTGCATGCTGGAATAGTCGATGTTTCCTAGGACAATTATTTGTTATAATTTTTTGGCATCATTGCCCTGTGAAACAAAATTACACTTAAAATGTGTACAGGGTTGAGAGTGGGGTGGGAATTTCCAAGACTCACACCAAATTCTGATACCTAGTGCAAGCTCTCCAGTGCACTCACAAGACTTATAATTATTTATGCAGGAGACAAATCTCTTAGGCATTCTGTTTAAATTTTGTTCACATTTTATTACAATCTGCACTCTCTGTCTCCTATTTTCAGGTATTAAAGGACAACCACAAAGTACTAGAGAGGTTATTCTACACCTCCATGCCACTAGAGGAATTAGTGGACTTTATGCAGGTAGGGAAATTAATTTCTCTCAATATGTGTTGTGAAACTAGTTTCCAATTTGTCAGGAAGCCTCAATCTGTGGGCTTATGTATGTCAATTGATTAGAAAGTGAGCTGGGATCCTCATCCAATGATCCAACTAACTATACATATGTCATCACAACACCCCTAAGTGTCCCAGACATAATTCATGATTTTGATCAAAGGAATAGCTAGTTTCCTTAGTGAACCCAAATTTTCCTTAAGAAATCCCAATTTTCCAGAATTCCTTCGACAACAATCTAAATTTTTCCTAATTTTCCTATGAAATTCAGTTTTTCGATATTTCTCCTACAGGAAGCCAAAAATTTTGCCTCACATTTGATGTAGCATCATGTTATTGCTACTCCATCAGAGACTAGATCATAAATGGGTTGAATGGGAATATAATATAGTCACAGACAGGTCTGTTGTGTGATGTGTATGCACAAAGCACTTTTGGTGTAGTCAGAGTCAAAAATGAATATTCATAAACTGAGAACATGTGATCAGAGGAATAAGACATGTAAAAGCACAGTGGGAGGAGTTTCAAGGCTTAAG
Organism: Holothuria scabra; assembly: GCA_037179385.1. Lineage (NCBI taxonomy): Eukaryota > Metazoa > Echinodermata > Holothuroidea > Aspidochirotida > Holothuriidae > Holothuria > Holothuria scabra. The sequence goes on from CM074187.1 coordinate 31,672,013, forward strand.
TCACGAACAAAATTTGTGTAAGCAATTTGAGGATTTATTGTTATATCGTAGGAGGCAGATGTTAGTAGACCAGTTAAAAAAAGCATTTGTGTACAGTGTATGGTGGGAAGGAAGGGACTGCCTTTACAAGATGAGACTTTTATTACATGTTAAGAGACTTAATTTTGGCAACCAAAATGTTATTCGTTTGACATCAAAAGCAGATCAAAGGTATCTACTTTGAATGGAAAGTTGTGTAAAAAGTTAAGCTCTAAGCTTAATTAAACTTTGATGAAAAATGTTGAATAAAAATATGACTCTTAATTTTTGGAAGAAAGATAATAGTTGCTCTCATTGTTTGTGGCTTTCTGAACCTTTACTGGACTTGATCTGTGGTACAACAGAACTGTGTTTTTTTTCAACACGTCTATTGTGTTTCACATTTTGTGTGGTTGGTTTATATTTTGTAGATGATCCCTATTGTTTTTGGTGGACGTCAAAGGTCATTTGGGGTCACGAGAGGTCAAATATGAGAAATCTGAACCCTGATCATGGTGTAACGTCACTGTTTGGATACAGTGTTGTGGACTCTGTCTAGTGTTTTATCGATTTTCGTGGAGGTCAAAGGTCATTTGGGGGTCACGAGAGGTCAATAGGTAAATTCCTTAGAAATTGCTTGTAAACACGGTATCTCAAGAAGAGTAAGTGTGACTAATCTCATATTTGGTGTGTGCACATATTAAGTAGATGATCCCTATCGATTTTCGTGGAGGTCAAAGGTCATCGGGGGTCACGAGAGGTCAATAGGTAAATTCCTTAGAAATTGCTTGTAAACACGGTATCTCAAGAAGAGTAAGTGTGACAAAACTCATATTTGGTGTGTGCATTGGCCATATTGAGTAGATGATCCCTATTGTTTTTGGTGGAGATCAAAGGTCATTTGGGGTCACAAGAGGTCAAAAGGTCAAAACTTCGTAAACACCATATCTGGAGAACGGTACATGTAACTATGCCCATATCTAGTGTGTGGGTTGGTCATATTGAGTAGATGATCTGTATCGATTTTCGTGGAGGTCAAAGGTCATCTGGGGTCACGAGAGGTCAATAGGTAAATTCCTTGGAAATTGCTTGTAAACACGGTATTTGAATAGTATGAGACTATATAACACATTCGTGTTGGTGTGTTGTTAAATATTACCTAACTAAGTAACCACAAGGGAAGAACAAGGTGCCATGGTTGTCACCACACCTGTCGTGGCTGGTCAGGACTATCCAGCACTGGACATTGCAGACCGGCACAACACCTAATATACAAGGCTTACGACTGGCACCAAAGTGATCTTCTATTGAAAAAATAATGAAATTGACATTGTAGCTGAAAAATTAATGGGTCAAAAATGAGGTGGATTAAATGGAGGAAGGGTGAGGTACAAATATTGCGTCAGAAGTTTAGCCGGCACATTGTGGAGCCCTGTTAATTGAAAAACATTGTTAAGCAATGTCAATGTGAAAAAGGCCTTACATTTCAGCGGCAAGGAATCACTAAGCCTTTTAGCTTTCTGGTTAGAGTTTTTGGTATGACTTGACCTTGGAATCGAGCCCAGGCCTTCCGCGTGGGATGTTGTTACTGTTAGACCAAACATTATTTCCCCTTTAAAAAAGCTGAATCTGAAAGTGAACAGTTAAATTATCTTGCCTTATCTTTTTCTCCTATTCAACAGGTCTCTTGCCAAGGATTGCCAAAGCTGCTCCTGCTTGTGCAATTATGATAAGTACATATGAATATGGAAAGAAATTTTTTAGAAACATGGAGAGATCCACATGATCTGGAATTTACCTTTGCAATCTGAAGGTCTAAGTTTTATGTTTGAGTGCTTTTGAATTCATTTTGAATGACTGAAGAAGGTGCTGGTTACACTTTTTATGACAGAATGTTATATTTACTTGTGTGGGATTTGTCGCCAGGGTCGTCACCACACCTGGGTGTCGGACAGTGCTGCCCAGCTCTAAAATTCTCCACCCCGTTCTCGCCATCAAAAATACAATTCTTAGATTCTTTAGAATTGAGTGGTAATTCCTTGTTTTTTTTGTAAGCACTCACAAATCTGCAACAATTTGTCAAAGAAGAGGGGGACACTCCGTACCCTTTAGACCGCTACCCCCAGGACTGTGATCACAGTTTACTTGGCTCTCAAAATGGTCCGATGACAACCCTGTTTTTCACCACAGCATACAGTGAGTAACAGGAAGTATAGACCTTATGCATTATAATGTCACAGAGCAAAGAGTGCGCCCTCCTTCAGGGGCAAAACAAACCAACACCCACAAATACAGATAGATAATTTGTCAACCAGTTGAATACAGGCATAGTCTGCTACACGTGTTGCGCAAATTCGTGTGCGTGTGACGTTTTCCATTGTCTTATTGCTAAGGATGAAGTCAGTGTTTTGTCAATGCATAATGTCTATTAAAATGTTAAAGGGACATATAGGGTTTTTGTTGATATCTTAACAATGGTGTTATTGGGTACTTCAATATGGCAATGGAAGTTTCACCAAAATGCTCTTTGCTTCTCTTTCAATAATTGTTATTTTAATTAAAATTTTTCTCAAAAAGACTTGTTACATCTTAAGTAAAAATTGAAGCATGATGTTGAAGATTTTCTGATAACACAATAAATACTTCAAAGATGCCTATCATATATTTTCTGGTAACACCCAATCCCCATCGACACTGTACCTGTAAAATTTTAACAACATGAATAGGCCGAGAGCTTGGCTTACTCTTTATGCTGCAACCAAAAGCTTTGGAAATGCCTTTAAATGTGAAGGTCTTTATGGTAACTTACTTAGGTCAAAATTATCTACCACATGTCAATAATTGAAAAGGTCCTGTTTAAGAAATGCAACACCTTGGGTGTTATTAGAGAATGTATGGAAGGTACATGGTAGGTAGGTGTGTTGTTTTGATATGTATTGCTCTCATGGTGTTGATATGCCCACAAATCATGTGACATTTGACATTTTCCTCAACTTTGGGTACATATTAGTTAGACACTCTTTATGCTGTCGTATGAGGTAAGTTTGTTTGTTATCAAAAGTGGCTTGATTTTCTTAAATTGGTCATTTTGCTTTGATTTTATGCATGGTTTTGATATCTATGGTGCTTTAACAAGCAATGATTCACTAGTTTGTCAAAGACAAATGGCTGACATAACTTAAAACAGTTGTAAAAGTCTTTGATATAGTCTGTTCATTGCACAGACTTCCTATACATGGACAGAGCATACTATCCGTAGATTGCTGCTACCATATGTGTGAGTAAAGGCGTAGCAAGATGGCTGTCTGCTATTATTTTGTGTATGAAAGTTTATACTTGCTCAAGTAGGTCAAATCAACAGATTTTGCAAGAAATTTTTAAATATGTTGGAAATAATGCAAGGAAAGGTCAAAATCACTGCACGTATTGGAGGAATATGATATTGTTTTCCATCCAAGTTAAACTTTCGTTTTCTTATCTTACCTTATATATTACAAAGATGTCATCAAATCATACAAGTTAAAGCTTCATGGCAGCCATCTTGTTGTACCTTTTACGTCCCAGTCGATGCCGACAATCTACAGATGGGATATACATTTTTACATGCTCTGTTCGTGTATATAGGAAGTCTGTGGTTCATTGTAAAGATTTATTTAGGAAGAGTTGAGCAGAGCAAAAAGAGAAAAAAAAGAATAAAAAGGAAAAGAAAAAAAGAGAAAAAGTGATGAGGTTGGGGGTAGGGTTTTCAACTAGTAGGTATAATTTTTTAACCCGCTGGTGCTATTGTCTTCCATTGTATGGTATCTAGTGGGAGAGCAACTGTTTCTCAGCGGGTAGGCCTCGATTTGTTTGCCAGGTCAAGTCATTCCAAAGTCTAAAACAATTTAACCTATTTACTGTTGTGCATGATGCTCTGCACAAGGAACACGAGGAAAACAAGAGTATATGGATAACAGTCCTGTGCCCACAACTGTAGGAAAGGTTGCAGGTGCTGCTACATTACACCAATAGATAGAAGTTAAAGGGAAATATTGTGTTAAAAATGCTCCAACATAGCATTAAAAGTAAATAGCTCTAATCATTTTTAAATCATTCCATCTCAACAATAAACCTTCAGCAATAGCTTAATATCCTCAAAATATTATGCACAAGAAGAGCTATGGAAGTTGCATCTTTTGAAATGCTGAAAGTTTGCGTGGACAAAATATTTTTGTGGAACAAACAACTGAATTTCTACCTGAGGGAAACTTCTTCCTTGAAAAGAAGGCTACCATACTGCCTTGTTTGTAATTATTTATCACTCTTTGCTGGTAAATATTGGTTTTAAAGGATGAAAATTTCCTTGTAAAACAAAGGTAGTGTTTCCCTTTAGGGTGTAAAACCCTAACCAAGTAAAAGATCCATGGTTTATCAACAGTTAATTTATTCCTTGTTAATTCTTCTGCAAATTCCGTTTTCATTACCTTTTGTTGGGCTGTTTGTTCTTAAAGTCTGCATGAATATGTAAGTTTCAACTTGAAATCTTGAAGCCATTCAAATCCTATGAAGATGAGATTGCAGGGGATTCTTGTTCTGGCTTGTCAGATGAGGAGGTATCAAATCCTACCAAAGGGAGTGAGTGTTGGGAAATGTCTTAAAAGCAGACATATAGCTGAGAGGAGGTTGGGACTTTCTGCTCCCCCTCTTCTGAAATCTCACACCACAAGTCACTCTTCTCTTATCCACTGGAAAAATTTAAAAATGAAGTGACATACTTCTTCCATGTCTGAATCTTCCCCTTTGCCCAATCCCAAGTAACAGATCAGATACCTAAATGGATTATTCTTGGCTTTGTGCAAGTCTAGAATCCAATAGAGAAGAAGGCAGGATAGCAAAGATTTTACAACTAGATATTTAATAATAAAAACTTCAAAATAGAGCTTCATGTTTACTGTATATGAGTTGTAGGGGCTCAAAGACAGTCGCCTCCCCAGTTACAATGTAACCAGTAGTCTGCATAAATTCTGAATCTGCTCAGGCAGCTCTTTGATTGACTTCAAATTCAAACAATGCAGAGTAGCTCAGATTAAACATCATGCATTAAGAGTGTTTTGATTAAATATTGGACCCTTGTATGCTCAGTATGGTATGCACTGAAGCAATTAACCAGGAATTTGTGTGGATAAGAATGGGTTCAAGAAAGTTCTGATGGGAGATGCTAGCAGTCAAAAGAGTGGGATAAATTGAACTGTCTGGGGTGATCAATAACTCCCTTTAAAAAGTGCAACAGCCCTGGGAAGGTTACATTTTCTCTCTATTTACCTTGAATTCTTTTTAATGTTCTTACCTTGATTTAATAGTTGTAACTTATCACTTTGTTTGCAAAGTGTTGAAAATCAGTCACTGTGTTTCCCTTTTTTCTCTTAGTATTATTTTTTGGAAAATTTTCATGGCTGTTTTGTCAAGATAAAAGACTAGTAACTCATGCATACAGATTGTTGCAGTGAATATTTGACCCCTCTTTTAAGTGGGACAGGCATGTAGCCAGGATTTCATCATGGGAGGGGTTGGAGAGTGTGACATGGAGTACGGTTCTAAGGGGGAAGAATTCCCGGAGAAAAAGTCATTTTTGGTCTCAAAGTGCAAAGTAATAAAATATTTCTGCCTTGAACATAGTATGAATTGTTATAGTGATCCCTCCTTTGCTTTTAATTTTTGCAGTGTATTCTCAAGCCTGGGTCATGTGGGTGGGGGTCAAACCTTTCCCTCAACCACCCCCACCACCCTTTGGCTAAGCACCTGAATAGAACATATTTTACTCCTTATTTCTATCAGTACAATTAATTCTTTGGTAAACCAATTTTTTGATTGGAGGGGATCTGGCCAGACACATTCTTCAGCATTCTCAAGTTTTCTCAGCTTTGTAAATGGATTGAAATGCTTAGGTTTGCCATTTTATGCTTGAATAGCACCAAATAAATGATTGTACCTCGCTCTCCCCCTGATCCCTACCATTTGTAAAATATGGCCTTTATTGCCCTGTTAGGATTCTGTTAACCCTCCTAAATGTTAATATTTGAATGATTTTTTTATTTTAGTTTTTGTATAGTAACTCAAGTTATTGGACATTATATCATAAAAATGACTAAAAAGCTTAAAAAGTGGTAATTGCAAGGTGAGCAAAATGAAATTGATAGTTCTCTGGCATGGCCTGCTATGACCTTTAATTAAGGAATACTTAGTTTGGAGAAAATTTCTGTATTGAAAATTTGTTTGTAGAAAAGCACGGTCCCTTCAGCTAGAAATTCCTTGTATCAGAAATGGGACCTAAACCTTCTTTGTTTAAATTACCAAAGTTTAAAGTCACAATGGGTTGTTCATTTGTCCTCATTTGTGTTTATAATATGAAGTACTGCAACCTTTATGTCTCCATTTGCTATGCATGAAAATGAGAAAAGTGTATTTGTCAATTTTTCGTTTGGAAAGGTGACCGTAAAATCATGAAAGTTTGTTATTAACTTAAAGAGTAGTACTACCAATTACAATACAGTTTGTTAGCCTAGGAATCCGAAACTCCTAGAAACTGATCAAGGATACAGACAGGACCACACCACTTTTGTACAAACATAATACGCAGTTTTGTTGTGAGTTGTCATATTTCTCTCTCTCAAAGCAGACGTAGATAATACAGTTGATCAATGGTAATTGTTTAATGGTAGTTGACCCCCAGCTCGCCAAATTAGAACAAACTACGTTGTAAGCTTTCAGAGTGTTCTTTGGACGGCATTTGTGGAAACTTCGAACTTACCGCTTTGTTACTAGAGATTTGAACAAACAAGTTTCATCTCACAATAATGCGGCCAAAAATTGTTTCATCTACCTCACAGAACCATGTGAAATCATTTTCTGTCTGCGACATTCACTTGAGGTCGTGCACATGACATCGTTCTTTTCTATACTTCGTTTGGTCGTATCCTCAGTGGATGACAGGTTTCTGAATTCAGTCATACATAAAGTACAGAGAATGGCACTTTTGTATAATCAGTCTTCCCCTAGCTGTGTATGTCTTCCCCCATGTTTGTACATGTGTGTGTTGATTGTGCGAGTAAAATGATAAAATGTTTTAATTGTAAGCATATGCGACCAGAGACAAATGTTTCTCTTTTGAAGAAACTTAATTAAAATCTTTCAAATACTTTTTTGAGCTTAAAATATAATTGCCCAGTTTTCACAGTTCATTGGTTAATAAACCAGTTGAACCGTTTATTCTAAGATATATAGTTATGTACATATTTATGCATTGCTCAAGCAGGGTCTTGACTTGTATAGTTGTATATTTACTTGAAAATAAATTTAAAATAAATGCTTGTAAAAATGATGCTACAGTACCTGTGTTGTTTTTATGAGGAGTTGTGCACCCAGTCCTCCTTAGATGGATGGTTTAAAACTGTCAGTGCTGTAATTGAGCAAAGGGGTCCAACAGGTACAATTTCTAAAACTGCAATCACACTTATACGAATCTGGATCAAATTCAAGTAAGATTTTCATTAAAATCTTCTCCATCGCTGGTCCGAGAAAACATAAATTTGCCAACCAGTGTAAATATGTATGATTTGCATCGGATGTCTCTGAAAATGAAATGGTAACTGAAGTTTTCTTGTCGTCACACTGGAAGACAGTTTTAATCGGACACTCGTAGTCCGATAAAAGCTGTCGTCGATGTGACGTTATTTTCGTACAAATCATATATTTACACGTGTCGATAATTTTGGCTTCTTTCTAACCAGTTTTGAAAAAAGAATTTATTTAAAGCTCATCAACGTTCCGGATTCATCGTAGTGCGACCACGATTTAACTACATGTTATGAGGATTGGCTAGATTTTGTTTCTTGCCGTCACACTGACAGACAGTTTTTGTAGAAAACCGCAGTCCGATAAGAATTGTTTGTCGATGTAACGTCACGAAATAATGTGTATAAATTTATTTTTGTATAACATCAAAGAGGAATGTTTCAGAACGTTTCATAACTGATAGTTCAATTTTGTACCTAGCTACCCCTTGTATTTATGACTGAGCAAACGTTTCAGGGTTGAAATGTACGAATCCAGCACTTGTGGTTTAGAAATGCCTTGCGCTCGTTAGCATACATAACCCTTTGGACACCTAATAGACCCTTTTCCAAATAGCAATTACAATGGATTGTGGGATAGAGTTTTGGTGTGTGTCATTTTTTGACACAGTAAAATGGCACTCACCAAAACTCCATCCCACAATTCATTGTAATTGCTACTGTGTAAACAGGTCTATGTCTTTTAACTTTCACAACTGATTTCTAAATTGACAGAGAGGGAATAGGGCTCTCATCGAGGTTGAGCGATCATGGTCAGATGTTGGGTACATTATAGATGGTGTTACGGCTCCGCTAGCTATCTAGGTGGGGTGGGATTGAAATGTAAGAGGAAGCTTATAATTTTCTTCACTTGCAATGCTTTCAAGGTCTACAATTTAAAATTGTATACTACGTTTAAGGAATTACAAGTACACCAGAAGGAAAGCTGTTGCCAGAACAGCCCTACTATGGCGATGAGAGTGTCCCCTCACCTCCTACTGGGCATGTGATGCACCTCCCACGGATACTAGGAAGGTGTTGTGTGTGTTTGTAATGGTTTTTTGTGCGCGGGATACACGAAGCAAATGGTTGAACATTTGTTTTTAAAATTCTGAAAATTGTAATGGGTGTCGGAAATTGAAACGTCACGGGTTGAAGGATCCTGTCGAAGTTCTACATTTTTGCAATGTGTGAAAACCTTAGATTACTAGGTTTTCAGTGGCAGAGCTTAATAATTACTCGATCGAAACTTGAATTCAACCGGCGCTAATACATTCGCTTCTTTTCTTATCTACAGATGGCTTCGTTTTGTAGGCCCTACTGGCTTGCAAAGACAACCCGTCTGGTCTATGTTTTGTGGTGTGTAAGCAGATATGTGTTTCAGTATGAGTGTATGCAGTTTTTGTTTTTTTTTTTTTGGGGGGGGGGGGTGGGGGGGGGATAGGGTGGGGTGGGGTGTCCACTTTCATGTGGGTGGATTGAAGTTCTAGACGATGCTAGGTTTCGGCTGTTGGGAAATCTTTGTCCCCCAATCTACAAACCAGATCTATGCCCCTGTGGAGAAAGTGAAGAAATCGTACATGTAATATAGTATCCTTAAATTTTTTTCCTTTTCACAACACGCTAGCGGAGATTTTGATTACAACGGTGTGTAAGGGGCAGGCGCCGGCCCTCCCCAATGGCCGGAGGACTTTTCCATTACCCAAGCTTGAAAAAAAAAAGTATTGGCAAAATGGCAAACATGAACAGTATGAATTTTGGAACTTTTCCGCCATAAATATTGCACCATCTGGAGACCTTAAGCTGTTTTTGTTCCGAAGAGGAGGGATTACCTTCGAACTCCCCACTCCAGAGCCCCTCCCATAACACAATGGGTATGTGTATGACAATTGGTTTTTCTTTCAAAGGATAAATTCATAATTATTTTTGGTAACCGACTTTCGCCTTTTATAATTTGAGTGTATAAGTAGGTCATGGGACCCAACCACTTATGATTAAAATACATACATGGCTGTGATTATTCAATTAAGAAGAACAAAGATGAAACAATTCGATTTAAAGTATAGAAATGTATTCATTTCATATATATTCCAATTAATGCTGACATATATTCAGTTTAATGCGGGTGAAATCAAGTGACGTAACCAGACCTGACTATCCGGGGGCAATAGAATAGAGGTTTCCCAATTTTGTGCTAGTTGAGCTGTGTTAGTTTTTGGGTGTCTTAAGGCCTTAAAGGGCCAAACCTCTCACCCCAAACTGCAATTTTGGTACCCGGGTACCGAAATTCTCAATTGGCTCAGCTCTTTGATTGAAAGCTTATTCAAACAATGCAGAGTGCCAAAGCTTAAATTACACAGCATGAATGGTACTGAGAGTGTTTTGATTATATAAATTGAGTTTTTCTATACCCACCCTGAAGCAATAAACTGAGATTGTCCCTGGACGAGGATGAATTTCAGACAATTGTAGGAGGGACTTCAGTAAGAAGGTTAGGAAAATTGGTACTGTTTGGGGTGAGAGAACTGGGCCTTTAAGGGAAGTGTTGGGGGGGGGGGGCAATTTTGGACCATGGTAATTTTTTTTTTTTTTTTGCCTTTTCTACGAGCAAGAACAACTTTTTTAAAATCAATTTGTTTTATTCTTAAGTGTGAACACCACTGTTTAAAGTACGTACCGAAAACTTGGGTCCTTTTGCACACTTGTAAATATGGAGCTTGTAGTGCAGAAAATAGATTAGATTCAGGGTTTCCTGTATGGAAATTTGCATATTATGGGGACTATCGAAGAATCTGCGTTTCCTCTTAGCATATATCGACCATAGCATGTCGACTGAAGATCGTGTTATCTAAGGAGTGCCGATTGAGGCTTCTTGGCGACATTCAAAAAAACTCTCGAAACCTTGTTGCTTTTTTAGACAAAAATGAAAGCCTGTATTGAAGAAAATTATCCACTGACTGCTTTATGAGCGATCACTTACTGCTTTAAGGGTTGCAATTTGAGGCGCGCGAAGCGCGCGGAAAATTTTGCCCTTTTAAAACTAATGATTTCAAATATGGAACTTTTATTAGGAAGAATTCGGAATTTTATAAGGGAAAACTTGGGAAAACTGCCCCGTATTTGACTGGTGTCTCAAATGGCTAATTTTCGAGTTTTTCACATTTTCGAGCAAGGGTCCAATCGCCCCTGCCTCCTGTAGCTAGGCCACTGCTCTGCAACATTGAACATTGATAAAATTTTGACACTTCAATAACTAAAGAATCCATTTACAAAGACTACACAACTGACAAGGTTGAAAGGTATCCGCTGATGGGTGTGTATGAGAACATATGAGCACGGTAGGCCAATGCTTCCCCTGCCTAGAATATGTCTTCAGTTGGCACGGAGCGTACAGAAAATAGTGAAAAATCACGTCCCATCAGACAGCCGAAATGGCATGTCCCGGGCTCAGACAGCCGGAAATGGCATGTCTCGGGCTTGTAAGTAGTAGCTATGTTTTCCGATTTTCCTTGCAAATGCGAACACCACTATATTAGTGATGTATTGCGGCGCGGGAAGCGCGCCGAAAGTTCTGCCCTTTTGGAACAATTATTTGTTGATATGGACCTTATATTGCAGAGAGCTTTGGATTCTGGGTTTCCTGTGAGGAAGTTAAAAGACTTGCACGCACGGGGGGGGGTTATCGAAGAATCTGCACCTATTTCAAATGTTAGTGGCAAATTTGAAAATGATTGCTTTTCTAAGGTCCTCCCGACTGTTTGGCAAAGAGGAAAGTCTTTCCTCTGATAAAGTGGACCTCAGATATCATTTTGTTAACTTTAGGCGACTAAATGAATGTTCATATATTTTTTTTAACTGAATGTTCATATATTGACCACAACAGTGTTACATGAAGGCAGATCAATCTTGCTTTTGTTGTTATAGTTGGCCCACTTTCTTTCTTTTCTCATTTTTCTCTTTTTCCTTTCCCCTTCTTTTCTGTTTTCCTTTTTCTGTTTTGGTTTTCTCTTCTTCCCTCTCTTCCCTTGTTTCCTTTCTTTCCTTCCCCTTCCTCCCCTTCCCTTTTTCTTCCTTTCCCGTTTGTTTTTGTCCGGGGACAGTTTGCCCCCCCCCCTGCCCCTCCGCTGGTTACGCCACTGGTAAAATCAGTATGCAGGAATATTCCTTACTTCATTGCTTGTTATGATGGTCATCAAACTCAACGGTAGTAGGTTCGATTTTCAAAGTATTTGTTATGCTCTCTAACCAATTGCCCATGCATGCAGCTCGGTTCTCCAGTTGTGAGCCTCTAGACAGTTTTCTCTGTACGTACCACCGTTCCTTCCAAAAAGGTTATACATTGGGTAAATACACTCAGTATGGAAAAAATTGCTCATTGGAAAAATCACTTTTGTGGAACTTTACACACATCAAATGTCGGAAAAAATTAAAACTTTTTTTTTCATTTTTCCCACAAACATCAGTGCATCAAATTGACAAACCGTTGCGTCAAAATCGCGTAATAACAGCTGAAACAGTAAACACTGCAGTACGTAGTCTGATGATTACAGGGTCGAGTACCAATTATTTCAATTATCTTAATTGCACGCATGTTACTGGTAGGCACGAGAATAGTCACAATTACATATTCAGAAATGTGAAATGAAGATGGTTTTGTGGTGGTTTTTCACCGACTAAAGATAGGAAATTAAATCCCTTATGTCGCTTCACGCAACAATCTGAATTAATCTGGGACGACCTGAGGCCCCTTCCAACATTAAATTTAAACGTCAGGTAGGCCCTATTTGAGGAGGAATTCAGCTGATTTCATTACATGCATGAATAAGGAAAAGTCCTGCCCTCATGATGCGTACGTTTGGTTGGCTATCTCAGGTTAAATCAGTGACCTATATTTAAGTTGGCTCAAGCGGTCAAGGTGAAACAGGAGTTTGCAGGTTGAAGGGAGTGAAAGTAATTTGTATTTTGGGAGTTGTGAGTGATTTTGTGATGTGTGATCCACACCTTGGGTCAGACCTTGTCCCGGTGACATATGCACTTTTTATTTCATTTTCAGCGTACAGAAAATAGTGAAAAATCACGTCCCATCAGACAGCCGAAAATGGCATGTCCCGGGCTCAGACAGCCGGAAATGGCATGTCTCGGGCTTGTAAGTAGTAGCTATGTTTTCTGATTTTTCTTGCAAATGCGAACACCACTATATTAGTGATGTATTGCGGCGCGGGAAGCGCGCCGAAATTTCTGCCCTTTTGGAACAATTATTTGTTGATATGGACCTTATATTGCAGAGAGCTTTGGATTCTGGGTTTCCTGTGAGGAAGTTAAAAGACTTGCACGCACGGGGGGGGGGGGGGGTTATCGAAGAATCTGCACCTATTTCAAATGTTAGTGGCAAATTTGAAAATGATTGCTTTTCTAAGGTCCTCCCGACTGTTTGGCAAAGAGAAAAGTCTTTCCTCTGATAAAGTGGACCTCAGATATCATTTTGTTAACTTTAGGCGACTAAATGAATGTTCATATATTTTTTTTAACTGAATGTTCATATATTGACCAAAACAGTGTTACATGAAGGCAGATCAATCTTGCTTTTGATGTTATAGTTGGCCCACTTTCTTTCTTTTCTCATTTTTCTCTTTTTTCCTTTCCCCTTCTTTTCTGTTTTCCTTTTTCTGTTTTGGTTTTTCTCTTCTTCCCTCTCTTCCCTTGTTTCCTTTCTTTCCTTCCCCCTTCCTCCCCTTCCCTTTTTTCTTCCTTTCCCGTTTGTTTTTGTCCGGGGACAGTTTGCCCCCCCCCCCCTGCCCCTCCGCTGGTTACGCCACTGGTAAAATCAGTATGCAGGAATATTCCTTACTTCATTGCTTGTTATGATGGTCATCAAACTCAACGGTAGTAGGTTCGATTTTCAAAGTATTTGTTATGCTCTCTAACCAATTGCCCATGCATGCAGCTCGGTTCTCCAGTTGTGAGCCTCTAGACAGTTTTCTCTGTACGTACCACCGTTCCTTCCAAAAAGGTTATACATTGGGTAAATACACTCAGTATGGAAAAAATTGCTCATTGGAAAAATCACTTTTGTGGAACTTTACACACATCAAATGTCGGAAAAAATTAAAACTTTTTTTCATTTTTCCCACAAACATCAGTGCATCAAATTGACAAACCGTTGCGTCAAAATCGCGTAATAACAGCTGAAACAGTAAACACTGCAGTACGTAGTCTGATGATTACAGGGTCGAGTACCAATTATTTCAATTATCTTAATTGCACGCATGTTACTGGTAGGCACGAGAATAGTCACAATTACATATTCAGAAATGTGAAATGAAGATGGTTTTGTGGTGGTTTTTCACCGACTAAAGATAGGAAATTAAATCCCTTATGTCGCTTCACGCAACAATCTGAATTAATCTGGGACGACCTGAGGCCCCTTCCAACATTAAATTTAAACGTCAGGTAGGCCCTATTTGAGGAGGAATTCAGCTGATTTCATTACATGCATGAATAAGGAAAAGTCCTGCCCTCATGATGCGTACGTTTGGTTGGCTATCTCAGGTTAAATCAGTGACCTATATTTAAGTTGGCTCAAGCGGTCAAGGTGAAACAGGAGTTTGCAGGTTGAAGGGAGTGAAAGTAATTTGTATTTTGGGAGTTGTGAGTGATTTTGTGATGTGTGATCCACACCTTGGGTCAGACCTTGTCCCGGTGACATATGCACTTTTTATTTCATTTTCATTTTGTTTTATTTATTTTTTTTCTTTTGTTTTGGCACATAAAAAGTTACGTAACATTAAGGGATAGCTAACAGGCCAGTCAAGCATGTGTTTCATTATATTTCACGCAGTGTGAACACATTGAAAGTATAGCTTCAACACCCTGGCTCATTGAAGTGCAGTGGCATAGCTATGGAGGGGGAACTTGGGGGCTCCAGCCCCACCCCCCCCCTCCCCACCTGAATCACCCAGCTCGACCTGGACAATAATAAGATTCTTGCTTCATGCCGATGATAATATTCAATCCGGGCTACCCGTCTTCCATGACATAGAAGCACTTGCATTAGATCCATTCTGAATGTCGGAATACATTCAGGTAGACCGTGACAAGCTTCATATCGTCGGAATCTCTTGACTTTTTACTCGTCGGGTTTCTGGATGGATAATTTTCTAGCAGATTTGAAGTGGCTGAAATTGGCTCACTTGATGTGGATTGCAGTCGTTCAAAAGCGTGTTCCTAGCTCCTGTGGGGATTTTTTTTTTCATTTCATGGGAATGGACAAATTTGTTCCAAAATCATACTTGGTGTGGTGGGTAGAATATTTGAGTCAAATATGGTAGGAATATAAATATATAGGAATATGGGTATAAATTTGGTAAACTGAAAGGAATTTGCACTTTGCACCACAATTGCTGCCATGAGTCACTGGCCAACAACCAAACACAAGTTGGGTCAATGGAGTCTCAAGGGTCGCAACCTTACCACTATTACCTCACAGGACCTCACTGAGCTCTTGGCTGTAGTGGACTTACCCAGTGGCGTACGAGACGACGACAGGGGCAGACTGCCCAGCAAAATGAAAATTAGGCAGGACTTTGTTAAAAAATCGAACAGCCCTTTAATTCTGAAAAATGGCATGGTTTTTCAGAAAAATGTCTGAAAGTGGGAGAAATCTTTAAAATTATATTCCTGAAAAAACGAAAGAAATGTCATTAAAAGTCTTGTGCTCCTCTTGACAATTCTTTATGTAGACCACTCTTCAGATCTATTCATCAAGGGATTAAGTTCAGCTATACATACGCATCCAACCACTTGACCCCAGTGTGGGAATTAAGAATACAAACATCAAAAATAGATGGAATGTCGGGGTGATTATAGTTGGCTTTGGTTATTTATTGTACCGAGTATATCAATCGAAATCGGAAAATTTTGCCACTTTTAGCAATCTGAACCTTTTATTGGAAAAAATTGCAATTTTATGACAGATTTGAGGTTTTATGGAAGAATCTAATCTTCTTAAAAGAAAAATCATGTGGGGGTGATCGGTAATTTTGTTGGGATTACCGAATATCATCTGCACTGGCAGATTAAGGCCCTCGGACCATATTGGTAAATTTCCTGCTGAAAAAGTTTGGCTTCCAATATATTTGAAATTTTATACTTAACATATTGACATAGACATACGGGGGTGTTTCACTTCGGGAGGGGCAGAACTTTTTTTTGTCCAAAAATGTAATCCTGCCCGAAAGACTATCTAAGTGGAGAGTACAGAATTTGTGACGGAAAGGAATTGAAAACATTCTAGTGTTTTGACTCTATTAAGAATCTTCGTTGTATTCAATTACAAGGTCCTCTAATTAAGAAGAGATTTCTTACGTGACTGCCTAACTCCAGACTATAAAGGATTTTACTTCCAACGCATTTGAAAATGTCACGTTACCAGGTGGCTTCAAATGAACTTTTAGTCGGGCTTATTGGGAGACATTCTCACACCATACTGTTTATCATTATGTGTAGCTGAAAACGGCCTGACCGATTTCCATTACCGTTACTAGAATTCGGCTGTCGGGGAAGGCCAGAGCTAAGGAGGAGTGATTGAAAATCGATTCTGATATGTTTTAAAATAGATTTCAAAACAAAAATATGTTCAAGATCACCCATCCAGTAACTTCAGTCCTTGTAGGTTTTTTTATGTTTTAATTTTTATTATTATTTTTAGGGCTCCCAGAGGAAACCACTGACCTTTCCCACCGGGGGGGGGGGGGGGTTGGGTGGCCCCTCGCCCCTATGTGAGCCTACGAGTCGGTCTATGCCCGACCGGTACATGGAGTCACGAGGCCCGGGTTGGGCTTAGCAAAACAAGTAAAGGGGCGAGTGGGAGGGCATTTCATAGGTAGGTCTAGAATACGAAACATTAAATAGAGGAATGGTGTTAAGAAAGGGTTTATCTATGTAAATTCGCATATTCCATGTCATTTGAGACAAACTTTGCAGCAACAGTTTTTTTTGTTATTTTGAAAAAAAAAGCTGTATGATTAGAAAAGCTTCATGACATATCACTCACCAATTACGTCAACTAGCCTACTAATTATAACAAAGAAGTGAGTCGGCTTCAATAAATAAAATATTGGGGGACATTTGACATTGAAAAAATATTGGGGACATGTTTCCCGTTCCCCATGATCGCCGCAAATGCTTCTGTCCCTTCACTGACTAGCTGAACTCGTATAATAACTGTTAAAGCCACGACTACACTAAAACAAATTCAAATTGGATTCTAATCCGATTCAGTTTTTGTGTTTGGTCTTCCCCATCTCTGGTCAGAAAGAGCAAAATAAAAATGCCAACCTGTGTGAACATATAAATAGTACCACAGGACTATGAAAATTGAATTTATGTTAATTATTTTGCGACGTAACATTGACGAACAGATTTTATCTTTGCGCTACCCGATATAAAATGTTAGTTGGTATGACGTTTCGAAAAAATCAATCGACACTTTTATTTTCATATATATACATCAGATGCAAACCATACATTTACACTCGTTGATAAATTTTTTGACTCTATGCTTCCAGAGACTGGGAAGTTTTCAACAGCAACCCGCAAAAATTGGATGGAATTCGTTTTGGTGTGATTGTTGAGAGTACGTACTTCAAAGAGGAGTACATATTCGACACCCGCTATTACTGTATTTAGACAATATGATTTTTCACACTTAGTTCCACACAACCTCTTTGTGCAAACAAGTCTAAAATATATATCAGCATTTCCCTCAAATTTTTATCTTCACGTTAATCTCATTTTTGTTGTTATGACGGTTATCGTAATATATCGATAAACAATCCATAGGTTATATAGAAACCTACCATAAACATAACCTATGCGAGATGAGATGAAAGGACCGGGCACTGCAGTGAACTATATCGCATACACAGCCTTGTGTAACAGTTTTCCCTTCTCAAAAAGTATAAATCGATATCCAAAGTTGAGTTGATGTCAACGTCACATGAGGTCTACTGTACACTACAACGGTATGAATTTGAAAGAAACCTGTAACTCACTCGTCGCCTACAAAAATAGATATATCTTAAGTCAAATGGGATGCAACGACAGGTATCGATATTTTTCATCCATTTTTTCTCGGTGTATTTTTGAATTTTTCCTGGGAGGCTCAATGAAGACTTATGGTCTCCTTACCAATTATGTGACGGGAAAGCTCAAAATATCTCACTCGTTGCTTGGACCCGTTCTCTGTCTTCAGCAAAGCGTTGGCTACATAGCTGGTGAGCTCTCAAATATCATTTCATGTAGATATTTTCACATTCTAGATTCATTTCTTTTGCATTTTAGATTATGGAACTCGTACGAAGTAGGCATTAGGCTAGGATCTTCTGCAATATTTTATTCTATACTCTTTAAAAATGCCTGGTGAATTTTCACCAAATTCTGTGTAAGTAGCACCCACACATTCCTGGTCATATTAGCCAGGAATTCTTATTAGAATTAATAATGAAAATTATTAACAACTAGAAGAGTAGCCAGTATTTGGTCGAAGTCACTAGTTTATTGGTTAAAGTGACCACTGGTCTTAAAAATAACGATAGGATTATGTAGGTGCTATATATCAATACAAACCTAGTGCAATTTTACCAGAAATCTTGAGTCTACATGTACAAGGCCCAGGAATTCAGGAAGTATTTTTTGGATTTGTGGTAGGATTTTTAGAGATTTATTTTCAACGGTTTGAGTCAGCCTCCCCCGTAAAGCTGCAAAAGAGTGGAATGGTCTGCCAGAGAAGGTAGTAAAAAGAGCTGTGTCAATTGGGGAATTTTTGAGAACTAAATTGTTTGTGGTGAGAGGGTTGGACCCTTTAAGTCAACACTGCTTATTTCTCCTAATCGCATAAAATGTATAATGACCTACTCGCTTACAAGTCCTTCACACACAGTACAGATGGATCGCTTCTGGGTCTTTTGGCTAAAATCATGTGTAGTAACTTTTCTTTTCATCCAGTCTAGAACGGAGTCATACACAATGGACCAATCAGGGAGCTGGGCCAATGATGTAAATGGTCTGAGGGCTGTGAGGTTGGTAACGTGTTGTCCTTCAGTTGTCGCAACAGCTTCTTCGGGAAGCAGTTCAGTTTGGTTTCGCCTAAAGACCCTTTGCCAGAGAGTCGGGAGAACTTTTATGTAGGCCTACAGGTGCAACGGACTTTTATGTAGCCCACAGTAGTCTAGTTACATGTAACATTCGATGCGTAACGTAAAACCTAAGTTAAAAGTTGGCTCGGACCATTAATCAGTCACATAGATATTTGGAGACTCTAGGCAGAGCCCGTATCTTTTGAGATGCTCCTACAGTCATGTTAAAGGTAGGCCTCATGTTACAGCAACCGATCGACGTAATATAGTAAGCTACTAATCGTGTGGAAACTTATTGCATCGTATGAGTACCTTCACGTGACGCCGATGGCTCCACTCCCCCCTCTCCACACCGACTGCATGGTCAAGTGGATAGAACATCAGACTTGCACAAGAAAGATGGAGAGTTCGAGTCATGGCCGGGTCATACCGAAGACTTTAAAAACGGAACCTACCGCCATTGAGCTTGGTGCTCAGCGTAAACAATGGGGTAGGGAAAATAAGCCAGTGAGCCACAACTAAAAAAAGACTGTGACCTGCTCGACTTGAACCAATTGGTTGGAAACTGGACCGAAAAAAGTCCATCTAACCTTAGCCCCCCCCCCCCCCCCCGCTGGCGCTCTCTTATTTGTCAGGCGATCACCCGTGAGTCCAGCTCTTGAACGGGTTCAAAGACGACAACAAAGTGGACCCTATTGCCATGGACCTTATCCGGGGATGTCAAGTCTTGCTGGATCAGGTAGGCTGTAAAATCCAGACTTAAACCTATTTCCTGTGAGAGACTTGAGACTTGCTCACAGAGACTTGAGATTTGACGGGTAGATGTGTTTAACAAGGTATTTCTTTTCAACTGATTGGCTGTTGCCGTTGTTATGGAATAGGTCGATTAATCGATAAAGTGTAAAGCTACCGGCTTGACTAACCAAATTATGATTTCGATTTTGATTTAGCCCCACCCCCACCCCAACAAATTATGTATGAGCTGAGAAATTGTACTTAATCTAGAATCACGTGTGAATAAGAAGTCTACGTAGCGCCTCTGCGGCTGCAGCCCCGTTAGGCTGCCGCCCCTCAGTTCAATTGGTTTTTCGTAGCGATGAGCTGAACGTAAAGACTTCGTCCGCTCCTCGGGCTAGTGGGTAAACGTCTTTGTAGTGTCATAGCCATAAATCAAGGACTCCACCAGAAACTCAAAAAAGAAGATTGAAAAAGAAAAGAAGAGAAAAAAAAAAGAAAAGCGGGATCTATTACCGCCAAACCCCAAATTCAAATTGATGTTGCACTTGGCCAAAGCTACAAGAGGGCTCAGGGGACACAACAGTGTTGCAAAGTCATATAAGGTACAATTTGAAGGGTTTAAAAGGTATTTACTTATTCATGTAAATTCGAACATTGATGCAAAGGTTTTCTTTCAGGATAGTATCGTTTCTTCATTTTTAAGAAAATGAAAAAATTAGGGGTTATCGTAGTTACCCCCCCCCCCTTCTTCTAGGCAGGGGAACAAATACCCTTAACTCCCCTTTACGGAAACCCACGGTAAAGAGAGTCGGTTACACTGACCGATGATATTTCCATGGGGAGTTAATGGAAGAATAAGAGATAAGGTCGATAAAGAAGAAGACTGGTTAAGATATCGATGGGAATACTGAAACAAGAAATGCAAGGTAAGGAAGACGGGAGTGTCGGAGTAATAGACCAAAATCTGTCCTGCTTTTTCGTGTTACTTCGTGACGCACTTCGGAGGGTCTGATTGAAAAAAATACGAATCGATGGGAAAAGATGAAATAATAACCCATGCAATTACCACAAGCGATCCGTTTGGCCTATGGAGCAAGAAAAAATAAGTAAAAATATCCCTTTAAATTCAAAATCTGGCGAAGGTGAAATAGACACACAACTTCCACGTTTTAAGTAAACTTTTCCTCGAAGAGTACTAAAACTACAGCTGCAGCCTCTAATCATGTTCCAAAGGCACTTTCATTAACTGAAGTGGGCTTTAATGTTAAATATAGGAAAAATTCAACAAATTTTAGTGCTATTTTTGGTACGTGGGATTGAAAACGGTAAAAAGATGTGGAAAGAAAAAGGACACTTTTTCGCGAACGAGGAGCTGTTTATGTCCCTGCTACGTCGGTTTCGCGCGTAACGTTAACTGCGAATGAGTAACTCGAGCTGGATACCGATCCAAATTGTGTAATCTGCGTCACTCCGATCTCTGAAAAACGAATAATACCCTTCAACCCATCTAGTATCATTTTTGTATCGAGGAACGATTAAATCTGGAAGGTTAACAATACGAATACGGGCGAGAATGTCACCAAGCTGTATTTCGTGTAATAGGTTCTAATAGGCACTGGCATCTGGGGTGTGTTGGTTCTCAAGTTATTAGGGAATAGTTGTAGTTTTAATTCGACTTAGCAGTAACTTACATGCTATCTAAAAATCCTAAACCGCTAAAAACTTACTTAAAATTTTGTGGTCGAACTGTTATTAGCGGCTAAGAACGGTTTCCCTTCCGAAAATTATCGGAATTCGTGTACTAAATTTTCTGGTCCCAATATGAGCCACCGAGCTCAGTACTAGTGCCAAATTGAATACGGTACACTGACCACATTTTGCAAAAAACGATCAGCCCTTTCCCGATGAAATGCTTGTTGCGACACTCGACGAAGTAGCCATGTATTAAAATTTTGATCTTTCTGGCAGAAAATCTCATCAGAAATTCCTGCCCCTGGAGACTTGGTGTCATGACATGGCCGATAGCTTTAGACAGGGGCTGGTTTTTCACAGAAAATCGCAAGCAGACCTTGGTGTCTTTCATGCTTTTAGGCGTCGACCTTTCAGGAGTGGGGATAGGGGGATTGCACTCCTCCCAGAGCAGGGGAAGTGCTTATTTCAGGGCACTGACATTTACATGTATTTTAGGGCAAGGGGTAGCCTGTAGTAGCTAGTCACTTCGGCCTGCAGCGGACCGTGTTGACATGCGGCCGGGAAAAATAGGACTTGAAAAATATTCAGTTCACGGCGAATAGGATCCGCCTCTTCCCGTACGCCTTTGTGTATTTTTTGAAATGACGGTACCTGATATGTTTTTTTTTTAAATTTATCAACTTGAAAAAAATTTACATTCTATTTCCGCTTTTAAATCGTAGTTTCAGTTGAACATAACTTTACTAAAGTTGGACCGACTTCCAAGTTGGTTCAAGATCATTTGGTATCTAGGCCTAATTATGACTGAATTCGATTCCGTCAATATTCAGATACAAATCAATTCTTGAAACTCGTTTGAACTTGGTGCGGGTGCGGCAAAGGTATACGGTAGGTCACTGCAAGCACTACTCTGGATTCATGTCCCGCATGTGGTGTGTATGAGAACATTTGACTACGGTAGGCCAAAGCTTCCCTGCCTGGAATATGAAGTCTTTCTCGAAAGACTAATTTGTGCGGAGCGTATACAAAATTTTGAAAAATCGCGACCCCACAGACCCCAATGACGTTTCAAAAGTTTCCCAAATTTGTTGTCCTTTTAGACAAAATATTTCAAAATCAAGAACTTTAATTGTAGGAAAATTGGAATTTTATGAAAGACAGGTCACAAAAATAGCAACATAGCTGCCGGTGTCTCTTAATGATGTGGTGACACACAAATGGTAAATATCCGATTTTGACTACGTCCAGAGCTCAGAAAAGTTTACCAAACTGATCTATTAGTGAGAACTGGTGCATTTTATGTTGCATAATGCGGCGAGCAAAGCGCTCCGGAAATTTCGCTGTTTTTTGAGATTTGGAAAATTAAAGAAGGAGTTTCTGACACGGGAAGTGGGGGAGCGGAACTGCTTCCGCCCCTCATTTTTCACTGGGGGGTTTCTCCCCAGCCCCCCGCTTCCATATGCTTAAAAAAGTTTTTTTCTTTTTACTTTTCGAAAGGTAGGCCTACCATTTCAAAACAATTGTGCTCAAAGGGTTCCAAATGGAATGTTCACCTATAAAATACATGCAAAATACCAAGCATATGAATAAGTGGCAGGTTCGAACCACTGGTTGTTGTGATTATATCTCTAAGTTCTGCTTTGCCGTAAGGCCTGTCCATTAAGGCCTATCCTCTCAAGTTAGTTAGATGGACGGAGTTTTACGTGGCGGCCCATATGGCCAGTTTCTATAACCAATTGATTTATGTCGAGCCGCCACGGATCATCTAGCTTTTCCAC
Source organism: Holothuria scabra (assembly GCA_037179385.1). Classification (NCBI taxonomy): domain Eukaryota; kingdom Metazoa; phylum Echinodermata; class Holothuroidea; order Aspidochirotida; family Holothuriidae; genus Holothuria; species Holothuria scabra. Next base: position 31,694,963 of record CM074187.1, read on the forward strand.
TTGTGACTATCTGGCTTGTTTTTCCTACTCAATTGCTTTATACTGAGCACCAAGCACAAAGGTGTTTTTACAGTCTTCAGTATGACCCGGCCAATACTCGAACTCCCGTCGACCTCCCAACTGCAAGCTAGTCCAGGCACGGATCCGCACATTCAAAAAATGGGGAGGGGGGTTGACCTAAGGGAAAAAAGGGGTGAGAGGGCGTTGCACTACTAATTGTCCATATGTTTTATTGTCGATGTGGCGAAAGCTTGAGGGAAGTCTGGGGCCGTAAGCCCCCACCCCGCCTGAAGTCGGATGCTTTAACCACTTGACCATGCCGTCGGTTATTTACTCTCTCATAACTCAACTGCAAACCAGACTTGACTGAACAATATCATGTGAATTATCTATTGGTATCCTTACTGAACGCATCTCTACTCTCTGTTTCTTGTTTTTTCATGTCATGTGTGTTTATTTTCTTCCTCTTTTCTGTTCCAAATTCTTATTCTTGTTTTGTCCTTTTTCATTTTCCTTCAGTATTCGCTATCCCTTCGCTATCCTTTCTCTTTCCTGTTCCTGATTTATTCAACTTTTCCTCAGATGAGGAGAAATTCGTCCTACTCCCTTGCTTCCCCCTCCCGTCAATTAATTGACATAAAAGTTTATCCGTATCAATTTTACTGACCACTGCCCTGTGCACTATGCACGGCATTGTAGAGATTTTGTACGTGTCAGAAAATTCGTGGAACTAGTATATACAATGAATGTTGGCCAAAAAAAGCCAACAATTTACCCTCAAATTTCTCTTCGTAGGCCAACTCGTTCGCTTGTGGTAATTGATATGATGTTCAAAAGGTTAAAATTGACCTTCGTGGGTAATTTTTATGCCGACCCTCAGATGTGCGTCACGAAAGTTAAAAACGAAAGCACTTTTTCGTGTACGGCCCGCTGTCTATAAGGAAAGTTCCGAGACTTTAAACAATTAAGGTATAAGCTAATCAAGGTTTGTACTGATGATTTTTGTGAAATAGGGTCGTGTTTATTAATTATTTGATAGAGAGCGACGACCTTGTCTTATGAACTATATCTGGCAATTCATGGGGTTATTCTATCAGCTTGATACCGCTACTATAGGTCTATCATGTAGCTTTTTTGTTCATTCCTTGATAGTGAAGGGAGATACACCTACACGACAAGCAAACAAGGTCCATTGTTTTCTGAAAAGTCTCACTAACTTTTTTCGAAGAAAAGAAAAGCGATATTTTGGTTAGTTGTAAAACCTGTTAGAAATACAAACCTAGAGTGAAAATTATTATTCAACTGTACTTTTCTTTTGTACTTGCAGTAGCTTCTGAAAGATTATTTATCTCTTGTTTTCGTGAAAGAGAAACCAGGGGCCCGTTCTACAAAGAGTTACGCACGATCTTAAGTATGATTTACTGTTGGCTTAGGTATGGTGAATCAAACTTAAGATTGTGCCTAACTCTTTGTGGAACGGCCCCCAGGGGTTAAAAGGCGTAAATTAACAAAAGGCGGATGGGCCCAAAAGGCAAAATGTACATAGACTTAAAAATCAGGAAAACTGACTCCATCTTGAACTATGTAGATGTAGTGGTTATAACAGAGGACTTTGATCTTTGTTTTTTTCTCAGTTTTAAATTTAGCTTTGTAGCGCATTTGTGAATGCCGTCAGTCTCTGTGGCTGCCGCCCCCCCCCCCCCCTTTTCTGTCGTTCCTCATTTTTCCCAGCAATATGATGGACGGAAAAAATCATCCACCGTGCGGTCTGGTTTGAGTTTTGCCTTGAAGAGCCCCGCAAATTTTTCATCATCCAAACAAACCATCATAAAGTGAATGGAGAAAAGGTTAGAGAACACGGATTGCCACTAACTTCTTTAACAGCACAGATAAAGGAAATAAATAGTGCTAATAAGGATAACACTGTGTAGACACGAATAATAAACACTTCGTGCTGTCAAACTATTCAAAATAAATTTAAACATAAAATATATATGAAATAAGATTTTTAGTTGGATACATCCTGTAAACAGGGATCTCACCGCCCTCCCTCCTCCAAAAAAAGTCTTCAGAGCGACGATAGCTGGAAATTGTGAAATTACAGTTAAAACCTTCTGGTGCTGTCTTGCACGTTTTATCCGACATATGTTTTGTTGAGTATTCCAACTAGATTAAGTGACGTACACTTTTTGGTGTTTCATTATTAAGTTACCACCATGGAACCCATTTTGGTCATTTTTGAAAGGAGAGGGGAACCTCTTTCTCCTTAGATCCTTCTCCCCAGGACATGCAATTTTAAAACTGTCCTTGGCACAGAGAAGTTACAAGGGAACACTATACGAGGGGCAAATTGTTCAACTTAAAACAGAGGTGGGGTCGAAAATCCGATTTCCGAACCAAGTACTTTTCTTTTTCAGTAATCTGATATATTATTTTGGTTTTTTATTTTTAGGGTTAGGGCTAGGGTTAGGGTTAGGTCATGATGCCTTAGAAAAGACCCTCCCTTGCAGACGGAGATTTAACCCTGGTGATCGCAGATGACCTTTGACTTTTCCCATAACAATATGAATACCCTCCCTAACAAAATATACATATTTATATCAAGGATGAAATGGTATTCAAGATTCATGAGCAAGATTTTCAGGTTTTGATCTCGAATGATAAAACACACGTAAACAGCAAAAAAAAAAAAAAAAAAAAAACGGATCAACCTCTCACCTATATCCATCTTTACAGGAAGTACGGACTCTTTACAAGTTTTCCTACCTTAAGATATCATGGGTCTACCAATACATTTTCAGAGTTTGGGACGTGACCCTAGACTAACTTTGACCTCTATCAAAAGCAAGAGAGATGACCTTCTCACCATAATGCACATACCAAGTAGCAAATTTCTTTCTTGAGATAGGCTATGCTAAATATTTTTCAGAGTTTCACCCCAGATGACGTTTGACCCTCACCAAAAAGGATGGTTCCTTTTTTTAAACCACTACACATCGACCTAAAAAGTAGGCCTACGTTTTTTTTCTTTCAACCAATTCTCGTAGAAATCATTCATGCCAGGAGGGTTGGAAGTTTCTTCCGCTGTACGGTCAAACTTCCCAAATGACTTGAGTGGCCCCATTGGCACAAACTGTGTTTTCACTCAACACCAAGTGAAATACCGTTACACTCTAGGAGAGGTCTTTTTCTATTGAATTTGACTCTCTTGTTGGTACAATGTAGAAAACCACGAGTACCCGAATTCGAGTAGGAGAATGAGAGAGAGAGTACATATTTGAGAACACGTATATGGCAAGCGAAATTTCCAATTATTCGAAAAACAAAGTTTATCGGTTGGAAAACCGGGTTTATCGGTCAGAAAACCAAGTGTATCGGTCAAAAACCAAGTTTTTCGATCAAAAACCATGTTTTCCACCGTAAAGCGTTACCTTACGACCGATAACCTTGGTTTTTCGACCGATAATCTTGGTTTTTCGCCCGATAAGCTTGGGTTTTTCGATCGAAAAATCTGCTTTCTCTAATTATCGGATATTTTGCTTGCCATACACGTATTATCATTTCAGACTTGAACAATAAAGTAGAAGTTTGCAATAAACTCTTAGACCAGAAAAAATTGTTTCAAAAAGTAAATGCTGCTATGATCTACCAAAACTTAATTCAATATTAGCCATTTGGACAAAAATAAAATTATCCGAGTGCTATATCACAACAACAGGGTCAAATTCACTCCAAAAGGAGTGTGCCCATTGATCTCTCCATTAATGAATGTGTTTAGTTCCAAGGTAGGCGACTTATCAGATGGGACAAAGAGCAGTGATACTTCACACGAATAGAATGAAATGTCTCTCTATTTGGAGTAAGGTTTCACTCTACTCCAAGTAACATTAGCTCGTACTGGAAGTGTTCATGTATTGAATCAACTTTTTGAAGGGGGTTTCTTTCTCTCTATTGTTGATAGATTGTATAAGTCTACCAGTGTAAGTAAAAGTGTAGAGGAATGTACTTGAAATTCGAGTAAGAAAATGAGTATTTCTCTGAGCAAAGGTTTTTAATTTACACTCTAAAATCAAAAGTGAACTTAGTCACTCTTTGATCGAGTGAAAAGCGTAAATTCACTCAATTAGAGTGATAGTTCACTCCAAGGGGAGTAAAGTTCCCTTCAAAAAGGGGAAAGAGGGAAAAGTCACTCTTCCACGAGTGCCTGCAATGATCGCTTTTTTTTTTAAGAGCGATCACTGTGGGCACTCAATCAAGAGTGAAACTTCGCTCGTTTTAAGGGAATTTCACTCAATTTGGAGTGAACTTCACTCTTTTTGGAGGGAACTTCACTCCTCTTGGAGTGAATTATCACTGTAATGGAGTGAATTTACACTTTCCTCTCAATCAAAGAATGACTAAGTTCACTCTTTTGATTTTAGAGTGTAGGGGTGGAGGAGTATAATAGAAGTATGCAATAAAATCTTTTGCAGGAATAACTAGGCATATCTAAAACCTTATTGCAAATTAATAAATCCTGGAACAAAGTTACAATAAAATATACAATGAACTCTTTGGTAGTTCAATTTAATATTGAAAACATATTGCAAATAAATGTTGCTATGCGATAAACGTGTACTTCTGTCAAAATTACACTTTGTAAACAAAAACATAAATAAATAAATTCAGGTGTTAGACTCTAATAGTGTACACAGTAATTCCTGGGCCTGATTTATAATTATGATTAAGCTTATTTCCAATACGTCCAATACTGAAAAAGTAAACAAGTCCTTTAATTTTAATCCTAAGTCACAATCCTTTTTTAAAGTCCTCCCGACCCTCTGGCAAAGGGCCGTTCGGCGAAACCAAACTTTAACTGCTTCCCAAAGAAGCTATACGTCCACTGAAGGACAACACTTGACCAACCTCACGGCCCTCGGACCATTTACATTATAACTTGGATTTTTGTGTTGATTCGAATGCCCAATTTGCGAAAATTGCCATTCTCTACTACAGGTCACAATTTGTGACCCATATATGGAAGCCTGGATGTACACAACAGTTGCACAAATTTTACTTATTCTTATTTTTACTTATTGATTATGTTCCTAACCGAAACCCACTGTTTCTTAAGGGTAACTGCTCTGAGCATGGCCATGCTCTGGGAAATTACTTTTAGTAAACTGCACTTCGCCGCAACGTATGTGTTTCCAAACGCAGTTTTTTTTTGTGTGAGCGTGGGAGGCAAAAGTTTACTTTAACTTTGCAAGCATTCACCATACAAAGACACCACGTAAAGCAGTATAATAAGTCTGGTATTACCCTGTTAAAAGCATCGAATAAAGAAACAGTGAATTCAAATTTTGTTTTTTCCTCTGATTTGCCAGCCCGTCCGCTTTTAGAAATTCTACCATTGGCCCAATTAGTTTTTTAAACACTGATCAGTTTTGTTTTGTTTTAGCTTTCCAAGCTGGGGCTACAAATGGCGGAATCGATTAGCCGCCAGTACGAAAATTAGCCAACTCACGGCGATCGGCATGTGTAAAGTTGCCGATCCAAGATCGCCACCGTGGGCTGGAGTAATAGAATATACCCACTTCATTTCCCGCCTTTCATAACAGGACTTGAATCGTATCCTTAAAAGCGTACTGTTTAAAACATGTTAATATGATTGACTGTGCTACCGGGCCACTATTTTCGCACAGAGTACAGACATATGCGGGCATTTTAGGCAAAGACGCACATTTGGGGGTTTTCTATGTTGCGTCGGCAATCATGTGTAGCCGGATATGTCACATTACTACTTGTATATATGGACTCTTTGAGACTATCATCGGAAACACAGGTACACGACTGAGATATCGGCGATAAATTAGTTTCATGCATAACCCATTGACTTTGGTAGCACGTGCCGTTGTCCGCAGCTTTAAATTTGTCGACGAATCCGGACAGTCAAGTGATGGTCTGAGTTTAGGCGGACATAACTGGGGTCCATTACCTTTAATATTTCAATTTCCTTGTTTACCTGTATCTTGGATTATTGAACACTGAATTGTATCTTGATTTCCTTAGCTTCACTGAATATGAGAGGGTTTGAAATTTATGTAGCCTCAATGAATGACCCCACTGATGGCTGCCTACGTTCACCAAACACAAGTGCCGATCGGATCCCTCTATGTAATAACTCATGTTCTACGCAAACTGATCACCTCAGCGTCAGTCAGTCATTGCTAAACCTTGTTTAATCAAAGTGCATATGAGGGTAAATATATCCCAATCACCAGGTGTATTAATGCGGATTTGTTCGCCTTCAGACAGAGCGCCTAAACCGCAGGCCACACTACAGCGATATCGGATAGGATTTAGCTCCGATTTTTGTAAATTTTACTTAAAATCGCCTCCATCTTTAGTCAGACAGAAGCAGAAATTTTTGCAAACGTGTGCACATAAAGGAATTGCATTGCAGGACTACGAAAAAGTTTAATTATTCCTTGACGTCACATCCGCAGACAGCTTTTATCGGATACGCGTAGTCCGATAAATGTTATATAACAAAATGACGTCACGAAATAAATAGTTTACAATTCACTTTCATGATCCTCTCATACCAATCATATATTTACACAGGATGGCAAAATTTTGGTTCTTTTCGACAATGGATAGAGATTTTATCATGACACTCACAAAAATCGTATCGTAATCCGATCTCATATCGCTGTAGTGTGACTTAAAGGGAGAACTTTTTGATATATTATGGTATGACATATAGGACTGTTTGTTCCTTTTTATGGACGTATATTCAATAAAGCACTAGTGCTGAAAAATTGGCTTCATTGATCCAACTTTTTGGGAAATAATGGTCTTTAGAAGCTGGCAAGGTGAACCAAGTTTTAAGAGCAAAACAAAGCTTGGGTAAGGGTGATCAGGTGATTGAACTTTGAGCTGAAATAGCAAAAATCGTCACGGTTTCGGTATGGTTAATTTGAAAGCGCAGTGGCACTACTTGTCAGCTTTCATATGGAGGGAAAGCTTGCACCTGGCGAAAATTTTGACAAGCTTTAAGAGGCCAGTTTACTTTTTGAATTTAATGAGTGTATCAATGGATGAAACAATGGGGGTATATTAACATGATTCGCTAACAAATAACCGTAATGTTAGCCGAGTAAAGTACCATGTATCATTTAGAGGAAGAATTTAAGTTTTGTGATCTAAGCTAGTTTTATGCACAGCGCCCCACCTGGACTCCGCTAAGACAGTAAGTTCTCTTTGAAGTAGGTTAGGCTAAAGTCTTATTCATGAAGCGATGATACACTTAGGGTTAATTAGTAACAGTGGAGGGCGTTGATACTGCAGAATTATTCAGTTTGTAAAAAAGGAGGATTTGTTTTACAGACATAGACTTACAATGCTTTGATCAGTAAATTGGGGTTTTAATCCTTGCAAGTTTTTATTACACACACGGTGTAAGGAATACATCAATGATTGTTATACCAACGTTGACATTTTGGACTGGGATAAATCTTATACTCGTGAGGACTCATTTCAATGTAGGACCAAACATGAGTACAAAAACGAGTACAAGGACTTCATTACGAACACACTGTTTACAATGACCTGAGCACGATTATTTAGAGCACACATGAGAACATTTATCCCATTGAAAGGGGGCGTCATGACTTGGGGATAATTTTACGATGGAAAACCGCAGATAACCAACTGACCTTGCGATTTCTGTCAGACATGAATTCACAACCCAAACAATGGCTAAGGGTGTACCTTACTGCTGAAAATATCAGAAAATAGTGTTCGTATGTAATTATTAATACGTTTGTCTGTTACTTTTGAAACATGATGTACCTATTGGATATGTCTTTTGTCTCAAATATCAATAATTTGACAGATTTGTCTGGAAATTTCATTTTGGTATATAACTTCATTAAATTTGATCTGATTTTATGGTTCGAGATGTATTTGCTAAGTAATTTATCCACTGAATTCGATTCTAGCCACTTTACAGGGAAACACAAAGTTATTGGTTGCCCAGTATCTTGAGGTCAACCACAAAAATACGTCACTGTACTGTTAGATTCGGAAATCAGTGACGTAGCCACGGGGGGGGGGGGGCTGGGGGCCTAGGCCCCCCAGATTTTTCGCGTCCTGATAAAGTAATTGAGAAAAAATAAAATCTTTGAACGGAAATACACTTTGAAGACTTTTCTTCAAAAAGAGTAAATAAATGTGCAACAATGAAGAAAACATGCATGAATGTGTGTAAAATACATTTTGTGTGCACGTATGAAATCAAGTCATAACTTCAAAACGATTACTTTCACTAAATTAGATACCGTATATAATCTGTACTGTCGTTTATTGCATTACGCTTCGAAGATGAAACGAACGTCTCGATGGCAACTTTGTTAGGTTAAGACCCTTTCTGCCTTTCGGATGGCTGGTTGATTTAATGAAAACAAGGCAATCATACACTGGAGACCGTTTTTACACGACCATTCCTATACTTTCTTATACAAAAAATATGCGTTAAGTGTAAGATACTGCCTTCGAATAATTCTTCCCATCCATCTATAACAAGTAGGCCTATGTCGTGCCTCACTCCTTCCCATGACAAGTGCAACTGTCTGACTGTAGAACGACTGATTTTTTCGACAAGTCCTCTTTTTACTAGTAGGCACTGGCGTCCGGGCGGATTTGTAAAATGTCCACAAGGTCCGCATTTCATGTGTTTCCCGCATGATCCATACTTCTGCTTTGCGGTTTAAATATTTTGAGATATTTACTCGTAGTATTTTAATTTTGACTACGTAATGTACCGATGACTGAACAAATACTGCAACATTTTTCATCTAAACACCACTGAAAATCTGAAAACATTGTTGCTTTGATAGTATGTACGTCACTTGTAAAATCTCTACAAAGACTAACAAGACGAACGTCTAGACGAGTTGCGGTGCCGACAAACCAAGTCGTCTTGTACTTTAAAGGTGATTATATATTTTAAGGGGACAAAAATACCATTCCAAAATACTTGTATTGTGTTTTGCCCAATAGCAGCTAAGTTAAGTTCCACACTTGTAATCCAGGAACATTGTTCATTCACTTTAGAAATGTGGTTGAGGTGGAACGTGTAACACACCAAAGAAATACTCGATTGCCGGTATAATGAGGTTTGCTCATTTTGAACTCATAGTTGACAGTAAATCAGGAAAAGATGATACAGCAGTTGATTTAGAACTGTAGAAAGAGCAAAACGTCATATCAGGTAACATTTCAAACGTCCTTTACAAGCTGTTGCTTGTTCATTCAATATAAGGTATCCCTAATGTCCCGGCTCCTTAGTAACTCCTTGTACAGCATGAGGGTTTCTGATAAAAGATGGTAAAGCCGCAAAGGCTCAAGACAGACCATTCGACCAAACAGACGTTAGTCAAAATTGTAGTTTAAGCAGTGCAGTTAATAAGGAAAAACATGCCATTTGTTTAGCTGTTTAGTGAATACAGGTGGAGTACACTGTTATGACGTAATGTTGAAAACGATAATGAGTCTGTATATACATGACAGTAACGTTGTAGTCACTTGGTTGAAGATGGATTTATGTTAATGAACAAAAGGAAAAAATTCCAATGTTGAACATAAAGAATTTTTAAAGATTAATGGTTTTTAAAAAGTTCTGTACGCTCCGCACCAAGTTTACTCTCAGCTTTCCTAATAAAAAATTGTTGTAAGTAACATGTAATAACAAGTTAACGAGAATCAAAAGAAATGTCGATATCTCAGATTTACCATAATCTTTACAAATGATGAAATAAAATAAAAAAATATAAAACAGCAAAGTAAAAATTCCTTTGTCAGCGTTACTTACACCTACATTCTCTCAACATAAATGTTAATGATATTTCACTCTAGCCTTAGGCCTATTGTCACTGTTTCTCCAATTTATATTAATCCCGCACACATACGTCACTACTAACCCTTCGCCAGTAACTTCTTAGTTTAGTAATGTATAGACACTTGAACGACGTTGACCTCCACAAATCAGAGAACCGAATCAATCACTTACAAATCAGAAAAGATAAATTGCAACATCTATACGTCCCTTCATGAAACCCGAATACCAAAAATATCGATGTCCCTAGTTTATAACTATTAGCTGCGATTCGTCTGTCATCACATCATTAAACAGTCTCGCTTCTTCCTACACTCTGTATCAAGAACTTGTTGTCGCCTGTCTGACAGTGACTTCTTACTACGGAACAAAACTGTTGCCATTGCACTATATAAAAATTGTTTTAATAATTTCCATGCATTTCTTTTTCTAATAAAAAATAATAATATAGCAAGTTTATGTATGGCCACGACTCGCAACTGATCAAACGATAACCTAAAATATTTAAAAGCAATAAGAAAGCCAGGTCTATGAATAAGACTGCACTGTCCAGTAAAAAACTCCGTAAAAGACAAATTTCATCATTCCAACCACTCATATGCAATAGCTCAACAAATCACTTTCAAAGAAAAAACGGACTTCATGAAAAATAAACGTTTCGCTGATAACACCACAGCCAGTAACATAACAAAAAAGAGCATAACTAGCTTATAAATAAGTGTCTTGCTACTTTACCGTTTACGAAATGAACCACCTGGCTAAAAATTTACAATTGCGAATTTTCTTGTACCTGTTCAAAACTTCGTTGTGTAAGCTAACAATCTGAACCCTCTACAAACGGTCCAAATTTAACGTTTACGTTCGTTTAACATAAATATAAAAAAAATGATAAGGCAATCATTTTTAATTGTTTTACAGTGACGTAAATCCCGGAGAAGGCAAGGGATGTCTTTGCTTCCTCAAGTAAAAAAGGAAAGCCAAACTGTCATATGGCTCCCTCAAAATTTTAAATAACCATTTCAAAATCAACACATTTTTTACAAGAGATGAACTATCCATGGCCTTTAAAAAGACCAAATCAGTTGGTTTTCAAGGGCTTCTCCCCCAACAGAAGACCCAAAGCAGTCCCTGAATGACTGTGCAAAACCTTCATTCATGCAGACCTCTTCCCAATATCTCAAACAGATCACCGCCCAGCGTAATAAAAAAAAGGTTGCTCTCATCACATACAAATATAAAAGGAGATATGAATGAGCATGTTAAAACCCTACCGTGACTACTCTTTACATTAAACTATGTGGTCATGTTAACACTGCTTCATCTTATGATGTGCTCTTCTCCCTAAATGTATAAATATCCCCAAGAACATTCCCTCTGAATTTGGTTTTTTAAGCATTCTTCTTTAGTGGAGCTTCTGAGCAATGGCAACTCGTGGTGTAAATATGTGGAGAGGTACATAATGAACTTACAATGACTTGTCTTAAATAAAGATGATCATCTTCCCTGTAACCAATAATGCCAAACACCGAAAAAAAAAAAAAAAACAATTACCACCCACAACAACGAAAAAATAAAATGTACATGTAGATCTTTCGGAACGTATAAATAATACATCACGATCGTCATGTTCCCTACTTTCCCCACCATCACACCTCTTTTCATATCCACTAGAGCCTTTTTTTGTTTGATCCCAACTCTGACATCATCATTTTTCTCCCCTTCATAACTTTTATCTTGAAATTCACCCCCATACTTTCTTTTTCTTTGTTGCCAACCTTCCCTTTCTACAAAAAAAAAAAAAAAAAAAAAACTTTGAACGGCCGTTCTTGGGCATTGTTATATTCTCCACATAATTTCAAACTTTAAAATAACAAATTTACCATAACCAGACACCTTGATATAACACAAATATTAATACGAGCCATCTCATACAAATAATATTTACCTACCAATAACAATGTTTCCCTCCAACAGAAACTTACTTTATGAAAAAACAGTGAACAAAACTCCTCTAAACTATCAAACTTTTTACTCCACAGCAACCCCGACCATGTCACTTGAAAAGAATAAATCTCTACAAAGAAATCCGCATATAAATACTCAAAATTCACTAAACACCTCGATGAATTAAAAAAAAACAACAAAAATGATGGCGCTGTGTTAAATTAAACAACATATTATTCCCCAGAGTACACACGGACCTGGTTTTTCCGCAAGATTGTTACTAAAAATAGAACACGTTTCCAAATTTTACGTGAAAAAAACCCCAATTTTACACTCTCACGAAAATCATATTTACACCAAAACTTAACAAATTGCACTAAACCGTATTTCGATACCACAAAGCATCTAGAAGGAGATAGAAATAAAGTGCCGGAAAAGTCAGAAATTGACATCGCGATAGTAACTGCATTAGTTGCGGTGCTGCCTGCAAGGCAGGCACCGCAACTAAAAATGAGTATTTTGAAAATTTTCATGCTCCCCAAATAGGAATATCCTAAAACGTAGGCCTATAATCAGTTCAAAGTTTTGCCAAACATAGCACCATTTTGCATCTAGCAAATCTAACGCAAAGAAAGTTTCTCAGAGGGGGAAACAACTAATTTTGGTTTTCCTATTGAAGCTGAAATCTATTCAAATATTGCCGCATTTGCGATCTATGTTCTCCTGAAGTTCACAATTTTCCCAAGAGAAGGGGAGATACCGGTTCCCTTTAGTCTCATCCCCCAGTTCATGACACAGATCAGAAATGCCCAGATTTTGGGTCCCTAAAAAGTGTATGTGTTATCATTTTTCATTAATTTATTTTTTATTCACACTACTTGAGAAGTGGCAGACATGAGATTCGTATTTCAAGGCTGGGTACATGCAGCATAAAACACGTGGAAAGTGCCGTTTCTAGCCATCTGGAAGGTTTGTAAAACCTAAAATTTTCTTGTACGATCCGCGCCAACCGATGGTGGCGTTCCGCTTAGACAGTCTTGCCGCGCATGACCCTCAAAGGTACCAGCCCCCCACTTGTTACCTAGGCCCCCCAAATTCCATCCTGGCTACGCCACTGTCGGAAATCAAGATCAAGTATAATGTCCACCTGGGAGGTGTGATTAGACCTAGTTACACCTCCCTGATCCACCATTCAAGTGGCGGAATTCTCTAATGAATGACGTGAGCACAGATTTGAGTACAACAGTCTGAGTTCTGAGTACGAGTAATAAGGCCGGATACGAGCACAACCACTTGTTCGTTTTGTTGAAAAAGACCGAGCAAAACATGCCTTTTGATCGAACTAACGAAAATTTTTAATCGATGCTATAGTATCAAACATTTTTCTCACTGATAATATTTAACAATCGCTAATCCTCTCTTCACCTTTATGAACGTTGAATTTTTGGCTAATGAAAAAATTAAAGGGCCACTCCTCTCACCCTATAAACTACAGTTCATGTCATCAAAGGGTACCTTTTTTGAAATTTGCTATTTTTCCGAGATGTTCTGACACGATAAAATGAGATGCGCACTGTTTAACTAGGAATTTCCTAACTGACTAACGATAGCAGAAATCCCCAACCAAATCCCTAACCCTAACAATGAATACAATCGATACAATACAATGACAGCAGCTAATCAAGAAACACCTTGTAAATAGTGCGCATCTACCCCAATTTTCGGAATATTGACATTTTGACGAGATGTTCAAAATTTACAAAACTGCAAATTTCTAGAAGCTTCTTGTATTGCTACTTTGATGAGTTGATCAAATCGACAGCCTCAAATTTTTGCCATTTTGACGAGTTAGTGTAAGTCTTCAAAATATCAAATTTTCAAAACTTGTCTTTTTGCCGATATAGTTTTTTTTTTGCATGTCCTTTCTACGCTACCGTAATTATCACATCTATTGTCATTGCCAATTAAGAGAGAGTCATTATGAAAGCATTTATACTAATGACAAATAAATTGATATAAACTTGTAGTCATTGACACTTGTTGAGTCAAATGCGGTCACTGGTTTTGCATGCACTATTAAAATCATATGTATGTCAAACTGTCTAACATAATGTAAATATTAGTGTTTGCACGGGTACCCCGGGTACCCGGGTACCCGGGTACCCGCCCGCCATCGTACTACCCGGGTCCAAATCTACTACCCGAATCTTAAAAAAGAAAATGCATGCAAAAAGGATCACCCCATTTACGCCATTGCCCACGGTAATGGACTAAAATATTTTGCCAGTTTGGTAAACATTCTCCGAGACTGAGAATGAAGAGAGCCCGTAGAAATTATGTGTAAAGCCCGGTTCACACCGCCACGACGACCCAAGACGCGACGGCGACCACCCAACGCGTCGGCTGGGGTATGGGCGGTGTGAACACTCCCACGACTACGATTCCGTCGGGTCGTATGCCGTCGGCAAGATTAAACATGTTCAATCGTAGTCGGGTCTAGGCGGTACTCGTTGTGTTGGTGTGAACTCGTCTTCGACGCGACAAACAGGCCTCATGCGGTTTGTCCAGTCAGAGCGCAGCATTCACCCATGGTACACAGTTCCAGTTACGGCATGTTTTTATTGCGCAACACCGAGAGCAGATGAGTACGTATCAAACCATGTTACAGTATATGCTACAGCTGCAGGCTTACTACTTTAGTACTAACCATGGCGATGATGGCGGATTTTTGGACGGAGGCACGAGAAGATGATTTAGTCACTTAGTGGGAGGAGAGGCCTTGCCTCTACGATCCCTCTTTAAAGGCACACGCAAATCGCACTGAAATACACAAGGCGATGAATTTTGCGCTAAATCAGTCAGAGTAGACTAACGCCATGTGATAGACCTACGAACTGGAGGTTCGAAGACGGGGTAAACTCCAAAGATATTATAAGCATATATTCCCATGGGCGTCCGCAGGTATGGGCAAGGGGGGGGGCTCTTGCCCCCCCCCCTGGAAAATAAAAAAATTGAAAAAAACGTATAAAAACCAAAGCCGAACCGCGTTTTCAAAGTTTCTATGCGAAGAATAGGCTTTAGAAATGCCATTTCCGGCGATCTGGGAGGCATTTTGGGCTGAAATTTTCGCTTGCTTGGTGTCAATTCATGGTGACTTGGAGGTTTTGCCCCTCCCTAGAAATTTTGCCCCCCCTGACTTTTTTTCTGCGGACGCCCATGTATATTCCACACGTTTACTTACACTGTTGCTGAAATTGATTCCTCATAGAGACGTAAATATCGGGGTGGAAGTGTAGATGAGACCTAGCGTTGACCAGTCTAACCGGCGATTCGTGTAAAAACTAAAGCCGCATTAGCAAAAAAAAAAAAAAATCCATCGTTCAAAGAGGTCAGTGTGCGTACGCTTTTACAACGCAATACATACGCGAAGAAGACATTTCTCAGTGTATTATCAGGATTTTAGTTGATGCAAACTTCTGCGTGCTCGGAAAACGAACGCACTTATAAAAGTGCGTCACTTGAAGATACTTTGCACAGAAAAAGACGGAACAAGTCCGTTAACTTCAAACCAGTCATTGTGCGTTCATGTTCAAGCATTTACGTAGGCCTAGAATACCGAGCCAATTAGAAATTACTTCCCTTTTAAGGGGAATATTTTTCTTTCTATATTTATTTTCAAAATAACAGTGTTAATACCTTTGTAAGACATTCGTTCGCCTACGAAGGCTGGCAGATAAATCTGCAATAGCCGACTTGTATTCATCCTCTTGCATGTAGGCACAAGCGTGCTGGGTGGAGACGGCGGTCAGAGCAGGGAGGTGTTAGAGGTCCTAACACCTCCCTGGTCAGGGAGTAGCACCGTAGTCTTTTTGAGCTTCTTTTTTCGCCTTATGTTTTTTGAAGAATTCTTTTGCCTCATTTTGAGCGGAACTCCAGCGGGTGCGGGGAGGTGCGTCCGCACGCACCCCCTCCTCCAGCCTACGTCCCAGGGAAATCACAGCCCTTAAGAGAAGCAAGCCAATGAGCTGCAACTGGAAAAAAAGGCCGTGGCCAGCCCGACTTTGACAATTCGGTTAGAAACTGAGCCGTTAAAGCCCATCTAACTTACTAATTCATATACCGAGTTCAATCGTTTAAAGGACACGATAAGCAAACTTTGGACAGTGTAAAAGGCCTACTTTAGAGCATGTACACGCCAATAATTTCTTAATTGCGACCCAGAGGCCAAAAAATGAACCATTTCAAATTTATTGTAGGGCCTAAATCTCAAACCTGGAATAGCCTGGTTGATGGCGCCACGTGCAGCGTCGCTCCATCGATTAGTGTCGGAGCGGTGTGACATGGTATTTTCGTGGATTTAGGAAGGCGCCAGAATGTCTACGATTTATGCAGATTGTCTACGACAGGTGAAGTCTTGTCGCGTCGTAGGTAGTCGTGGCGGTGTGTACCGGGCTTAAGTTTGAAAGTTGTCTGTACTTCGTTTCTGAAGTTGAAATTTTTATCAGCGTGCGGCCCGATCGCGCTATCGTCACGTAGTGGGTTGCTTCTCACACATCACATGTATTTCGCTTATAAACTTACACGCAAGCATCTGACGGCCGATTCAAAATCACATCGTACTGTTTCACACAGACATAGCAAGACATACCTGTACTGTATCACCCCCGCCCAGCTTGCAAAGACACTAGTGCCCGTAACGTTCGGCATGCTAGGTAAACTGAGCCTTGCATGTATATACGATCTTATTATTAATACGGTATGCCACCTTGAGTATAATCCTCGAATATTTCTTAATGGTTAAAGGTGTCAGTTTTACGGAAATCAACACTTTGCCGCTATCTGCAAAGCAAAACGACATAAATGTAATAACACCGTTAACCTTTTCCTTTTTTTTTTTTTAAAACAGGCCAGTACATATTACGTTATTTTGCCCCAAAATGGCTCTCGAGCAGACTACGAAGTTTATGTGTGAAAGCTACAGTATGTTACCGTGCCTGGATGTCAACACGAGGCTAGCTACGTAAGAACGTACATACCCCATTAGTGATAATTCCAACGCACATTGCAAAGTAGTGTGAGGGAAGTTCACAAACATGACGTCGTTTGTTTACAATCGGTAATTTTTGACGTGCAAGATAATACCATAATACAAGGCTCTGATTAGTTGATATTTTTTTATCAGTGTTTTAAAAGGAGAAGCTTCGAGCTCTTAGTATGCTGGCTTTTCGAGTAGGCGTCCCAAAATTCAATATCAAATTGATATAGGCCTTGGGAAGTATAATTTTCTTATTTGACTGTTTTCTGTTACGTTTTTTTTACTTGTCATTTTGATCTAAAACAAAACGAGACGATTAAACCTGCTAACAAATCAAATGTTTTTGAACGTGGGAATGTGATCGCTATACCTATCCAATACAGATGTTAATGTTACCATGCATGTCTTATGGGGTATGCTTTACAAAATGCTCGTATCTTTTAGTCACCGTAACACCGGGTAACCCGGGTACCCGACGGGTATGGCGATCGGGTACCCGGGTTCTAATTTTTAGTACCCGTGCAAACACTAGTAAATATATTGAAGCAGTGCGGGTCCCAAACCAGAATAGTGACTTACTTTTTTGTAAGGGAGTAGTGATAGATAAGGTCTGTTGGTTAACTTTCAAATGCTGAAGTAATTTTATATCAGTTCCAGGTTTTTATCACATTCATCGCGATTAGAGTATGAGAGAATCGCTATGATAGCCTTAATTAATGACAAATAAACCGATTTGCACTTGAAGTAATCGTCAGCTGCTGAGAATGTGAGGACTAGTATTGCAAGCACTGTTTCACGCCAAAGGTGGGTGAGAAAATTCCATAACATGGCTGCATAAAAGGTATGTCGAACGGCTCATAAAAATGCTTTCCAACCACCCTATCCCAATCCCATCCCATCCCATCCCACCCTCTAAGAATGGCGCTATTTCAGAAGCAAATTATGTAATTCAACATCTGCTTAAAAAGTTGTGTGAAATAATAAACAATAGACTTGTCCAGGATGGCGGGAAATAAAACAGTTGATAAAGGCTCTTGTGCTTAGAGTGTTTGTCACAGTATAACGGTATACTGTTGTATTTTACCCAATCAGTTGTGTTAATCTTTACTTGAATAAATTTACTATGAAAAATATTCTTAAAAGAAGGGTTTTAGGTCACAACAGGATTTGCTATGTTCGAGGGGTACTTATTCTGAGCATTTTGGTGAAATTTGCATGGAAATCCGAGGTGTGGTTCTCAAGATATGAACATGTAAAGTTTTCACATTTTCAACAAAAAGTGAACTTGAAGCACGCACATAATGACATGACATCCCCACATTAATGGGCAGTCTTTTGTTTTTCTTTAAAATTTTTACTGAATTTTCTCCTCAATAATTCCATATTATTAAAATGTGATTGCATAAGTGGCATGAGAATTTAACAGACTTTGCATCCCTCACAGGGAGGTCATACTCCTATTAACTTCAAGGTCAGCACAACAGTCTGATAAAACAAAGGGAAACAAAGCATTCCTTGTCAATGTGAGGAAGTGATATAAGCTCTGCTGCCCTCAAACTCACTTTTGAACACAAATGTACTGACTTCTATAACTGATATCTCCAGAAATACATGTCCGATTTGAATAGAACTTTCGCCACACTGTGTTGATTTTGTTCCTCTTTCACATATGAAAATTAAATTTTTGCCTTAACTTCCCCTTTAAGCCAATGGGCATATTTCCAAAATGAGGAGACATGTCTCCCTGTCCGCCTCCCTGTGTAGAGTCTGTGTGTAACTCAAGAGTCTGTGTGTATGGAAATACGGCGTATTTCCAAAATGGGAGGTGTGTCCCCGTCCTCCTCCTTGTGTAGAGTCCGTGCGTAACTTAGAGTCTGCGTGTACGTGTACCACAGTAAAGCGGTAGCCTATTATTTTACTCTAGCGAGAGTTTCAATATTTATTTGAATGTGGGGATGGACTTGGCTAATTACGTCATAAATCTACTATGCAAAAATCCTAAGTCAATGAACGTATTTCCTAAATGGGGAGAGGCGTTTCCCCATGCCCTCCTCCCTAGGACGGACGCCCATGTACTCTATTATGTGGTCACAGCAATTAATATTTAATAGGCTAATTAGTTATCGAAAAGGTATGAATGGCACAAACATACAACTTCAGGTTGGATAGGCTATATCATAGCCATCAATTTCCTATCAGAAATTGTTATCAAATACCAAACTATTTAGCGTGTTCGATGCGTTCCCATTTTACTGATGAGAAAATTTCACTGTTGTGTAACCAATGACTCATCTTAATAGGGAATCCGCCTGCCACAGTTACTTCGTAATCATTTTTGTAGAAGGGTTTGCATTTGTTGCGAATTGACAAGAAATAAATATTGCATTGTTTTCATATTTTACTAAGAAGGCTATGAAACAGTGCTGTAGTCGAGTCTGGACTCGGACTCGTGATTTCAGAATTTGGAAGACTCCCCCAGGAGGGGTTGATTTCCCCCATTGGGAAAGAACAGGGACTCGAATCCAAGTCCGCACTCTAGTCCCTAAAAGTTGAAAATTGCAGCACTCGTGACTCGAAGTCTCCGGACTCGACTGCAGCACTGAAAACTGAGGTATATTAAGAAATGGCTGGAACGCTTTAAGGAGGACACTCGCGCATGGATGTCACACCTTAGGACACAATTAAATACTTATTTTGCCCACAATTGGTAAACACGTTGAAATTCTATATATGTTTAGCTTTTAAACACTATATGTCTAACAATTAGACGTGTTTAAAAACGAAGTGTTAGGAAATAAGACACCCGTGTTTAGTATCTGAACGTGTTTACAAAGTGGCGACAAAAGGTGTTTGGTGAAGCATTCAATTACAAACACTTTTTAGAGTGTAGATTCGACCCTGCAAAGTACAGCTATTGCGTGCTCAACATTCAAGATAACCCACTGAGCGAAGTCTTTTTGTTCAGCTCATCGCTACGAGAAGCCATCTGATGGGCGGGAGCTTGGGGGGGGGGGGGGGAGTGCAGCCACAGAGTCGCTACGCAGGCTACATGCAAGAGAGTTGTTAATCGCAACTCTTTGGCTATCTGACGTGGTTTCGGTACCATAATTTTACCCATGGAGCCGTTACCATGGTATCAGGTTTCAAATGGACAAAGAGAACGGAAAGAGTGAAGTTGTATTTTGAATTTCTCCCAATTACATATAGGCGTATATCTAAGAGGCGGGGAGACGGAGGCGTATTCTCCTATTCGGGGAAAAAGGATAACCCACTTGGGAAAATGAGGCGGCAATGTTTCGTATTGTTAACTTTCTCAAAATAAAGAAAATGTCGGATGTAAACAACATGTAAAACATAATTTTGACGATATCACCCTTCTGCGTCTTAACCCCATTCCGGAGGCAACTTTCAAAAAAGGGAGGGAACATCCCTCTTCTTAAATCCCTCCCAACGGGTGGTGATTTGTCCAAAGGCGAAGCTAGGGGTATTTAACTCAACCCCAAAATTGAGGAGGAAACTTCTCTTTGAACTCTAGTTTTCCCCTGTTCCCCTGAGCAATCCCAATATTATCAGAATGTGATTGCATTAGTAGCTTGAGAACTTTGCATTCCCCAAAGGGAGGTCCTGTCCTTGTTAACTTCAAGGCCAGCATAACAGTCTAAAAAGGAAACAAGAATCCCATACCCAATGCGAGGAAGTGAAATCACCTTTGCTGCCCGCCCTTTGAACCACAAACATAGTGACTTCATTAGCTAATATTCTGAGAAGTACAAGTCCAATTCGAATGATAGTTCCACCACACTGTGCAGAGGTGGTCCGTCTTTCACATATGAACATTAATTTTTTGCTTTTACTTCCCATATAAAGGCACTAAACACAGAATAACTCGGGAAGTGAAGTTAATGTACAACCACGTGAACAAGACAGCGCAGACCGTTAGCTATGTTTGAATATAGAATTCAAAGACCGAACACTTAACCACTGTAAACTGCATTATGGATATATACCTACCAAAATCTTGCTTAATCTGTTGCAGACGCGTAGCGAAGGTTTACACCGCTCGCCCATATTCTTTATGTATTTTTAGAATTATTTTTTGATGATATGGCTAGTAACTTCCCTGTTTTTGATTTCCTTTGTTCTGAGATGCAACATACAAACAAACAATTTCCATAACAGGAAACTGTTGCCCCGAAATTGTAGGAAATTTTTTTAGATGCTTCACAGGGTAAAGTAAGTGCCATTTATAGCGATCTCGGAAATATCTTTGGTCAAAATTTCATGTACACTCCTCTAGCCAATTTGTGGTTTGTGTGTTGGCTTTGAGCTTTTTGTTGTAGTATATCTCTTATTAAGCCCCTTCTGAAACATGAGGGTTTTAAGTTGCAAGTGAAAATAGGAATTAAAACTAGAAAGACCTTTTAAAAATGACGTTCTGGTTAATTTACACGCGTGTGGAGAAGTTCAGTTTATTTAGATAATGGGTACTTTACCGTACGTGCACTTTTTCTTAACGAGTACTGCAGTGCTTATTAGTGTTTTTACCTTCTTGTAACGCGGTATTACAAGAGAGGAGCAGGTATATATATTTACACAGTTTTGAAAAGAATAAATCATCCAATTTCTCTGTTAGCTCGATAATTATACATTCACACAAACGGAGTTAGATGAAAACTATGGAACGCGAAAGGGACTTGTTTATTTCGTTGTCTATTTATTTCGTTGTCAAAAGTCACGGTTTAATTGGACGTTCAGTCTTTCATTGTTATCTAAGCTCAAGACATATAACAACATGCCTGAGTTTAGACAATGCGATTTTGCAACACCAGTTAAGGCAGCATGAGCTGGCCACTGCAAAATGAATTTAAACAACATATGCATGCCGCATTATTATGCCTTTTCGCGTACATGCGAGAAGAGAGCTTTCATATTTTGTTGTTTATATCGCGTTTTCTAAAATTATTTTGTTTTATAAAATGATATTATTAAATTAGGCAAAGTGAACTTAGACAACGAAATACATTTAGAAAACAAAATATGCGTTTCCTTTTCGCGTTCTGACTTTTGGGTCTATGTAGAAAATGCGTTTTAATGGCAGTTAGTTCCATTGATGTAATTAATTAGATGGAGTTTTACGGCCCAGTTTTCGGTCTACTGGTTCAACTCGAGCCGGCCACTGCCTTTTTCGTGTTGTGGCCTACTGCATGGTTTAGTTTTATATATATATATATATATATATATATATATATATATATATATATATATATATATATATATATATATAACCGTAATAGTAAGAATTAAAATTAATAAAAATTAATAATGTCAACCAGGCAATGGTAAAGTGCTCAACCCTGTGAAGGGAGCTGAAATATTGAAAAGATTGCAATAAGTTCTTACAACATAGCTTTACAGAACTGTTTCGTAAGGGCCAATAAAGGGCCAATAATGGTAGGTCCTCACTCCTCAGAAGCCTGAAGTAGAATGATGTCAGTAACGTTAAATACGTATGTGTTCGCTGCTTTTGAACGTGTCCGTTTTAAAGCACGTGTTCGTTCCGTGTTCGTTGTGAACAGGCAGGAACTGTGTACAGCGAGCCAAGATACATTACCTATTAGAATAATTACACAGTAGATGTTTCTTCCTGTGTCTACAAGAGCTTATTAGTTCGTTTCTTTTATTTAGAGTTGCTAAGGAAGGTTTGAGTATAATGAAGAACTTTTCTTCCAGACAGAGATTACAAGTTTTAGAGGATGTGGAGTATGCTTTACCATTGCCTGGTTGACATTATTAATTATTTTTTACTATTACGGTTATATATATATATATATATATATATATACATATATATATATATATATACATATATATATATATAATTGAAAAATTGAAAAATGATCCACGTGTATTCCAATAAATAAGATGAAAACATGTAAAAAACAACTCATAATTGACGAAATAGGAATACTGGTTAAAACATTTATTGTTGAAATTTTCGATCCACCTAGGATCGTCCTCGGCAACTTATAGACTGGCAAAATTTACAAAGTGACTGTCAAAAGGGCAGTAGCAGCATTGAAAGATTTAAAACCCTAAAAGAATTCAAAATTAAAAGAATAAAAAACATTTATAAAGGAACTGCTAAGATAGAAGAAAGCAGAAATGTACAGTAAGTAAAAACTATACGTATAAAGGCGTATTGAAAAAAGTTATGTTAAACTGATACACCTGAGGGATTAAGGACGCTGACCGACCCAGTTCAGGAGGTCGGTCAGGCCTTGCAAAATTGGTAAGGAGTTAGAAATCCTAAGTCTTTGTTAATACCCTGAACAAAGGAATTTATCTTCAAAATCCATTCGATTTCTTTACGTTTACGTAATGCTGGGGAACGGAAATTTGACTCTACAAGAATACACTTTAGGTTAGCAAGAGAGTGACCGGGAAGGTTAAAATGTTCCGCTACTGGAAAGCCAGGCAAATTATCTCGAACAGATTTTTTGTGATTATTGAATCTTAACGGGTTGCGAATCCGTAGGCCCTTTGGTATGATATCCAACTGCTTACACTGCGACAGAAACACAATGTCGGACTGGGCTCTGGCAAGTTTCAAAAGTCCCTTTACACTAATATACCCCAGCAGGAAGGTATTCGAGCTTGTCAGGAATTCCTTCGGGAACTTTCTGTGGATCAACAGACTGTGGACGATTTGGGTCCCATTTTGAATTTCATCCTGTGTAATAACTATTTTTCTTTTAACTAATAACTATTTTTCTTTTAACGATAAGTTTTATCTGCAAGTAAATGGCACTGCGATGGGTACCAAGATGGCGCCTAGCTTTGCCAACATTTTTATGCACCAAATTGAACAGGGTCTGTTATCCTCTTTTCCCTTTAAACCCCTACAGTATTGTCGTTATATTGATGACATTTTCTTTATTTGGACCCATGGTTTAGATAAGTTAGGTCGTTTTAAAGAACATGCTAATAACTTCCATCATTCCATTAAGTTTACTTTTCAGCAATCTTTGACCGCTATAGCATTCCTGGACGTTCGTGTTAAACGTGAGTTCAATAACCTCTCTACCTCGGTCTATTCCAAACCGACAGATACACACTGATATCTTAATTATAACAGTTTTCATCCTAAGAGCATTAAGCATTCCATTGTATATAGTCAATGCCTACGAATCAAACGTATTTGTTCAGACCCCAGTGATTTTGATGAGCACATTTCCAAGCTCACTGGCTACTTCCTCTCAGCTGGTTACCCCCTCTCCATTATCAAAAGACAGATCTACAGAGCCAAGAAACGTAGCCTTTCAGAGCTTCTCGAGTACCGTATCAAATCCCCAAGTACTCGCAATCCCTTTGTGACGAGTTACCACCCCACTGTTAAAAGATTAATGGGTACCCTCAAAAAGGACTTCGAATTCGTCAAAGAAGATGTTTCCCTTTTGACCACTTTCAACCAGCCACCCCTTCTAGCCTTCCGCCAACCCCCTAATTTGAAAATGTTGCTCACCTCCTCGAGACTCCCGGCTGATCGGAAAACCTTTGGGGGCAACGCTGGTTGTAAGAAACCTAGATGCCATATCTGCTCCCACATCACTTCGGGCTCCAAAGTTTTCCTCCCGAATGTCACGTGGCCCATACACCCCCCGACCCTCACATGTGATTCCAGCAACGTAGTTTACATTTTGTATTGTAATATTTGTAATTTGGGTAATTATGTAGGGGAAACAGGTACCACTTTCCGTTTAAGATTCAATAATCACAAAAAAATCTGTTCGAGATAATTTGCCTGGCTTTCCAGTAGGGGAACATTTTAACCTTCCCGGTCACTCTCTTGCTAACCTAAAGTGTATTCTTGTAGAGTCAAATTTCCGTTCCCCAGCATTACGTAAACGTAAAGAAATCGAATGGATTTTGAAGATAAATTCCTTTGTTCAGGGTATTAACAAAGACTTAGGATTTCTAACTCCTTACCAATTTTGCAAGGCCTGACCGACCTCCTGAACTGGGTCGGTCAGCGTCCTTAATCCCTCAGGTGTATCAGTTTAACATAACTTTTTTCAATACGCCTTTATACGTATAGTTTTTACTTCGGCCTGGGAAGTTTTGTCACTGCACTTTTTACTGTACATTTCTGCTTTCTTCTATCTTAGCAGTTCCTTTATAAATGTTTTTTATTCTTTTAATTTTGAATTCTTTTAGGGTTTTAAATCTTTCAATGCTGCTACTGCCCTTTTGACAGTCACTTTGTAAATTTTGCCAGTCTATAAGTTGCCGAGGACGATCCTAGGTGGATCGAAAATTTCAACAATAAATGTTTTAACCAGTATTCCTATTTCGTCAATTATGAGTTGTTTTTTACATGTTTTCATCTTATATATATACATATATATATAGGTCCAAAAGAGGTAGTAAAAAGTGCTTAAAAGTTTGCGGAAAACTCCACGACGTTTCGGGTATAAACCCTTCATCAGGTGGCAAAAACCAAACTGAACAACTAGCAGTAACAATTGGACACGACACACACCAAATCCGAAGCGATCGCTGTAAAAACAGAACCGGACGAAAGTGACTGTCAGAAAACATGAGCGCGAAGGATGAAACACAAATCAAAAAAAAAAAAAAAGAGCGTCCTGGATGAAAAAGTGCATGTAAAAATCGAACATGGTCGGAAAAAAGGGGAAAAAGTAGACAAAAACTAGGTCCGGCAAAAAATTTAAAATAAGGCCTACACAGTAAAAAACGAGCACGAACGGGTAAGTGAAAAAGGAGTAAAAACTGGTTCAAAAAAGCGGTGAATATTACAAAAGGTCAATTCTAACGTTAAGGCCGTGTGGAGCGAGAGTTCCTAGCCTCATGATCAGTCGGTTTTCAGCACTAAGGCGGTCACGATCGGAGCCTCGGCACATTACAGCTGCCGTAACGGTTAAATGCTGTATTGAATAAGGTGAAGGGTGATTGAAATGTGCAGCCACCGGGTATCCATGGAGATTCTGTTTGATGGACCTAAGGTGCTCGGTGACTCGATCCACGAGGCGGCGCTTGGTCTCTCCCACATACGAGTTACATCTCCCACAAGCTAAAATATAAACTACATTAGAGGAAACGCAGGAGAATCTTTGTTGACAATGAAGCTATTGCCGTTGGGGCCTGAAATGTTGACGAGGTCGTGTTTGCCAACATCTCAGCATGTATTACACCTCGGACGGTTACAGGGAAAGGTACCAGGGTGTCGTACAAAGAATTGAGTGGGTGGGAAGCCCGAACTAAATGGTTGGCTAAATTTTTCTCAACTTTAAAAGCATTGATGGGGGGTTCCGGGAAAACGTCACGGGTTGAGGGGTCTTGTCGGAGCGACTTTACATTTTTGTAGATGAAAATAGGACAGACCGAAGGGTGATATGAAATAACCAAAGGAATACGTAAATTTAAACCAGATTCGTTCTTTTTCTCCAATACTTCCTCTCTGGTGGTTCCTTGAATTCTGCGCAGGGCATTAGAGAGGATTTTGGCAGGGTACTGGCGTTTTTCAAAAAAGGATAAAATTATTTCAGAGGCTGTGGAGAAGTCAGAATCCTCCGAACATATTCGCCTGGCTCGCAGGAGCTGGGAATAAGGGATATATTTAGTGCAGGATCTGGGATGGTTGGAAGGGTACAACAGGTAGTTATGCGAGCCGGTTGCCTTAAAGTGTAAGTTAGAGGTGTACGGTTGTTAATGGACAGTTTAAGGTCGACAAAAACAACAGATGAGTCCGAGATACAATGTGTAAATTTCAAAAAGGGGCAAAAGGAATTAACAAAGTCGATAAAGGTTTCCAAATCACGGCGGGATCCAGTGGCAACTCCTACAATATCATCAATATACCTTTTGTAAAGTATAGGTCGGGGCCCGGTATACTGAGAAAATAGTTGTTCTTCAAAGTGACCCATGGTCAAACAGGCAACAGAAGGACCCATTTTGGTTCCAATGGCCACTCCTTTAACTTGACGGAAAAAAACGCTCATTAAACTGAAAACAATTTTGCGTGAGAACAAGTTCCGTTAAACGTAGTGTGAGATATTGAGTGGTACGGGATCGAGTTCCAGTCAAAAAAGATAGGAGAGTTCCAGTTGATTGTAAAATATTTATTTGATGATTTTAGTTTCACAAAAAGATGATCAAGTTGAATTAATTCGGCCGGCCATTAATGATTCCTGAACTATTTACATTATTTACAAAGTTGACTAGGCTATATGTTTCTGTCTCGAGGTCCGCCGCACCAGTGTCCTGCTCGCAGGCTCGGTCTTGTGAATCGTGCGAGCTCTGAACACCTGCAGTCCCCTGATTGGTCAAAAGTTATGACGCACCCATGTAAATAAGATTATGATATAAATGACCAATGAGGAGGCTGCAAAGGGGGAAACTGGCCACACCTCGAAAATATGGGTTACAGCGTGCACCTGGAGCTACGGCAATGTGATATGTCACGTCCACTGGTAACACGTGACGGGAAACAGGAAGGGCCCTGGGAATCTAGAACAAAAGGAAGGGAGCGTTGCTCGTAAACAACAAGATGGCGTCTGTTAAAGGTCATGTAGAGTGCACCATACTACATGACAGTAGGAAGGTGTCAGTCGGTATTAGAGGATCACGCCGTTTGTCTAGGTAGTAACGGATAGCTGTTAAGGCAGCATGTTGAGGGTTATTTCAGATTAACTCTTTTCTAGATCATATATACTTTTGTCAGGTCACTGGACCCGAAATTAAAAGGGAGAACAAAATAAGTTTGCGCCTGCTAGCTGTTGAACTATATTTATTACGAGACAGATTTACGGTTGATGTGTTTGATTGGATTGTAACTTGTACGGCTGTGTGTTGTGTACGGCAATGCAACCCACTTTTCATGGCCCTGATGCATGCTTAGCTTGTGTGGACAGACTTTTAAATTCAAGTTTAAAGCATAAATATAAATCACGTTTGCTAATGTAGGTCGTGGGCGGTCTTCGAAAAAATCAAAAGAAACCTCATTTTAAAGCAAATTTAGACAAATCTGATAAAAAGGGTGTGTCATTCGTAGGAATTTGGTAATATCGTGTAGGTTTATGGTTTATTTGAATGTACAACCAGAGTTTTGTTCCCACAGTTGAAGATATACTATTACCTGTAGGTAAATGGGATTTAACGAAATACCACTCAATACACAAACATGTTTTATTGTGTCAGCTGGATTAACATGTAAAGGTAATAACGGTTCAACTTTATTTTATTTCAAATACTGTGAAATAAGTTCAAGTCCTTCCCTTCTTCTTACAACAATTACATACCCAACCCACAAGGGTGTCATCATAACAAAGACACTGGACATACAAAGTTAAACAAGGGATTTCCCTGGTTGGACCTTGCCCAAGGGTGACTCGTAGGCAGTTGTGGCGATGGGTAACTTCATTACCACTACACTGAAACAAAATTCACGACAAGATGTCGTTTAAAGGGCCAAACCTCTAACCACAAACTACAGTTTTGATACGGGGGTACAAAATTCTCAATTGGCACAGCTCTTTGACGTTGACAGCTAATTCAAACAATTTAGAGTACCAAAGCTTATGTTACACAGCATGAACGATACTGAGAGTGTTTTGATGTTATAAATTGAGTTTTTCTATACTCACCTTGAAGCAATAAAGAGAGATTGTATCTGGATGAAGATGAATTTCAGACAACTGTGGGAGGGGCTTCAGTAAGAAGGTTAGGAGAATTGGTACTGTTTGGGGTAAGAGGACTGGGCGTTTAAATTCCTACACGGGAGCTGCAGTATTGCTATTCGGAGTGTGTAGACTAATCTGGACAGCAAGTGATGGTGTTATTTCAGTCGGCCATAACTGAGGTCTATCACCTTTCAGTCTATCAATTTCCTTGCTTACATGTATCATGGTTGGTTGTACAGTAAATTGTATCTTGATTCCTTCAATTTCAGTAAACATGAGGGTTTGAAATTCATAAAGACAAATGACGATTTATCTGATGGACCCCGCTAATTGGCTGCCTACAGTCACTAAACGCAAGCGCTGATCAAATCCGTCTATACCGACATTGAAGAGGCCTTACAACTGGGACAGAAACGTTGGATAAAATATCAACTACAGTTAAGCAGTTTAACTTGAAATGCGAAATTTTCAATATTTTGGGGAACAAAAGGGGAAAAAAGAAAGCAATTCACCTCTATGCATAAGAAAATATTTCCTTGCAAGGGGACAATCACAACTTTGAGTAGAGGGCTTAGAGAGACAACGATCAGAAACAATCAAGGCAGCGAAGCGTACAAAGCATCTTAAAATTTTCGAGGTAGATAAGAAAAATGCGCTTTTGATGTCAGCTTATGATGCAAAGAGTAAGAGAATTTAGGCGATGCTGATAACGAAGAATAGGGCGATAGGCCTAGGCTCATTTTGAATACTTACTTGGTCGCGTGTGTTTTTAGGCCTATTTGATGCATATAGCTGTGGAGATCTAGTGGGACTAGAAGCCGTCGATACGGGCGTAGGTAGTTTGTTGGTTACTTGGGATGCATATTATTACGCGTATACAGGCTCCTTCGCTGGAAACACCTTAGTAGGTTTTAAGAGCCAATATATATTGGTCTCATGAAATTTCCCAATCAGGCAAAGTTGGGAATTTAAGCCTTAGAGTCCTAGGCTAGCTAGGCGGGCCCTGCTCAAACACATAGGATACTATTAAGTAAGTTCGATGAAACTTGGTACCGGTATAGCTGGTATTAAAAGTATTCCTCGATTGACATGCAACCTTAGATTTTCGCCGGTCACATAATTTGCCAGTATAAAAGTTATATTCCCTAGAATTATCATGTTGGATTTACCATGTAGATGAAAAATAGTGAACGTATTAACTCTCTGATAGAGTAAAAACTGTGAATTCACTCCATTAGAGTCTAAATTCACTTCCAGAAGAGTCGGAAGACACTCTTTAACTAGTGCCTACAGTGATCACTCTTCTAAAGAGTGGTCATGATCGTAGTATAATCGAAATCGTGTTCAAAACGAAAACTTTCAACGAAACTAAAAAAGTTCATGTTAAATCCCCTTGACAAGCCGGACAAATTAAGACTTTAAAGGACGTCAGGAGCAGTCGTCTCAAACTTATATTAAAGGAACAGCAGTTTAATTGCACAATTTACTTCTTATTTCTCTTTAAAGTATCTTTCATACTATTTTAGGACTTCAATGTAAACCACATTTCAAAATTGAAGAGAAAAATGATGCCACTTGGCTCCCAAGAGCCATTCATGAAAAAGTGCAGTCTCGAACTTACTCTAAACCAGGTTGGGTGACTCAAAATGCATTTGCTATTGGTTTGTTGGCACGACCTGCAATAATTTATGGTACCAGCTACTTTTTCGTGTGGTTTGAATTCGGACATTTTAAATTAAGACAAGGTATGAACTTATTTAAAGTCTCTACAGAAATGCCATCGCTGCTATGTCCTTGTACTAAGCGTTAATTAAAAACAGATAACATTAGGCCTATCTATAGTCAGGATCTCAGTCTGAGGGGAAAATTACTTCTTCTTTTTTTTTTATCATTTCCTTATCTCTTGACGTAGCTTCATTTCTATACGGGCAGCCTGATGTGTAGCTTCCACGGACTTTCTATACAAGGACAGAGCATACTGCATGGTAGATTGTAGCTACCGTGCGTCGTGTGAGAAAAAGCGCAACAAGATGGCCGTCTGCTTTGTTTTTGTGTGAGACTTTGAACTTGCTCAAGTCAGTCCCCAGATTTTACAAGAAAGTTGAAATATTTGTGAAATACGGCAAGGTAAGGTCAAAATAACTTCAAGTATTGCAGGAATATAACATTGTTTCCCATTTAAGTTTGAATTTTGTTTAAAATGTCACAGAATCGTCGTCAAATCACACAAATTGTAGCTTTACGGCGGCCATCTTGTTGCGCCTTTTTTGCCCCGGTCGGTGGCGACGACATACGGATAGGACGTACACGTTACATTCTCTGTCCATGTACGTAAGTCCGTGGTAGCTTCCGAACCGGGATGTCTATAGTAGAGGAGATATCGTTATTAATCACACTGAGAGTTAGACTACATCATGGTTCCAAATATGCCTATTACTGACCTGCTGCATTGTCCAGAGCATCCGACTTGCAGACAGGAGGTCTGGACAGTTGGACTCCTTACCGGATCATACCAAATACTTCAAAAAATGGAACCGACTGGTATACTACTCTTGGTGCTCAGCATAATCAACGGAGCAGGGAAAACAAGCCACAACCGGAAAAAGGCTGAAAAAGACTTAAACAAATTGCTAGAACCCGGGAAGCAAAACCTTATCTAGCTATAACTATAACTAACCAAGTTTTATCTTAAAAGACGTCCTGTCGTTGAAGAAAGGAGAAGCGGTATCATGTGCTTACAATCACACCTTCAAAAATATCATAGCGCCATTAAATACTGTGAACTTTGGAAAGTTTTCAACATACCACAATCCGTGCGTACAATCGAGGAATGTTGGGCATAGTGTCGAAGTACCGTCTGTACGCGTCCTTGCTAAGTCATCCGTCATCACAGCGGGAATCATCGGCCACTACACATTAACCTAAATAGGCCACGTGCTCTTCAAATTCACAACATATTGAACGATATCTTGGAACATGCACACTGTACACGTTAGTTCAAGTTGGCGGACCCCGTGGGATGGGTTAGAGCTGATGAGAGAAAATCAATGAAATGTATTGGATGTTACTCGGTCACGGCCTTTTACCAGTTGGAACCCGTTGAAGCTTTGCCCATGGACCATACCCGCAAAACTGGCCCTCATGAAAAAAATGTTTGCCCACCCCCAAATTTTTCTTTGTCCTTTTTATTGTGTGTCCTCCACTCTTTTGATATCTAGATGTACGGGTAGATATTTGTGTAAACGTATGATTTTTAGTGAAGCGAACATGCAGCTGCATGCAATGTAGCGAAAATTAATTTCACAGGGTATATTGTACATGTACCCCCCCCCCCCCAAAAAAAAGTTTAATTCATATGTTCACAATTTGACTAACGGGTGGAATAAATCTCACTCAATTTTGTTGCATATCACGTCATGACTAGGAAACTTAATTGGTGCCTCTAATGTAGGTAGTCTGTAACGTGTACAGGCTTTTTTAATTCAATAAGCGAGTTCGGTAATTCGTCGCCGCATTGAATTCTGGGACACACGATGGAATTTTAGCTTAGCACGCAACGTTCGCTCGCTCCCTTGCTTTCGCCAGAACGTGCATGCAACACTATCTTAGTGGCTAACAAAGTCGACAAATAGGGGTCTCAGTGCTACTTTACTGCAGATTAAAATACAATTTTTTTCACCAAAAACACAATTTTGACACAATGCACTGCATGAAATCACACTGGGGATCCCTCCTATTGTTATGGATGGATTAAGGAAGAATGATTCCACCAAATTTTCATGTAAACTTAAATTTTGGAATACTTGTTGTAGATAGGGATTCCTTTGTTTTTCTCGACAATTTGGACGATGTACGCATTTGCTTAGACACCAAAGCGAATTACCGAACTGGCTTATTTACCCGAAGTTTGTAATCGGGCTTCAAAATGGTATTCGAGCCATAAGGTGGAAGCATGGAACACACCCCAGTTTTCTCTATGAAACTGCGAGGGATAGGCCATGACATGCTTCCCTCGAAACTGGATTCACACCCCCGAAAAAAAAAATCTGCTACAAATGCCACTATCAGTTAAGCTCCAAATGTATGTTCACCCCAGTTTTCGTTCTTTTGAGATATTTCTAGTGTTTTAAAAGCCATTTGTACAATTCATTCTTAACCATCAGACTATTACAGACACAATTTCAATTTATTGCTTATGCCCATGGGCGCAAATCTCTGTTTGAGAGTGGGGGGGGGGGGGGAACGCTTATGATGTGCCCATGAGTACTAAACTGTGCACGCTTGGCGGGCACCGCGAGCGCGAAGCACCAAAGGACTCCTGGTGGGATCCAGGGGCAAAGCCCCCGGAAGCTCTTGTGTTCTGGCGTTTCCAAAGCTTCAGAAAAACTGTTTTCGAATGAAAAAAAACGAAAAAAGGTGACCATATTTTTAGGTCTACTCAATTTTTTTTTTTTTTTTTTTTGGGGGGGGGGGGGGGGCAAATTACGATTTGCCGCCCCCCCCACTTTTTCACTTGAGGGGGCGAAGGCCCCCTTGCCCCCCGGGATTTGCGCCCATGCTTATGCCTATGGTCACATAGTGTTTACTGAGTCCATGCGTATACAAAGCTGCGGTATACAGTTTATAGGTCTACAGTGTGTTACGAATTAGAAAACCTGTACATTAAGCCGTGTCAGTATGTGAGCTGTGCCTGCATGTTTTGAATTTGATGTCAATGACAGGATAGCAAGCACATTAAATTTTACTCTTTTATAAGGTCACTGGTCTGCATATTGTGGAAAATCTTTTCTCTGCACAACTGCCATGTTCATAATTTTTCATAAGCAGGAACCGCGAGCGAATTTTGAAGTGGAGGGGGGGGGGGGCGGGGGGAAACTAATCATCAAAGCCACCCAATATGCCGTTCAACAATGTAATGGCAATGTAAGGCGGCCCAAAATGTCTACAGCAGAAAGGGCCCCGTATCCGCGGTCCTTGGTAATGTAAACTTAAAAAAATACCCAGGTAAATTAAGCTAA
The DNA here is from genome assembly GCA_037179385.1 of Holothuria scabra. Classification (NCBI taxonomy): domain Eukaryota; kingdom Metazoa; phylum Echinodermata; class Holothuroidea; order Aspidochirotida; family Holothuriidae; genus Holothuria; species Holothuria scabra. The sequence goes on from CM074187.1 coordinate 31,728,539, forward strand.
ATAAAATTAATTTTTGTGTCTGAAGGCACTGTGGCATTAAACAGTTAAAAGGAAACAGATGGCCGCTACAAAGGGCATGCAACACTGTTCCATGTTTCCATCTTTAGAATAGCAATGCAAACTAATCTTCACCTGGGTAACTGAAAAAAATGAAAATAAAAGAAATTGTAGCTATATGTACAAAATTATGTTAAATAAGAAATTATGTATGTTACGCTTTTTTTTACTTCAAGTTATTAATACAGATTGGTTAAACTTTTTTAAACAAGAATCCTCTGCCCATGGGAGTTTACCATCACCACTAATGTTAGTTAGTTATTTTGGAGGAGATGAAGGGCAAGAAAAGTTGCCTAAAACTTATTTTGAAGCATCAGTTAAATCGAATTTTCTTCTCATTTCTCTTCAAGTATCTTTCATAATATTTTAGGATTTCAGTATTACATATCAAGTTAAAACAACTAGCTTCTGCTACTGGAGTGTAATTCATAGTTTGATTAATTATCATTCTTAAGTTTAGCTGGGAACTATGTGCCGTATCTTCAGTAAGAATATATTTAGATAAAGCGCAGGTCACACTGCAGCGATATCCAACCGGATTTCGCTCCGATTTTTGTCAGATTTACTTAAAATCTCCTCCATCTTTTTTCAGAAAGAAACAAAAATTTGCCTACACGTGCACTAAAAGGACTTGTATCGCAGGACTACGAAAAACGAAATTATATTAATTATTCCGTGACGTCACATCCGCAGACAGCTTTAATCGGATACGCGATAAAAGCTATTTATCAACATGACACCACGAAATAACTAGTTTACGATTCACTTTCATGGTCATTTCAAACTTATCATATATTTACACAGGATGGCAATTTTTTTGGTTCTTTTCGACAACGGATGACGGATTTTACCTGAAACTCACAAATATCGGATCGTTATCGGACCTGATATCGCTGTAGTGTGACCTGCGCCTAACAGAGCTACCGTTACTTCTGTTCTTTTTCCAATTCTACTTCTTTTACAACAACTGTGAGACTGGAAAATAGCTTCTCTTGTATCACGCAATCACTGCTAAGCAAACGTTGAAGATGCACTATAAAAATTTTTGTTATTGATAGGAATAAGTTGAAATGTAATGGTGAATAACTATTCATTTAAGGTGACAAAACGGACGTTATCAAATTCAGGCGCATAGCCAGGATTGTCTCATGGGAGCTTGGGGTGTCATGGGGGGTTAGGGCACGATTTGAGGGCAAAAGTCTAAGCATGGAGAGAAAAACCGCTATTTTAGGTGTTTTTTCATTGCAAGGTTGGGTTGGGTCATGGAGGGTTCTAACCCCCAACCACCTCCCCCGTGGCTACGCCACTGTTCAAATTAACAGCGTGGAAAAATATGAATATTAAGCATTAAAATAATTTCGAAACGCTTGTCTTAAATGTGTAGCCATATTTCAAGGAATGTTCTTGCAAATTACCCAAGTTGATTTTTTTTATCGTGTAATTTTGTTCAACAATCTCAAGCTATCAATCTCAAAATTTCGAATTTTATCTCAAACGTTTGACTTTACTAAAATTCAGTATAATGACTTTGATTAAATCCCAAAGTATGTTCAAGTCGAAGTACTTTTTAATGCAATTATTTAAAGATTCAGAAACTAAATTTTCAAAATAAGTTTCGAAGTTTTTAAATTGGGAATCTATAAGTTAAAATTTAGGACCTAGAAGAATGAAAGGTCTGAAATTAACAGCTAAAAGTTTGCCTTTATTTTTTTGAAGTAAAAGTTATCACTTGAATAAGTCAATATTTTGATTTTAGAATGTGTTTTAGCGTCCCTATTAAGCCACCGTAACTTCCAATTAGATATTTGTCTGATTTCATACCACATACGGGAGTTGAGATTAAAAGACATTCCATGTATGGAGCTCGGCAACTTATTCATTGGCTGAAACTGGTAGACTTCAAACCAACAGTTTGCAACCACACTATTCATTTGTTACATGAGTAGACCCACCGTCAGCTAAAATGGGATGTAACATAATTTATAAGTACGTTTCTGCTTTTGTTTCGCGGTGTATATTTGAATTTTTGCTTGGAGGATCGATGAAAACTTATGGCCTCCTTACAACTTTCGTAACGGAAAAATTATCAATACCTCACTCCATACTTGCACTCATTCTCTGCTTACAACAAAGCGTCGGATATCTTACTTGTGAGTCATATGCATAATTATTGGATTTTGCATGCAAACATTTTCATACGAATTATTTTATTTTCTCTTCAACTGGATTATGGTATGACATATGGTATGTATGTATGTAAGATACTTTCTGACAACTTGGCCCATTACTTTTACATGACTGTCATTGTGCGTGGTGCTCCGCATAAGCAATGGAGTAAGGATAACAGGTCAGTGAGCCGCAACTGGAAAAAGCCTGTCTGTCTGTCTGTCTGTCTGTCTACCTGTCTACCTGTCTACCTGTCTACCTGTCTATCTGTCTATCTGTCTATCTGTCTATCTGTCTATCTGTCTATCTGTCTATCTGTCTGTCTGTCTGTCTGTCTGTCTATCTGTCTGTCTGTCTGTCTGTCTGTCTATCTGTCTATCTGTCGATCTGTCTATCTGTCTATCTGTCTATCTGTCTATCTGTCTGTCTGTCTGTCTGTCTATCTGTCGATCTGTCTATCTGTCTATCTGTCTATCTGTCGATCTATCTATCTATCTATCTATCTATCCATCCGTCCGTCCGTCCGTCCGTCCGTCCGTCCGTCTGTCTGTCTGTCTGTATGTATGTATGTATGTATGTATGTCTATCTGACTGACTGACTGACTGACTGACTACATGACATAAGTGTCATGGTATCAATGTCCCATGTTTAATCAAAGTTAGGGGTAGATAGGGTTTTGCGACTTAACCCTTTACCGTTGTTTGGGTCCTTTTGGACCCATGCGGAGAGCTCGGCTGTCACACATCTTTACTGTTTCACGCGGAGCTCGAAACTGCGAGTAGCTACCCGAAAATTCGGCCACAACAGCGAGAGAGACAATAGTTTAAAGTCACGGGGTCAATGGCCTACGGAAGCCGATGCGGGGCGGGCTACGTCCGCTTTTCCGCCCACTCCCGGGCGCGCAAATATGCCCCGATCGGAGCACAACGGTAAAGGGTTAAATCAAAACATTTCGTTTTGCTATCAAGTGACGACAAAGGCTTTTTCCAGCTGTGGGAGTGTTATAAGGAGCATTAACGCAACACAACATTAGGATCCATTTTAAGGGTCGTGTGACATGAAAATTACAAAACTGGATATTTGATGTAAAAAGCATTAAAAACCAAGAAAATAACCGCAATTCCCATAATAATCTGTCACAAATTTACCATTTTACAGGGCAATTTCTGATTTGCACTCACTCATTAATAACCATGAGCTTAATATGCAAATCTTGCGATGTCATGAGAGGGACATGCTATTTATAGGTAATGTTATCCTTTGTTTTTTCTTGATTTCAAGGACATTTGTGACGCAAATTTGTCCTAATTGTTTTGTTTTTGAAGTTTAAACTGGGTCCTTCGAAATCATCAGTATTATTTACCAAACCATATCTGATGAGTAATAAAGAGTTAATTAATATAGAGCCAACAAAAAAGTCAACGCTGTCCAACACTTCACATCATTATATAAATATTTCCAACGGATTTGTCTTGAGAAATTTCACTCCGTAATTTCCAAGCGAAGTCAGGTCATTTTGCTGACATGTCACACTACCTTTAAAGTATTTAATATGACTTGGCCTGGGAATCGAACCCGGACCTTCCGAGTGAGACTAAGATGCTCTACCAACCAGACCTCATTCGCTACATGTTTAATTTTGAGGCTCGTCAGATGTACCTGATTGACCTTGGGTTCCCTAAGGTGTCTTACCAAAGGAAGGAGGGCGGTCGAACAAGGTTCAGGACGACCCTTATCTGCAGGTCGCATGCTCTAACAACTTGACTATGCAGCTGGTTCAAAAGTTAGTAAGATAAAGTTTTACGGCCCAGTTTCCAGCCTATTGGGTTAGGTCGAGCCGGCCACGGCCTTTTTTCCAGTTGTGGCCCACTGGCTTTTTTCCTACTCCATTGCTTGTGTGAATTATCACGCACAACAGCAGAAGGTCCCAGTTTTAGAGTATTTGGTATGACTCGACCTGGGAATCGCACCTTCCGCGTTAGAGGCGGATGCTCCTACGGTTAAACCAAACACACGGTTCGAATGTGGGAAGTTCAAAGTTCAAATCCAGTTCAAATGTACACTCACACATATATGTATGTGAGGGGGGGGGGGCGGTCCACACTTGGGATTGAACTCTATTTTAGGCGAAAGTGCCGTTTGGCCTGAATGTACTTTACATAAAGGTATATATAAACACCTTGTTGGTAATTTCCACTTACACAACGATTTTGTATTTGCTTCAATGAGCACCACCTACGTACATGTATTATAAGGTACTGATAACGCAGATTCAAAAGCTAAATCATCGTGACAGTTTCAATTCTGCCAACGTATTATACTAATTTTTTTCCACAGTCTGTTTGAAACAATGAAATTCTTTATATAATGCCGTCGTCACAACCCTGTATATAAGTAAGAGAAGAATGGACGGCGCTGCACTCAGTCTGCGAATCTTGTACATTTTAGAAAAGGCACGAAATCATCAGAGGTGATTTTATCGAAAGATTTGGTAGTTATTTAATTTTGCGAGGTGGGAAGATTTTTAAGGTAACCAGATTGGTTAAAGCAAGGTTTTAGAGTAACGAAAAATTAAAGGGTACAACGATGTTTTCCTTATTATTTCCCTTAAGAAGCAGGTAATAAAACTTTAATCCAGACCAGCAGGGGCGAAAATTCCGGGGGGGGGGGGTTGCCTTCGTCCCCTCAAGTGAAAAAGTGGGGGGGGGGAATCGTAATTTGGCCCCCCCTAAAAAAAATTGAGTAGACCTAAAAATATAGTCACCTTTTTTCATTTTTTCGTTCGTAACAGTTTTTCTGAAGCTTCGGAAATGTTAGAACACAAGGGCTTCCCGGGGCTTAGCCCCTGGACCCCCACAGGGGCCAGTGGCATAGACACGGGGGACCTGGGGGCCTAGGCCCCCAGATTTTCTTCAGCCCCCCAGATTTTTTGCGTGCTGATAAAGTAATTGAAAAAATAAAATATTATAACGGAAATAAACTTTGAAGTATTTCCTTCAAAACAGTAAATAAATAAATAAAATGTGTAAAAATTAAAAAAAAAAATCATGGATGAATGTGTGTAAAACACATTTTGTGCGCACGTATGAAATCAAGTAATAACTTCAAAATGCCTACTTCCACTAAATTAAAAACGGTTTGTGACTGGCACTGTCGTTTATTGCATTTCACTTCGAAGATGAAACGAAAGTCTCGACGACAACTTTAATGTGACTTTAATAGGTTAAGACCCTTTCTGCCTTTCGGATGGTTGATTGATTTACTGAAAATAAGGCAATCATGCACTAGAGACCACTCTTACACGACCATTTCTGTACTTTATCATACACAAAATATGCCGTGGGTAAGGTACTGCCTTCGGATAATTCTTCCCTTCCATCCTTAACAAGAAGGCTTATGCCGTGCCCCACTCCTGCCTATGACAAGTGCCACTGTAGGACGATTTTTTGTCGACAAGTCCTCTTTTTACTAGTTGGCACTGGTGTCCGGGGGATTTGTAAAATGTCCACAAGGTCCGGATTTCATGTGTTTCGCACATGATCCATACTTTTGCTTTGCGGTTCACTTATTTTGAGAGATTTCTTCGTAGTATTTTAATTTTGACTACGTAATGTACCGATGAACAAATACTTCACCATTTTGCACATTGTTTCTTTGGTAGTATGTATGTCTCTACAATCTAAAACTCTACAAATCTCTACAAAACTAAAAATATTTTGATATTTTTCATGCTCCCCCAAAAGGGAAAATCCTAAAACTTAGGCCTATAATCGATTCAAAGTTTTGCCAAACATAACACCATTTTGCATCTAGGAAATCTAACGCAAAGAATGTTTCTCAGAGGGGGACACAACTACTTTTGGTTTTCCTGTTAAAGGGTAAGGTAATGCCTTAGGTAAGCTGAAATCCATTCAAATATTGCCGCATTTGCGGCTGGGTACATCCAGTTTAAAAAACGTGGCAAGTGCCGTTTCCGGCCATGTGGAGGGGTTTTAAAGCCCAAAATTCTCTTGTACGCTCCGCGCCAACCGATGGTGGCGCTCCGCTTAGATAGTCTTGCCGTGCCTGACCCTCCGAGGTACCAGAACCCCCTCTTGTTACCTAGGCCCCCAAAAATCTCATCATGGCTACGCCACTGACAGAGGGCCTTGCCCCCTGGATGTAACCAGGAGCCCTTTGGGGCTTCGTGCTTCGCCCTCATGGTGCCCGCCGCACATGTACAGTTTTATGCTCATGGGTACATCATAAGGATTTTAGCCCTCCCCCCCCCACTCTCAAACAGAGATTTGCGCCCCTGTATAGCCGTATGTGGACTGAGTGACAACTGCCAAACTTTTACTCCCAGCCATATTTCTTGATTTTCTGACTGAAAAGTATACATTGTATGAAATCTATAACTTATTTGAGACAACAGAAATGGCGAGATCATGTGCTACTTTTAGTTTCAATTATGCAGCAACAGATTGCAAGTATATGAAGTTAGAAACATTGACGCTTGTGCTGGTGTCATGGTAAGCCTACGAAATGGGAGTACTTCAAATTCATGCTTTTACAAGGAGCTCCAGCAAAGTCTCCCACAAGTCCCCTCTACAGAGTCTCACTTGTGACAAATTAAAACACCCCTGAGTTTCAAAGTCACTCCGGACAAACTCGCCTCCTAACAATGTCCGATCTTGAAAAAAGTCCCCTGCCGGACAAGTCAGTTTTCCCCGATGCTAGGAAAGTCCGTCGCCTCTGACAAGATTATTCTGTTCTATGCCTCCCAAAGACTCACCCCCCCCCAAAAAAAAAAAAAATTACCATTTTATCGGTAAAATTCTAAAAAGGGAATCTTACAGGACCCATTTCATAACGCTTAGGGGTACTCCATGTGGTTTTGAAACCGGGATTATGATAAGGGACCCATGGGCCCAGGCCTTAAGTTAATCCAAATGATCCATAGGGGAACTAGTTCCGAGGATCATTTTAACAACTGATAGTGTGTGGGAGAATATGGGTCAACTTCAATCCTTTAATACCCCTCGTGAATGTTGGCTACTCATAAGGGCCCCTTCTCAATCACGATAAATGCCCCCACCGGTATGGGCTTACCCATAAGGAACCCATGTAAGTTTACTACCTATGTTTGATAGCACGTTTTTTTAACTTTTTATTTAGGGACAATCGACTTCAAGTTGTCGAGTCAGGAGGCGATTTTGTTGGGACAACTTGTTACGGGCAGCTTTTTTTGGCCAAGCGGGCTACTTTTTCAGGGCCGAGTGACTTTGTAGGGGAAACTAGAGGGACTGCATTGCCCCCACTGTACCATGTACGGTTTATTGACCACAATTATATGAAGAATCGGCATTCGGCTTGTACTGTTAAATAACTGCAGGCCTTTTTTCACTTGGGCAGTAAACTATTAAACAGTATTTCTGAGTAAGAGTTGATTACGTCGCGTGGCTTATTGAGTTCAAAATTCAACGCTTCTACCTATATAAAGCGAAGCTTAATTCACTATTCATTCATAAAAACAATATTCGAAGCCACAGGGCCGGCATAAAATGGGAGGCCCAGTGGAGTTGTCAGGGGAGACTTTGTTAGGGGCGACTTTGTGGGCTCAAGTTTTTAAGGTCAGATTCTAAACCCCTCCCTCACCTTTTATTGAACTTAGTTGTCACTGTGACGGCATAGGAGTCTGGGACTCCCTAAGAGACGCCCTAGCCACTTTGACAAGCTGAACTTCAATCAACCACTGCACTAAGTGAAAGTTTTGCCCTCAATATAAGGTAACCTTGTTCAATTTTCAAGATAATTGACATTTTTTGTTGAAAATTCGCTCATTCCACAACATTTTTGGTCACATTTCAAGTCAAAACGTCATATTATCAAGCCATCATATCAAATTGCCTATCCAACTGTGTGGACAGTGTCGCCGTTGCACGACGCTTTTGCCACATACGACATGGCGGCTCTGTTGCTTCAATTTTTCGGCACCACCTTACATCCAGGTATGTAGATCAGTGGTAGATACTCATTATACCTGCTGACATGTGACGAAGTTGCTATGGCAAACGAATGTTCCACAGTGTAATTGGGTGTCATTATCGAATGCCTGTTAGCAACTTTGACCCTTCAAATGCACTTTTCATTCGTAAAAGTCCCTGATTTATAATAGTTCCAACGTTGACTGGATTTATGCAGGAAGGAAGTTAGTTCGGAAAGTGTTTTCCATTGTACAACCGATTTATTCTGTTAACTTTGGTGCCCGTCGGATTTAATCTGTCGTGATAAAACAACAGAAATTTTTACCAAGCTAAACAATCAAACAAATAGAATTAATTTACGTCAACTGCTTATGCTGAGCAAAAAACACAATAGCAGTAGGTTTCAGTTTTAAACTCCTCGGTATGACTCCCCGATTCCTGGCTGCAACTCGGATGTTCTCACCACTTAAGCGTGCAAACAGTACATGGTGAAACCTGCTAAAACGGACATGACAAGGGGGTAGTCAAAGGGTATGCCCGACGAGGAAGCCAAGCTTCTGGGGAAGCAACCCATAGTCGGCACGAAGCGACGGTTTGTCTTAAGAATTCCGAAAGCAAAATTTAGGCTCGGCAAGCGCGCCGAAAATTTTTGGTTTCTATTGAAAAAAATGTACGCTCGCGTTAGGGAAAGTCGGAAAGATTTAGGCTTATGGGAGAACTTTCCCTTTTTATCTCGGTAATATCAATGTTCCCAACTAAGTTATACCTTACCCTGAAAACTGTCTTGACCCAGTTCTTACGCAGAAGAACCGACCGGCTTTGATGTCAGAACCAAATGGTACAAAGGTTGGTAAGCCAATAATTCAACTACCATCATGGGAATCTAATATGATATTGCATTTACGATATGGAGCTTCCAAAAACTAAAAATAGTAGAACAGAACTTCCTATCGATTCCAAATCGTGTACCTTTCAAACTACGCTCATGCTAAAGAACAATATCCTAATTGTGAAAAAATACCTTAATACAACCAAAATATCCCAAACTGCATTTAATTGGAGATGAATGCGGGCTTAGCGCGCCAAATCGTTGTAATTTCTTCTTTGTAACCTACTTGTCGATCGTTACAGTGAGTTATACATATCGAGGTGGTTCAGGGGCGGATCCAGGGTTTGGAGAGAGAGGGGCGGAAACATCGGCCGAAGGCCGATCGTCGGAAGCGAGCGCCGTAGGAGCGAAACCTCTGCAGGGGGGCCGGGGGGCCTTTTCGGAAAATTTTGGAACTGAGGAGGGCTTAGAGGCCATTTTTCTAGCTTTCCGGCTTTGGTCGCCGAAAAATAGGGAGGGCGGGAGCCGGGTCCACCCCCTTGGATCTGCTCCTGTGGTTTTCCCAAGTCCACCCAGCTGACGTACCGACAAATCAGCCGACGTACCCTCAACATATCACAAAAGTTCAAGTGGGAGAGGGGTTGCCCCCTTATTTGACGCTAGAGCAGTATGTAACAATTCTTTTACAAGTTGCTGAGACAAATCAATTACTTGTATCAGTGACACAAGTGATAATGTCACCAATTTCAGTGTTAGATCTCATGTACCCGCCGGATTTGACTGTTGATTTTTATTCCTTACATTGTAAAGGTCTTTTAGATGTTTAAATACGCCGAAAGGAAATTGCGGTGGTTGGTTTAATTAAGCAAGTAGGCTTGTAAGTTACACCCTTCAGATTGGAATAGGCATACCAATGAAGTATGGCGTCATGCAAGACGGTATCTGTGATGTAACGTTCTGGAACATCCAGCGGAATGAACTTGTAACAGGGACGCTTTCATAAAGTTTAATCACATGGCCGCACGATTCAATTGGTTCCTGTTCTAGGTAAGGAGTTTAGGGGAGGGTTGTCACTGTCATTACGAGATATTTATGATTTTGGATGAGGGCTGAGAGATGCAAAAAGGTGCTTTATTTGGTGCATTTTGAGACATATGTCAACTCGTATGATAGTCATCGGGGTAACGAATCTCCTGGGTCCGTAACAGAGTAGAAACAAAAATGCTAGTATACCACTCGCCTAGCTGTTAAAAAGTCCATCCAATGACAGGAGGGAAAAACAGCGAAATGTGAATGGTTACACTGATGAATATACACGAGATCTGGACTGTTTATTCTTTCCGGTTACTAACTTAATTAATAAACATAAATGTCGCTTATAATTGCGAGACGTAGTTGGAATATATTTGGAAAACGTAAAGATATGCGGGCAAGTGTCCTTGATACTTATAAGTACTGGTTAAGCTAACACGAATAATGTATACTTAAACCAAATTGATGCAAACGAGACTCAGTATAAAATCATCTAGATGTAATGATGAAGTAAATAACAAATATTCAATGGGTAAATTAATTAAATCTCACGACGTAAGGTCATTATTTAAAAAATGGTTGTAATGTAGGTTTGAAACGTTGTCAAAAAGAACAGACTTGACGTAGGTACCGGTAGACTGAAATTATATCCGAGTAAAACTTCACTACCGCAAAACAGTGGATACTTCAATTAAAACCTGATGGCAGGTTCTAGACCTTTTATTTGCAGGGGCTTCTAGGGCGCTTGAAACTGCAGGATATAATTTTTTCTAATATAAAGGTCGGCACTAACAGGATGGAGCACTGGCGTAGGACACCGGGGGAGGGAAAAGGATGACAGACTGCCCCTTGATTTCCGCAAAGTTAAGATTTGGACAGGAATTTGGGAAATTTTTGGAAAGCCACTCAAGCTTTACAAAATGGTATAGTATAGTATAGAAGCTAGAGTAGCACAGCTACTTGTTGCTCATTCCTTCGGATGTTGCCTGTTCAATTTTTAATTCATCTTGAATAAAATTGTCCACACTTAGTATAAACCCTTTTTTATTCATTTTGAACACAACCATGGCCCACATTAATACTGATACCCAAACTGGAGTTGGACGGGCCAGCACGTACATACTGTTCACCTAGCAGCATGGACTGTGTCAGGGATAAGGAGTGTGTGCTTTGTGTATGCCTTGAATGAGCACAGACTGCTACAACTGGACCAGGGAAACAAAACGGTCGTGGTGAACCAATAGCAACTCTGTAGACGAAATCCGACCAGCGCTTGTGCTTATTGCAGGGACTGTAGGCAGCCATTAGTGGGGTTCATAATCCATCGGCCTTAAATCCTCTTCATTTATTGTCTAGATGAATTTCAATCACTCATATTCAGTGAAATTGAGGGAATCAAGATACAAGTCAGCGTACAACCATCCATGATAGAGGTAAGCAAGGATAGTGAAAGACTGAAGGTAATAGACCTCGTTATGTCCGAATAAAATCAGACCATCACTTGCTGTCCGGATTCGTCTATAACAGTATATGACTCCTCTGTGCGCAATGTCCCCACAGAGCAAGAGGAGCATAGTATTACTGAAGAAGTAATTAACTTACTGGGAACTAATGGTGGACACAAAGTGGACACTTCCAACTACTGTACTACAAAGTGGACACGAACAACTTCTAGCAGTGTAGCAGTCAAAACCAAAGTAATTGGAAACTTGTTTCATGCAGACTTTTGCCTTGAGACTGTTCCGCTATAATAGACCGTAAAAATAATCAAAATGACCCCAAGTTACCACTTTACTTTGGCTTAACTCTCTGGGTTTATCATGTAGCTAGGGGCGAAATGTATTGCCATCCTAATACGACACTTGCAAAATTCAGAAAAATCCGCTGGCAATTAGTGGGGCTGAAACCATTTGAAACTGAGAGACAGACTTTCTCAGTTAGAAAAACGTTTGGTCTCTCTATAGTGTACATAAGGCCCACCCACACTTCGTGGGTTAACTAAAAAGGGTGCCCGAATGTTAAGAAGATATTCCCAAAAGGGAAAGAAACGAAATCTTGTTAAATTTTCATGAAAAATTTAACAAGATTCCAAAAATTCACAACACATTCGGGGCAGCGCAAAAACCTATTCTTCGTGAGTTTTTAGTAGACAGATATTTTTCTGACTTTTGGACCCATGAGAAAGAGAGTGCGATTGAAAAGCTTTAGTAGAAAACCATCTTACACGAAACTTGATGGACATTCTAATTTGGCAAAGGTGGTAACCCAAGTTTGAGGTTGTTTTCCATATTTAAATTCACTGCACATATAGTGACAAAGCATACAATGATACACAGTTGAGTGCCATTTCAACAAAAACAGTTGAGGAAAAAAGTTTTCATGCAAGTTTTTTTTTTTTTTCATTAAAGGAACTTAAACTTAATATTTATATGCGGAAAATATAAATATACAGATGAAAAGAAGGAAAATAAATATAGTAAAATATAATATAAAAATATAAAGTGCAAACGAATGTAATGAAATTCGACAAAATATATGATGAACCATATAATTATTTGTGCAAGTTATACACATTGAGGACAACATACATTAGCATAACATGCATGTGAAAATCGTTACTTTATACACGTGCAGCTAGTGAAATGAATTTTACAACTCAGTAGTAACCAGCTGGTTTAAGTCTGCCCCGTCACGGCCTTTTTGCTAGCCGTTAACCCAGGTAGCATTCCCGTATGGGCCCCATATATGTCAAACCATATGGGTCCCATATTATTTTGCACCCAAGACCCATTTGGGGCCCATATGGGCCAGCCCGGTATGCCCTTATGCCCATATGGGATAGTACTGGGGCCCATATGGGGCAATTGCCCAAATGTGTCCCAGTACTATCCCATATGCATCATATGGGTTATCTGGGCTGGCCCATATGGGCCCTGTATGGGTCTTGGGTGCAAAAGGTACATGGGCCCATATGTTCGTCGATATGGGACCCATATGGGCCCATATGGGAATGCTACCAGGGTTGCTAGCTGGTTTGTTTTTACCTGTTCCATAGCTGAGCAGCAATTGGACTATAGTTTTTAAGGTCTTCGTTATGACCTCCTGGCTGCAAGTCAGATGACCTAACCACTTGATAATGCAGACGGTTTATATAGTTTGTAAACGTGTAAGACAAAGAACTAACCCTTGCTTTTAGTATAGACGAATCCGATCAGCGCTTGTGTTTAGTGACTGTAGGCAGTCATAGATTATAGATTAATTTTGATTAATTTTTGATAAATGAATGAAGTTGAGATGTAATTCTGTAGTTGAAGTACACGATTGACCGTTATGGACCGATGGGAGTTGGGAATTAGTAAGAACTACGAATAACTCATGTTTACCCCCTCCGGCTCTACTGTGTATAAGTGAACAAAGTCAGACAAGTCCTGTGCATTAGGACAGAATAATGCATTCTACGCCAGATGAGCGCTAGATGCACTCAAACTACGCCCTCGTCAATCACTTGCATTAACACTTTGATCGTGCAATATTCTGTGATATTGCACGGTCCACCATTGTTTTCCGCTTAATCAGGTAACAATATTACAGAAAATGTGTAGAATACGTCAGGGATTTGGCATGCTGAAGGACACTGACACTACACATGGCTTTGTGTTGTATGATTTACTATGTAAGTGTAGTGTGTCGATCTTGTGGTTGACTATACATTTTTAGGCCTTAGATTCATCAAGCAAACGTTTATGCTCAGTGTTGTGTAATTCAGTTACATGCACTCGAAGATGGAACCAGGAAGTTTTGCGACGTCATACGGAAAGCCTTATAGGGCTTACGTAGATGGTGTCACTATGAAAAAGTACGCACTCCTTTAGAGGACGAGGAATACCAAACCATGACCAACAAATGAAGACAGCTGATTGGTCAACCAATCGGATACTCACATATACTTCTAGTCTACTACACTCATGGGTGGTTTTCTAGTTCAGAGAGCACCCGCTCCTCACACGGAACGTACGGATTCCATGCCCATATAGAATAAATAAGGGGGACCCACTGCAGCTGTGCGCGATGCTCCGCACAAGTAATCAAATGTGGAAAGCAATCCACTGTCCCTCAACTGGAGAAAAGGCTGTGGACACCGTTAGGTTAAACCAGTAAACCCGAAGGTTTACTTCGAGGCCACGACCATATACATGGACAGAGCATGCTATGCGTAGATTGTCGCTACCGTAAGTGTGAGTGTAGGCGTAGCAAGATAGTTGTCTGCTATGGTTTTGTGTGTGGAAGTTTGGACTTGCTCAAGTATTTCAAACAACAGAATTTGCAAGAAAGTTGAAATATTTTCGAAGTAGTGCAAGGTAAGGTCAAATTCACTGCACGTATTGCAGGAATATAATACTGTTTTCCGTTCAAGTTTAGCCAATGAGCTACAACTGGAAAAAAGTCGGTGTCCGGCTCCACTTGAACCAATAGGTTGGAAACTGGGCCGTAAAATTCAATCTTTCTGTCTATCTGTCCCATTCTTGTTTAAATTTTGTTAAAAACATTATAGAGTCTTCGTCAAATCATACAAATTATAGCTTCACGGCGGCCATCTTGGTGCGCCCTTTTGCCCGAGTCGGCGGCCACAATCTACGAATAAGAGGACACGTTACATGCTCTGTCCATGTATAAAAGAAGGACTGTGGTCGATGCGTAATGTTCTATGTTCCTTCTTACCTAAGCCCCTTCCACAATTGCCTGAAATTCATCCTCATCCAAATACAATCTCAGTTTGTTTCAGGGTGAGTATAGAAAAGCTCAATGTTTGTAATCAAAACACTCTCAGTGCAGTTAATGCTGTGTAATATAAGCTTTGGTACTCTGCATTGTTTGAATTGGCTGTCAATCAAAGAGCTGAGCCAATTGAGAATTTCGGTAAACCCCTATCAAAATTGTAGTTTGGGGTGGGAGAACTGGCCCTTTAAGCTTCATGAACTCCACTGTTGCCCGACTTCGTCTGTTGCTTGGATTCGTCTATAGATTAAAGAATCATACAAGACTTTCATAATATAACATGGTGCATACCTATACTGATCTTATAAATATCCATTTACAGATAGTCTGTGAGAAACTGGGGTGTAGGGCAATAATTGTAAGTGTTGATTTCCAAACTGATTCGAGTCCAGATAGGCACCAACAATTTCATTTTAGGCGAGAACGCATGGCACCTTGGTTTGTAAAATTTCAAAATGATTTAATTTAAGCTGGCAGGGATAAAAACTATACAGTTGATTTGAGTGGTACGATAACGGATTAATTTGTCAACTCAAGACCAACTGGAAATAAAATCAACACTTATCGCTACCTGAATACTTCTACGTTTATTAAGAATACTGGTATCATCGGTGAACAAAACAAAGCTTAGATGAGATATTAATAACAGAGAACTCATCTAGTTTGTGATTAAAGAGAAACAGAAGGACCTTAGTAAACTTGCTTACCGTGAAACCATAGACCTACAAAAGTAAAATTTTGGAGAGATAAGGCTGCTAATTATTGCTTGAATTTCAATTTTGCTTCTGGATGTCTGAAAACTAATCAGTACGACTCGGAGAATCTCGTAGTGTGCAAGTTTCCCAACAGAATGTTGTTGTTGCTAAAAAGGCATGGGCAGTCGCCCTTACTTTTTTTGAAGCAGCATCTACCGTACCTCTCACAGTTTTCCTCTCATTTCTCTTCAATGTATCTTTCATAATATTTTAGGACTTCAATATTCAAGGTAGACTAAGCAGTTACTCCTTGTGAATTTCATTTTTAGGAAAAAAAGTATTGTCACATGACTCTCAAGAGCCAATCATGAAACAGGACAGTCTACTACACTGCTTCAAGTTGGGGATACTGCTTTTGCCCTTTAAGGGCGTGTATCAAAATCTTTTGACAGGTTAAATTAAACGTACAAGCTCGTTCGTACGTGATTGATGATCGAACCACCACAAACAGGTTTCGTGTCCATACAGTGATACTCCTCAGTTGACTAAAGTAGAGTTCCTTGGACCCGACGAGATTGTGGTGCTTTGACTAATTTTTGGTGAACTTCAATAGGTCTGTGAGTACTTAAACACGGTCTGTCAATTGAACCACATCCGGCCCTGGTTGAAATAGACATGTTCTACCACTAGTCCAAATATCCTAGCTGAAGAAAGAAACTTTTGACAGGTCGTACTTATAGCTCGACTCCAACAGCTTGGGGTCCACGGGCCCGCTTAAGGGGACTAGTGACGGAGACCATGTGAGAGTTAAGGTACATAAGTCTGATGGGTCCAGGGAACAAAGGTCCCGGAAGTTCTGAATAGTTAGACATTTCAAATGCCTGTGATGCACTAAAATTCTTCAAAATTGAAACGGCCAAAAATATTGAAGCGAATGCCAAAATTTTTCAAATAGGTTTCACATAAGAGCAAGATGGTTTAAAGAGGAAGCATTTAAGTCTTAACTTGATAATCTCCCAATGACTCAGATTTTCAAGTACGTATGGCTGCACCATCCGTTGATTGATAGCAGTATAGTGGCGCCAATAGGACTTGCTATCCTGTGCCGATCAATGCAAAACAAGAAAACAGACCAAAATCCCACCCCCTCTCTCTCTCTCTCTCAAAAAAAAAAAACAATATTTGGGGACGCGATCTGTTATTGCAGCGAAATTGACCATTCACCGTACTTGAAATTCATGATTTGAAAAAGCAGAAGATACCTCCTTTAATCGTTGGTACACAATTTACACGTTTATGTGAACAAACCTCAAAAGGGCCGTTTACATTCCAGCCCCCACTTGTTGACTCCTGTTCTGTTCTTCCGTTTTTTTTTCTGTAGGAGGGAGGATGAAAGTTAACCTGTATTTGAGGAAAACGAAAAATGTGTAGCCTGACTTACGTGAATGTCCACAGATCAATAAACATGTGTTTCATCATCACCGAAAAGTTGAAGCAGTAAAAGTAGAAGACCACTTGGTCGCTATCAAAGTTTTAATTAGGTTACCGTGCAGAAATGAATTATTTCAGCTGAGACCCTAATCAGAGTCTTGGTCAGAGGAACTTACGTTACACGTAGGTGCTACCCGCATATGTATACATCGACATGGTGCACTGATAACTTGAAAACAGACATTATACGCAAAGACCATAATACTGATAACCGGAAACGTTACTGAAATTACGATGACGGCATTTCATTGATCATATTAAGTAATAAAGTCACCGGTGAAGCATATTAGCACGCCATTACTTGTGTGTACTATTTGTTGCAGAAAGCTTGCGCTTTACCGACTTTTGGTTTCCCATTTGCGGTCAAATTAAAGCAGTAAGGAGGTGTGGGAGTGGGGGCGAGGGCTGATCCACCACTGTCATATATCATATCGCTTTCGTAACATAAGCTTTTCGGTTTAAATTTTTTTCAACTTTTGTCTAAACTACAGTCAACTTAGAATGGAGTTGAATAGTTTTGATTGGTCCTGCCTAATTAAAATTTCTTATAAGTGGTTGTGATCTTTGACATACAAATGCTGCTAAATTAGAGTCAAGCGCAGTCCCCTTAACTTATTTTGAAGCAACAGCTCAATACCACAATTTTCATTTTATTGTTCTTCAAAGTATCTTCCATCGTATTTTATGACTTCGATATTGCATACTTCCACTAAATATCACATTTGAGGAAAAAATATGTTGTCACATGACTCTCAACATCCAATCATGAAACAAAACAACCTACTACACTGCTTCAAGTTTGGGTGACTGCTCTTGCCCTTTAAATGGCTTCACCCCAGTCTGAAGACTTTAGTGTCCAAAATATTCAAAATGCAATCGGAACCATTCAGGACCATTCAAATTTTTAAATAATTTAATCTTGGGTATGGGTAAATTATACCAAAATATACCAAGTATCAGAACAATAACGTTTTTTTTCACACTTTCTTTCCAGCTCCTTTTATATCGCAACTGGTGGCGCACTATGGCATCCGTCCAGTAGCTTTGTTTGGCGGGTTTCTGTTTGGACTCGGCTACTTTGGACAAAGCTTCTTTCACAACCATATCATATTTTTCGTAATTTTCTGTACTTGCTCCGGTAAGTTCAGGAATTTCTTTATCCTTTTAGCTACTCAAACACACCAATTGAGTTTAATCAATAAACTTCGCATCCGCCTAGCCATGTTGGAGGGTTTGTTTGAGTGTGATGTGGTGATAGCTCCAAGGAGGAGTCCCCTTGTTACCCCTTTGTAGCAAACATAGTATTTTTTATAGGCCTCCAAATGCTCAATGGTGTAATATTTTTGTCTCAAACGTACTATATTTTATATTGATCACTTTTGCTACGATCGTGCTACATTTCAAGCTTGGACCATATACGTGAGCTACAAAGTGGGCGGGGAATGCCACCCTTGCAAACCTAAGCACCTGAGCTTCCCCGTGTAAGTCCTTCGCATAAGACAATGTCACTTATAGATCAATAACTTAGTTTTTTCAGACAAAACAGTCGGATTTGCCTAAGAATATTCCGGTCAGGAACATTGACCTGCTTAACCTTCATCAACGCCGTACCATACAGGATGATATTGGCAATAGCCAACAGTCCGCTATCATTGTCATCGGTGGTTAACCATTCGTCATGTTCCCCCAAAGTGTTATCGGGATTACAGCTAGTTAAATTTCCAAAGCAGGGGCCTTTTAAGTGGACGGAATAGACAATTTCCAACTTGAACCGACCATCTCAAAAGTTTTTTAGAGGGCCTGGATGTTCAATGTTTAAATTGCGGAAGTTGGATATAAGCCTATTTAGTAATGATTTGAACACCTATACACTGCCCTTGTCCATGTAGTCCCGGGTGGTCTTATTGGAGTAATTTCATTGTTCGAATATTAGTATGATTTCGCCCGTATTTAACGCCTTAATTTATGCTTCCTGGAGTGAATAAAATTATTTTGTATCTATACGCAAAATCTTTACAACAAGGCACAAAACCAAATAATTGAAATTTTCCTTTAATAGAAAAGGTTTCCATGACCATTAGTGGGACTTCTGTAAAATAAACGTGTTGATTTAATATTAACCATTGACTTCAGAAACTTTCATCCTTTTGAAATACAGTTTTGACTGCATGATTTAAATTTCTACTCTTTGATTCCATGTGTTTCTTGTACTATTCCATCAGGTTTTGGAACCGGCTGTTTAACCCTAGCCTCATACTTCCACATGCTGCAAGTTTTCAAAGACAAGTTTGGCCTCGCCACATCGATAGCTTCTCAATGTCTATTTCTCGGAGTGTGTCTCATGCCTCTCATGTTTGAGCATTTATGGGGTCATTTTGGTCTACATGGGGCCCTTTTAATCTTTAGTGCCCTTTGCTGGAACTGCACCATCTCTGCGATCTTAATGAAACCAGTTCAGACGCATATATCAGAGAATAATACAGGAAGCAGCACGGAAGAAGAAGATAGCTCAAACTCCGTTTCAGAAAAGTTAAAACAACTTTTTCTTAAAATGAAACAATTGGTGAAGAAGCGAAAGACAATTTCTTTGTTGCTTGTCATTGTATACGTCCACTTTGCCTGCTATTTTTCTTGGGCTTTGTTTCTGGTACCAGTCGCGGAGCAAAGAGGATTCGACAAATCGTCGGCAGTATTGCTGTCCACTGCAGGGGGCGTTGGCGGCATCGTCGGACGTACTGGATGCTCAATATTGTTCGCCATTAACAATACACAGCCATTTTTTCATTTCTTCCTTCCACTGGTTTTACAAACTGCTGCCTTCGTTGGTGTCGCTTATTCCAGAACGCTTATGTTTTTATTAATATTTTCCGGGATTTCAGGTTTTACACTTGGATTTCTCGACGGATCCCTTCCAGGGTTCATTCCATTAAATTTATCGAATGAAGAAATCCTCGTTGCTTTCACTCTCCACTTTTTGGTGTACGCTATTGGCATGGAATCTGGATCATATTTATCAGGTAAGAAGACAGAGTGTTGTAGAGAAAGGGTATAGACGAATCTGAGTAACTAATGAAGTCGGTAATTAGTGGGGTCCATCAGCCTTAAATCGTTTTAATTTTATTGTCTACACGCAATGCTAATCCCTCATATTCACTGAAATCGGGGGAATCAAGAAGTATTTTAGTGTACAACCTTTCATGATACAGTCTACAGGTAAATAAGCAAAAAAAAATGTGAAATTTTAAAGCTGACGGACCCCAGTTATGGCCGGACGATAAAATCAGACCATCACTTGGTTATTCGGATTCTACTATACGGGTGATGTATACTTGAAATCAAATTTTATGTCGGCGTGTTCCTTTTTGAAAGAGCGCTGTACGGAACCTTGATCCACCCCAGTATATGTAGATGCATGGGAAGTCGACACGGCAACAACACTTACTCAAGATCACGATTCACCGCTTTTGATCGGCCAATCAGGACAGATCAGATCGACCTAGCTGTCGAAATGTGGGTACCGTACAGGCACTTGTGCAGACAAGGAACCGAAGGGGGAACAAAGTCTTTCCACGGGGCGAAAAGTTTTGTCAGAGGCCAAATTTGGTTTGGATGAGCAAACCTGTAAATTATTATTTCATGCGCTTGTCAGGCCACATTTGGAATATGCTGCTCCTGTTTGGTCACCTCATTACCAATGTGACATTGATGCCCTGGAAAATGTTCAGAGGAGAGTAACTAGGCTGGTTCCATTCTTAAAGGATTTAAGTTATCCGGAAAGTTAAAAAAAAACTTCAACCACCAACTCTAAAATATCGTAGATTGAGAGGAGACATGATTGAGGTGTTTAAAATTGTGTCAGGTGTTTACGTTAGAGATATAATGGGAGGGTTTTGTAAGTTTAGTGCAATTGCCGGTACCCATACTCGTGGTCATAGCCCGCAGCTACTGAAAGGGTTTTGTAGACTCAATGTTAGAAAATTTAGTTTTGCGTGTAGAGTTGTTGACATTTGGAATAGCCTTCCTGAAAGTGTACTTTCAGTTGCGAGTGCTTTCAAATTTGAGAAGGCTTTGGATAGGTTTTGGGCTGGCAAAGAAATTGTGTATAACTAAGAAGCTGATTTGTATGTTAAGTAATTGGCTAGTATGTCAGTCGCCCAGCTGCCCATAGCTCGCTATTGCTGAACCAGTTGTTGAGGGTGAGGGTATAGATGCTGAAGAAGATGCGGACATAGAGGTCTTTTAGACCTGCGTCCACTGAGGTTTCTAGGGTATCCTAAGGTAAGGTAAAAATGTACAAATTACATGCTTGTGTAATATTATATATACGTACACTGCGTGACGAATTCAGCCGACTTGTAAACATATAATTTCAGGGGAGACCCCAATACATAAAACACTTTCCGCCCAGAACATGTACACTAGTGTTTAATACTCTGCATTTTTTAACTTGCTGTCAATCAAAGAGCTGAGCCAGTTGAGAATTTCTGTGGACTACTAGAAATATTGTAGTTTGGGACGAGGGTTTTGAATTTAACATACACAAAGAAAGGGTTCCACAAAAAAGCGCTTAACCTCTTTAAACCTTTCGGTTATAGCGACAGTTTTGCACGCGGACTTACTACATTTTCCTGTCACTTTTCTGAATATTTTTTGTCCTCATTACATTTTGAAGTCAGAAAGGTCATTTCTGATATAGTCTTATCAACCGTAATAGCGACGCCTATCGTCATGAGCTTTGTAGAGAGGGTAATCTGGCAGTGACTTTCCCGTTTTTTCTCTAAACCAGCGATGTTGATAGGATTTCAAAAAGGTGGAAATGTTTGGGACGAAAATGTTGCATCTCATCATGATATAATTTTGCTACAGCAGATAAAACAGATTCACCTTATACCCTTGTTATATCTTCACAGAGTAAAGTTTAGATTGTACATAACCAGTCTATACAGTAAGCCTACTCTACATAAGGTGCCTCTAATTAAAAAAAATCCTTGCACATAGAATATTTAAAATTTAATCTTGAAGCAAAACTAAAATTTTGGCGGCAAAGATTTCAAGATGTGTGATTAAGAAATGATAATTATTGCCCGCAAAATGGAATGTACGGAAAATTTGGAAAATTCGGTGCCCTCAGATGACCGGAAATTGCATTTTCCAGCCTTCTAAATACGACCTAGGCTTTCGCTATTTCGAGTATTTTTCGTGGCAACTTTAAACTGATTTAGCAAACTGTAAAGTGACCAGAAACTTTAGAAAGCTTTCAGATGCGCAAAAAATGTTATTCTGCCAGGAAGACTATCTAAGCGGAGCGCCGCCATTGGTTAGCGCGGAGCGTACAAAAACGTTTGAAAAAACCAGTACCACAGATGGTCAGAAATGGCATTCCCCAGGCCTGTAAGTAGGATCTAAACAGTCATTATTTCGAGCTTTTGTTTGCAATAATATAAAATTCAGCAACTTGCCATGTGATCAAAAAATTATCAGATAAAATGTACCACTACAATTGAAAAATTGAAATGGTCTTGTATCTATTCGTGGAGGAAACTATAAAACGGAACTGAAAACATGCCACTGTTCTTTACACTTTTGCGACTGTTGGTTAGATTCGAGATGTGCTGAATTGAGGAAATTGAGTAGGTGACTGCCTGACCTTCCGACGACAGATTTGAAAATGATGCGGGCAGTAAATGAATTTTCAGGCAGACTTAGGGATGACATGATCACACTCTATTATTATGGACGGAAAAACATATAAGCGAACCATTAGACACTGCAACTGAACACCCTCCCGTATGCCCGTGAAATTAATTTGGCAATTGAAAACGCCACAGCACTTTTTTTCAAACTCCGTCCGAATATTATACTTTTTCCAAAGTCCTCCCGACCCTCTGGCAAAGGGCCGTGCCACCAAACTTTAAACTGCTTCCTGAAGAAGCTAATACGTCCACTTAAGGACAACACTTGACCAACCTCAAGGCCTTCAGACCATTTACATTATTGATCTGCCATGCACGGCTCCATTCTAAACTGGGTGAAAATTGTACCATTTCGAGCAATGCTTGACAAGGGTAGGTACGGAATGGTGAGTGGCTGAGGGAAGTGTTTTTTCACAAGCTGCCTGAGTGTTTCACAAATCGTTTTTGGTCATGTTTGATAATTTTGAATGTTGCGTTTTCTAATTTTTCCCGGGCACAGATTTGAGAAAATTAAGACTCTCCGGGCGTTTCGGGCGTTATGTTGCATTAGCTTTAAAAGCAGGCTGAGAACTATTGTTTCTTTTAAGCAACAGCTTCCCGATTGTGTCCCTATTTTTTTTTTTATCTCTTTGATTTGTATAAATATTTTGATATATATATCACCCTGACTATAATACTTTTCTATTTTTCGGGCATGTGTTTGAAACAACTCGGAAATTCGACCATTTCGTCGGGAATTGTGAAAAGAAAAGCTGTGAAGTAAACCTCAAAAATAATATCTTTTTGCGCTGATTGAGTGTGTAGAGTAATTTTGTAATTTTGTTGATTTTTTATGAAAATTTTACCGCGTAAGCTATGAGTTTTTGTTTCTTTCGGGCATATCCTTTTGAGATTCCGGGGACGCTTAGGAGTTTTCTGGAGAAGAAAAATCATGCAATTCTTTTAAATTTCAGTGGCTGCCAATGTTTTTTCAAATTCCTGTCCGAATTTTTCATGTTGGGAAATTTGGGGTCAGTCTTCCGCCTCATATGCCTACGTGGCTTTGATTATGATAGTAATTGTGTTGTGAAGGGTTTTCAAAAGCATTTTCAAACACAATTCTATGACACCATGGCAAAATTGGGTAGTGCGGTTATGCCCCCAGGACCCATGGGCTCTTGACAGTAATCTCAACAAACAAAACATGCAAAACAGATCGAAAAGGTAGATAATAGGTCTAGTTGTAGCGGAAAAGTGAGAAATAATACTAATTACAGCAAAATCTACCTTCTTAAAGGAGATAACTACTGCCACACTGAATAATTTTGTTGATCAGTAGGAAAATGTCCTGAGCGAATTGGAAAAAAAATATTTGAATATATTGCACAATTTAACAACAATTTTTTGGTTCTTTCTCTAGGACTGATGTTCGACATCTTTGCATCCTATAGTGCGGTTTTTATCCTGCAAGCCGTGTTCAGTTTCGTAGCCGCACTCTCCGCTTTGATTTGGCAATTCAGCTTTATAACAAGTGGAGTCGTTCAATAAGACACCATCGATGATACGAGCCGTCCTTTTCCAGTGGTTGATCTATGCGGATAGGCTACTCCATCCATCAGGCGTCATTTAAAATGTGTCAAATGTAGCCCTATTGGTCGCCAAGACTGAAAAGGGAGATAGAGGCAGTGGCGTCACCAGACTTTCCATTCTGGGAGGGGGGAGGCACAACGATTTTATGGGGGCATTGCTAGACTCCACTCATGGCGCCGGAGACACCACGGAGCGCGAGGCTTAACGGGTGGGGTCCAGGGGCCCGCCTTAGGGTCCCTGGTGGGGGTCCAGGGGGCGAAGCCCCCGTAAGCTCCTGGGTTTTAGCGTGTTTGTGAGGTATTTAAGACCTTTAAGACCTTTTAGGGTAATTTCATGGACTTAACACCGGTCTAAAAATTACCTCCAGGGTAACTTCCAGTAAGCCTTTCGGTAAAAATCCACTGATTCAACTAGCAAGAGCTTATCCGGCTGACATTTTTAAAAAGGGGTAGATGATCTATAGAGAAAAAAGCTGATTGGCACTTTAAAGTGAGTCTTGGTGGGGGTCCAGGGGGCGAAGTCCCCGGAAGCTCCTGGGTTTTAGCGTGTTTGTGAGGTATTAAAGACGTTATTGAAGGGTAATTTTACTGACTTAACACTTGTCTAAAAATTATCTCAGGGGTAACTTCAAGTAAGGCTTTCGATAAAAAACCGCTGATTCAACTACCAAGAGTGGACCCGGCTGACATTTTGAAAAAGGGGTAGATGATCTATAGAGAAAGAAGTTGATGGGCACTTCAACGTGAGTCTTGGTGGGGGTCCAGGGGCGAAGCCCCTGGAAGCCCCTGGGTTTTCGTGTGTTTGTAAGGTTTTAAAGTTGTTTTTAAGGGTTGTCTTTACACTGGTCTAAAAATTACAGGGCAATCTCGAGTAAGATTTTGTTTTTGGTAACAAGACTAACGTTAGTGGAACTACTCTCAAGAGCGGATCTGGCTGACATTTTGTGGAAGGTGAGCTGCACTAGAAAGCGAAAGAAAAGGCAGTTGATGGGCAATTAGATGTGATCCTCTGAAAGAAAAATGAAGGCCTAATCCTGCTTGAAGGGTTACCTGAGCTGTGCGCCACCTTCAATTGATGTAGTTGGAAGTGTGAAGAAAATTTTGAAAAACGCAAGCCATTTGACAGCCGGAAATGCCATTTCCAAGGTTTTTTTTTGTGATATTTTCATTTGGAAAACATGGAAATTTGCTGCCTTTTCTTTTTAACAGAGGAATCGAATCCTAAAAATTTCATAGTCACACTCCGACTACAGAAGACATATTTTTTTTTAAAATCTCAAATCTCAGTTGGGGGCACACGCGGGGCACACGATTGTTCAAGGGGGGGGGGCACGTGCCCCTGTGGCCCACCTTGGCGACGCCACTGGATAGAGGACTTCGGCCCTGGTCCCCTCTGTTGGCTACTTAATTTACATGGTTGGTGCTTTTCATGTACTTTAGAGGAAAAAGTCATTCCAAACCGAAAGAATGTAGTAGACCATATGTTTCATTAAAGGCACTTAATATTCCGTGACTATTTCTCTTCCTCATCTCAGGTATTTACTAAGAGTAAATGCAAGTGCAAAGTAAATGCAAATCCTGAGGATTCATTACAAGAAGTGTTTAAGGTCACAACAGGATTTGATATGTTAGAGGGGTACTTATTCAGTCTTAGCATTTGGTGAAATTTGCATTGAAATCTGATGTGTGGTTCTCAAAATACGAGCATGTATAGTTTTCAAATTTTTAACAAGTAAACTTGAGGCAAGCACATATGACATCACATATTAGTGGACAACATTTAGTTTTTATTTAAACTTTAGACTCTATTTTCTCCTCAAAACTCCCAAATTATTAAAATGTGATTGCATGAGTGTCATGTGAATCTTACGAACTTTGCATCCCCCCACAAGGAGGTCCTATTCCTATTAACTTCAAGGTCAACACAGCAGTCTGATAAAACAAAAGGAAACAATATGAGGAAGTGATCTAAACTCTGCTGCTCTCAAATTCACTTCTGAACACAAATCTAATGACTCCATTTACTGATATCTCGAGGAACATATATCCGATATGAATAGAACTTCCACCACACTATGTAGATTTGATTCCTCTTTCACATATGAAAACCTATTTTTGCTTAAACTTCCCCTTTAAAGATACTTGAAGTTAATGTAGAAGAAAATTGAGAAATTTAGCTGAAGCAGTTCAAAGCAGGTCTAGGACAATTACTTTTGGCCTTTACACTCGAGAGAACGTTCACCCTTTTGGGGTCTCATGTTGATTATTACTTACTGTGAATGAATCTAAAGAAAAGCAACATGATTAGGAAAAATATAATTTCCAGTTTTTTATTTGACTATGTTTCGAAGAACTTCTTACCAGCAAAATTCTGAAATGCAAAATAAAGAAAATACAGACATATTTGCTACAGCCCTCTCATGGGAAAACACACCACGCCGATTTGGCAAATATTTTGATCTTCGAACAAACATGAAATGAAGAAACGATGGGAGTCAATGTATTATCACAAGTACTCTTATCTCGGAGTTGAAAGGGATTGCTAAGCTTTTTTGGCTTTCTGGTTGTTCAACTCTACTGGCTGACTTCACCTAGTGTCATCATCTTTGGAATTTTAGGCTACCAAGTACCAGCCCTGGGAGGTATGATTTTCACTTTCATAAGGTTTGTGAAATTCTAGGATGGGAGTTCTATCAACCTGCACCCGCTTAAATTGAAGACCGTTGACAATCTTCCTGGGGTATTTATCCAATTTGAATTGAATGGGGGATGGCAGGGGGAGCCAATTCGTGGAAGGATTAGGACAGTCTAGAAGATTAAAAATTAACTTTGCATTTCTTCTATTTTAGTAGGTTTCACCCAAAAAGGTTAAATTTGCCATCCCCCTGATGGTTACGGGTGGCGTGGTGTTAAATGGGTCAAGTTCATTTCTTCCACTTGTTCTGTACAGACAAACATGTGAAACGGTGGTCATAATAGAAAATCACACAAGGTATTATGAAAAAGTCAATATGCTCCTTGGTTAATTAATAATAAAACTAGAGCACCAATGGTGCAGAAGCTCATACTTTCAACAAAGGTCCCTTGGTTGTCTTTATTAGGTCATGTGTTTAAATGAATTCAATTGTTGTATTGAACATACACCTGTGCACCCTAAGGATAGCGTAAAGAAGGTCACACAAAATTTGCATTTCATGCTATCTTCAGTGTAATTAATTGGGATCACCCTAAGAGAGTAACAACAAGAATTAAAACTGCAAAAAGGAATGCAGTGACAGATAAATTGTATGTTAAAAGGCATTGACAATGGCCTGCACCATTTATTAACATCAAAATAATGAAAAAGCACTATTAGAAATATTGCCAATAATGCTAAGAACAGATGCTGATTGTTCCAGGGGGGTCCAAAGTGGGATCACCAGTTTGGGAGGGGGAGGGGTATGAGGGATTTTTACCCTCCCCTCTTGAAAGTTTTTGCAATTTCAAAGGTCCTGCAATGCAATTTGGTACAATCTGGCATATGAAAAGACAAAATTATCTGCAATGAAAATTAATAGAAATCAGGAAATTTGAGCCGAGAAATAAAAGGGTCTCTCTTTACCTCAGTATTGAAGGAATAAACAATACTAAACTGTCCCACCAAGGGTGCCTCACTGTGACTCCCAGCCAACTTTGTTAGCTGTACAATCGATTTAATGGCAATCTTAAATGTAGTGAGACATGTGAGCAAAATGCAGACTAATTTTAGACATTTGTAAGCATAAAGGTCAAAGCAGCTGCAACAAACTTCATTCCAAAATTGCAACCAATTTATCTTCCAATTATGACTTGCAAAAAAATGTAAACAGTTTGCACAAGTTTCACTTGTGAGAACCTTTCGCCTCACGCTATTAACAGCTTATGCATCTCAAAGCTGCTTGTCTGTGATATTCCTTTGTTGGTCAATGTGGTGACAGAGTATATTGATTACCTCATCTTTAGGGGTAGGGGAAGAAATATTATCTTCAGGAGAAAACATGTTCCCCTGCGAGTCAATTTAAAGATGAATACAGACAGCATACAGGAGAACATTTCTGAAACAACACCTTCAAGGTGTACATTCATCAGAAGTATCGTTTGTGATAACTTGACCTGCAGACTGGACAAACTTTTTCCTCCAAGAGAGAAAATTCCTCAAGTGCTTCCAAGCACGCCTTATGAAAGAGATGTGTACAGGACAAGAGACAGTAGCACTTTCTAAGGTTGTGATGATCCTGTCTAGGAGAAGCAGAGCTACCTGAAGCTTGAAAGGGCATGATGCATATGGGACATTCAGATGTACCTCTTGCTTTAGCCTGCAAAAGAAAATAAGAAACAAGGGATTATACCAGGATCAAAAATAAGAATGTTTGCCCTATACACGTTCTTCTATTGAAGTGAATCAGGTTTTCTTTTACACTTAAAATGTCAACAAAGAATGACACTAAGCAGGATTTTTCTTATTCCTTTACAAGAGTCAAGTAGGCTAGGGAACAAACATAGCTTTGCATTATTATGCTGATCATTAAGCACGATGACAGAAGGTTCCATATTTAACTTGAAAGCCTTGGGTATGACCCAGCCAGGACTCAAACTCCAGACCTCCCGGCAGCAAGTGGGATGCTCTAACCGCCAGGTGATCATGCAGTCTGTCTTTTCAGATTTTTGAGATTCATGATACAAAAGGATTGGTAAGATGTGATAAAATCTTAGACTTTTGAAGAAAACAGTGAAAAATGAAATGGAAAGGGTAGCACACTGAAGGGAGATAGAGTTGAGGTCTCATTCAAACAATGAAATGAAAAAGCTTCTCAAAAAGCCCAGCTCCAAGCTTTACAAGCATATGGGCATTCATCCACTGAAAATTTCCGTTATTTCAAATCATAGTTTCAGACTATGACATATGGTGACCTATGATGTGCTTCAAACCCTTCTGTAAACAACATTTTCATCTATTCTACATACTGCTTCCCTGTGCTCAATTAATGAGGTATCCATGCACCCTTTCTGGCTCAAAGGCACTGTGCTCTCAAACTGTTCAAAGAGTGGCATTTGGCAAAATCAGTTGACTTTTGATCCCAGGCAAAACAATAGGGTTTCTTTACAATAATACCTATAGAGGGCTTGCACAAAGGTTTAAAGGTCCTGGAGGACACTGCACTATGCACCACATTGCCTTAGTAAACAATTTAGCATCCACATGTATTTGTTTGTCCTCCAGAACTGACTTGGGTTAGTTGACTTTCCCATGCGTCAAACCTCCCTTAACAACTTCTTCAATCCTCGTACGGAAAGTATACTTGTAGTCAGGAGGTTTGGAGTTCAACTCCTGGCCAAGTCACACCAAAGACTTTACAAGTGGAAACTACTCTAATCAATCTTGATAGTCAGCATCAGCAATGGAGTAGGGAAATCAAGCCAGTGAGCCACAACTGGAAAAAAGCTGTGACTGGCCCAATTGCAACCAATTGGTCAGAAAGCGAGCGGTGAAACCTCATTTAACTGTCTTACTAACCTATGACGATATAATTCCTAAATTGATGAATCATGTGTTAAGCAATGTTTTCAGGGTCTAGAATCTGGCAACTTTGACCCCCACCTACACCAACAGAGTTCCCCTCCTTAACAAGGGGCATACACATGCCAACATGCTGCTACAATGCCCATTACTGAAATGCAGCTCCTTCTAGAAAATAAAATCCCATCATATGGTGGTCTCTGCGGGTTTTCACACTAAATTTTTTGGGTATGTCAATTATGAAAAGAGTTATTTAAGTGGTGCATATCTAATATCACAGACAGCAGGCTCAATTGATAGTTAGCAGCAAGTGGCCCTGACAACTTGTTGATGAGGAAGTTGTGGTCAATGGATACTAATTTGAAGCTTGTTTGCTCAATAGATTAAGTAGAGATAACAACTATGTGAATAGATGAAGAGATCTGCAGATGCTGGATTTGACAACTGTTGAGATTTCATTTCCAAGGAATCAAGCCTAAACAGTCTATACATGCACCTACCACTATCAATAAACAAAAGTTTCTCATATCATTGAAATAAAAAGAAAGACAAATTGATAGCAAAACAGTATTTAATTACATGACAAATTTCTTACTCATTCAACATTTCAGTCAAATCCCAATCAAAAGCGAGGTTTGGTAGGATGATAAAATTTCACCTGACTCCCTGGTTAACTCCCTTAAGCAAGCTTGCAGAAACCACGAGCTTGATAAGAGACAGGCAGCAGAAGATGTAAACAAAGGTGGAATAATCAGGGAATAATTTATCCAGTATCGCATCGCAATTTGCTACACAAGCAGGCCAAGTTGCTACACAAATGAAAAATTGTGTAGAAATTTTTTGTGTGGATAACCCAGTTGCATTTTCACAAGCAGTGTGTGAAAGACCTCAAAAATCTTCAAAACTGCTACGCAAAATTTGAATGCTATAAAATTATTCCCTGATAATACAGGTCAGATGTGCCACTGTTTGAAAGGTGTGAAAGTTAAGCTGTAGGGCAACTTTTTATCTGGTTTTTGCTAACCTACCTTCACTGAAGCAAAAAGGTGTGGACAGAGTTTTTATAGGCAGGGAAATTCAACATGTAACTTAAAATACTAAACTCACCTTCTGATGTATTGACTCCCACTCCTCTTCAGAAATTGATCTTAATTTGGAAGACTCTAAATTCTTGAATATGTTTCGGCTAGCTTTCATAGACTGGTCCACTTCACGTAAGAAATCATCAACACCTGGATCACATGATCTGATCAGCCTCTCTGTTATATTTGAAAGCTGTGGAAAAACAAATTAACACAAGTAAATTGACAAAAGATTGAACACGGTAAAACTTTTTTAAACAACCACCAAAGCATAATTGGAAACAGTTCCACCGTATTTTTTATCAGGCGGATATGTCAATGTTCCCAGGGTTCAATGTTCCTAATTTGACTTTTTTCAAGACCTGGGGATAACAAACCTTGCTGTTCCGCCTGTTCGTGAATTAGATGAGGTTTTACAGTACAGTTTATAACCATTTGGTCTTTCATTTCAGTTGCGGCTGATTGGCTTGTTTTCCCTGCTCCAGTGCTTATGCTGCCTTCAGACATAATGGCAAGAGGTTCCATGCAATCATAAACAACCATTGAAGTAATTGTAGGATTATGGAGAACATAGCCTTGGGAAAATTGAATCCTGAAACAATCTGGTAGATTCCCATATCAGAATTCTCTTATAGTACCAGTTTGCTACAACTGGAAAAAAGGCTGTGGCCCACTCGACTTGAACAAATAATTTGGAAACTGAGACGTAAAACTCTATCTAACTAACTAACTAACTTATGGTAACAGCAGATTGACTACACAGAAATATCCTAAATCTAACCATAAATCCCAGTCTTAACCCTAAGTCTAATCAAAAACCTCACCCAACCCCAAATCCTATCTCTTTATACCAGAAGTCCTTTCCACATAGA
Source organism: Holothuria scabra (assembly GCA_037179385.1). Lineage (NCBI taxonomy): Eukaryota > Metazoa > Echinodermata > Holothuroidea > Aspidochirotida > Holothuriidae > Holothuria > Holothuria scabra. The sequence continues at coordinate 31,760,303 of CM074187.1, forward strand.
TCTTCATTCTAAACTTAATCTTTACCTTTATCTTAAAAAACCCCTCATCCTATATTTCAAAGTTTATTATCTTACCCTCATTCTACACCTAACTGCATGTAATCCTGCCCCCAACAGGAAATCTTCACAAGAGAACCTTCAGCCAAGAGAGCTCTAACATAACTTAGGTCACTTTGGAAAAATAAACGATTCAAGCCAACTGGAAGATTGAGTGACTCATTACAACTCTGCAAAATCTGCTGTTGATATGAAATTTGTCACGCTAAAAATTTACCACCACTTCTCCTCCCCCAAATGTTTTAAAGAAATTTTCTTCACTTTTCAGATGTTGAAATGAACATTTAGGGACGTGGCCATCACATTTTTCATGATTTGGGGGCTTCCAGTCTTGTAGAATTAAGTTTATTCAATGTTCCAAGAAGAGAGGATGTATCAGAGGTTTGTCAGTATCAGATAGAATATTTGGTACTGGTTGGGATTATTGAATTCCTTATTGGATAATAATTGAAGAGTTGCAGTGGTGGGACCACTCCTTTCTTGCTACTTGGCTGAAGATAGTTCTCACATGGCACTGAAGGGGCTTATCACGTGGAGTATTTAAGCCACTTCTTGGGCAAACACAGCAGGTGCACAAAGATTTGGCTGAAGACATGGTGGCTGCTAGATGTGACATCACTGAGATCTACCTATATGGGTACACTCTTCAAAACAATGCTTCTAAACTTTGGAACCAAATGGCAAAGTAAGCTAGGCTGTCCAATTCCAATGAAAAACAACTGGATTTCCTTTTCAAATCCTTCTTGCTATTGTAAACATTTTATTTACAATGCAGGTGCAGTTTGTCAAAAGACTTCTAACATACTCATCAAAATAAAAGCCCTCCAATTAACACCATATTACCTTCTCTTCATAATATTTTTTGCGAAGAATAGGTTCTTTTGGTGGCACTGTTTGTCGTAATTTCTTGTACCAGCTTCGAACCACATAGCCTCTCCAAGCAGCTTGGATTCTAGAGGAAGAATTAAAATTCATACAAAGTCAATACAGCTTGCACCCATTCTATCTGTTGCATCATTTTCCTATGAAGAATACTAAACCATGTTGGAGCCAAGTCTATAAATGACAGAGACAATTGAAGAAATGACCCTAACATTCTGTGAAACTGTCCAAAATATTTCATCCCATAATTTTACTCCATGGCTCAGGGAAAGAGGATTAGTAGACCTGGTGGGAACTTATCTGTGTCTATGGGTTTGCCTTAGCATTCTATCTGATGGGCATAACAAAGCAGGTTCTGTAGAATATTGTATCCACAGCATAGTATCAATTTGAACGCAACACAATCCAGTCACATGCTTGACTGCATTCTCCATGAGTAAAGCTTAAAATGCCTACATAAATTAACTTTGGGATGACCATGATTTAGGGACACAAAAAGTAAAATTTTAACACAAGAGATAGGTTGTGACCTGTGGCCAGTTAGTGCCTGAATTTGTTAAAGTTAAGCTACAATGGAGAAAACTTCAGGTAGCAATAATGAGGTGTGAGTTTTGGGGCCCTCCCATAGTCATATTGGAGCCAAGTGTAGGAAGACAGGGACACCTGAAACAATGCTGATTTGTGATGACAGGTGTGACCATGTGTAATCCACCCTCAGTCATCTTGGAGCCAAGTGTAATGAAGTTGGAGACACCTGCAGCAATGATGCTTAGTGATGGTGATGAAATGTGGGATTTGGTTCCATTGGTAGTAGTGAGCTGAAGTACCAATTCTATCTATAAAAAGCTTCATGGAAAGCTTTCATCAAAAAATTTGTGTTACAGGAGATTCTCCATGACTACTGCAGTTTTAAGGGAAAAACTGTGGTTCCCAATTGCAGTCCTTGACCACAACTGACTTTTTCAATCAGCACAGCTTTGAATATCATATTGGTATAAGAAAAGTTCCAAAAAACTTTGGGGATTATGTAGCACTTTATTACGACAATCTCTGAAAAAAGAGCTGGCAAAGGGGATCAAATTACTTACCGTTCATGGAAGCTATGTGTCCTTTCATTTTTTTCTGAAAGGGGATATGTTCCTCTGCTTTTTCCCCATCAGGGAGCAGAAGATTGTTTGCTTCAGTTAGCAGAACAATTGGTTTCCTTATTTTTCTGCGAGCTTGGGTGAATGACTCCCAGCTGCATTTTGCGACTGATATTAATAGAGAGTCCCTGTCCAAATGCCTGATTTGCAGGGTATGTGGTTAGAAATGTTCTTAAGAAAGTTATCTTCCTACAGTGAGTGGGAAACTGCTCTTTTTTTCTACACTTGCAACCATCCAGTTCAGTTAGCTCTAGTCAAAAAATGTAACAATGTAAGGGAATGTAACTTCCAAGTCTCAATGTAGGCTTTTCTTGGAATCAAGTTCAACTTTCATTCATTAATTGGGCTAACTTGCCCAGTATGTGTCAACCTGTACACTGCCATCTGAATAAAAGATAGGGACTAAACTATAAAACAATCTTCCTGTTCAACACTGGGCAATGTAGATAGTTACAAGGGACTATCAATTGTTTGTATTGTGATTTGGAAACTAGAGTAATCACAGTTTGTAAACTTGGAAGGACTTGTCCATCTCATGAAGACCAAAAGCTTTGTTAAGAATGAAATATGGTTATGATAAAATTTTGAAAAAAGTTACATCCATCCCAAAGCAAAAGTGTTTTGAATCAGAAACAAACAAGCTGTTTTTATTTATTACCTCCCCCTCCCCAACCCCCCCAAAAAAGGGTTTTTTGCATCATCCACCAAATTTATTTACAACTTTTGGTTTTCTGTACAGATCTGTACAGGTAATTGTCCAACCAAGAAACTGCACATTGGTTGGTACAAAACCTTTTAAAGAGGTAAACACAGCATGGTACGTTATACTTTACAATAAAGACTCACCTGACAGCACTCTGTATTCTACACACTCTGGCTCCTTCATAAATAACCCTTGTCTGGTACTCCTCCTTTCTACACATTGGGCACGTTTTTTTTCCGGTGAAGCGTTCAAATGCTCCTAGACAGTTCTGGCAGGAAAAGGAAATAAAAATAGACCCTTCTACAATTGTCTGAAAATCATCCTCATCCAGACACGATTTCAGTCTACTGCTTAAGAGTGAGCATAAAAAGGCTCAATTTGTAAAATCAAAACACTCTCACTTCAGTTCATATTGTGTGATAATAACTTTCGTACTCTGCCGTGTTCAAATTAGCTGTCAATTAAAGAGCTGAGCCAATTGAGGATTTTGGTAAACCCCTACAAGAACTGCAGTTTGGATTGAGAGGATTGGTCCTTTAAGTCCCTCTAAAAACTGTCCAATTTGTTCACCCAAACTTTCAAAGATTCAAATAAAGCAACTTCCCTATCTCAGTCTTATAATTCATCATATTTTGAGGCAATACACAATTTCAGTGTATTCAATGATGAGACTCAATTAATGTATAATAATGATTACCCCCTTATATTTTTGAGCAGTGTTGGTGCTTTCTTTTTATAATAGACCTTGTGCATTGATGACATACTGACATTACCCATCGAGCAGAACAATGAAACACATAGTCACGCCCATAAGAATTCACCATGAACCTGTAGCAGACTATGTGCGGATTTGAAAAAAATTTGACTGATTGACAAATCAGCTGTCTGTATTTGTAGGTGTTGGTTTGTTTTGCCCCCAAAGGGGAAGGGCGTACTTTCCGCTCTGTGACATCATATGTACAAGGCCTATTGCAATCAATGCAGTTGCACATAGCACCTGAATTACTTGCATTATTGTTGGTTGTGCATAGGAGACCATAATCTGTAATCCAAGCACTTTCTATGCATTCCGTGGAGTCATACCCAGTCAAAAACGCCTAATTTCGTGTGTAAACAAACCTTCTCATAGAAGCACTGTGTGGAATGGACTAAAATGTTTATTGAGCAGAAAAGTAAACACATAGGTATACTAACTCAGATACCACTGGTGACGTGCACCTTATGAAAAGATGCTTTGCATCTTTTGAATTTTAAAATTTTGATGTCAATCAAATTGCACTTACCATGTATCATACATATGCTGTTTAACACATTACTTTGGAGTGATGATAAAATCCTTGAAAATAAATGCTACCATACAGAGTGCATTCACATTTGTTCAAGCAGGGGGTCAGATCTAAATTTGATCCACCCCTCAAGGTAAGATCAGCTTTCAATTTTCAACTGACAATTAAGAAAAAAAAGAATTTTTTTCCAATGGGCCACTTTCCAAATAGCTTAAAGAAGATTGGGGGCCAGATTTTTGTTACACATCATTTTTGTAAATGTCATATTTCCCCATGGCCAAAACAATGCATCCCAAAGTTATGTCCCACAATCCTTTGTAATTGATATTTTGAAAAGTGTCTACCACTAAGACCATGCACTGAATGTTGGCCTATGGCAATAATCACAGTGCAGCCCACAGGTGAGTCTCTTGGTACCCTATCTAAAAGGTCTAGGTACACTGAGCCAGGCGAGTGTTATCTAAGCATCAACCAATGAAGCAGACAATAAGACAAACTAGAGCAGCATAGCTACTGTCACTCAACCTTCTGATGTACCTGTTCAGTTTTTCATTCATCTTGAACCAAATCATGGTGTACATGTCCCTAACACATACTCAGACAACTCCAGTGAGGCTGTAAACCCTGTTCACCTTACATTTGGACCGTGTCAGGGATAAATCTCTATAGTTAGCTCATCCCCATAAGTTATATAATGCTGCCTATGAGGGAAGGAATCAGAAACTAAAGTCATAGTGTAGCACACATATGACCAGTCTGTGTAGGAGGGTGGCATAAGCAATAGACAAAGAAGATACCAAATGTCTTTCCACCCCCTCCCTTAATCCCGCTCTCACTTTCCATCATTTCAATGTTTTCTTCTCCATGCTCCCTCACTCCCTCACTCCCCAGCTCACTCCTCCATGAAATTTGTAAGAAAAAATTTAAGTACTGGAAGAAACTTTAATACACCATCCAACTGAAGTTTAAAGGCTGATATGAAATGGTGATTTGTTTACATTCAAATTGACATTCAATTCTAACATGTCCTGTGTGAGCAAAGATCATATATCCACCACCACCCCAGCTTGACAAGCAAAGTTCCAGTAGAGGGGGAAAGGGGGTTTCTTCCCCTCCTTCCAAAAGAAGGTGGGTAAAATACCCTTTTTTCATTTCCCTTCATATTAAAAAATGTCAATATCTTGATTTCTTTTTAAAAAAGAGGAAACTTTTTCAGCAATGTATGAACTTACAAAAATAAATGATCTTTAAAACCTTTCAAATTGTACCTTATAGAAGCCTTAAAGCAAGCTTTTGTCCTGCTGAATCCTTTGGTAACTTTAGCATAGGACAGCATCACTTTGGACTTAGAGTTTGGCAGTAATTAACCTCCCCCCCCTATCTTTTGTGTTTCCAGTGGAATTCCTGACCAGGGAAACAAATTTTTGGTGATGAGCCAAATAGCACTTCCATGGATTAACAGAGACCCCCACAGTATGCAAGTGTCCTCACAGAAAGGAGAGATCTGTGTAAAGGCAACTCCCTGGTAATAGATACTAAAATTACCAAAGGAGTAGTAATTAGCTGACTGGAAACTGTGTACACAGCAGACACAGGCAGTTACAAGAATAGTCCTGTATGCTAACAATGCCAATGAGATGTTTTTCATGCAAACTTTGCCTTGAGGCAAAACATGATCAAAAAGGCCAAAATTTACCACTTGCCCCCCTATACAGCAAATTTAGAAAATCCACTGGCAAGTACAGAGGGTGAAACCTTTTGAAAGGAAAGACAGCCATTTTCAGTGAGACAGACATTTTGTCCCTCTACAGTATAACATAACCTCTACCCACACTCTATGGGTTTAGCTAAAACCCTGGATCTTTTTTGTAGGGTATGCATGACCTAGGAAAGGTCTAAGGTTTTTATTGCATCAATCTTGGAGAAAGGTTACCTACTAGATAAAGGAAAACATCTGTAAAATTTACCTCAAACATAATTGCACGTGAAGTTCTTTAGCAAAGCAAAGCAAAAAAAAAAAAAAAAAAACCATGAAAGGCAAAACAAAGAAGAATAAGCAAGGAAGTTCAATATGAACTGAATTGAAGCAGTTTCAAATTACCAACAATTCGGTCCAAAAACACATACATAGAAATGATAAAAAAATGATAAAAAAAGGATGTAACCATACACAAATCCAAACAATCATAACATGGTCTGATTCAGTCGAGCATGACTGGGGTCCATCAGCTCTATCTTTAAAATTCTTTGCTTACCTGTACACTGGATGGTTGCACACTAAAATATCTCTTGGTTCCCCAATTTTTCTCTTAATAAAAAGGTTTGTAATTGTTTCTAGAAAACACAATTAAGACATTTTAAGGCTGATGAACACCACTAAAACCACTGTCACACTACAACCAATTCAGATCCAATTTTTTTTTTTGGAGGGGGGGGGTTTGTTAAAATCTTTTCCATCTTTAGTTGGAATGAGCCAAAAATTTGTGAACCAGTTAAAATATATGATTTGCTTCTGATGTTTATGATAGTAAAATGTCCACTGACTTTTTGGTGATGTCACACTGACATACATTTTGTATTGGACAGTGTAGTCTGATATTATCTGTGTATTGCTGTGATGTCACAAAGTTGTTGGCATAAATTTAATTTTCATAATTCTGCAATACCACACATATATTTACACCGCTTAGCAAATTTTCTGGCCCTTTCCAACCAGAGATGGAGGAGATTTCAACAAAAACTCACAAAAATCGGATCAAAATTCCAAACAAGGGCGTCCATTCATCCAGCTTTTTGCCACACAATCCGGCTTTTGAGCACCCTGTCCTCCGATCGGGCTCACACAGTGCTGGACGTTAAAATTCCTTCGTTTGAAAATTCTAATGTAAAATTTCTCAACAACATTCAGCGCAGACTAGCCTGGAGCCTAGATTACACACAATGTGTTATGTGCATCAGTCATGCCTTTCACATCTGCCAAACAAGTAGGTTGTGTGTCAGACTTGAGAAGGCTATGTGTAAACAATAGAAATATGGATTGCAATACGAGCTGAATAATGAAGGAGACATCCATTTGTAATACTATCAAGTGAAGGGAATTCGTACCTGCTAAGCAGGTTACCACGCAACTGGTCCACATTACAACTACTACTACTACCATATTTTCAGTACTGTAATCATGTAGCTTGGAACACTGGGAAGGGTCATTTCTAGCCATCTTGGGGGTTTGTAAAGGCCAAAAATTTTCTGGTACGCTACGAGTCAACCCATGGTGGCAGTCCTCTTAAATAGTGGCAAAGGTTGTCCTCCTTTTCTGTCATGAAGGAATGGACACCCTTTCCCAAACCGATATCGCTGTAGTGTGACCTGCACCTACAATGCCCGCCATCAGTAGCGCTTCCAATTTGTCTGTATTTTTAATACTCACTCGATGAAAAACATGAGAGCAGGAAAGAAGAACCTGAAAGAGAAGATAATGATAAGAAGAAAATGAATTTTTTTTTATGAAAGAGACAATGTGAAAAATAGAAAATGCATTTTTTTTGAAAGAGACAATATGGAAAAAAGACAATGCATGTTTTTTTTATCAAAGAGGCAACATGATCATATGATAAAAAAGACAATAAGAGCTTTCTTTTTTGATAGAGACAATAGGCTATGATAAAAATGCTTAGACAATGAAATTCTGTTTCTTATGCTACTGTACATTTTATACATTATGCTGGTATTTGTAAAGTTTACAAAACATATTAATTAAACCAGGAAGCCTTGGTTTGTGATTCCTTGTGGCTTGAGTGTAAAGACTTCAAAATTCCCTTTAATGTGCAATTACTTTCCAAATAAAATAGTTATTTTACTTCCTGTTATAATGAAATATAAATTATGCTGGTATCTAAAAAGTTAATGCAAGAAACAATTATACCAGGAAGCTTAAAGGCCTCATGATTCCTTGCTACTAAAGTATCAGTCTGTTTTTTATTTTGACTTCCACCAAAAACCATAAGATTCTTTCTCTCACCATAGTACATACACATACCAAGCATGAAATTCACCCAAGCTTCCTACTGTATCTTCAGATATTGTGTAAACACACTTTTCAGACCCAAGCCCCAGATCCTACATAACCTTTGACCTCTGCTTTAAACAATTGGGCCCATGCATTTCATATGGGTTATCTGCATAGTAATAATGAGACCCTTGGAGTTACCATACTTCAGATCAATTAAATGAGGTTTTGAGGCTCTGACCCCTGACAATCCCACATATATCCGTCTTCCTCTTTAACATACTGTACAGCATATACATTCTGAGTTTTCAGACTTTGACCATGCCATGGCCCCACAATGAAAGTGATTGTTAACAGTTACTGCCACCAAAACATTATCTTCTTAGTACAGACCATCTACATGCCTGGTATGAGAACCCAGTACACTTCTTGAGATACCCAGTAGTAAAGGGACAAAATAACTAGCACACACACATACACATACAGTACACAAATGCACACACCAGCATGACTGCATAGGTTTCTCTTTTCAAATAAAAAATGAGGAGATTGAAAAATAGATCCAGGTGATCAAAAAAGCTAAGCCAGTAGCTCTCACTGAGGGTGCTATTACACAACTGTAAATCCAGATCTGATTCTCCAATGCTATCGTTGAATACTCCCATATTTGCCAAAAATACTACACTGTGTCAGACCTGAAAAACATGTTTGAACAAACAGATTCGTCCCTTATTCTTGGCTTTCTAAAGGAAACGGCCCCCATGCCACCACCCCATCATGGGGATCTGCAGGCATGGACAAAGGGGGGCACTTGCCCCTCCCCTTGGAAAATCAAAAATTTGAAAAACTTATAAAAATCAAATGCAAAAAATAGGCTTTTGAAATGTCATATCCAGCGAACTGAGCTGGGAGGCATTTCGAGCCAAAATTTTTGCACTCTTGGTGGCAATCTATGGTGACTAGGAGGTTTTGCCACCCTCGCTTTTTTTTCTGCGGACCCACATACATCCTTCTTCCTCTTTAACATACTGTACAGCACATTCTGAGTTTTCAGACTTTGACCATGCCATGGCCCCACAATGAAAGTGATTGTTAACAGTTACCGCCACCAAAACATTATCTTCTTAGTACAGACCATCTACATGACTAGTATGAGAACCCAGTACACTTCTTGAGATACCCGGTAGTAAAGGGACAAAATAACTAGCACACACACATACACATACAGTACACAAATGCACACACCAGCATGACTGCATAGGTTTCTCTTTTCAAATAAAAAATGAGGAGATAGAAAAATAGATTCAGGTGATCAAAAAAGCTAAGCCAGTAGCTCTCACTGAGGGTGCTATTACACAACTGTAAATCCAGATCTGATCCCCCAATGCTATCGTTGAATACTCCCATATTCGCCAAAAATACTACACTGTGCCTGACCTGAAAACCTTGTTTGAACAAACAGATTCGTCCCTTATTATTGGCTTTCTCAAGGAAAGTAAACTTATTAGAATTTCTGACATGAATCCCACCTTTACTACTTCGTCTTTGAGTAGTTTTCCCAGTACAATGTAACCTCTTCTTTCTTGGTGACACTATATAACACATTTTTGTTGGTGTGTTGTTAAACCACATCTAACCAACTCAACTAACCCAATGCTATCAGCATATCAAATTACACACATGGATTGATCGTGGTGCAATTGCATCTGTCTTGTACAACCCTGTGTTTGGTCTACTGGTAAAGCATACCTGGGTTTGATTCCCAGGTCGAGTCATATCAAAGCCTCTAAAAATGGAACCTACTGCCATTGTGCATGATGCTCTACATAAGCAATGGAGTAGGGAAAGCACACCAGTGGGCACAACTGGAAAAAAGGACGCTCCACTAGAACCAATATGTTGGAAACTGGGCTGTAAAACTCTGTCTAACTAACTGCAGTGTCTTGTACTCTGATCCTCCTCCTTGCATGGTAAGTGCTTCAGGGGAGATGACCTTTAAATGAATCATTTTTAATCACCTCATCTCAGGTTACCTTTGATCTTAGGGAATTTACCCCACAAATTTCAATGATTTCCTGCATGGGTTTGATGCTCCCAATTTGCCAGGATCAAAATTGGGTAATCATATCCAGATGCGATCTATACTTACATAACAACTTTAATCTTCAGCAATGGTTCTGGCTAGAATCAGATTCACATTTACTATAAAAGCACCTTATGAAGATTCCTTAAATGTTAATGCCTCAATCATCTGTCCACCTCAAATTCGAAAATTATGAAGAAATAATTTAAAATGTGTTCATCGAGGTGAACAATTAGGCTGTGTATATGATCACATCCACAGAACATTTAATAACTATTTGCTTCATATCCACTATCTACTGAACATTTAATAATTATTTGTTGCCCCATGTGTCTTTTTCAAGTAGTTTCCTCTGAGCTGCCAGCTGCATCCACTAAAGATGACCTGTACTATAAATTTGACTCCTTGGTCTTGTAACGACACTCACCATGACAAATTTCTTACCCTTTTAGATATTTCATCCGAGTTCTGATCAAAAGGGAGGTTTGGTGGGGTAATAAAATTTCACCCGACTCCCTCCTTATCTCATTCAAGCACGCTCTAAGAAATCACATGCTTAATATTGAGACAGCTAGCATGAGATGTGAACAAAGGGTAAATAATAGGGATCAAATGTGCCACTGTTTGTAAGGTGTGAAAGGCAAGCCGTAGGGCAACTTCTTATCTGGTTTTTGTTGACCTTTGTTCACTGAAGCAAAAAGGTGTGGAGAGAGTTTTTATAGGCAGGGAAATTTCACATGACAGCAAATTTCTTGTTTGATAGTGTTTGGTTGGTTGTGTACAAGCATATTTGAAGCTGTATTCATTCCACTTAAAGGCCCAGTTCTCTCACCTCAAACAGTACCAATTCTCCTAACACTCTTACTTAACAACTACCCTCAAAACACCCTCAGTACAGTTCATGCTTTGTGATATAAGCTTTGGTAATCTGCATTGTTTGAATTAACAGTCAATCAAAAAGCTGGGCCACTGGAGAGTTTCTGTACCCCCATACAAGAAGTTTAGTTTGGGGTGAGAGGAATGGCCCTTTGAGTATACATAATACTCCAAAGAATCTCATGAACAAGTGTTCGATGTCATTGGCTGTTTGACCAGTATGTACTCTTATCCTGCCTGCATATATGACGGGTTGCAAAAGAAGAAGCAATCCACCTTAATGATTTGCTTGCATTGGGGTTTTATGGCCTATCAAATTCCAATTTGTACATGGTGATTGTGCTACTACAGACAAATCTGAGCAGCATGTGACACAGTCCATTAGTGAAGACCATCAGCCTTAAATTGTCTCAATTTTATATTAATTATATAATTATAATTTTATATTGTCTATAGGCAACTCTAAAGCCTCGTCATCAGTGGAATGATATGAGAGGATCAAGAGGTATTTTAGGGTTCAACATTCCATGATAAATGTAAGCGAAAAAATTGGAAAGATTAAATGTTGATGGGCCAAGTTATGCACAACTAAATAAGACCATCACTTGACTGTTTGGTTTTCATCTACAGTGGGAGCTGGCAGTTCTTCAATGTACATAAAAATATCATTACCATGACTGTATTCCACAAGGGTCCAGTCAATCCTTTAAAATATACTAAAAAAGTTCAAAATTTTGCTTCTTACATTCCAGTTTTATAATATTGATCTTTCCTAAATATTTGTTCTCACCTGTGGTTGAAGGCCAAAATCTTCCTTGCAGATGACACAAGGTAAGGCAGAATCTTCTCTCTGGTTGGATTTCTCTTTCATTTTACTCCATTCTATATCTGATAATGGCTGTTGCGGAGCGTCCACCAAACCAAGCTTCTGTGCTGCAGAAATAAGTAGCAAAAGAAAAAGAATCCGTAGAAAAACAAAAGCCTCTTTCAAGGAGTATAAAGGTTGTTTTTACATGTTTTCTACAACTTCAGTTCTGCATAATAATCATACATTGTGTTAAAACTAAATACCAAAAAATGATATGTCATTATGGTATGACATTGTGATTGGTCCCACCTGGAGGAGTCAGTCTAGTTTCATGCTGCTAGAATTGAATAGGATATTTTAGCCAATGTCACCCGCTAAAAAGGTGTTTTCTCGGAAGAACCTTGTCTCTGTAGTTGCGGCAGTTAATCCTGTTTAAACCAACCTTGTCATTCTATTGAACTAATAATCTTTGTAGGGGGCAGTGGCGTACAGTAGCTACTGGAGGGGCAGGGGGGGCAAGTTGCCCCCCGGAAAATAATTTGGGGAAATTTGATGAATTTTCTTACTCTAACAAAAATTTCTCAAAATCTTTTAAATCATTTAATGACAAATTTTACTTCGTAAGGTACTGCAGCATAAATGGCATAAGAATACATGTAAAGACACAAAAGTTTCGGTTTTATCCTCATGAACCACCACGATTCAACTTTTTACACTGTTCCTGTCAAAGTCGAATATCTTACACCATTTTGCATCTAGGCTCCTTGGATACATCAAAAATTTCTGGACACCCCTCCCCTTAGACCATACTGCATGCCCCGCCCTCTTCAGAGAAAACCTGGGACACCACTGCATTAGTACATACAAATAAACCAAATATTGTTGACCAAAATAATATACTAAGAGCTGTTATTTCCAATTGCCCTATGTTATACTTGAAGATTAAAATGCAGGTAATATTATATAATGACATGGTAATGTTGTTATACTTGTAAATTTGCATAATTTATATGAAATACATGCACATTGACCAGGAAAAACTTTGGGGAAATTTCATACCTTTGTCCCCCCTGGAAAAAATCCTAGCTACGCCACTGGAAGGGGGCAAACACCTTTAACTTTATTATTATCAAGATACCTGAACAGGAAGTTCTCTGATAGATTCTGGATCATTAGCTACCAGCTTGAGATGGCATAAACTTTAATACTCATGTTTGCATCAGTGTGAAATTTCTTCACCCCCAAAATATCACAAAATTCCCATATATCAGTAGTTTACACAGAATTAAAGGGGAATATTGTGTTTAAAAATGCTCCAACGAAGGGTACAAAGAAAATGGCTCAGACACTATCCAACAACTGAGTTTTAATCATAAACCCCAGCAATAGCTACACCTCTAAAAATACTATGCACAAGAAGAACCATGGATGTTGCATCATTTGAAATGTTGAAAGTTTGGATGAACAAATCATTCTTGAGCAACACTGAGTTTCTATCTTATTTCTTGAAAAGAAGGCAAACATACTGCTTTATTTTTGATGATCTATCAACCTGTGTCTATAAATATTAGTTTTAAAAGGATGAGTTTTCCTTACAAAACAAATATAATATTTCCCTTTAATGTTTCTTCTCACTTGAAAAACTGTTTCTATGTCTTTTGATTCTGTTTTATAATCAGCTGAACCCAGAGTTAAATTCCATTTGATCCAATTTGACAGAAACCATTCAGATTCCAAATGGTTTAGACTGTGTTTTTGGACAATTTTCATTCAAAACCATATACAATATTACAATTTAAAACCAGTTGAGATTACCTTTTGAATATTCATGACCAGTTGACACCATTCATAAACCACTTGAAACCATTCAAGACCATTCGAGTACAATGTGTTTTTGCAAATGGTCCAAATGGAATTTAACCCTGGGAAGAAGGCAAGATGAAGTGTTGGAACAAAAGGTTCATATTTGTTGTCAAACTCTGATTTCCACTTTAAAAAATTGTTAACCACATATCCATGAAATAAGCAAGTTAGGTAAATCGTTGCCATATGGAATTGTGGGGCACAGCATGGGATATACAAATGAAGCTCAGCACACAGTGTACAGCGTTCCCTTGTTTTCGTCAGTACCTGCATACAACACTATCTATTAAGTGTCAAACCAACTCAAACAAAATACTGTAGGGGTATCAGTGCTTTCTTTACGGCAGATTAAAATGCAAATTTTTACACCAAAAAGACAATTTCAACATAATCCACTGCACAATACGGCACTTGAGATCCCTCCTTATGTTACAGATGGATTAAGTAAGAATGATTTCACCAAATTTTCAAGCAAACTCATATTTTGAAATATGTTTCGAAGGTCTGGGATTGGTTTGTTCATCCCGAGGATTTGGATAATTTGTGCATGTGCATAACCACCAAAACGAATTACTGAACTGGCTTATTGGGCATTTAAGCAGGGAGGATGGATTATGATGTGGAGTTGGAAGTCACCCAAAGATAAACAAAGACAGATTAATTTCTATGCAAGCTGTAAAAGCAAGCAGCTCTCCATCTCACGCTCTCCAGCTCACTGAAGGGACAAAGTAAGAGACTGCTAGTCATATTGTCTGGAATGTGATTTTGGACTACTGTAGATTAATTGTTTAAAACTTCTTCAAACGGCATGTCTCCCTTATGCCACTGATATTAAAATGCTGTAGATGTGGAAAATTTACATGTCCATTTTGTTGACTGTTTTCAAATATTGCTTGATTTTATAAACCAAATCTGCTTTCTCTTGGAATAGCTTACAGTATTACAGCGTCTCAAAAGGTTTCAATTTGGACTGTGGTTATGTGACTATAATGTTATTGCAATATTACTTTAACTCTACAGTTCATCCTTGTTTCTCAAACATGGCCCTCAGACCATCTCAGGATGGAACCAAATTCTGTAAATTTCATGCACAAAAAAATGTCCAGTAACCAGGCGTGGATCCAAGGAAGGGGGGCTGTTGCGGCCTCATCCCCCTCTTTTTTGCCACATCAACAATAAAACATACAGTAAATTAGCAGTGCAAACTCTCTCCCAACCTTGCTTTCACTTAAGTCAGCCCCCCTCCCTTTTTGGAATGTCTGAATCCCCACCTGGTGGCTGGCAAGTTAGCCCTCTCCTGTCCGCCTCCTCCCTTTCTTCAAAAGTTGTTAATTCACATCTGACTTAGTACATGATTCTCTTATTCTTTCCATGCACTTAGACCAAGTCCTCAGTATAAACTGGCAAATTTAGAGAAAAACTTTAACACCAGCATGGCCAGGGGGAGCTTAAGGATAACGTTGAAGCCAGTATACTCATAATTTTGTAATAAGGTTCATGGCCTCAAGAACTCAGTAGATAGTGTGACTGTATTTGCTGGATTCAACTTGCCCTACGTACAGTATCTGGCACAATACTCATTATTAAAGAATAAAAGCATGGCTTGATTGGCACAGTTTCTCTGAAATCATATGATAGCTAGTGTTAAAGTTACCACTATATTTATGCACTTTCACACTGTGCTGGTAGTATTTAATGATTTTGTCAAATTATTGTCAACATGAAAGAAGTTCCTTTGGTATAAGAGTAATGAAGATATTCTTTTCTTTTGGCTGAAGTAAAAATCATGCAAAAGAATCACATTCACATGATTCTAGGGCCTA
Organism: Holothuria scabra; assembly: GCA_037179385.1. Taxonomy (NCBI): domain Eukaryota; kingdom Metazoa; phylum Echinodermata; class Holothuroidea; order Aspidochirotida; family Holothuriidae; genus Holothuria; species Holothuria scabra. The sequence continues at coordinate 31,775,835 of CM074187.1, forward strand.
TGTAATATTTGGTACTAGAACTAGAATAATGTCTATAACCCGTCTCACTAGTGGCCCAGGTTTTCAGGAGATTACGTCCTCTAATCCTAACTCTCAAACCTAACCCTCTGCCCTAAATGTAACCCTAACTCTAATCCTGATTAGTTAGGGGACCAATGAGTCCTAGGATACTAATGAGATGGAGACATACGAGACAGAATAATGAAAAGGGGGACTAATGACATGGAGCTCAATGATAGCTGAGCTGTTTGGACAAATGAAATAAGGGCACAATGAGAGTGGAAAAGAGCAGATCCTCTAGAATCATGACTGGATTACATCCCAAGGCTGGATAGGATATTAATTAAGGTTGCATCTACATAAATCTTCCCCTCTCACTCCATCCCACGGTGATACGATTCTGGCTGAGGCTAACATTTCAGAAAGAGTTAGTATTATTAGTCCAAAGTACAGTACCTGTATCAGGTGGGTCTTACAATTACATATTGCACTAAAAGTTAAGTTTTATTGTAGTTTCAAAACATATACTAGTAGGCCTAATAAACCAGCTCAAAGCATATCTAAATTGTGTCTAGAATAGAATTCAAAACATATAAGAAATCAGTACGATAATACACTGACTGGCTTATTTCACTGATAATGAACTGATGAACAGATTATCCCTTTTTCAAGTTATTTTTAACACAGACTGAATTTACTAAAATGGATCAAAAGCTCCTCTACACCTTGATACAAATTCGCTGGTAGGTTTAATCAATACAAACAATGTTTTAAAGCTTATTTGGCGTGGAAGATTGTGCGGCCAATATTGTATTGAAACATTTACAGTACGTAGAATACAGTTCTGAAGTAGGGCAATTTTATACAACCTATGAAATGAGTTCAACTGCAGTCATCCAGCATTCAATTGTTTCATTGTTTAGTAAAGTAGAATGTCACACAAACAGATTGTTTTTGAGGAAAGCTTTGCTCTATAAGGATATCTGTACATAAACTGAACTGAACATTCCCAAAGTTTTCACAAAGGCATCCAGGGGAAGGTCATGCCCCATGTAGCTATGCCATTTCCACAGCTTCTTAGGAAAGGGGCACATAACATGCTATGAAACTACCAATAAGATTCCACCCTTACTGCCATTGTGGCATTTTGCTCAATATTCAGCATACGAAATGGAGTAGGGAAAAAAGCCAGACAACCACAAAAGGTAAAAAGGGCTATGGTTGGCCCCACAATCCCACATAAACCAATTGGAACTGTAAACCCTCATCTAACTGACTAACCCAGCACATTGTACCCCATAGCTCAAGAATAAAGAATAAGCACACTTGGTGGAATCTCAGCATCTGCAGTTTTGCCATCACACCTATCTGCTAGGCAATAACAAAGCAGGGTCTACAGGGTATGGCATACAGTTTGTAGTTTAAGCCAATACCACTTTGAACACAATTAAATCAAGTTGCATGCTTGATTGCACTCTCCATGAGTGAAGCAGGAAATGCCTGTGTCCATATACGTTGGGATGACTACGGTTTGTGGCAGTGTTGTAACGAGTCAGGACTCGAGCCACTTCCTCTCAAAATGATAGTGACTTGATAGCATTCAGGAGTAATATCCCCATTGAAAAAGTACAATGACTCAAGTCAATGATTGGACTGGAGTCACTTAAAAGTTTGAAAACTGGTGACTAGTGACTCACTTACAACACTGGTTTGGGACACAAAAAGAATAAATGTTGACACAAGAGGTAGGCTGAGGTCAGTTATCAGCTGAATTATCTTGTTGTTTAGCTAATGGGGGGAATCCCATGTAGGTAGGTAGGTAGTAAGATAAGGTTCGGTTGGATGGCTCAGTTTCTAACCAATTGGTTTAAGTTGTGCTGGCCATGGCCTTCTGTCTAGTTGTGGCTTACTAGCTTGGTTTCCCTAATCCATTGCTTATGCAGAACACCAAGCACAATGGTTACGGTTTCAAAGTCTTTGGTATGACTGGACCAAGACTCGAACTCCAGATCTCCTGACAGCAAGATGGATGCTCTCACAACTTGACCATGCTATGAGGTGCCGTATCTGCCAATATTTTATAACATGAATATATTTAGGTTATGTTATAAACTCAAAATATATTGATTATAGTTCTAATATATTTAGGTTATGATATAGAAAGTCCAATATATTTAGGTTATGATATAGAAATTGATATAAATGTGTAATATTATGAATCCAATATATATAGATTATATTACTACTCTATATAAATAGGTTATGAGTAAACTGTCTTAGTTTACGAGTAATCCATTATAGTTTATAAAATTGCAATATATATAGGTTATGACTGGAAATGCAGCTCGAACAAACGAATGGCGTTACGTCACGAAGATAGGCGTGATCACAAACGGATGGGCGTGACAGTATGTACGAAGGCGGGATCGGATCACGGTTGGCTTCTCGAAGCATTCGACATATGCTAGCACTGCGTGTAACTTGTAAGTTTTACAAACGGTAACTTGCTACAACTAGGCTGACTAATAACGTTGGTATAATAAAATTACCGAAAATGAAATGTTAATGAAGAAGAAATCGTGGAAAGACCAGCACGTACGTGGCCAGGAGAGTTTGGGTCGTTGACATGGTCGTAGGCCTTCGTATGCAGGGCGAATTTTCTGTCTAGCCAGTCTAAGAAGGCTTAGGCATAGGCCTACTAGATTTTTGCGACCACCATTCAGGGAAGAGGTACATATTTGCAAAATGAAAGCCAAGATGCCCTTGAGTAACCCAGACACTTCCAAAGGCACAAATATTTAAATTTACATTAGAACTTACCTTAATGTTTAAAACATGTTGCAACTATAAGTACATTATCAACCGCATGACGTCATCAGTGAGCTATTAGTGTAGTGGTTTGAAATACGTTTGGGATTCCTTAGGATCCGAGATCGATTCCTGCCTTGTGGGGTCCAGGTAGCTTTCTTTTTGTGGTCAACTGCAATAGTGTTGTAATTAGTTGATCCAATATGTAAATAATTGTAAATATCTTTTCACCTTGTACATATTCTGCTTTGAGTTTTAATGAAGTTTTTCCTTCAAGGAAAAAAAATTCTCCTACCGCCCCAAAAAAATTCTCCTACCATTGTACAAACATCTGAAATTCCTTCCTACTTTAGAAAAGAGGAAGACAGATTAAAAAAAAAATATCAAAGGCGGAAAGGAAGTTTTTCTTCAAAATAAATTCAAAAGAAAAAAGTAAAATAAATGTACACAAGATGTAAATGAGATATGCCTAAAACCTTCCTTCAAGGGAAAAATATTTTTTTGGAAAAAATATAAAAACAGTGACAAAGCCCTAACACAAAAAAGGTGAAAAAGGAAAATAGCTGACACTCTGTGGGACCCGAACTCGCGTTACCGAAGCAAAAGCATCCTGTGCGTCGGCGCTAGCCACACCCCCAACTGTAAGTTCATGATTAAAGGTAGTCGTAAAATACTTAGACACAATACAGCTTTCACACGCGGACAATCATTTAGGCCTATGCCCTTCATGATCCATTGAGTAATGTAACAGGCCCGAATGTAAGTATGGAAAGATGTTTAGTTTTCTCTATTGATTTGTCTTCCAAATAGTAAAAGTAGCGAGTCCTCCTTTTTCAGTGGTAAAGGCTGGCGGCTTGTTCTCAGTAGTTTAGGACAATACCACATTTTCACTCAATTATTGCCTACGGAGGCTACGGTATGGAATTAAAATCCAATGGGCGTTTTCTTGAAATATTGGGGTGATGTCCGAAGGTCCCCCTGGATCGCCGTGGAATTATTTAGTTATTAAACCGTATACGGCACATACTTCGAGGGTCGCCCAACTGTCTTGTACAAACTTAGCCCTTGAACCAACAGGACCCAGCATTACGTTCCTATGCTATACACTTCATTTCTGGTACTGGTAGAAAGGAGTGACTACAAAGAACGGATTATATGGTCACGTTCAATGACTAGTACAAACTGTCCATATCTTTCTCGATTTTGTCTAGTTACTCTCTTGGCAGCCACTGGCTCTGCTATATAGCGTCTCCACAAGGGCACAGAAATCTTAAGTTCGGTAATCTAGTTGTAGCAAGCAAGTTTCTTTTATTGATAAATTCACTGAATTCTTCGAGATGCTGGAACAAAAATATGATCCTGCCTTCGTACATACTGTCACGCCCATCCGTTTGTGATCACGCCTATCTTCGTGACGTAACGCCATTCGTTTGTTCGAGCTGCATTTCCAGTCATAACCTATATATATTGCAATTTTATAAACTATAATGGATTACTCGTAAACTAAGACAGTTTACTCATAACCTATTTATATAGAGTAGTAATATAATCTATATATATTGGATTCATAATATAACACATTTATATCAATTTCTATATCATAACCTAAATATATTGGACTTTCTATATCATAACCTAAATATATTAGAACTATAATCAATATATTTTGAGTTTATAACATAACCTAAATATATTTATGTTATAAAATATTGGCCGATACCGCACCTCATACCATGCAGTCCATGAAAGGAATAAGTCTACAGAAAAACCAAAACTGCACAAGAAAAGTGTCTACTGTACCTAAAGACAAGGGTTTAGGCTCTGGGTCTAAAACATACTCGGTCTCCTTCTTCTTGACCTTCTTCTTTGTTTTAGTACTTTCTCTGCCTGTATCAATGACAGCCTTCACAGGTTTCACCAGTTTCTGTGGACCTCTCCTTGTTATGTTCTTGCTAGGGAATGGGTTTGACAAAGACAGGTTAAGATTTCTTGTAAGATGATCTTGAAATGCTACAGCAGCAAGTGCTGACATATTTCCTGACTGGGATGATCTTGACTTGCCTGAAGGGTCTTGATGCTGTATAAAACAAGGAAAAGACAGTTATTTATTTATCACATGTAGACTGACATAGGGTGGTCCCACATTCCCAATTAACAGAAAAGGAGTACAACCTTAGCTACTCTTTAGGAGGTGCACCATCAAGGGGTGGCATACTGTACTGTGTACCAGAAACATTTTGACCCCACAGTCCCCCTCAGATGACCAAAAAAGGGCCTTCCCTGTATTCTTTGCCAGTGATTCTCAACCTGGGGTCTGCGTACCCCACCCCTGGGGTTGGTGAAGGTTGTTTAGGGGTCCATGAAGAGCAAACGGTCCATGGGGGTCAGTGGAAAAAATTGGGGTCTGTACAATAGAAAAATTAGGTAACCATAAGCTTAATGGCTTTGAAAAATTCAGACTGCCTGTAAAACTTGTGGACTTGAGCACACAGTCTGCCTGCATCGGCATGTCAATGCAGTCACATGACCAAGTGTGAGTGTAAATAAACCCATGCAGGGTGGTGAAGCAAAAATCCTACAAAATGTCATATCTTTGCAAATTTTCAGACTTTGGAGAAAACATGGGTAGGCCTACATTTGAAAGAATTCATTTTTTCAACAAAGTAGAAAATGATTTTTACATCTGTTAACATGAAAATGGGACAAAAGTTATAGAAATTCTGAAATTTGGTCCAGTACTGTAAAGTAAGCTTCAAAATGCGGAAATGCTACAAAGACATAACATTGAAATCTTGAGCGCACTGTGCACATACTTGCCATGAATAATCTTTGTCACAACATTCCACTTTCTTGATCGTGTTTCTTCAAACAGAGGCAAGCAAGAAGGTAAAATTCAGAGGTTAAAACTGACAGCTAAGTCAATTACAGGACTTACACACTCAGTCTGCCTGCATAGGCTTGCTAGCCTTGCTGATACAGTCAAACTAGAAGTGTGATTGTAAAAAAATCACTTGCAGAGTAGCAATGCAAAAGTGATACAAAATGTTATATCTTTCAAATTTTCAGACTTTGGAAACGTACAGTTGAAGGAAGTCATCACCTCAACATGGTAGAAAATTACTTTTAAATTCTTAAAAAATTCATTCATTCTGAAAGCTGTCCCAGGTAAGTAAACTTCAAAATGTTAAAACACTACAAAGCCATAAGGTGGGATCTTTCATGCACTTTAATCAAAGACTCTAGGCTAGTGTGAAGTAAAACAAATTGGACGAAGCAAAGAGTCCTGTTCTAGGACTGGAAAAAGCCCTAGGCCTAAGGTTATGTCTATAACCGAGGCCTTGGTAAATATTACCATCATTACTGGAGAATACAAGTTTAGGTCCAATTCTCTCACCCCAACCTGTACCAATTCTCCTAACCTTCTTACTTATATAAGCCCCTCCCAAAATTGTTTGAAATTCACCCTCATCCAGACACAACCCCAGTTTATATCGATTCAGGCTGAATATGGAAAAGCTCAATGTGTATGATCAAAACACTCTCAGTACAGTTCATGTTGTGTAGCCTATTTAGTGTGTAATAGGCATAAGCCTATAACAGATATGCTTTGGTAGGCCTAGTAATAATATAGCTATAATATAATGGAAGCCTACTCTGAACAGGGCTGTGTGATCATTACATGGCCTTGGCTTATTGCTCTCACAACACAGCCCTTGCACAGATAACATTTGAAAATATAGTCACTGGCCAGGATGCCCGCAGAACGTTATCTCTTGCGTCTTCAAATAACAAAATATTCTCACCAAACTTCACACAGATGATCTCTGACGTACCACATTTACCTTTCTGCAAAAGATGTTCACAAAGTTTTATCAAAGAATGGCTGAATTTTCACTGCCAATTTGGGCCGCAACAGTAAGTCAATGGGTCATGTTTTTGAGTTCTCGACAACCGTTCTCACTAGAGGTCACAGGTCAAGAAGGTGAGATGGAATGGTCACTACTACTGCAGACAACACCACGCAACACTAGATTTTTCGTGACATCTTGTTCCAAATGATCCCGGTTTGCAGTCATTTTGGTGATATCTCAACAATAACACTTTTTTCATTCACTGTAGCCTATGATATTTAAACTTGTAAAAGTATAAAAACCAGGTCAGTTATTTCATATTTTGTGCATCCTGGTTAGTGACTACGTTTGTGAAGGTTATCCACACAAGGGATGTGTTGTGAGAGTAATGAGCTTAGGCCATGTATCAAACACACAGCCCTGTTCGAGGGCTAGCCTAACTCTGAATAGGCCTAGCCTACTGTAGGCCTAAGACTGAGCATTTTTTGAATGGTGGAGCCTATTCCCAGGGCAATGCCCTGCGAATAAGGAAGAACACCATCCTTATTCACAGGGCAATGCAATGCCCTGTGAATAAGCAAGGGCGCCATCCTTATGCACAGGGCAATGCCCTGGGAATAAGGAAGAATGTTATCACTATTCAGAGGGCGGAGCCCTGCGAATAAGGATGAGTGGCATCATTATTTCCAGGGCAATGCAGCCCTGTGGATAAGAAAGAGCGCCAACATTATTCACAGGGCAACGCCCTGCGTATAAGGACGTAATGCATCACTATTCGCAGGGCATCCCCAAAGATCTGTTCAGCCCTGGGGATAAGAAAGAGTGCCAACATTATTCACAGGGCAGAAAACAGAGAATACAGGGAGTCTGCCCAACTTAATTACAGGTGCCAGTATATGTCAGGTGCGTCTTCATTTCATTTTGCTGAAGAGCCAAACAGAGAATGTGTGTTAATTGAATGGGCTGGTGATCGTTATCCTGGTGAGGGGTATAGGGAGAAGGGGTATTTCCTCCTCTGAAAATTTTGTATTTCAGAAGCCGAGCCTGCTCAGATGCACAGTCATGCTGGTGTATGATTTCATAACCAAATTTTTTGTAAATCATCTAAAATTGTCAGAGGTGTTACAAATGCTGTGCGCTGACTGTTTATAAATATTGAAAGTACTGTAAACCTGAGCGTTAGGAACTGAAGGAAACTTTACTTTCCTGTGAGTCCAAACACATTTTTATTGGGCTTGATCAAGTTCTTTAATTTTGTAATATTCTTCTGAAAACTTTAATGCCTTGTAAAATTCTTCATACCAATCGAAGGCATCGCCATATTTCATGTTGTTGGCATTAGTAACGTGATATGTGCGTGCGAATTACACATACTAGCTATAGGCTATATGATATCACAAATTCTGAACGAATTCTCTTTGCATGTGCTCAGTCTTGCCCTGCGAATTGTGATGACTGTCTCATTATCCGCAGGGCTACCTATGCCCTGCAAATAGCCACAATGTTTTTAAATTGCACTAACGTTAGCCTAGGGCCTAGCAGTCAATTGAAAAGCTGAGCCAATTGAGAGTTTCTGTTTCCCCCTACATGATGTATAGTTTGGGGTGCTAATTTAGAATTTAGAATTTATAATTTAGAATAGACATAATTTTACTCACTTCACAACTTCCAAAAGAGGGCGCTGAAACTTTAAAGTTTTTTTTTTTTTAAAGTAAAAAACCGTTTTCTTTTTTTCCTCACTCGAGGTACAGCGCTATAAGTGTGTGCTGTGGAAAGAAGTGAATGGTTAGTGCTGTGGAAGAAAGAAAAGCATTGTTAATACCGGGACACGAACCCTCGACCCTAGCGGTATAGCGATTCTAGCATGAAGACCAGCGCGCTTGCCTACTGCGCTATGAGCGCCGTAGCCGGTGGATGGGTTAAAAATAATATGAGGACTCTCTAATAATACTATCTATTACATATAGCTGTAGGTATACGTATTTACGTATACCTAAAGCTAACTGTATGTACTTGAGAGTGTATAATATATATGTAAAGTATGAGATACGTATACGTAAATGTTTATATACCCCTACGTATACAGTTCCTATGCATGCGTACACCTGCATATGGCCCACCCTAACCCTATACCTATGCGTACGTAACCCTTATACTATGCGTACGTAACCCTAACCTTATTACTATGCGTACGTAACCCTAACCTATTACTATGCATACGTAACCCCTAGCCGTACAGCTATGACGCAGTTCCAGGCACGGATTCTAAATTAGAGCCTAGTTTGGGATGCGAGGTTTGACCCTTTAAACTACTAGCTAGGCTAGGTTAAGTATGCACTGTAGAGTATAGGCTATGTAATGTGTGTGACGAGATCATCACTTTTTTTTTTTGTTTCGCGCTATTGGTACATACACTGTGGCCTAAATCATGATCACCTCAAGCACAGGTCGTCCTAGCGTTATATAGTATATATATATAAGAAGGAAAAGGTTGGTCACATCGCCTAACACCAATGCAGTGCTTCGCACAAAACTATTCATGATTCCTCACCTTCCACTAGATTTTACCCCTTCAATTCTCTCGAAAACATTCCTTCATCTTTCTCTGATAAAACAAAACAAACGTTGAGAAAAAACTGACATCTAATGCAAGAAATCTTCTCATCTGATTCTTCGTTAACCACACTCTAGATCACTCTTCTCCAATTCCTGACGTCACATTACGTAATGGGAATTGCCCTGTACGAATCCGGTACTCCCTGTTAACCCAGTGCATGTGTAAATGCCGAGAACGCCTGTTGTATGAATGCTGTACGTAAAGACCGCACGTAGGCCACATACAAGTTTTTTTTTCGTAGCACAGCTTGGGGAATTGTATGCTCGTGTTTTCCATTTCTTGTTCACGTTCCCCGAGCAGAAAAAAAATTACAGTCTGGTTGTTGACAGATTCGAAAGCAGTTCGAACTATCCAATGGCAGAACCGGATTCGTAGAGGGCAATTCCCATTACGTAATGTGACGTCAGGAATTGGAGAAGAGTGATCTAGAGTGTGGTTAACGACGAATCAGAAGAGAAGATTTCTTGCATTAGATGTCAGTTTTTTTCTCAACGTTTGTTTTGTTTTATCAGAGAAAGATGAAGGAATGTTTCCGAGAGATTTGAAGGGGTAAAATCTAGTGGAAGGTGAGGAATCATGTATAGTTTTGTGCGAAGCACTGCATTGGTGTTAGGCGATGTGACCAACCTTTTCCTTTTTATATATATACTATATATACTATATAACGCTAGGACGACCTGTGACCTCAAGTAGCATAGGCTAGCAATAATAAAACTGAAAAATACTTAAGCTTCAAGGCTTCCTTCTCAAGCCTGTACTGATTTTCACATGGTTTATGCAATACATTCGCAAGGAACAAAGTTTACATCAACTTTATTCGTAGACCGGGTAATCTGCTTTCCATTTTTCAATTCCATCCTAGCCACAGCTTGGCGTGTTGTTGCCTTGGTGCTCTCATCAGTCTGAAGCTAGTTGGCATACGATCCAGCCTCAACTTCATTCTGACATTATAAATCTTTCACAGCTAAGTTGTTGAAGTTTTCAAATCGAGGGCGCTCTGCTACAAAGTAAAACGAGTAAGCTATTAAACGTAACATGCGAAACTTTGCATGCCTTTTTCATAATTGCCGAAGCTCTGAAATTTTTCGACAGTATTGTTTCTGACACTTCAAACTTTGAAGTTCAGAGTTATGTATACCCCTCAAGAAGGCGGTGGTGAAGAGAAGGCCTACTTTGGATTTCTAGGGAGGTACTCATGCATGGCAGCCAAGAAGAAACGTAATTGTTGGCGACTCTATAAGGGCAGTAAGAAGTGCAACCTAGACTTCTGAGGTCTTAGTTGAAAATTTGGTTAAGGACTTCAAAGTTACGTTTGAAAAACCGTTGACCCAATATCTTTTTATGCCTACGTCGTCAGATCCAAGCACGGGCACCAATTTGCTCCCCCCCCCCACACACACTTTTTGTGACCTGAATCTTAAAAGTTAGATACTACCAAAAACTGAGATATTTTTATGTAGGTTATGAAAGGTGTGCTCTACCGATTACCATCGATTTTCTGTGTCAATAATTCCACATGTTTACTTTGCAAATCCCAAAAATAAAAAAAAAAAAGATAAGAGACGTCAATTTGGAATTAGAGGTACAGCCCCACCCTCGAAAGGACATATTTCAATGTTTTTTATCAACAATCTTATTCCAGTAGGCCTATGCAACGGTGTCTCAGTAGCACCAATGCATGGGTACCACCCCCCTCTCGATCTGTGATTTTCCCGCAGTCAATTCATGGATTTATTTTACCCTCTTTTTCACAAATGTTTCCTTACTATTATGTTAGAACTGCACAAATCCTTCTCAAACTACCACAATTTTTGTTGTGATTCTATTCATTTTTATAGTACACCCACGGTAAATTCACATAGACCGTATAGTCAGTCCGTTGAAGAAACTACTCACTCTTCACTTTCCAGACAATGTTTCGAAAACTTTGGAGTTTCCTAGTAACTCAAAATATTGAAACATTTAGCACCATATTTTATCTGGTTCCCCTTCTCTCAGGCACCCAGTGGCGTAGCTGCGGGGCAGGCGGGTCTTCAAACAATGAACAATTTGGAAATTTGCCATTTGTGAAACCAGTCTACAGTGTGGTTTTGACAACTCATGAAATTACGAAATTCCGAAATCGCTCCAAAGAAGCTCCTTATTTGTCATTTAATTCAAAAAAGCAAAAATTTCCGCGCGCTTCACGCGCTGCCAACTGCAATTCCTAATATATAAGTAGAAGGGCCCACTCATTCCTTCAGTTTGGTGGGGTCCAGGGACAAAGCCCTAGTAAGGGTCTATGGGGCGGAGTCCCCGAAAGGTCAGCGATTTTAGTGATTTGAGAGGCTCCAAAATGGTAGAAAATCATATTCAAATTAAGGATTCTAAATTATGACTTTAATTCAGGAGTGGGGCGAGGTAAGGAAACAGAATGGAATCGGGAAGTACTGTAGCATTTGATTAAGGAAAACATATGAAGAGTAATTTTAGGGGGCAAAACCAAAATGTTGAAGCTTCTCAAAACTGTGAACATGTGATTGATAATTTGAGACATTGCATTTTTAAGAGATCCAAAGTTTTTGGGACATTTTCAATAGTGAGTTGTATTTAAATCCTAAGGCAATATGCGTGGGGTCCATCCGGGAGCCCGCAACAGGGCCCCCGGAAGCTCTGACATTTTAGGTTTTTTTAGGGGACTTAGTGGAAGCAAAAAAGTACTTTTGTATAGATATTACTTAGAATCCTAAAAGGGACATTATTTCTGAGGTAGGCTAAATGTGTGTCATTGCGACCAATAAGGGACTGAGGACATGCCCATAGCTCAGTTTGTTTAAAAGGCCCTGGATTTGAGAAGAAGAAGGATAATTTGAAAAAGAAAGATAGCTTGCCAAAAGTTTTGTTTTAACTGTTTGAAGGGCGAAAGTTAACTCTCCTACAGGACATCATTAATGTGGGGGTTCAGGGGCGAAGTCGCCGGAAGCTCAACGACTTTTGTTCTCTGAAAAGTAATAATTGAGCCAAAGAATACCCGAAATGTAATAAAAGCAGCTTAAAATTTATATTTGCGACATTCAGATATTGGGGGGGGGGCATGTCCCCCCAAAAAATCATGAAAAAATTATTGGGAGGGGAGAAGGCCCCCTGTCCCCTTGCTTCCGCCGCCTGTGGAGTTATCGGACAGGCTATTCCATCCATTAAAAACCCTATGAGAGAAACTGGACTTCCTCATGTCAAGTCTAGCGAAAGAATTTATGTAGCTTTTAACGATGGTCTCTACCCCGATGATTACTTTGGACCTTTAAATAACTACAAGCCAGCAAAGTATTCCCCTCAGAAAGAAATTTGTAATGTCGGTCACTGGAATCGGAATTAGCTCGGACTCGGACCCAGGTTACAGCCCCGGCTGCTTAATTATCATTCCCACAACCTGTACGGCGAGCAATCGGTATCAAATCATGGGGAACTGACACATACCAATTTAAGTCGACACATACAGATTTAAATCGAAACATACCAATTTAATTCGACATATACCAATTTAAACCAATCACATACCAATTTAAAGGCATGTTCTGGTGGCTTTTCTTCTCTGTCTTGTAAGAAAAGCAAAAATATTCCACACCATGTCCTTCAAACCCTATCACAATACCATTTTCTTAACTCAAGATATCTCACTTTCAAGATTGATTAGTTTTGTTTAAAAATACCTCTGCTTTTCAACAAAGCCACAGAAAGTTATGTAATGTGGGCACATTGCTTCAAATTCCTTTTGTTTTTCCTTATAATTGAACATCCTGTTTGTCCATGAAATTTGATACTGTTGGAATGTTTGAATACCTTTTCCTGTAGATCTAGCATTACCCTTCACCATATGTAGAGCAAAACCAACAAAGTTGCTTAATATTGTCTGCAGCAGCATTATAATTATAAATAAATTGAATGCAATGTCCAATTAATGTGCCACGATGACATCACAGATTTCCCATGATGCATCAAATCCCAAGAAAAAATTGCAATACTTTAAAAATTTGTATCTTCTGAATGCTATACGCTATTGAAATGCAGTTTTCACCTTCTGAAAGAGAAAATTTTTCTGCTAATTTTGAAGTTAACGAATTTTGTCTCCAGAATATGCCTTTAACTTGACACATACTGATTCAACCATAAACCATAGAGCAGGATATAGGAACTAGAGTACGGACTCCCAATGGCGCGTACGTAAATCGTCTGTGATTGCATGGAGACACGGCATCCACGTTCACTCTGGGCATGACTTGGGCAAAAGTCACGCGGGGAGCGATCATGTGCGTACGAACTGTATGGCAGAAACCGATTCGGCCAATTCCTGAGACTTATTTGTCCTTTTAAAATGTGTATTTCATCCTAAAAAGTGGCATAAGCTGTTCGCTTTCACGCGTAAAGATATTTTCTAACTTTTCACGTCAACAGAAATGGTCGGCAAGGGGCTGAATTTGCTTTTCAGTGATAAAAAGAGTAACGTTCGAGGAACGCACTCATGCAGGCAAGGACAACTCGCCATTGTAAGACAAAACGGCCTCACAGTTCCCAGTGCTTTTGTAAAGTAGGAAAACTCTGTACCTACTAAAAGCATATAGCCCTTCATATACAGACAATTCGGCTTCTAAATGAAGCTGGCTACTCAGACAGCTCGGCACCTAATGAAACTCCGAACAGAGGAGACAACTCGCCCCCAAATGAAGTCGCAAATGTAGGCCTATCCTAACATTCCAACATTTTTCTCATGTTTGATTTTACATATTTCCTGTAGAGATTGAAAAATGGACATTTAAAAAGGAAGGCATATTCTTCTACTAAACTGAATACCTGGGTCACTGGGTGGGGAGGGGTTTTTATCATCTTTTTTTTTCTTTTTCATTCTCCAATTAAAAACTATGCCTAGTAAAGTAGTATAGACTGGGCAGCACAAGTAGCATGACGTGACTGTTTTCATTTTATTTTATTTTATTTTAGTAGCTGGTCAGCTGTTAGTCATATGTTGTAAGTGGTTGACTGAAAAGATGACCAGAATATTTTTGCCAATTGAATCAGTCAGCTTGATATACAGGGGGTAGAAAAGTTACTTAACGTTACTCCCTTCTACGGCTGACTAAAATTTCGCATGAAAGTGACTCATTGAGCCTTGTGTATTAGGGGCACCTAATAAAATACTGTAACTACAGATGCCAGACTGAAAAGAGAAGATTTGAACAGACATTCTATCTTCACTACATTGTTTTATTTTTGTACACTTTTTCTTCCTTTTTCACATACAGATGTTTTAATTTACAGCTATAAGGAATAATGATGTAGTAGGGCTACAGGTGCAATTTCTTTCTAACCATTTGAAAAGGAGTGCAAAATTTGGGAAAGGGAAGACTGGCAATAGCCACAGTGCACCTTTGAATTTTTTTGAAATGTCACTCCACAATTTCCCACTGTACCTTCCAAGGTGTAGGCTGCAATGTGGCCGGTACCATGGTATGCAAACTACTGCACAGCCTAACTAAAGCCAAACTAAAGCCTACTATATGTGTCTCTTGTATAAAATACTTCTCAGCTTGTCATAATGGCAACAGTGAGCTTGAAGAAACCAGTGTTGTAATCGAGTCACTAAATCTAGTGACTCAAGTCACCAGTTTTCAAACTTTTAAGTGGCTCTACTCGAGTCACTGAACTATTCCAATGCGGAAATAACTCCTGAATTCTATCGAGTCACTATCATTTTGAGAGAAGTACGTGACATGAGTCCTGATTTGTTACAACACTGGCAGAAACTTGAAGCACTAGTTTACTGGCATGCATGAAGGGTAAAAAGCAAAACATGAATAGGCCTACATGTATACATTTGTCTGATCCACTTCTTCTTCAGACAATGTTAAACAGGTTCAATTCTACCAACCATTTTAGTCCAATCACAGTCACATGTTACAGTACTTCTCTAATTTCTCTGGGCACTTGGAAGTCTTTAAAACTGTTGTCAGGTATAATAAAGAATGCAGTCTTTCACCAGCAGCTGACATTATTGCTTTCCATAATTTTGCTTTGGCTTGTTGAATCTCTCCCTCATTGCAACTGTCTAAACTCCAGTAATTGCAAGGTATGGTGATCCAGAATTAAAATTTTCTTTCAAAATATTCAAGGTGTATACATGATGATAATTAAAAGTCAGTTGACACTTTGTAGGTTAAGTGAACCTGGACTTAAAAGATGACACCCAAGCAGTTCCAATTCTCTTAACCTTCTTCAATAAGCCCCTTGATCCCTCCTCTGCCTAAAATTCATCCTCATCCAGACACAATCTCAGTCTGTTACTTCAGGGTGATCATACTTGATCCCAGTGTGTAATCAAACATTCTCAGTACAGTGTGTATCAGTTCTGTACTCTGCACTTTTTGAACTTGCTTTCAGTCAAAGAGTAGAGCCAATTGGCAATTTCTGTGGATGTGGACTAACTACAAAAATTATAGTTTGGGGTGAGAGAATCAAGCTTTAAATGTCTTTGTTCACTTCATTATCTGCTTGTGTGGCAGATGCCTTTAGACATGACCACATCCAGCGTAAAGTACAGGAAACAATCCATGGCCAGCAGCACTATGAATCTGACATCCCTTGGTTTTCTCCCTGCAAGTGCAAGAAAAAAATGAAACCATCAGTTTCTGTTTGGGGTGAAGATTATGTATTAAAACCAAATGCAACCCGTAGCATAGTACACATGCATAGTAGCCTACAACTCAAGACTGGCATCAGGTATTCAATGTTTTTTTTTCTTCTTCTTTTATTTGTTGGTAAAAGTAAGTTAAACTGCATCAAGGAATTAAACACTAAATTATTTCACCATTTCCCAAAATAATGTACCTTTCCAGTGCAACAGAATCAAGCTTGATTAGGCATATATAGCCTAACGTTACACATGTACTTTTGAGGCATCGGGCCTCAGTTACAAATTTGGCTCCAAAAATTTGTCTCAAACATACTTGGGGACTCTAGACTCGCTACCCCTAAAGTTTTAAAGAAAGTGGCAAAGTATGGTTAAATTACTCCAACCCTCACCCTAGCAGACCAAAATTGCATGCCAGCTCTTTTTAACTAAGGCCCTAGGCCTACTGTTTTACAGCCTGCTAAATAATACTAACACCATGAAGGCCATTTTTGCCCTATCTGACCTAAATTCCTTGCCCCACCAGTGTAAAAAGACCTCTTGTTTATATAACATCTCATTGCATCGTGAAAAAGCTCCATGCACAAAGTTTACAGAAGGAGTGTGGATTATTTAGATTCAGAAACTATCCAGTAACGTTAGGCGTAATATATACTGCGTACTACGTATATAGGCCTATTGCATACTGTCTTACACTTACAGGAACGTGTTGGCACTAGGTGAAGAAAAATGCGTCTTTTTCAACTTAAACAAGAATAAAATACGAAACCATCAAAAGAAACTTACAATTTATGAGAGATACTACATCCTCCTCTTTTTCTGATAGAAGTAGATGATTTTAGAAATCAAATTTTTGGACGTTCATGTGCATGTGATTTGTATGAATCTCTATGTAAGCGATCGGTCTGTTGCCCAGATAGAATATGGGTTTAGAGTGTCCATACGATCACAGCTGTTTTGGGTAGTCCGCCCTCTAGTTCCTATTATCCTACTCTATGCCATAAACCTGAGCTGTCAGACTTTGTAAACAGTTCGCTCTCAAACTGGAGGCGTTGTCACAGCATTGTAACCTAATTGGTTGGTTGTGTTGATCTAAGGGTGCTGCCCCCAAAAGACGTGTAAACAAAACCATGCAGCTGAGCCTCGGGTAAAGGATCAGACAGCATACGTGTGCAAGGCTGCATGCATAGCAATCAATAACGAGACCTAACAACTTGCCCGTGAATTAGATTGAGATAGAATCGAATGCCACTGCTGGTATACCGCCGTAACAGTTCAATCTCCCTGCAGGTTGTGATCGATTATAACAGGTTCCTAAGACACACAGGGGGCTAGCCTACTGTAACTGTTAGATTTCAATTGCTGACGTCTGCAGGAAAGGTAAACTGAAACAATTATCCCGTTGTTTTTTAAGGTAACTAGCTTAATGTTAAGTTAGATTATTGCGGCGGGTCCATGGGTCTGTACTGAATCTGAATTTAAGCGAAACTAACGTTAGCCTAGGCAAGCCTACCCTATAATAATTCTTTAACCTAGGCTAGGCCTTCAATAGCCTCAGTAAAACAACTGTGTGTAAGATTAGAACAAATAGACTAGCCGTAGGCCTGTAGTAAATAGCAGGACTATAGTTATCTTGTGTTCTAGCTGTAGGTTAGGCATATCTTACTGTAACTAAAGGGTCACATTACAATGGAATTGGGTTGGACTCCAATCTGATTTTGTTGGGTTTGCGTGAAAATCTCCTGCAACTTTGGTTGGAAAGAGCCAAAAATTTGTCAACCAGTACGTGTGTAGCTGAATTTATAATTTGCATCTGATGTCTATGAAAATAAAGTGCCAACTGACTTTTTCGTGATGTCACATCAACATACTGTATATTTTTTATCCGACAGCAGAGGCCCATTTCATCAGTCTGTCGGTATGATGTCACCAAATAATCCTGTAAGCAAAAATTTAATTTTCATAGTCCTTCTTCTTCTTCTTCAATAAAGGTGACACATCCAAAGGACATTCTTTCACCACGCATGCGTCGAGAGGCTAAATATGCCCAGTAATATAGGTGATAGGGTCCTTATGGACAGAGGCAACCCTCATTACATTCAGGGGGAGATGATTCCAATCCTTAATGGTTCGAGGCAAGAAGCTAAATTTATAACAGTTAGTACTAGTATGTGGGAGACAGACATGAAGGTCATGCATTAAACGGGTTCTACGAGTAGGCCGCTGGAGACAATCAACAGGTAACTGAGCCAGGCCAAACATACCTTTGGAAAAAAGGATCAATCTACTTTTCCTCCGTCTTTCAGTTAAGGGCAGAAGGTTTAGTTCCTTAAGGAGCCTGGTCATTGAGCCTGGCTCCCTTGAATAGTCAGAGGCAATAAATCTAGCAGACCGTTTTTGTATACTCTCAAGCTTGTCGCGCAGGTAAACCTGGTGGGGGTCCCAAACACTACCGGCGTATTCCAGCACAGGCCGAAGGATTCCTTTATAAGCCATTAACTTGACATTACCAGTCCTGTGGCACAACTTACAATTTACAAAGGTTGACAATCTTTTGGCTCTTTCAGACCAGGGATTGAGAAGATTTTAATCAAAAACCCATATCAGTGCCTTGGAAGCTTATGCATATGGGGCTATAATACACATAATTTTGACAAGGTTGGTCCGGCACAGATGTTTTTATCTTCCTCTAAACCCTCAAACGACTTTGTCAATCCCATCAACTACTTCAAAAAGATGATGTAGGGTCTTACTATGCACTGTAAAACATAAAACAACATTGTTCTAGCATTTTTACTGTAGTTGCCTCCTACTACCCTAAGTGCTTATATAATGAAACACCAATTTATCACCCACATACTCATGCTAAAATCAAGCCCTGCTAACCCTCATAAATTCTTACAATTACCTGTACTATAACGTTACAAAGACAGACTTTGTTTTTAGAATTCTATTAGCTACATACCCATCATATCAGGCATTTGGATGGGGACCCTGGATTGGTAAATTATCAAGTTATGCAGTTGAGAGCCACTCCAGCATACTGTACAAGGGTAAGGAAAACTAATTGTTCTGCTACAGTACCTGAAGCAAACAATCTTCCAATTCTCGCTGATGGGATATAGCAAAGGATTACAGGGGACCATCTTACAGTAGATTAATCATGGTTTGTTATCTTCAAACGCTTGCCCACCTCATGATCAGCCAGGAATTTAGCTCCAAATATCTTCCAGCATATTGACTTTCCCAAGAAAATACATGTAAACTAAGGCTGCGCATTTTCGGTTAATTCACTATCCGTTTAACCAATTTTATTAACCGGTGGTTAACGGTTTAACTGAAAATGATGTAATGTTCACCACAACAACAAAAGGTCAACATTTTCAAAGAGCACCATCACTTTTGTACTGGAAAGTACAAGTCTAAAAATGGCGCTGTAAGTTATGATCGCTGATGTAAGTATGTGGCAAAAATGTTGGTATTTTGTGCTGAGTTTATATCATCTTTTCACAGTAAAAACCCATCCCGCATTTACTGAAGCTTTCTCCAGACCATGTGCACTGTTTTTAACATTCCACCAACTGTTGTATTTTCCCGCCTGGTCCTATGTAATATCGAGTTACTTCATGAAACACTCCCACACCGCTGTTTTGATGCAGCTTGCTTGCGATGCAGTGTTCAATACAGGTACAGCGCCCACGTGTTTTTCATACTAGGGATCTGTACAATTGCACTGTAAACGGCCCACCAGCCGCAAACAGCACAACCAAGCCCTATTATCCTGCATAAATTAAGGAATTCCCAGCATTCCTACCATAAAGTTATTTACAGTAGGACTTTTGGAATGTTATCATTACGAACGAAAACAATGATGCACCTGGTCCCATGCATGCAGTAGACTTGCGTGCGTATCCGTTTTTACCACTAAACAAGGGACCATTTTTTGCTCAGTGACATCATATACACACGATCTATTGCAGAATTTGAATTGCCTCTGCATTGTGATTGGTTCAAATACATTTGTTCTGAGCCAGCCAATCACAACTCGCGCCATCGCCTATGGGATTTAGTGTGTGAAAATACCAGACCTCGGAACAAATTTCCCCATTGAGCTTGCGTTATGACGATCGCACTTCCCAGGCTTACATAGCTGGCCTGTGCAGCCGTCCAAGCCCAGTGCTAAATTTACCAAGAAACAGCATCACAAATCTCTGCATACTTGGATTTTTGGGGGATCTGACTTCCGTGCATTTCGATTGCTGATTATTTTTAAACAAGACGTAAGGTTTTGACAAGAAGTGGCAAAAATACGAGGATATTTATATCAGAAAGGAACCATAAGATCTGTTAATCGAGTCCATTTTTTTGCTGTCCAGGACTGCTAAAAATTAGATCGTTGAGTATTTTTACGTGCATCGTAGGGTGGACTTCTACAGTACAGTACATTATCGCAACTACAACCCAGTCGGTTCAACAAACTGCATATGCTTCATTCATAAAAATCAACATGGAATGTTCCATATATCAATGAAAAATAATGAAATTTACGGAGGTGTAGCATGATAAAATATTTCCATTAGCTACAGTGGGAAGACTTATTCAAATATACTTTTGTGCCCTAATCATGGTCTCGCGGAGGTTTTATTGCCATAGAAGTACAGAGCTTGGTAACTTTTTCACAGCAGCATTACGCACTTTTGTTACAACTCCCTGCTTGTCTTGTGGCTTTCTTTTCGCTTGGTAATCTCTCAAACATGCCGCTTGTTTCTAAAGTTGTGCTTGGGTGTTGCTATTGAAGGGATTAGGGGACAAGCACACGAAGTTCTGCCAACGAAAGTAACAATGGATGCTCCACTTGCCACTCATCATTTTGTACTTAATTCAGGGAGCTGCCGCGGAATTAATCCGTTCAATCGAACGGCTGATTTTAAAACTATTTTGTTCGAGTGATAATTTGTGAGAAACTGACACTGTTTGTTGTGCGATGTTTGTGTAACAGTTTACAAACAAAGCCACGCCGCGGCGACTGAATTATTGGCCATACAAAAACGGTTTATCTATGAAGAGGAATGACGCACGAATAACCGAAGAGTCGTTCGGTTAACCGGTTAACCTATTAACCGTCACAGCCCTAATGTAAACCCCAAACAAAGTAAGTACTGTATACAGCTTTCATTATGAACAGAGACAATATATACAGGAGTGCCATTTTCTTCCGTTAGGCAGGGATTCCCCCAGGAACTTGTTGAAAAGGTTGTGATGCATTACTGCAAAACCTGAAGTCCAAATTGATGGCAACCAAAGCTGTACAAGTGAGTTCAGGATGGCAAAAGCTTGCTCCAGTGTTTCTAGAACTTGGTGCAATATCTGATGGGTTTTAATGCTACAGTATTTATTTGCTCATGTTAGTTGAACTTGGTTCAAACAATGGTGCAAAGGTCAGACCTCAGGCTTCTTGATTTTTAGATTTTCCAGGTATGCTTCAAATTGCACTCCTCAGGAAATGACGGAATGTGGCAGGTGTGCTGTTTTATTTAGGTGAGCTTCCATTCTTCACCTACTGTACATGTAGGTGTGCAAAAAATCACACTCCTGTCAAAACCAGTGTTGTCAGAATTTGCTACAGAAAAAAGCAAGGGCTTCTTTTGTGAAGGCCTGTAGACAGACAAGAACAAAAGTACTGGCAAATTGGCTTCTTTGGGAGGAGATAGTGTATAGGCTGACTCTATGTAGCAACTTCAATTTTCTTGGGGGCTTAAGGGAGCAGGGAAGAGCCCCTGGTCCAAAGGCCTGTCAGGTATTTCTTGCCCTACAGTAGCTGCAACATGTAGGGCAAAATCCTTGTTGTAGAGGAATCAAGCAGATTGTAGGAAGTAGGTAGCACCTACAGGGAAATGGATATTGTTTGGGGGAGGGGGATAAGGGAATTAGGAAAATGTTAAAAATTTGCAGTAATGTTACACCAAACTGCATCTAAGAACCCTGACAAATTCAAAAATTTCACAAAGGGGAATGCGAGGGGACCCCTTCCCATATCCCACCCCCATGAGATTGGTCCACAGAGCATAAGTTTAGAGATCAGCAGTAGGCTATAGGTTTCTACGGTATGTCCTGCGCAATGGTCGTAATATACTCATGCAGTAGTAAAAATACTGTAGCTTTATGTGGCGAACCAAGCCTTTCACTTTGTTTTGCACACATTAGGTTCTGTTCAACACAGAATGCAGAGTTTTGTACCAGAGGTGGGAAAAATTGAATTTGTTCCCCCTTTTCCAGGAGAAAGTGGGTATATTCCCCCTCCCCCTTTTCATTTCCATAAAAATTAAAAATTTGTCAATATTCTAAGTTTCTTACTTAGGAAGAGGACACTTTTGCAGAAATGTTTGAATTTTTGTGAATGAATGGCCTTAAAACCCTTCAAATTGTACAGTACCTCACAGGGGTCTCAAAGCAAACTTTTGCCCCCCTAAACCCATGCATAACTACTGTAAGTCTTGGACAGCATCAATTTGGATAAGTTTGGGGTTTTGCAGTGCCTCCCTATTTTTTGTATTCCTTGTGGAATCCCTGTATGCTCTGTGTTTCCACATACGTACCTCAAAATTGCATAGCCAAAGGGATGGGGGGGGGGTCTTGGGGGTCAGAACCCCCCATAACCCAACCATGCAATGCAAAATACACCTAAAATATCGATTTTTTCTCTCTATCCTTAGACTTTTATCCTCATTTTGTGCCCCCCTGACACCAACCCCCCCCCCTCCCCAAATGACACAAACTTAATAATCTTGTAGGGAAAATCTCAGTTTTGTACATAGGTGAAAAGAATCTCCAGTACTGTAGGGACAAACCAAGATTTGTAGGTGAAAGTCAGTTTACAAGGGATGAAATGGTGAACTTAGCAAAAATAAATTAAAATTCTGAACCGAGTCATTTTGGTATTACTGTAGCAAGTAAATTGCAACTTTTGCTAATTAAACTTAGAATTCATTAGCAACTGGCCATTCTTGGGTATTTTTTCTAATATTGATTCACTGTGTGTAGTGTGAGTGAAGGGGAATTAACACATGTGGGGTAGGGGAGTAGAAAAGATAAGAGTGGCAGCCCTGATCTTCACAGGTAACAACTTGGCATGTTTCATATGTGTACAGTTTTATGCAGTGACGTAATAGTTACCATCGCCTAAAAATGTTGTACTGTAGAGGCTTCAGAGCATGCTGTCATGTTGCTTCTGAAGAATGCAGCACAGACACCTAAGAAGATCAAAGGCCTTGTTGTTGCAACTTTTATCAGACTTTGTTACATGATCATTCTGTGCCCTCAAGTGATCTATGTTTTCATGGTGTTTGCACTGTGTGAGAAGCAACTAACACATACTTAACTGGTCTGTTTATTTAGTACGTACTGTAGCTAACTCCAAATGAAGGTAACTTTTTGTGTATTTTTGTGGGCTGTATCAGGTAGTATCAGGTAATGTCAATCAATTTATCAAATGTGAAATCTGACTGAAACAAGTGTTTGTGTAGTGACCTTCATTTGATCCCTGAGGCCATAAGATGTCATCCGGCAGAGAAAGACTGTATTACAAAAAGTAAGAATGTTTGAGTTTTATGGATTTTTATGGCCCTGTTTCCAACCTGTTGGTTTAAGTCAAGCCAGCCTCAACCTTTTTTCCAGTTGTGGCTCACTGGCTTGTTTTTCCCTACTCCATGGCTTATGCGGAGCATCACGCTCAAGGGCAGTAGGTTCCTTTTTTAGAGTCTTTTGTATGACTTGGTCTGGGAAGGGAACCAGTGCCTTCCGCGTGAGAGGCGGATGCTCTACGGTTAGACCAAACACGCGGTTTACAAAAAGTAAGAAGGAAAGTTTGATCATGGCAGAGTGTCTCACAAGACAAGGCCATTCCCCTAAATATTATACCCACATACTGTACAATACTACAAAGCTGATAAACTGCTGTCTGAGTATTTTTTTCTTCAAATATGATATAATTGCTGTGAATTGTTTCCTTTGTTGACATCATAGGTTGATATCTCAATAAATTCCTGTCAGCAGAAAGATTTTTGACCTTGTCCTTTATAGTAAATGCAATATAGCTGGTCAGTGGGTGAAAGTTTGTACTGTACAAAGCAACATTGAGCAGCTTGTAACTTTGAAGGCCATTGGTTTCTGCTTGAAACTGAGTGTTTGCATTCTTTCAGCGTATTCCCCTACTACAAATTTGAATGATGGGAATTTACTTTGTAGTTATCTATAATTTATGAAGGTAAGAATTCATGCAATGTGATGCAGGCCTAGTAGTGTGTGTTAATTGTACCTCAAATTTATGAGGGTGAGGGAGAAGGAATTTCCAGAAGGGAAAGTGAGAAAAGCTGCTTTCTGTATAAATAAATGATTTATTTCAACATTTTCTTTTTTTTCAAGCTGTTATCTACACAGCTACAGTGCAGACAAAATTTCTAACATAGGAAGTTGGACAAATTTTAAAAATGACTCTGAATACAAAAATTTCATGTGCTTACCTCACAATTTGCAGTACTTCAATAAAGGTCCACAGAATTACAGTGTGTATAGTCATTGTTTCATCTAAGAAATTATACTGTACATTGGGTTAGTACACTCAATATGCAAAAAATTGACTCACTGGAAATTGCAGATTTGTGGAACTGTACACACATCAAATGTGGGGAAAAAATAAACTCTCTTTTTTCGTTTTTTCATACAAACATCAGCCAGTCAATTTGACAGGCCATCACCTCAAAATCATGTCTTTGCGGCTTAGTGTACGCTTTGATTACATGGTTCTAGCTACAGTGTTTAAGGTGTTTTGTTGTGGAGCAGGGAGCATCTCTTGTTGTTACAGTGTATGATGTCAATTACTTTGAAAGTACAGTATTTTAAATGAATTATGCTTGGTTTTATTTGTCTCCTTATAGGTTCTAGACATCCAGAAATTTTCATTTGAATTTGAGGTGTGTTTGAAAGGGTGGAAGGATGAATGGCCTTGAACATCTCCCAAACCCATTCCTTGCCAACCTTAAAGAGGATATTCTCTTTCACTTGTGTCCAGACTTAAAAGATGATGATAAAATGCAGTTCCATGATGTCAAGGTAATGTTTTATTTTTTGAAATTTAGTGCTCACAGTATAATTTGCGACACACAAATCTCATTGAAGGCACTTCAAAATATAAAGTAGGCCTACCTAAACTGCTTTATAGTACCTCTAGATGAGGGTCCTTCACTTTGTTTCCTTATTTCACCTTGTCTATTGTATTGCCATAATGGACTAGAATTGTAGTAACTGTTTATTCTTAACTGAACTACAGTAGTTTCACATGTACACAGTACAGTAAGTGTTATCATTTTTCTCATTTTGTTTCCCTAGCAACCACTTCCCGTGGCCCTCTCATTTCCCTCCTCTTTTTCTCCTTTTTTTTCTTCTTTTTATTTTGTTCTCCCCCCCCCCCATTTTTCTGGAGGGGGGATTGGGAAAACCACCCTATCCCCCTTGCCATGCTATTGTATTGTAGTACATGAAAACACAAGGTTTAAAGTTCCTGGCAAGTACAGTACTGTAAGTGCAGCTTTTCTTTGTGTTATAATCCCATTTAGGTATCATTTAGATTTCATTTTGTTTGGTACTCCATAATATACAGTACCTTTGCCATGACTTTTTTTCTTGAGAAAGCAATAGAGACACCCTGGTACATCAAAGGTGGTGTACAGTAGGGTGTAACTGGTATCTAAGTTTTGTGTCATGATCTGTGCTCTCAACTTCAAGTGATCAATTTGCTTTCATTGTGCTAACACTGCCAGAAAAACAAAACATGCTTGACTGGCCTAGGTATTTTAAACTAAACTCAAATGTTACATAACTTTTTGTGTATTTCAATATATCTGTAACTGTCAATCAACTAATCAGATGTGAAACCTGACTATATCAAGTGTGCATGTAGCTTCATTTCTGCCCTGAGGCCAAGAGAGGTACAGTAATTAGGCAGAGAAGGAGAATGTAACAAAAAGGAAGAGGAAACTTTTTGTCATGACTGTAGGTTGGGCAACAGAAAGTGTATACATGACATTGAACTCCTCATGGTCATCCACAGATGCAGCAGGTGGATCCAGTTCTCGAAAGTTGACTTGGAATTGCCAAGATCAAATCACATAGTGAGCCTTTATATGTATGGACAAGAAAAATATGCAAGGCAAAGCAAACCAAACATGTTCATATTCATTGCAATCTGAAAACTAAACGTTTTTAATGGTAGCTGAGCTCAAAAAAGAAGAAAAAACAACAAGTTCATAATGCAATTTAATTGGGTTGAAATAATCATGGCAGCATGTGCAAAGGTTGAGGCAAAGAAAGTCAAGGCATTTAGCAGTGGTGTCAACATTGAGGGTAGTCAGGGTAACCCTTCTGCCAATGGTGATATGGTAACCCTGCCTTGTTCAGACCCCTCAATGTCAAGGAGCAGATAACACTAATTTGTGACTTCAAATGAGAGTGGGGTATTCAGCTGACACATATATATAACACAGCTCCTGTATAATTGGTCATCTTGAGATTAATGCTATTTTTAAAACTTAGGTATTCGATTACACTGGTTATACTGCACATGTACCTTGTACCTGTTCTAAAGCATTGAGAGAAGTATTTGTATGATACCAATGCCCTTTGACTTTTGTTATGCTAAGCAGGTCTGTCCCTTAAATTTTCAAAAGTCATCCACACCAATGCTAACACAAGGCATTTAAACAAGTTTGAAGCATATGGAGTAATCATTTGTTCTGTAAACATCTGGGTTAGAATTAGATCCAACAAAAATTGTGTTGTTTTGATCAAAAAAAGAGTTTCATTCCATTTGTGCTCCCCAATTGGCCTAGAATTCACAATAATATGAAAAGTCATGTGAGCGTTCTCATTCCTGATTGGAGAACCAAACTTTTTTGGTTTATGAAACCACTTTTAGTGCTATCTACTCCCTTGCTTCCGGGTGTGTGTACAGTATGAAAGGCAGAGTTACCCACACCTTGATGTCAGGGTGACCCTGACTACTACTGTACATGAATTGATACCAAATATTTGCAAACTAAATAGCTATGGCACGCACTTTACACCAATTTATGTCGGTGTGCCCAAATGATTTGATGGTGTCCACTTATAAGGCCGTAAACGTTACATAGTTATGTTGTCTCGCATTTCGAGTAATAATCTACGTCGTGGTGTCAATAGTTATTTGATCTCATTTAATATTTGGCCACACACGGGCGAATATAGAGTGACCAAATATTTGGCCGTGTCAACCTGAATATAGACTGCCTAAATATTTGGCAGAGTCAACTTGAATATAGACTGTCAAAATACTTCGTATGGCTTTATATTGGACAGCGCCATTACATTTTATGGCGTTACAAAATATTTGGCCGTGTTAGTGCGAACACGGCGATAAAATGTACAGTGGCTCGAATAATATGTAGTTAACATAACATATCATAACAGGTTAAAGGGCAAAGGAGGGCTGTACAGGCCCCATGAGATGCCCTGTTATGCCCTGTAAAATTGAAAGGAATACGGACCGAAGGTTATGCTGGCCTGAGTTGGTATAAATACATGACTGAGTCCTGGGTTAGGCTGGCTAACTAATTACATGTACAAAGCTAGAGGGAGATCATATCGTAACCTATCGCCCATAATCATGATTGAAATAGAGTTGACAGCAGTGGCGGCACCAACGGGGGGGGGGGGTGGGGTGCGGCGGGGACATCCCCCAGTCAGGGCCTCCCCCCCAAGTCAGCTCCTGAATAATAGTGGCCTACCAAGATTTCGCGCTTTTTTGACCTCCCCCACTTTTTTGATCCTGGTTTTCTCACCCCAAACAGTACCAATTCTCCTAACCTTCTTACCGAAGCCCCTCCCACAATTGTCTGAAATTCATCCTCGTCCATTTACAATCTCAGTTTATGGCTTTAAGGTGAGTATAAAAAACTCAATTTATATAATCATAACACTCTCAGTTTTGTTCATTCTGTGTAATATAAGCTTTGGTACTCTGCATAGTTTCAATAAGCTGTCAATCAAAGAGCTGAGCCAATCGAGAATTTCGGTACCCCCATACCAAAATTGTAGCTTGAGGTGAGAGGTTTGGCACTTTAAGGGTTAGGCTAGCAAGGGTGTAGATCCCAAGTCCAAAATGGACTTTTCCTACACCCGTGAGGTTTAGGATTCAGGATAGACACAAAGACAGCAAAAATAGCTTTTTGGGCTGCCCAAATGTGTAGGTAATTTTGGGATCTTGTCGATTTTCCATAAAAATTTCCTCAGTGTGGGTTGGGATTGTAGAATATGCCCACGGTATTTCCCACCTGTCGCAAGAGGCAAAAATTGCATTTGAACAGTAGGCCTACTTGAAAATAAATTAAAACTTTGAACTTTTTATCGAGTTAGCTGACACTATATAGGCACATTCATGTTGGTGTTTCGTTTTATCACATCTAACGAAGTATAACTAACACAATAAAGATTTTACGACTATGACGTATTTCCCCCTTTTGGGTATGGTTTATTTTAAAGATTGGGGCACTCTTGGGAATTTCCTGAAGCATCATGGCATTTCTGATGGTCCACTTTTTTCCCAAATTCCTGCTCGATTGTTTTTTTTTTCCCAAATTCCTGTCTGAATTTTAGACTTTGCAAAAATTTGGGGGGGGGGGGGAGCAGTCTGCCTCGCAGCCCTTCCCGCCTCATACACCTATGATCTGTCTGCCCGACTAAGGCACCAAAGTCTGCCCGAGTCAGCTTTTCGTCAGTGGGGGGTGGGGGTGGGGATGCAAGCCCCCGTCCCTAAGGGCTATGGTTGAACTCAATCCCCCACTTAGTGTCTGTGGGGTACTGTAAATGAGCCAAAAGCGTGATGCACAGCTGTCAGGAATGGGGTGAAAAGGGTACTGTCCAATATCCAGAAGAAAGGCTTGATGTGGTTGACAAATAATTGTGCATAGCAATTGTAAACTCATAGTTTTTTTTTTTTTTGCAGTTTTTTAGCTGGAGAACAACAGCTGCGTCTTCATATCCAATAATCCACCCTCCTCGGTGTGGTGTTAGGGCTAAAAGTGTACAGTTTCATGAGCATGTGTATGTCCTTATCCCTATATTTGTATACCCCTTTCATAAAACTGCATCTGCACCCAACCACACTGCATCCTCACTAATGATTCAACAGTTAGTCCTATCCTACGACAACTATACTAACTTTAGTTCCCATAACATCCACAATATGCAGACTTTACATTACCTCTTCGCTGCTGAATTTTCCAGCAGATGAGACATTCAATTACATGCCTCTTCTGAGCTGATAACAAACACACAATATGTGTCATTGTGTGGCCAAATTTATCGGGATATCGTCTGCGTCGATGATTGGTCAAACGGAAAACACGTTCGGGACTAAATATTTTTTCAGTCCATATATTTTTTACCACTGTATTCGCATTGACACCATACTCGCGTTCACACGACAATATATTTTGGCACTCTATATCCGCGTTGATACGGGGCCAAACAGAAAGTAACAGTAGGCAGCAAGATCAAATATTTTGTCAGTCTTTATTCTGATTAACACGGCCAAATATTTGGGCACTCGAAATCGCGTTTACGGCCAAATATTTTAACACCCTATATTCACGTTGACACTGCCAAATAGTTTGGTCACTCTGTATTCGATTAGGCCTAGTATTTTTGGCCAAATATTAAATGAGATCAAATAAATATTGACACCACAACGTAGATTATCACTCGAAATGCGAGACAGCACAACGATATAACTTTTACCGCCTTATAAGTGGACACCATCAAATCATTTGGGCGCACCGACATAAATTGGTGTTAAGTGCGTGCCATAAATAGCTGCTGCTGATATTGAGCTCAAGAGTTAATTCCTGTTTCAAAATGTTTTTATCGAGTTTGTGCATTTGACATTGGGTGACAGTACTTTCATGCAGTCACAAGGTATTTGTTTGTCAGCTCTGAACACCAGGAATGTGACCTCTTGGGCTTCCTCCCGCCCCCCTCCCCCCCCCCAAAAAAAACGAAAATCCAATTTGGTTTTGCTCCAAAAGTTAAACTACTACAACACTTTTATCCTTTAGGGCAAACATATTGGTTCTCTTCCAGGCTCCAATTTATACTGTAGCTACTTGAAGGAGGAAAAATTTTCAGCATGTGAATCTGGTTAGTGTGCTTGCTGGTTTAATACAGAGTCTAGCTGGCAATATAGGCATATATGTAGAAACTGGGACAGGGGAGCTTGGCTAGAAAGCTGTGTATTGTAGTACTAGTGGGGCTGTGGTGTTCTGGTTTATTGTGATGACAGAATATAGAAATATTTTTAGGGTCCAAGGTCAACTAAGCCTATTGGGCCAAGACTATAAAAGCAAATAATACTTAATTATACATATTTGTATGCATTGGGAATTACTGTAGGTATTAAGTGAAAGAGATCACTCTTGCTTGGCACGTTTTTGAAAGCTTGAATAATTGAAGAATCCAGTTTAATTCATTGAGACTTTATGAATTTTTCAATTTGGTTAAATAAATACTGTACCAGGGAGTTACCCAGTAAATGTTATGCATACCTTCAGTTTTAACAATTGGAATTCATTATTTGAATTTGTTCTGGTGCTTTACATGCACTGCATTGCTTTGTTGTAAAACTTAATTCACTACGAAGCTTTCCCAACAATGTTAATTAAATGAAGGTATGGTTCTTTATTCAACTGGAAAAAGTGTATTTTGTACTATTGTGGGTAATTGAGTAATTCATTACTGTATGTTGTCACAAATGGCTATTTACTTTTGATTAGAACCAGGAATCACTATGGCATCACCCTAATTCTTCCTGACAGGCAAGGCAGAATCAATTTGATATATATACCCTGTAAGGTTGATCGACCTTGGGGGTGGCAACGCAGTTTATTTTGGTGCCCTGCTTGATGGCTAAGAAAATTATATTTAAATATTGTAATGACTTCTAGCACAACACTTCAAATCTTATGCTTTCGCAGATGCTACATGTTTCTTCCTATTTATTTGAATTTTCAAATATATCTGTCTTTTGATAGACTTAGATAGGCCTTCATGTAATGTACAGGTACAGTAGCAGTCTGTATGCACCATACTGCATGTTCAGTCATCCCTGATGCATTCCAAAGTGAACACTGAACACATATTCGTTTGGATGTATCATAAAAATATGTGGCCTTGAGATTGGTTGAATATTTACAAGAAGGCAACAACATCTGGTCCTGTTTAAATCATGCAGTACTACTGTACCCACAGAGTCGGCATGTCATTGTAGTCCAATGCAGGGGTGGTTTATGTAACACAATAATGTTACTTAGGACATCTCAGGTTTCAGTCTAGACCTCCTGTTTAAAGTATGACAACATGAGTGTGTACACACTGGTTCAAAAACAAATTTCAGTAGTCAATGCCATGATTCATGAGCGAGCAAATGAATTTAAAGGGATGTTGTGTTTGTTTTACAAGGAAATTTCATCCTTTTAAAAATAATATTTGTTTTCAAAGAGTGATAAGTAATTACAAAAAAGTCATTATGGTAGCCTCTTTCTTTTTAAGAAATAAGTTTCCCTCAGATAGGCATTTAGATATTTGTTGCTCAAGATTAATTTGTTCTACCAAAATTTCTACATTTCAAAAGGTGCAACTTGCATCACTCTTTCGGTGTATAATATTTTGAGGAAATGCTTTGTTGGAGCATTTTAAATGCAATATTTCCCTTAGTCATTTTATCGTAAAAGTTTGCATCTGTGTGAAATGTGATGCAGTCCTCATTGCTTTGTCATACAATGGTTTTTGAAGCTGAGGAAACTGATCCAGTCAGCACTACGTTCTGTAGGGTCCTCGACCATCCACTGATTAGAAGTTGTAAGTCAAAGGCCAAAATAGAATTGAAATCATTTTTTTTGGCATTACTGTAAACTTTATTTTGTCATGATGTAAATTGTGTTCTATTATACTATAGGGTGAGCTCTACCACATGTTGAGCCTGGGGTAGTACCGCACAGTTTATCTAGAGAATTTGGGTACTTGAAAAGTAGGATTTGTGGTAAAAAGGTTGGACACCCCTGATTAGATTGCAGTATACAGTACAGTAGCTGTCATTTTTAAAGGCCTAATCCTCTCACCCCAAACAGTTCCGATTGTTGCAAGATTCTTACTTACACTTACTTGCAATATCCCCCCCCCCCCCCCACCACCACAATTTTTTTAAATTTGTCGTCAACCAGACACAACCTCAGTTTATTGCCTCAGGGTGACTGTACAAGGCCCCAACCTGGTTAAAATTCCAGTTGAACCCAGGTAAACTGGGTTCAACTGGATCCAGTTAGAATCCAGTAAGAAACCAGTTGAAAACCAGTTAAACCCAGTTAATCTAATATATGGGAATTGAAACAAATTCAACTGGGTTGAATGTAGTCAGTCCAGTTGAAAGCTGGTAACCCCGGTTCAACCCAGTTCAACCCAGTTGGTTTTACATTTGATTTGGAACAAGACCAGCTGGGTTCAACTGGTCCCAGTTTTAACCCAGTTGAATTGGTCAACTGGGTTCAACTGGAATTTTTACCAGGGCAGTGTGTACTGTAGCAAAAATACACTCTGTGAACAGTACAGGCTGTGAAACATGAGCTATATGGTACTCTGCATTTTTTGGGCTACTGTACTGTAGCCATCAATCAAAGAGCTGAGCCAACTGAGAGTTTCTGTAAACCACTACAAAAATTGGAGTTTGGGGTGAAAGGGTTGGCCCTTTGGTTTCTTATCCTTTTTTGTGCTCTTTGTTAAATACCTTTTCATTAATATTTGGGGACTATTTTAAAGTACTTAGTTCCCTCATTGTTGTCCTTATTCTCATTTTGATTTTGAAGGTGGCTCGTAAACAGACTTTTGTGATTGTGTGTTTATCTAATTAAATTACTTTTAGAATAAAGTGTACTCCACAGTTATACGCTTTTGTCATCCCAGATCAAATCTGAAGGCATTCTGTTATGCAGTACTAACACTCATTCCCCCATATCACCAAACCACCACTTCCCAAACGAAAGCCCTGCATCCACCAGTGTTAGAAACCTACAGTACTTGACTTGTAAACCAACTATGTATAGAGTTTGGGTAGACTTTTTTATCTGTGTTCTTTTTCAGGTTATGGTAATTGGGGGCTCCTCGTCTAGGATGAAACTATACGCTCAAAGATTTAGTGAAATTCTCAAAGAAGAGGTGAAGGACTTTACACACAGTGATCGCTATGCTTTCTATAAAATTGGACCCATCATAACAGTCAGTGTAAGTTGATTTAACATGTGTTTCATTCATTGTCTAAAAAGGGTCAATCATCCTGTCATAATGTGCTTTTGAATGCTTAACGGGAAATTGCAGTCATCCTAATTAGAGTTACTGTAGTGAAGTAGTCTACTCCTTTTTTTTAATGAATGGATCTTGATAATCATGTACTTTAACAAGGTTTTTCTTTTTTAGTTTTTCACTTGCTTGAATATATGCAATATTCAAGTCATTTAGTTCAGTTGGTTAGATGGAGTTTTACAGCCCAGTTTCCAACCTATTGGTTCAAGTGGGGCCAGTCACAGCCTTTTTTTCCAGTTGTGACTCACTGGCTTGTTTTTCCTACTGTACTCCATTGCTAATGTAGAGCATCATGCCCACGGCAGTAGGTTCCATTTTTAGTCTTTGGTATGACTTGACCTGCTCTACTGCTCGAGCAAACACACGGTCATTCAAGTCCTTAAATATTTGCATAAGACACTAAAAGCAGGGTTGGTGCCAGGGTATTTTGAAGGGAGGGGGGCATTAGTTGAGTGCTCCTTTTCTTCTGTTTCCCTTCTTTTTATTCAAATTTTCTCGCCAATAATGGGAGAAGGGGGACTGATGCCTTCCTTGCTGAAAAGAGTAGGAAAGAGTAGGAACAGTTCAAGCATTGGTGAGCAGTGACTGAGTGCTAAAAGTTCTCTCACACTGCTTCATCCACCTTTGTGGTCCTTTGCCAGTTGCAATTGTATGTCTTTTGTTTCATCTGATATGCATGTCCATCCTTATTCTAATTTTTTTTTCTAAAATTGATGAACACAATGAACATATTCATTACAAATTGACATGGTTGCTGATTTCATTGTCTTGTTACATATTAAAATTTATTTCGAAGAAACAGCTAAATCTCACCATTTTTTCTTACAGTATTTCACTTCAAAGTATATCTGTCATAACTAAAAGGACTTCAGTGTTGCATGAAACTAAGCAGTTTTAGGTATTCCTAGTAAATTTCTTATTTGGGAAAGAAAAATCTTGTCAGCTTGACTTTCAAGAGTCAATCATAAAACAGGACAGTCTGCTACATTGATTCAAGTTGGGGTGACTGCTTTTCCTGTTTAAGCTTACATGACATCCTTTTTGTAAAAAAAACAATATACTGTAATAGAGATCTTGTCAGAATGTAAGACTGTGGGAGTGACATTGAATTACAACAGATTTACAGTAGGTTGGAACCTTACAGTACTTTTGAATTTTAGGTTTTCCAGGTTAGTTTCAAATTATAGTCCTCAGATATTATTAAGGTACTGTAGGTGAGCTGTTTTATTTAACTTCAATTTAACTTCAATGGGTAGATTGATATGAGGTATGAAATTTTATCAAGTTGTGCAAAAAATCACATTCCACACATGGATTTGAGGCTAGTAATGTTGTACAATCCCACTCAAGCCTCCAGATTCAAGGTCAGGAGGGCTTCAATGAGGCCAACCTGTTTTTTTGTTGTGCATAGAGAGAAATACTTTATGGCCTGGATTTGGACACATTGACTTGTATAGTAGGTCAGCAATACGATTCTTCATAAAGAAAGGCATAAAAGAAGTGTAAAATAAAACATAAAAGAAAATTTAATCTTTTACAGTTTGTAAGCACCGTGAAAAAACATTTTCAACATTTGCCCTCTCATTCACTTTTATAGCATGGTATGGGAATCCCGTCGGCAAGTATTATGCTCCATGAGGCTATTAAACTTCTCTATCACGCAAAGTGTAAGGATGTGGTCTTGATTCGATCAGGAACATGTGGAGGTATAGGAGTGGAACCAGGAACAGTCATCATCACAAAGAATGCTGTTAATGACCATTTTAAGCCAGTTTATGAATTTGTGAGTCCAATTATCATCAAATCTTTTTATTTAAAGAAAAGAAATTCCTGTGCTTTCTGCTTAACTTAATCATACTTTCCTTTTGTTACATTTTTCTAACGTTGAATTTCAGAAATTTGCAAGAGACCAAATCAAGTGACTTACAAACATAAAACAGTCTCAATGCCATTTTCAAGATGAAGTGCATTATGGGAAACCAGTGATGTTATCAATGGGGATTGGGTATATATAAATTTGTTTGTGATGTTGATGCTGGTATAGGGAATATTTTATGAAAATGTTTGCTTTATCATAAAGATTTTCAAGCATTCCAATATTGATCAAATTTCATGAAAGAACAGGATACTCAATCACAAACAAATTGCAAACAGGTGATATGGGGCAGTGCACTTTTTCATTATATTCTTTGAAAACTGGAGGTACCATATTTTTTTGCAAATATTAGCTTTCTTAAAAATGAAACATCTTGGCGATGCAGCTTCCTGACTTGAATAAGTAGTAGAGCACTTAAGGTGGAGGTACGTAGGGGCTGCAAGATCATTTTCTGCTGTGTGCATTTTGAGCTGCCTTAAAAAAGGAACTTTGGCTTAAATTTTCTGTACCATGTTGGAAAGTTTTGATAAATAGCACCCCCCCCTCCCTCGCCAACTCAGAAATTGCTCTGCAATCTTTGTCCAGAGGTGCCAACTCTCCCTGATTCTCAGGGAGGCTCCCTGAAAATATAAGGATTTTTGTCCATTGCAGCTTGCAAAGAAGACAACCTCCCTGATTCAAGAAAGTTTTCTTTCTCATTAAGTTGCATGTAATTCTAAAAAGCTTCCTGATTCCTTTGTGAAACCTCCCTTATTTCTGGATGTAAATGTTGGCATCTCTGCATTGTCCCTTGTGAAAATCAACTGGAATGTGTTCAAAGAATTTCCTTATCATTTTAGATTTTTTAGATTATTAGCCACACATAACATCACGGATAGTCTTCAAATTTTTCCCCAATCCAACTTGTTTATCTCAAGGAAACCAAACAAATAAACTTTATATAATATAGAACCAAAATGAAAGAACATGGGTTCAAAAGTTGCATTGAGAGATACTCCACATTCCATGCTTTAAAAGGAATTGCAAAAAACATTGCCTCCTCACTGAAATTACACTAGACAGTCAGAAAATCAAATTCATGTTTCTTTAAAAATAGAACCATTATAAATTCTCCCTCATGAACAAAGGTCGGGGTAGAATTGAATAATGTTATTAAACTGAAGAGTTATCACTGCACAACTGTGCAGCTGTGCACGGAAGTTTGTCATACTACTGTATGTGAATTATGGGTAAATATTCTATGAATATTTTTTTCAGTTATCATCCAGTCGTGGTGCTTCAGGTGAATCAGAAAGTGATGGCAGCAGGTGCAAGGTTAATTTGCTCATAAAAACTTATCAATATTTTGGCATTTTGCCAATATTCTTCTGCTGTTACTTTACAGTACCAGGCTATTGAAAAGAAAATGTAGAAAAACGGATGTTGTTGCATTGCAGTTTTTAGAAGTCAGTGCCCTCATAAATGCAGTATTGTACCCAAAACAATACAACGGACATGCATAAAAATCTTGCTCACTCAGATCATTATAACCAACGCAAGTATAATTGGTAGTTTTGGAAATCAAATTTTGAATTTTAAGTTGATTTGATTGAATGTTACCATAAGGAGATTTTGATTTATACATTAAAAGGTGTGAAAGATTTCAGCAATTTCAAATCTCTTGTCAAGGGGGCTGATCCACTTAATAGCTTTTCCAACTGTCCTTCCCGAACCTCCTCCATTCCTGCTTGGCAAATGTACTGTACTTACAGGGTCCACATCTTTGAATTTAATGAACAGCTCAATGTGCATAACAAAAGGGGCACCAACCCAGGTTACTATCATGGGCCCACCATTGTGATTTGGGGTTGCAGGGAGACTAAACCTGTGATGTGCTGAACTGTTGGCATACTGTATGTGTATGGGCATACATGCACTGTTCATGTGTTTGTGCAAGTTTACATGTTTACATCTCTTTTTGTGTCTGTTGCAGTCAAGGCTAGGTAAAACTGTCAGTAGATCCACAGAACTGAGTCCAGAGTTGGCAGATTCTATCATGTCCTGTCAGAAAAATGACATTCCCATCATCAAAGCCGACACAATGTGTGCTGAGGACTTCTATGAATGTATGAAGTTTGTATAAAATATTGTACTTTTTATACTGCAGATGCATTAGCGCTTAGCTGTTTAGCGACTGTAGGCAGCCATTAGTGGGGTCTGTCAGCCCCAAATGGTCTTCATTTATTGCCTGTGTGAATTTCAAACTCTCATATTCAGTGAAATTGAGGAAATCAAGATACAATTCAGTGTAAAACCATCTATGATACACATAAGGAAGGAATTTGAAAGATTAAAAGATGGTAGACCCCAGTTATTGCCTCCTGAAATTAGACCATCACTTTCTGTCCGGATTTGTCTATATGTGTAGACTCATCAGCTAATTGCAAAATATTGCTTCAAAAATGCATGGCAGCAGTTTATGAGATGCTATGAAAAGATGCCGAAAACTGGTTTGGCTGGCAAGGTCAGTGCATATGTGGAATTTGTCTTTACTCTCTCTGCAGTTGCAGATCCAGACAAGCACAACATGCAAATGCCCTCCCCTTTTGCTGTCGTGTTTGATATATGGTGGAGTCAGACAATAACAAATACAGTGACACTATGTTTGTTGTGGTCATCTGTACCACATGTCTAAATTTGTCGGCTCATAAGAGATTCATACCAAAATAACTAGCAGATGGCCAAAATTGCAGTCGTGGTTTCTGAGATGGGCATAAAAAACAACAGAAATAAAGAGTCCTGTAAATATTAAATTGGCAAAAGTAATATGCGACTCCTACTGACCATATGGTCAAGTGGTTAGAGCCTCTGACTTGAAGCTGGGAGATCTGGAATTGCAACTCCTGGCCAGGTCAAACCAAAGACTTTCAAAATTGCAAACTTCTGTTGTAGTGCTGAGTGCTCAGAATAAGGACATTACTTGAAATAGCCCTTACTGATACTGCCTACCACTAAAAAGCCTAAAACCTGACTTTTGGGTGGTAAGTCAGGTTTTTGGTTTCGATGAAAAGAGAAACCTATGCATTCATGATGGCGTGTGTGTGTATGTATGTGCGTGTGTATGCGTGTGTGTGTGTGTGTATGCGTGTGTGTGTATGTGTGTGTGTTTGTGACACTTTGCTTGTTTACACGATATCTTGAGAAGGGAAAGTCCGACAGTTCTCAAACTTGGTACACAGATACCCCTTACTGAGAGGAAGAACCCTATTTATTTTGGTGGAGGTCAAAGGTCATTTGGGGTCACAGGGGGTCAAAAACCAAAATCTTTGTTAACACAATATCTCAAGATAGAAAACTTGGATTAATTTCAAACTTGATATGTAGATGCGTTATGATGTAAGGAAGAACCCTATTGATTTTGGTGGAGGTCAAAGGTCATTTGGGGTCACGTGGGGTCAAACCCCCAAATCCTTGTTTACACGATATCTCATGGTAGAAAACTTGGATTAATTTGAAACTTGATATGTTGATGCGTTATGATGTAAGGAAGAACCCTATTGTTTTTGGTGGAGGTCAAAGGTCATTTGGGGTCACAGGGGGTCAAAAACCAAAATCTTTCTTTACACAATATCTCAAGATAGAAAACTTGGATTAATTTCAAACTTGATATGTAGATGCGTTATGACGTAAGGAAGAACCCTATTGATTTTGGTGGAGGTCAAAGGTCATTTGGGGTCACGTGGGGTCAAACCCCAAAATCCTTGTTTACACGATATCTCATGGTAGAAAACTTGGATTAATTTGAAACTTGATATGTTGATGCGTTATGATGTTAGGAAGAACCCTATTGATTTTGGTGGAGGTCAAAGGTCATTTGGGGTCACAGGGGGTCAAAAA
Organism: Holothuria scabra; assembly: GCA_037179385.1. NCBI lineage: Eukaryota > Metazoa > Echinodermata > Holothuroidea > Aspidochirotida > Holothuriidae > Holothuria > Holothuria scabra. The sequence goes on from CM074187.1 coordinate 31,814,960, forward strand.
CCAAAATCTTTGTTTACACAATATCTCAAGATAGAAAACTTGGATTAATTTCAAACGTGATATGTAGATGCGTTATGATGTAAGGAAGAACCCTATTGATTTTGGTGGAGGTCAAAGGTCATTTGGGGTCACGTGGGATCAAACCCCAAAATCCTTGTTTACACGATATCTCATGGTAGAAAACTTGGATTAATTTGAAACTTGATATGTTGATGCGTTATGATGTTAGGAAGAACCCTATTGATTTTGGTGGAGGTCAAAGGTCATTTGGGGTCAAACCCCGAAATCCTTATTTACATGATATCTCATGGTAGGAAACTTGGATTTATTTCAAACTTGATATGTTGATGCGTTAAGATGTAGGAAAGAACAGGATATATTTTGGTGGAGGTCAAAGGTCATTTGGGGTCACAGGGGGTCAAAAACCAAAATCTTTGTTTACACAATATCTCAAGATAGAAAACTTGGATTAATTTCAAACTTGATATGTAGATGCATTATGATGTAAGGAAGAACCCTATTGATTTTGGTGTAGTTCAAATGTCATTTGGGGTCATGTGGGGTCAAACCCCGAAATCCTTATTTACACGATATCTCATGGTAGGAAACTTAGATTAATTTCAAACTTGATATGTTGATGCGTTAAGATGAAGGAAAGAACAGGATATATTTGGGTGGAGGCCAAAGGTCATTTGGGGTCACAGGGGGTCAAAAACCAAAATCTTTGTTTACACAATATCTCAAGATAGAAAACTTGGATTAATTTCAAACTTGATATGTAGATGCGTTATGATGTAAGGAAGAACCCTATTGATTTTGGTGTAGTTCAAAGGTCATTTGGGGTCACGTGGGGTCAAACCCCGGAAATCCTGGTTTACACTATACCTCAAGGTAGGAAACTTTTATCCATTTCAAACTTGATATGTTGATGCGTAATGGTGTAGGAAAGAACCGGATATATTTTGGTGGAGGTCAAAGGTCATTTGGGGTCACAGGGGGTCAAAGACCAAAATCTTTGTTTACACAATATCGCAAGATAGAAAACTTGGATTCATTTCAAACTTGATATGTTGATGCGTTATAATGTGAGGAAGAACTGGATATATTTTGATGGAGGTCAAAGGTCATTTTGGGTCACGTGGGGTCAAACCCGGGAAATCCTGGTTTACACTATACCTCAAGGTAGGAAACTTTTATCCATTTCAAACTTGATATGTTGATGCGTTATAATGTGAGGAAGAACTGGATATATTTTGATGGAGGTCAAAGGTCATTTTGGGTCACGTGGGGTCAAACCCGGGAAATCCTGGTTTACACTATACCTCAAGGTAGGAAACTTTTATCCATTTCAAACTTGATATGTTGATGCGTAATGATGTAAGGAAAAACCCAAGAATTTTGGTGGAGGTCATAAGTCATTTGGGGTCACATGGGGTCCAAACACTGAAATCCTTGTTTACATGATACATCATGATAGGAAAGTTGGATTCATTTCAGACTTGATATGTAGATGTATTATGATGTAAAGAAGAATCCTTTTTATTTTGGTAGAGGTCAAAGGTCATTTGGGGTCAGAAGGGGACAAATCCTGAAAAACTCTTTAACACAATATCTTAAGGTAGGAAACTTGGGATTCATTTCAAACTTGATATGTTGATGTGTATGATGTAAGCTGATTGTTTGAGAAATATCTTAAGGCACAGTATGAAATTTGTAGAATTGTTTGTGTTAAAAGAAAAAACCAGTTACTAACATGTGGAGTCAAAGGTCACTTCGGGTCACCAGTTCTTACAAGAAATGTAGCATTTCATTGAAAAGAGCATGTATGTATCATCGAAACCTCAATGCATTTTTGCATTCTGGTTAATTGATTGTTAGCACCCACAGTTTGTGGCCAATCCAATGCTTACTAGGTTTTATCATATTTTCACTGATTTTAAGGTTGGAGTAATTATAAACTGTGGGTGCAAACATCAAGTAAAAACCCGACTTAACTGCCTAAAAGTGGAGTTTTAGACTGTGTAGTGGTAGGCAATTTTCCTTAGGGCCATTTCATGTAATGGAGTAGGAAAGAATTGCTAGTGAGCCACAACTTGAAAAAAAGGTGTGGCTGGTGTGGCTAAAGGTCTGCTCAAAAGTGAACAAATTTGTGATGTATGAGTATTAAAAGCCTATATAGCCCTATCACTTCCAGGGTGCAGCATACTATTTTGTTTTATAACTGGATTTGGTTCAGCTAAGCTTCCAGTCTGACCAAATTTGAATATTCATTGTTCACTAGAAATTATTCTTTTCCCTTCCCAACCCTTTTCCCCTCATTGCGTACCTGACATACCTGATGGAACATATATTGCCAAAGCATACTTACCTATTGGCAGGTGGAATGGTCTACTGTCCTACTGTTCATCGTGATAAATGGTTTAACCTTTAGTCTAGATAAAGAGGAATGTATGAAACATGATATGTATTGAGTAGCTGCTACAAATCAGCACATTATGCAGTTGTTAGTGATTGGCCCAGTGAGCATGATACATTGAAATACATAGCACGAAACAGCAAATAGTATTCACTAGCCAGTTGGTGGTGAGTGGTGTGTGTCTGATTAAAGGCAATATGCAGTCACCACCGTGACTACCTGAATTAGTGCAGTAGTTTATCCTGTTTCATGAATGGCCCCAGAGTATCATGTGACAATATAATTACCCATGGGTTTAAAGTTTACCAATAACGAATACTTCGTTTTACCTAGAATGCACAATATTCCTTTCATAAAATGTTAAACACGATATATGAGAGAGAAATAAGAGGGAAATTATGACATTTAGCTGTTGTTTCAAGTATTTTATATTTTTAGATAACTTTATTAACCATTTTATGTTTAGTGTTGGTGGATGAGTAACCAATTTGCGTAGTGCTATTGTGTACACTGTATCAAGCAGTTCTTACCATTTACCTTACTGGAGCACGCTTTGCCAAGTGTCATATACCGGTACTGTATTGTACCTAGCAGATGTCCTGCATAACACTTTGATTGGTAGTGTCTCTCTTTCAGTACCTTTAGGCTAAATTAGTTTAACCCTTTACCGTTGTGCTCTGATCGGGGCATATCTGCGCGCCTCGGGAGTGGGCGGAAAAGCGGACGTAGCCCGCCCCGCATCGGCTTCCGTAGGCCGTTGACCCCGTGACCTTAAACTATTGTCTCTCTCGTTGTTGTGGCCGAATTTTCGGGTAGCTACTCGCAGTTTCGAGCTCCGCGTGAGACAGTAAAGATGGGTGACAGCCGAGCTCTCCGCATGGGTCCAAAAGGACCCAAACAATGGTAAAGGGTTAAATATGAGAGCACAATAGCTTTTTGTTTGAAACTTAGGGCAGTCAAAAGTATTTCAAGTTTTTCAGTGATAGGGGCAATGTCTTTTTTGTAGAGTTGCAGTTCTCCTATATAGTTCCATCCTATATGATTCCTTCCCTTGTCAGTAATATACTCTTCTTCCCCCAGGTCAAGGCCGGCTAGATGGAGCTATATGTGAAATAACAAAAGATGAAAAATTTGACTTCTTGAATAAAGCTGTGGAGGCAGGAGTCAAAAACATTGAAATGGAATCTGCTGAGGTTGCATCTATTTGTAAACTTTGTGGTATACAAGGTAATGTCTAAGGTGTACCAAATATGCGGCTGGATAATGAAAAATTACCTGGTTCCATGCAGTTCGGGCCAGACTTTTGTAAAAATTCTTCTGGAACCAGATTTTTTATCAATCATTAGTAGATGGTCTTACTAGTAAATTTAAAGTGTACCTCAAGTCAAAAAATTCAAAAATATATATTTAAGAGAAAGAAAAATGAATTCTTACAATCCACATCTCCATATGACATTCCTGAGCTGACATATAAAATGTTGAAGTTTATTCACTTAAAACAAATTGGTGGATTGCATAATAATTTGTGACTTTCTTGTTGTACAACTCACATAACATGCTTTGTTTCCCTTTAAAGTGATTACAGACCAAAGATCAATGGCTTTGTTAAATCAAAATGGCAAAAAGTGTGGAATTCCTTTCCCGAAAACAAATTACACTGGGTGAAACCAACGGTCGGAACTGGGGGAAATGGAACCCACAGTAAACGTAGAGATTATTTAGTCATGACAAGGGCTGGCATTGGTCATACTTACCTTACCCATGCCTATTTACTTCAAGGGGACGAAAGACCATATTGTTTCCCCTGTAGCTGTGCTGTCACCGTCTGTCACGTTCTTGTTGACTGTCATGAATACTCCCATATTCGCCGAAAATACTATGATGTGCCTGACCTTAAAACGCTATTTGAACAGACGGATTCCTCCCTTATCCTGGGATTTCTCAGGGAATGTGGACTCTTTAGGAGTTTTTGACTTGACTCCCACTTTACCCTTGACATTTAAGAGAAAATTGTCCCCATTTTTAGCTGTCTTTAGGTATCTTTATTCAAACTTTTCATTTTCTATCTACAATCGTGGACAAAACTCCTTGGGACACCCCCGCTCCCCTTCGCAATGTTGACCGCAGTTAGCCTATTCACGGCATACAGTCACTGTTTCAGCGCAACATTGAAAGGGGGAGTGGGGGAGGGGAATACATGTAAGCCTTTGAACTGAAATTCAAGAATATTATGGCAAAGTGTCCCAACAGTTTTGTCCAAGATTGTCTGAGAATTTCGGAAAGTTAGAACTACTCGCGTCACACAGTAGAAAGTGTCATTTTGTCTTGATGGGTTGATTTGCAAAAGGGAATAAGTTTAAGCACCCGATCGTTCATGTAGCTGTTCTCAACAGTGACTTGTTTTTGGTTTACACTGTCTTAAAATAAAAAGAATATTGAAAAAATGTTCGTGTTTATGTATTTTAAATTTTTCAAAACAGTGACGCATTACCTGATAAGTGCATTTTGGAGAACAGAGGCACTGATGTATCCTGCCTATTACTTCATTTTAAAGTAATTTATCGTGTTTTCTCAAGAAAAAATATGCCGTACATGCGAACTTGACGAGACCGGCAGTGAAAGATATGTTGAACCCAACGGTCTACCATATATTTTGAAAGCAAATTTGGAAGCAAAACGCAATGAAATTGCTTTGGCTTAAAGAGGGAAAAAAGCATGCGTAACCAGTTTCATGTAATGTGAAAAATGGAGTTACAGGGGTGCAATTTGCTTCAAAATATGCCAAAAACCAGCCTTAACTAACGATCTACCATTGTTACATTTTAAAAGCTTGGATCTCAGATGTGCCTTTAACATTCCATGGTAGATCGTGGCGCTCTTTCAGTTAAAATCTTTCTCTTAAACGCCAGTTTGCAATAGGAGTCAGACTTTTCTGTCCAAGAAATTGTTTTGGTTATATGTTTATATATAGTATCTATCGGAATAGAACGTATCCTGGCGATTACCCGGGCCTGAAAAATATTCAAAAGTCTCTTTCCATATTTCAAATATTAAATTATTGGCTCTAAAATTGCCTCCTCCAAGTTTAAACATGTTTTTTAATTGGTTTTGCATCTGTATTACGAGGAGGAATTGGTAGGGGTTCTGCCCGTACCTCTGCCCATGGCTTACGAGATGCAAATTCCCCAAGAATACCTGCAACAGTCTATTCTTTATTATCGTCCCGACTCTAAATAAATGTATACAAATGAATCAAACAACACATTAAAACAACTCTTTATGCTACTAACTCTTTATGCTAAAATCCTCAGACCTATAAGCCTCCGAAAAAACTTTTCCGAAAAAGTCGGCCCGAAAAATGAAGCATTATCTATTGAATTTGTTCTCGTAAATAATACGCGTGGAGCTCAGACAATCTTGGACAAAACTCCTTGGGACACCCTTGCTCCCCTTCGCAATGTTGACTGCAGTTAGCCTATTCACGGCATACAGTCACTCTTTCAGCGCAACATTGAAAGGGGGAGCGGGGGAGTGGAATCCATGTGAGCCTTTGAACTGAAATTCAAGAATATTATGGCCAAGTGTCCCAACAGTTTTGTCCAAGATTGTAGCTGACAGCATATAACACAGTCGTGTTGGTGTGTTGTTAAACCCCATCTAACTAATGAACTAACTTTAAAGTTGAAAATGTTTTTATGACCTTGACCACTTCCTGTTTGCTTGCATAGCATGTTGCACATAAAGGGCTTAATTAATTACATCACCTCATAAGAGCAAGAGTGCTATCTCACCTTGGTACAAGGTGCAGTAACATTCGGAAAACAAAGAAATACAAAGATTGTAATTTGAGTATAGTACAAAAATGACATCACAAATTATTGCACAATGTACCATTTTAATTTGATTGAATGAACTTCAACATTTTACATCTCAGCTCAGGAATGTCCTGTGAAGATGGGAGTTGGACTGTTAGAATTTATTTTTCATGGTCTTTAATATATGTTTTTAAATTTTTTGACTTGAGATACACTTTAAGTTGTGTGCATGATGAGAATATTCTAAATGTAATCAGTGTTGTCACAATGGGGTGGAAGGAGGGTACTAGAGGCAGTGTTGTAATTGAGTCACTAGATTAGTGACTCAAACTTTAAAGTGACCCAGTTGAGTCATAGACTCTAGTCACTGTACTATTTCAATGGGGAAATTACTACTGAATTCTGTCGAGTCAATATCATTTTGAGAGGAAGTGACTCAAGTGACTTGTTACAACACTGACTATAGGGTAGTCTCTGCAAAAAGTTGTACCTCAAGTGTGACTTTAGGTTGCTATTCTGGCTATCACATCAATTTATCATTGAAGGGGCTTCCCATGAAGTGTTAAAACAACAGACTTCCTATACATGGACAGACCATACTACATGGTAGTTTGTTGCTACAGTACGTGTGAGAAAATGCGCACCAATATGGCTGTCTGCTATGGTTTTGTGTGAAAGTTTGGACTTGCCCAAGGCAATTCCCAGATTTTGCAAGAAAGTTGAAATATTTTTGAAGTAACAGAAGGTAAGGTTAAAATTACTTCACGTATTGCAGGAATATGATGTTGTTTCCCATTCAAGTTTATCTTTTGTTTAAAATATAACGGAGTCGTCTTCAAATCAGACGATTTATAGCTCCACGGCGGCCATCTTGGTGCGCCTTTTTTGTTCCAGTGGGTAGTGACCATCTACGGATAATGCATACATGTTACATGCTCTGTCCATGTACATGAGTCTGTGGTTAAAACCTAGTTTCAGCTCTGGCTAGAAAGGCTAGAACTAAAGATGCAAGTATCTCAGTGATTCCTTTGTTTGCATATCATGAGAAAAAAATTGTAAGAAGGGGTGTGTTAAATTTAGAATAAAGTGTACAACAGGTTGACCTACCAAACTGTGAAGAATATGATGCTGTAGATATGCTTCTAACAATTAAATTAAATTATTGTTTTATTTGATAGTTCAGACTTAAATAAAATGTGTAAATATGTTATGAAGCATTGATTTATGCCACCAGTAATAGGAAACCCTATTGAAATAGATCATGAGTTTCAAGTCATCTTATTTTCAGTGATAGCCAGATTTCCTTAATTTAGTGTTGAGAGTGTCGGAATACTAAAAATGATCACAAAATTGCAAAGCAAAATCATAGCATAAGGAACATAGGTCTTTGCATACATTTGAATTGATATATGAACATTTTTCCACTTAGCTATTACTTGTAAAGATAGAACATATGTCACAAGATTGAATATAAGGACACCAAATTTTCAATTTTTTGGAAAGGGGGGGAGTGGAAAACCCTACCTATCCCCAGTCAGGCAATCACACAACCTCAACTTACTGCAGGAGCCTCTCCCAACCCATTGAGAAAAATTGTGGCACACCTCACACCTCTGCTTAAACCTTGTATCTTGTGACAAATGATAAACAAAAAAAGAAATGTACTAAATTATCAGTTTGCTTCGTTTTGGAGTTCTCTGTTCATATTTCTCTATGCAAATAATATCATATAAAGTCATTACATATGGTTAGAACTTTAGAGGAAGAAAATTTTATTGCTTGCCGTTTAGGGTTATATTATGTGTCCAAATTGGTATAAAGGTGACGTTTAATATCTATTTCATTTATTACGTTTTTCAATCTTGTCCATCCAGCGGCAGTCATCTGTGTGGCGCTCATTGACCGTCTGAAGGGTGACCAGGTGAAGGCGAGTTCAGCTACAATACAAGAGTGGGAGGAAAGGCCTCTGCATGTCATTTCAGACTTTATCAGAGAAAAGTTCAACATAGATGCAAAACCTTCAACACTCACAAAGTAATACCTCAAGTGCTGACTCAAGACAGAAAAAAATCATGGTTTGGAAATGTTTAAGGGTCACACTATAGCTATTTTCAGTTGGAAATTCGATCCAATTTTTGGTTTCGATGAAAAGAGAAACCTATGCATTCATGATGGCGTGTGTGTGTATGTATGTGTGTATGTGCGTGTGTATGTGTGTGTGTATGTGTGTGTTGTGTTTGTGACACTTTGCTTGTTTACACGATATCTTGAGAAGGGAAAGTCCGACAGTTCTCAAACTTGGTACACAGATACCCCTTACTGAGAGGAAGAACCCTATTTATTTTGGTGGAGGTCAAAGGTCATTTGGGGTCACAGGGGGTCAAAAACCAAAATCTTTGTTTACACAATATCTCAAGATAGAAAACTTGGATTAATTTCAAACATGATATGTAGATGCGTTATGATGTAAGGAAGAACCCTATTGATTTTGGTTTAGCTCAAAGGTCATTTGGGGTCACGTGGGGTCAAACCCCAAAATCCTTGTTTACACGATATCTCATGGTAGAAAACTTGGATTAATTTGAAACTTGATATGTTGATGCGTTATGATGTTAGGAAGAACCCTATTGATTTTGGTGGAGGTCAAAGGTCATTTGGGGTCACAGGGGGTCAAAAACCAAAATCTTTGTTTACACAATATCTCAAGATAGAAAACTTGGATTAATTTCAAACTTGGTATGTAGATGCGCTATGACGTAAGGAAGAACCCTATTGATTTTGGTGGAGGTCAAAGGTCATTTGGGGTCACGTGGGGTCAAACCCGGAAATCCTTATTTACATGATATCTCATGGTAGGAAACTTGGATTTATTTCAAACTTGATATGCTGATGCGTTAAGATGTAGGAAAGAACGGGATATATTTTGGTGGAGGTCAAAGGTCATTTGGGGTCACAGGGGGTCAAAAACCAAAATCTTTGTTTACACAATATCTCAAGATAGAAAACTTGGATTAATTTCAAACTTGATATGTAGATGCGTTATGATGTAAGGAAGAACCCTATTGATTTTGGTGGAGGTCAAAGGTCATTTGGGGTCATGTGGGGTCAAACCGAAATCCTTATTTACGATATCTCATGGTAGGAAACTTAGATTAATTTCAAACTTGATATGTTGATGCCTTAAGATGAAGGAAAGAACGGGATATATTTTGGGTGGAGGTCAAAGGTCATTTGGGGTCACAGGGGGTCAAAAACCAAAATCTTTGTTTACACAATATCTCAAGATAGAAAACTTGGATTAATTTCAAACTTGATATGTAGATGCGTTATTATGTAAGGAAGAACCCTATTGATTTTGGTGGAGGTCAAAGGTCATTTGGGGTCATGTGGGGTCAAACCCCGAAATCCTTATTTACACGATATCTCATGGTAGGAAACTTGGATTAATTTCAAACTTGATATGTTGATGCGTTAAGATGTAGGAAAGAACGGGATATATTTTGGTGGAAGTCAAAGGTCATTTGGGGTCACAGGGGGTCAAAGACCAAAATCTTTGTTAACACAATATCTCAAGATAGAAAACTTGGATTCATTTCAAACTTGATATGTTGATGCGTTATAATGTGAGGAAGAACTGGATATATTTTGGTGGAGGTCAAAGGTCATTTTGGGTCTCGTGGGGTCAAACCCCGGAAATCCTGGTTTACACTATACCTCAAGGTAGGAAACTTTTATCCATTTCAAACTTGATATGTTGATGCGTAATGGTGTAGGAAAGAATGGGATATATTTTGGTGGAGGTCAAAGGTCATTTGGGGTCACATGGGGTCCAAACACTGAAATCCTTGTTTACATGATACATCATGATAGGAAAGTTGGATTCATTTCAGACTTGATATGTAGATGTATTATGATGTAAAGAAGAATCCTTTTTATTTTGGTAGAGGTCAAAGGTCATTTGGGGTCAGAAGGGGACAAATCCTGAAAAACTCTTAAACACAATATCTTAAGGTAGGAAACTTGGGATTCATTTCAAACTTGATATGTTGATGTGTATGATGTAAGCTGATTGTTTGAGAAATATCTTAAGGCACAGTATGAAATTTGTAGAATTGTTTGTGTTAAAAGAAAAAAACCAGTTACTAACATGTGGAGTCAAAGGTCACTTCGGGTCACCAGTTCTTACAAGAAATGTAGCATTTCATTGAAAAGAGCATGTATGTATCATCGAAACCTCAATGCATTTTTGCATTCTGGTTTTCTTAGGCAGACCAACAATTTCCTATTGAGTCTTTACTGTAAGAATATTCATGGCAGAATTGCAATTTTATCCTGATTTGGTTTAAATTATAACACTGTTCAGTCATCATTATATTATCTATATTGCTCAACAGAGTGGTACTTGTTTGAACACCAATCTGATTTTTTGTGTTTTTTAGGTTGCCAGACAATTATTTTCCTGACAAATATCCCGGCCAAATACCAACTGGAAACCACCAGGGCAAATACCACCCGTCCAGGCACACATTGACTGGGGTGGGTTGGTAATTGTCTGGGAAGATGTTGTTTAGGGTGTGTTTGTCCAGTCCCAGTTTGATAAATGCTATTTGTTGAAGTGACGTCCAAAAAAAAAAGTTTCAATTTTTTTTTGTAGTACTGTGATATAAGTCATGTATTGATGAAAATTGAGCAGAGATGGAGAAGTTTTGCCTAAAACTGACAAATATTGACCAGATTGAAAAAAAGATTTAATCCAAACCAAAATTGCTTTAGTGTGACCTTGTGCTTCCCCTTAACTTTATAAAGTTCTATCATTTTCAGATCTATTGTCAAAACTCAATATAAATTCTATTTTATCCAGTATCAGTATATCTCTCATTAACTTATAAAAGCAGATATTACCTATAAACCAATTTTTTCAGTCTGTTTGCACCAAAAAACAAATGAACATTACTTATCGGAAGGTAAATAACAGGAGGTCTGAAATTCAACTCCTCTCTGTGTCATACCAAAGACTTTAAAAATGGAACCTACTGTACTGCCATTCTGCTCGGTACTTAGCATAAGCAGTTGAGGAGAAAAACAAAAAGAGCCAGTGAGCCATAAAGTGGAAAAAAATATGGCGTGGCTGGTTCGACTTAAAACAATTGGTTTCGAAATTGAGCCGTAAAACCTCATCTTAATTACTATGTTGTTTACCTAGATATTTGATTGGAATTCTGAGTATTTTATCTCATTGAAATGAAAGAAAACAAAATCTGCATATTGGGGTAGCAGGTTTATTATTTATGATTTTGACTGATGGTTGACGGTGCCCTCATTTTACAAAATATTGGTGTAAGGTTGTTTTAATCAGTTTTGCAAGTTAAATCATGTGCAAATTGGTTATAATGAAGATAAGATAAAGAAATCTATGAGATATTACATATGTGAAAATTTGTATAAAGTGAAATTGTTTTCCACAAAGAAACACTGCTAGAAGGCATCAAACTTGTCTTCTAACCAACCTTGCCATAAACATATGTTTTGTTTATTTGTTTTGAAACTTTTTACTTTGTTTGTTTCACTAAGTCACATTATTGCCATAAACAGTAAAGTCTGCAAAAACAGAAACAGAAGCCACTTCTGGGTATGGTTTAGTTGTAAAATATTTAAGTCGTAAAAATTTTAAGAAAAAGAAATAAACTTTGAAAACAAACACCCACCTACATAAATAGATTCTTGTGGCCTGGTGAGACCTGGTGTATATATTTCAAAGTTTGCTCAAATTATGTTGTGAATATGTTTGTGCAAGTCAAATTTAAAAATAAAAACCAAACTGCTGGCTGTTTCATCATGAGCATCACTGTGGGTATACTGGGCTAATCATGAGTCCATCACTTAGCAAACTTCGTAACAATAAAAATATGAATACTTCTATGAAAAATCAACAAAACTTGACAGTAATGTTTTGTTATGTGTCTTCCTTATTGTGCTATATTTTGGTGTTGTTTGGATTGAGTAATCTATAGAAAAAGCATCTTGAAATGTAGGTGGCAGTTCAAGTAGCAATGCTTTTGGAGTTATTTGAGTCAATTACTTCATAAAACAAACAAATAAAATCCTATAAATTACCACATTCAAGGCAAGTTTTTCAAATAATAATACAAAATAATCTCTTTCCTTTCAGAATTCTGATTTAAAACTTCCTAAAATACATTCTCGTCATTATTTTTGTAAGTTTTGCAAATTTCTGGTTCATAATTTACCCAAAACAGAAAATCTGGCCATGACTAACATTTTTGCTTTTAACATCAGAAATATGATTATGACAAAGAGTTCATTTTGATGTTGTTTGAGGAAGATGCATTACAGGTTATTCTAACATTGCAGTCACATTGCACCTGCTTGCTGCACTGGCATTTAGAAGAAAGTGATCGACTCATGATAGTGGTTGACTCTTGGTTATGTACTACACAGTAAACAATCTATTTGAAAAGAGCAGGAAAATTTTAATTGGTATGAAAAGTTAGTAACTGTTGTCTTTAATAATTCATCACAACAACCAGTGGCCCTTTTTCAACTTAAGCCTTAGCTAGAAGTTAATGTTTTGACTGTCAATGAGTTGTTACTGATGAAAACTTGCAGTTTTCACAACAGCTTATAGCAGTAAAGGCTTTGGCTAGAGGGTCCTCACTGAAATGCTCCCCTGGAAGCCAAGCCTTATACAACATATCAAATGCAAAAATCATGTAGCCAGCTAATATATTTTGTGACACCTTTGTTGCCTTCCATCACTTGTGCCTGTATAATTTTTACTGTGTCTTTTTTAATGTTGCATTTTTATTGCCAATCTCAAAGGCTGTTACTTGTAATTTTGGTTGCCTTCAGTAAGTTTTGGCCATCTCAAGGGAGGGGGAAGTATCTCTGGCTAAAAACTTGCTTACAAGCAAGAATTGAGAAAGGGAAGAAACATTTTGAGGGTAATTATTTGTTCCTGAGCAATTTGTTATCATGAGAAAACAGAGTCGTTATATAGTAAGGCTTATTGAGAAAACACCCCTTCATGCTGCTAGAATTGAATAGGAGGGTTTAGCCAATGTTACTGGACGAAAAAATTTTTTTCTCGGGTGAATCTTGTCTCACTAATTGCGGGAGTTAACCCGTTTAAACCAGCTTTTTTGCTCTATTGAGCAAATAGTCATTGAAGGGGGCAAATGCCTTAACTTTATTGATCCCCAAATACCTGAAAATTAAGTTCTCTGATAGATTCTGGATTATTAGTTGCCAGAGATGTCTAAAACTTGCTAATCCGTTCTAGCATCATGTTGAAACAGTGCCTTTGTTGTGCCATGCAGGGAGTTGCTATTAATGCCCAGGAAGCAGTGTAGTAGCTGTATATCTGGATTAAGTGTCTTCCATGGTGGAGTACAAAATAAAATTCAGACAGCAGCAAATCATTTCAATATGTTAAAATGTATTTAAAAGAGCTTCCAATTCATTTTATTGTTCTCACAAACATGAGAGGAAACTACCCCGAGCTCATTTGAAAAATTTGAAGTATCCAAGAAAAAAAAAAAGGGTAAATCCCGAGAGCTATCATTGCTTTTGTGTTCAGTGTCATATAGAAGAATACCTCACAATACCTTTGTGCTGGTCACTGGACATTTCCTGAGTAGCTCCATGGATCAATGCACACACACAATACCAAACTCCATTGAAATTGACTTAATCCATCTTTCCTGCCATGTGCCTGCTACGGCGAGTACCAAATTTGACAAGTAGCTAAGGGGCTTTTCCTAGCATGAAAGTAAATTGGGTGCGTCCAAGACAAAATGTGCATATTTTTAATAATGTTGTAAAATTGTAATTTCCAAGGTTTCTCCTTCTGCTGAATCATCATTTTGCATTTTGAAAGTAATGACTGAAAGGGAAAATGGGACAAGACTGCATGTGGAACAGGGTTTGGGAGGGGGGGGAAGGGGAGGGGGAAGGGGAGTGAGGCAAGGTATGGGAGAAGTGTATACATCACATTCTTGTACAATAGACAACAAACTGCTGATGATCTCTCCATATATCTTTCAAAAGGTAATGTTACACAAATTAAGAACAAACAGTTTCAGTGATAGTTTTGTAAAAACGTTCTGCTTATTTTCATTTTAGTTCTTTTTTTTTGTGCATTTTTTTGTATGCACCACAAACTTGTTGTACATATTGATAGAAAATCATGGTTTGTACCATTTCAAGAACTTTAGACACTTCTACATTTCTGTAGACCTTTTGTTATTTTCAATGAATTTGCAACATATTATACCAACTTCAAGTATGAGATATATGAATGGAAGAAAATTTAGCCCTTCATTCTTCCAAAAAAATCACAAGTTCCTTGCACAATCTGCAGAAGCAATGCAATTACAGGCAAGACTCTAGCTCGCAACCATATTTGTAATAATTTATATTTCCCTTCCTTAGTTTCTGTTTATATGATGTGACCCGTCTCACCTCGCGGTGATCTTTTGGCCAGCCAAGTCAACAGCATGATGGAATGGACAAAGAGAAATCCTGGAGGGTTGCACCTCATTCTTTCCTTGACATGATCCCAGTTCAATACACAGCTTTCTTTGGCTACCAGAATATCAGTGTTATGGGTGTGGAAATGTTTAGTTTATGGAAGAAACCACACCCCATCCCTTCCAGGCTCAAAGTCCTTGAAGCTGTATATACGTAACTAGGAATATTACTGAGTTTCTTACTTCATCTGAATGTTCTCTATAGTCATTACTACACTTTATACTTGGTATGAGGTGCATGCCTACAAGTTGACTAGTCAAGATTTTTTGAGTGTGGGAAGGTGGGGGTGGGGAGGCAAAAGGGGGTCACAAACCTGTCCAGGAGTGCTCAGCCTATGAATTTACTACCTCTAGTTTACATTCCAATTTTCGTTTACCTTGGAGAATTGGTGGAGCACATTGATGACATGGGGTTCGGAAGGGGGAATCCTTCCTGCATCCCTATAACCGCCTCCCTGCTACACTCTTCTCAACAAATGTTGTTTTATGATGAATATTTGCCAAATCTTCTCATTCTTGACTAATATTTGTCAAAGTTTACAATCAGTGATCACAATGGCTAGGGTGTGGTTGTAGATGAAATCCCCCCTCCTCAACAAAACTATGAGGGGTGCCATGTTGTCCTGGTAGCTGACCATGGGGTCATGTTTTACACATCTGAAACATTGTCACTGTTTTTCATGCTCTTCCACTTTAGTGCTATTTTATAATATGTTTTTTTACACTTTTTCTAATGGCTTTAAGGGTAGAAGATGTCTTACTTGTCTAAAGCCACAACTTTTTAGAGTGTAACCAAAGGTTTATCTATTAACTTATGAAATGTAGAAATGAATGTAGAAATCATTGTATTCACAATCCTTCACTTATTCACCTTGCCAAAACATTGATGCCAACCAATATTGAAGAAAGTTCCAATAGGCCATGCATGACAGGCCTTCAGCCAGATCATACCCTGAGCCTTAAAGTTGTGCATTTCAGAGCCAATATTGTGTTTTAGGTTTTGTCCTTAGCCATCTATTTTCATCTTTCCTTACAAGGAAAAGTAACATGTTAATTGTTAAAGGTCTTTTGAAAGTTAATTCCAACTGAAACTAAAGAGAACACCATTCCAAACTTTAGATGTAATAGATATTTTGGGGGACATACAGCCAGAATACAATCAGTCTTAACAGAGTTTTATGAAGCAAAATAAATATAAACTGCTAAAAGATAATGTGGGCATTTCATGTAGATCACAGTTTAAGAAAATTTGAAGCCAAAATTTTAATTTTGGTTTGTTGAATTGGAGCTAAAGCTTTTCAGCTTAGCAATATGATGAAATTTGCATTTATTTCCTGTGTACAGATTCAAGATAGTTTAGTCCAATATATTGTGATATCTGATGAAAGTTAGTATTAATGTTGCAATGTACTGTAGAATACTCAAGGGGCAACCTGAGATGTATTGTGGGGTGGGG